>OX438763.1:22839900-24039900 GCA_949316455.1 Acleris holmiana | reverse complement strand
GGATTTCTGAATCGGAATAAGGATTTCACAAACCCTTAATATTTTTTAAAGACCTACGGACGGACATTGCGAAACTATTAGGGTTCCTAGTTTGACTACGGAACCCTAAAAAAGGTGAATTAATTAATTTATTAAGTAATTTAATCTTCTTTGCTCAATACAAATAAATCTAAGAAGTGCAAATGGCGACCTTAATGCCTAAAGGCATTCTCAGCCAGTCAACCACATGTTTAACAGAGAATAAACCATAAAATAATGATCTCTTCTGATACAACTCGATGTCTACTTTTTCTTTTAACTAATCTATGAACGGATTTCCTTGGTCTTTCGCTTCATTTCAATAATCCAATTCACTATGGCCTTAATGTATTAAAAAATACTTACGTAAACAATAGTAAAAGATACCCAATTGGCTAGTATACAGTAGCTAGTAGTAGTAGTAGTTTTAGTGGTGGTAGGACCCTGTGCAGGGTCCGTCCGGATCGCTACCACCATCTTATCCATTAACCACCCGCCAAGCAACAATGTTCGCATTGTTGTATTCCGGTGTGGGGAAAAGACAACCGGTGCAATTACTAGCATAGAGGCATTCCATCTTAGTCTTCAGGGTTGGCAACGCATTTGAGGTCTTAGGATTATAGTCTTGGAATTCAAATGTCTATGGGTCTCAGATTCCACTTACCATCAGGTGGCCTGAGTGCTCGTGTGCCTTCTCCTTTACATAAAAAAAACAGCATTAACAATTCAAGAAATAAAACCACAATTTTAAGAAACAAAAAACCGGCCAAGTGCGAGTCGGACTCGCGCACGTAGGGTTCCGTACAACTATACATCTAAATAAATGTTTTTCTTTATTCTTTATTATATTGGAGTTGATTGAATGAAAGGTAAAATGCGGTTTAGGATTTGTAACGTAGATATTAAAAATACATAATATAAAAGTTCTTGTACCTCGTTGTAACTTTGATCGATGTTTTAATAATAGTGTTTTTTTTTTAAATAAGATATTGATAAGTAAACATTATAATTAGGTACTATATGCGAGCCCATATAGGCTTGTGATAGCTAAACAAGCTAATATATATTCCAGTTTGACAATAACTCCGCGCACACGAGTGTCAATGACGGCTGCCCTCACGTGGCTGCCCGTTCGGGTAAGCGTAGTCGGGAACCTCCCCGCGCGCGCTCCCGCTACCGATAAAGTCACGCCCCAAGCGAATTGTTGTTTACTTGGGAAACTATTACCGATTTCTTACTCGTATTAGAAAATAATGGTTCACGGTTTATGCATAAGGTTTATGTTCATAAAATTAAATGTTTTTCTTAATTCTTTATTATATTTGAGTTGATTGAATGAAAGGTAAAATGCGGTTTACGATTTATAACGTATTAAAAAAAAACTAATTATTAGATCTCGTTCAAACCAATTTTCGGTGGAAGTTTGCATGGTAATGTACATCATATATTATTTTTACATTTATCATTCCCTTATTTTAGAAGTTACGGGGGGGGGGACACACATTTTTCCACTTTGGAAGCGTCTCTCGCGCAAACTATTCAGTTTAGAAAAAAATTATAATAGAAACCTCAATATCATTTTTGAATACCTATCCATAGATACCCCACACGTATGAGTTTGATGAAAAAAAAATTTTTGAGTTTCAGTTCTAAGTATGGGGAACCCCAAAAATTTATTGTTTTTTTTCTATTTTTGTATGAAAATCTTAATGCGGTTCACCGAATACATCTACTTACCAAGTTTCCACAGTATAGCTCTTATAGTTACGGAAAAAAGTGGCTGTGACATACGGACGGACAGACGGACAGACATGACGAATCTATAAGGGTTCCGTTTTTTGCCATTTGGCTACGGAACCCTAAAAAGTGCTTGATACCAAATTAGGATTGTAGCATTTCTCGTATAGGACTCTAGCTTGCTCTTTATAACCTTTATGCCTGTTTGTTTTTCGTTCGCTTCGTTAACTAATATAGTTTTCACTAAACTAGAAGGTATAAGGCTCACCGATATAGCCAAAGTTATCACCCAAAGGAAGTGGAAGTGGGCTGGACACATATGCCGCAGGGTTGATGGAAGATGGGGTAAGGCTGTTGTCGAGTGGAGACCCAGAACCGGGCGGAGGAACGTTGGCAGACAAGGAATGAGGTGGACCGACGACCTGGTCAAGGTGGCGGGAAGGTGCTGGATGAGAAGAGCACTGGACCGAGATGAGTGGCGAGCAATGCAGGATGCCTACACTCAGCATTGGGTGGCTATAGGCTGAACAAGAAGAAGGTATTTCACATATTGCCAACATGACGGAATGATACTGAATGCTCTCAGAATAGGGCTCTTACGAAGCGACTTAATTGTGTCAAGTGTTGGTTTAGGCTGAAAGTGACGTATGGCTACTTTACTGCGTAAATTTCTACAACCATTAACTTTTGCAAGCATCACACAATATTATTGAGTTGGAGTGGTGAATTAATGTATTTATATTCTTATATAAAAAATAATATCAGGGGACAATCTCACACAAATTGGGGATTCTATCATTTTATAACCAACGTTTCTGAAAGATCATTTGACAACCCGCGTTTTTTCCGAAACTGTAAATAATTCTGGATTTATTTCAGGCCAACGTGTAGAGCCCTAACTTAACCTGGTTAGGTTAGTTTTATAGAAATCCTGAAATAATAATAATAATAATATCACGGGACAATGTCACACAAATTGACCTAGTCCCAAACTAAGCTCTAGGCTTGTACTATAGGTACTAGACAACGATAAATATACTTAAATAGAGAAATACATACATAAATATATAGAAAACACCCAAGACTCGGGAACAAATATTCGCGCTCATCACACAAATATCTGCCCTTACCGGGATTTGAACCCAGGACCGCTGGCTTCGGAGGCAGGGTCACTCCCAACTCGGCCAACGTATCGTCGTAAATACTAGCATTTACAGAAAAAAAAGCGGATTGGTCGGCCAAAAGGCAGAGAACCCACAAATTGACCTAGTCCTAAAATGAGCTTAAGGCTTGAAGAGGCCTGGTTTACTACAAAACGTCCGCTCGGTGAAGAGTCTTCTCCGGGCTACCCCAGTTACCTTTGACCTGTCACCATATATGATTATGTTTGGGAGAGAAGTCAGGACAAGATTGGTGGCGAAAATACGAGCACCGCCGAAGACCAGCCCACAACTCGATCAGCCGCATGACACTACAAGTTTTGCCCCTGGGAACAAGATCCAAGCCCGGGACTACTCGGTGTCAGGCCAGAAGTGGGCATTTGGGAGAGTAGTCCGGCGTCTCGGTAAGGTGCACTACGAGGTACGGACAGAGGGCGGATTGCTCTGGATACGGCACCGGGATCAGTTACTGCCCTGCTCCGTCGATTTCTAGGAATCACGGCGGAGGAGTGTTATATACCGTCTACTTGACGAATGTCTATGGCCACGGATTATCACTACCATAGCAACGGTTGTTTTTCCATCTTCACTGTCATTGTATAAGAAATACATAATGAACTAGTATTCTCAAATATTTATTATTTATTATTGTGTAGTGTTATATACCGTCTACTTGACGAATGTCTATGGCCACGGATTATCACTACCATAGCAACGGTTGTTTTTCCATCTTCACTGTCATTGTATAAGAAATACATAATGAACTAGTATTCTCAAATATTTATTATTTATTATTGTGTACATAATAAATGGCGACGAGGATGTTCGATTTAAAAAAAGGTAAACGTAATCGAGCTACCCTCCGGGGTATTCTTACAAAGACAAACAATGCGTTTCAACAAGAAAGTACCACATATACTTACGAAGAATTAGACACACGTTTACAAACCTTACAAAATACGTACCAAGGGTTACAGAATATTCAGAGCCAGATAGAACAAGAAACCGAAGACGAAGATCTGGAATCTGAAGTCAAGTACAGGTACGAAGTGGACGAAATTTACACTGAATTACGTTCAAAAATATTACGATTACTGAATTTCTACAAACCTCCTACAACATCACCGAATCCTGGAACGAACCAAGATACGACTACAACACGTCATCAACTTGAACCTCGGCCTAGACTCAACTTCCAGCCTTTTCACGAAAAAGAATCTTTCAAGAATTTTACAAAACGACTATCTGTCTATCTTATGTTGAACAACATAACTGACCCTAAGACGAAAATGTATACCTTCTTATCTACTTTGCCTCCCGATATACATGAAAGAATTTATGATCTATGCTCACCGGACGATCCAACCTGCAAGACCTTTGAAGAACTTACACAAATTTTAGATGATTTTATCGACCCGAAACCGAGCAAATGGGCCTCTCAACATACCTTTATATCTCGACTACAACAGCCGGATGAAACAGTGTCGACCTTTGCATCAGAACTAAAAAGATTATCTCTAAATTGTGAATTTAAATGCTTACACTGCGATAAACCAACTCTGGACGCGTTTCTATCGCTTCAATTCATACGAGGATTAAAAGACGGAGAAATTCGCACGAAACTCTTACAAGAAAAAGACACTTCACTGTTTTCGAAATTAATACAAACTGCCATATCCATGGAAATGGGAAAAAACGAAAACTCAACTATGTCGACATCATTTCATAAACCCTCATTGGATAACATCAATAAAATTTCAAAAGTACGCAAGGAATTTCAAGACTCCTCGTTAAAAGATCCCCGATTACTATAAAGGACCTCCGGGGCAAATGTTTCCGCTGCGGGAAAGACGATCACAAGGCAAATGAGTGCGGTGCAATAAAAAGTACATGCCGCAACTGTCAAAAGGAGGGCCATCTAGCCCGTGTTTGTCTACAAAAACCAGGAAGAAACAACACAAATATATTGGATAACCCTTCGAGTAGCCGCAGTACCGACAGCATCGTGGATATAAATCTAATTAAGAGCGATACTCTGGATAAATTTATGATAACTATTGAAATTGAAGGAAACAAAATCAATATGGAATTCGATACGGGTGCAACGCTATCTACAATGTCGCTTAAAGATTATAAGAAACTCTATATCGACAAAAAAATATTTGATACAAATATGAAACTTAGAACGTACACAGGCGAAGTATTTAAACCAATTGGAGTGACCTTTGTAAAATGCAGCTACAAAAATCAAACATTTTATGGAAAACTATACATAATTAACAAGGACGTGGAGCCCATTCTGGGTAGGAATTGGATGAAAGAATTCAACGTTGAACTTGCGGATATGAGAAATCTCGAAGCTCACGAGAAGGCACCAAAACTTGAAGAATTACTCCAAGAATACGAATCCACAGTATTTAATTCAAATTTGGGCGAAATTCCGAACGTTCGAGCACACCTGACTCTTGAAGAAAATTCACAACCGGTCTTTATTAAACCACGCAGAATTCCCTACGCATTACGAGCTAAAGTTGACGAAGAAATTGACCGACTTGCTAAGCAAGGAATCATAACTAAGATTGATCACGCGGAATGGGGCACACCAGTAGTACCGATTGTTAAACCTAATGGCAGCATCAGGCTGTGTGCTGACTACAAAATTACCCTGAACAAAGTAATAAAAGACGAACAATATCCAATTCCAATAATCGAAGATATTTTAGCCGAGATGAACGGCGGACAAATTTTCTGCACTTTGGATATCTCTCAGGCCTATCTTAACATGGTAATGGACGAAGATAGTGCACTATTACAAACCTTAAGCACTCACAAAGGAACATTTAAGGTAAATCGACTCATGTTTGGAGTCAAAGTAGCACCGAGCCTTTGGCAAAAGTTTATATTTAAAAGGAAAATGTTTTCGTTGTGGAAGTCAAGAACATCAAGCAAATGCTTGTAGAAGCATAAAGGACACCTGTAACAATTGCAAACGGGTGGGTCATTTAGCTCGAGTATGTCTACGACCACCCCAACACCTGGGTCACCACCAGGTAGAGCCAGAGAACGAGTTCGAGCGCAACGAAGCCAACTCGGCAGACTCAGTCAACGACAGCACCCCGTGGGATGTGAACCTGATACGGTCCAACAATACCGACAAATTCATGATAAATGTGCGTATCAATGACAACAACATACAGATGGAAGTAGATACGGGTGCTGCGCTGTCATCTATTTCACACAAAGATTTTAGAAAATTAAATACAGGGTGTAAAATTTATAAAACAAACGTCACTATGAGAACATACACTGGAGAGATTTTTTCACCCCTCGGAGTGGCGTATGTCATATGTAAATACAATGGGCAACAGTTTCGAGGAAAATTGTACATCATCAGGCAAGATGTGGATGCTATCTTCGGTAGAGAGTGGATCCGATCAATTCATTTAGATTTGGCAAATATCAATCAAGTTAATACAAAGATACATCCAAGTCTCGATAACCTTCTGACTGAATATGCTAAAGTCTTTGACGGTACCCTTGGATGCATACCAAACTACAAAGGCCACTTTACTTTATATGACGATGCAGTACCGATTTTTGTAAAACCAAGACGGATTCCCTATGCACTTAAGGGAAAAGTAGATGAAGAAATCGAAAGATTATGTAAACAGGG
The DNA here is from genome assembly GCA_949316455.1 of Acleris holmiana. NCBI lineage: Eukaryota > Metazoa > Arthropoda > Insecta > Lepidoptera > Tortricidae > Acleris > Acleris holmiana. The sequence goes on along the minus strand of OX438763.1, from coordinate 24,033,312 downwards.
AGTAATTACCAAGGTTGACAATTCGGAGTGGGGCACACCAGTTGTTCCAGTTGTAAAACCTAACGGCAGCATACGCTTGTGCGCGGATTACAAAGTCACTTTGAATAAAGCTATTAAGGATGAACAGTACCCAATACCTATCATAGAAGACATTTTGGTAGAAATGAATGGCGGTGAGCTGTTTTGTACATTAGATATCAGCCAAGCATACTTACACATGTTGATGGACGATGAAAGCGCTATGATGCAGACACTCAGTACACACAAAGGAACATTTAGGGTAAACAGACTCATGTTCGGCGTTAAAATTGCACCAAATTTATGGCAGAAGTTTATGGATCGTTTACTTCAAGGAATCGACGGTGTTAAATGTTTCTTTGACGATATAATCATTCAAGGGTCCTCAGAACATCAGCTCATGACCAGATTACGCCTCGTTTTGCAAAAACTACAAGAAAATAATCTAAAATTGAATAAAGAGAAGTGTCATTTCATGCAAGAAAGTATCGAGTATCTGGGTCATGTTATTGATAAAAATGGCCTACATAAGAACGGAAACAAGGTTAAAGCAATTGTAAATACAAGATGTCCAGAAAATGTTAATGAATTACGTACATTTCTAGGAATGGCTAATTATTATAATAAATTTATACCGAATTTAGCTTCAATAGCCTATCCGTTGAACAATTTACTCAAAAAAGGTAATCAATTCACTTGGACGCAAAATTGCCATGAAAGTTTCGATAAAATCAAAAAAGAGATTTTGAGCGAAAGAGTATTGACACATTTCGATCCGGTTAAAACCCTGGTTCTTGCGACAGACGCTTCACCGACCGGCCTGGGGGCCATTCTCAGCCACCGATTACCAGATGGTTCAGATAGGCCTATAGCTTTCGCGTCACGATCATTGACAAGTAGTGAAAGAAAATATAGCCAAATAGATAAAGAAGCTACATCGTTATTTTGGGGCCTAAAAAAGTTTTTTCACTACTGCTACGGTAGGAAATTTATACTCGTTACAGATCACAAACCACTTACCACTATTTTCCACCCCCACAAAACATTGCCGGCCATGAGTACGATGCGACTGTTCCACTATGCACATTTCCTCTCCGGGTTTAACTACACTATCGAATACAGGACGTCGATTGAGAACAGCAATGCGGATTATTTATCGAGATTTCCTGTAGACACAATAGCAACAAACATTATTGACGTACATTGTGCATTCCAACTACATCAAATGAATACTATCTCCATTGATCGTAAGAAAATCGCAGAGGAAACTGAAAAGGATATCGAATACAATAACCTATTACACGCCTTAATGTCGGGCACAACAATGAGAAGGTATGGTTATAACGATAATGAAATGACTATTCAGGATGGGTGCTTAATTAAAGGCATTAGAGTTATGATTCCGCAAGAGTTAAGACAGCAGGTATTAGAAGAATTACACACAGGACACCTTGGAATGGTAAAAATGAAAATGTTAGCACGCGGATATGTCTACTGGAAAAATATTGACAAGGATATAGAAGATATCGTTCGAAATTGTCGGACATGTCGATTACAACTCAACCAACCTGCCCCCGTTACGTTACACCACTGGGAACTGCCGACGCAGCCGTGGCAGAGAATCCACATTGACTTCGCGGGGCCGATGAAGGGCCACTACCTGTTTATAGTGGTTGATGCATTTACTAAGTGGGTCGAGATAATACCAACTACAACTACCACAAGTGCTTGGTGCATCAAACAATTAAAGGAACTTTTCGTAACTTTTGGATTCCCTTTTACCTTGGTGTCTGATAATGCCCGGCAGTTTGTGTCAAATGAATTTGAGACGTATCTTAAGTTGAATGGAGTAACACATAAGACATCAGCTCCATACCATCCCGCGACTAATGGACAGGCGGAGAGATTTGTCCAGGTTATCAAAAAGGCTCTTCATAGTATAAGCACTGAAGCAGGCAGTATGCGGGACAAGCTATTAAAGATAAAAGAACAGTTGCGAAGGACGCCAAGCACAAGCACGGGCCGAAGTCCTTACGAAATAATGTTCGGAAGAGACATAAGAAACACCTTAAGCGTCAAATTCAAGGCGACTACAAATTCGAGCGACGAAACGCTTAATAATGATATACGCCCTTCAATCCGAACATTCACCATCGGACAGAGAGTACAAATACGAAGTTACGTGAACAGGCAGATCAAATGGGAATTCGGAACCGTGACTAAGGTTCTAGGGAGACTACATTACGAAGTCAGGACTGATGCAGGTGAGATCTGTAAACGACATCTAGATCAAATGTTATGTACCACAGTTGCGTGAAGACCTCACGTCAGACAGATTTGTGGCGGAGGTGTCGTGTCTATGCGAGGGTTTTTGCTTTTCTGCTGTCAAGTTTGTCACTGTGACTTTTATTCAATAAATGAAATGTTTCACACATGTTTACAACGATAAACAACGATAAACATACTTAAATAGAGAAATACATACTTAAAAACATAGAACACATCCATGACTCAGGAACAAATATTCGCGCTCAACACACAAATATTTGTGTCAAGGTTGTCTGGAAGAGCTCGCTATTTAGCGGTACGACCGTCTGTTGACCTATGATTTAAATGTACTGTTCTGTGATCTGTTTTTTTTTTGTATTCAGTAAAGAGTATTTGTATTGTATTGTATATCTGCTCTTACTAGGATTTGAACCCAGGGCCGCTGGCTTCGGAGGTAGGGTCACTCCCAACTAGGGCAACGTGTAGCCAATATGAACTTGCTGTTGCGCATGACTCCGTCTGCCAAGAATTCGTTTATCACTGTCTTTCCGTACTTCCACGGGGTCCAAGCTATCTTTATACTAAATTTCATCCCTAAAACTGGGTCCATATTGACACATAAAATTCTTATTCCTATTTTTGTTTTACTTTACCGATTTGTATTTATAATAATTAATCTTCATATTTTTTTTCTTCATACTTATTTTGTTCATAATCATCGCAACTCCTAAAGTGAATTTTACTGAAACCGTTCTGAATTTAGGACGTTTATGAAACAAACCTAACCTAACCTAACCTTATTTACCAGTTGGATATTTTTTAAATCCTGCAAATAAACTGGTGTATTATTAATATTTATTATGAAGAGTGATCATTAGGATATAAAATGATATTAGAGTACCAATATTCTAATTTGCAATTTTATATGAGTTTTAGTGCATCCCTAAAAACTACATTTTGGTATTCTGTCTGGTGAGTTAAAAATAATGTCAAACGGTTAGTGGCGTAAAAAATATTTTACTGTTTATTACATGAGCACGTGATCTGTTTAGTCGTTTACGCGTTATTTAAAGGCAACCATCCAAACAATCTTAAAAACTTATTTTTTTTATAATATTAGCAGGAAGGTAAATAAATAATAAGGGAGATTGAATAAATAGTGAAAGAGACTCTTGCTGATACTCTGAATACAATTAAATCAGATAACAAACCTTTTATTGGATAATCCATTATACTCTGTCGACGAATATATGCAACTTAAATTGTAAAATTATTATTGATATTTGACCTTTATTAGTTTTGTGTATTGACATCGGAAACTGTCCATTTATTACTTGTTTATCATTGTTGTTTTTGATTATTTGAGTGTTATTATATTATTGTATTATTTTAATATTATTTTATCATTTTGTATTAATGTTTTGTTGACGATATCAATGTAATTTCGTATTTTTTGACATGCAATGCAATCTATATTGTAACATTACATTGATAAATAAATAAACTAAACTATTTTGAATGCAGTTACTAATTTAAAATACAGACTACATGCATCATCTTACATACATACATAAAGTCACGCCTTTATTCCCAGGGTGAGGTAGGCAGAGCTACAGAATTACCAACAACTCCAAAAATTTGTTGATAATTCTGTAACCACATTTTGCACAATCAGGCTAAGATGATTACCAGTGTATTAGTGACAGGTTGCAAGCCCATCGCCTAACAGTACTTACAAGCCCTTATTCCCTTAGTCGCCTCTTACTCCGTGTTCTTCCCGTGCTCGTCTTTGCTCTCTTTTCCGTGTGGTTTCCGGGTTAGATGAGTGCCACTCCATGTCTTCCCGTGGATGTCGTAAGAGGCATCATCTTCTCCATCGCAATAATAAACCACTCAATTTTAAAAATGTTTTTAATAAATCTGTTTTAGCAATCCCAAATAGTTAAACAAACAAATAAAGAAGTTAGGTGTTGCGCAACAAGCGATTTGTTTACGCAGAAAAATGTTACAAAACAAACTTGCCATACTGTTTACGGCTATCCATTTAAAATTGTGAAGTATTACCAACTCCTACATAAAAATACCGCTGCTTCCAGCTAGCAAACTTTTGTATCGTGCACTTGTCAAAAGTTCGTTGAGAAATCGATGGCGCGCAAAAAAACCAAGTTGCCAAGTAACATCGTACAAATAAAACGAGCGAAGCGAGGGAACAAGAATGAAAGAGCAATTGGGGGCGAAACAATTCGGAAACAACGCTATTCGGGGACCACAAACATTTGCATGAAACGGTGTGAAAAGATAGTACACAATGCCATTCGGAATAAAAAGAGCACATCTAAAACTAACGATTTAATATATTGAACCCTCAGTGGATATAGATAAGGATACAATTGCTGTGTTTTATTACGGTTGAGCTAGTTTTTTAAGGTTACAATGGTATAAACGTGTCTGTGAAGTTTGTTAAGTTTTTGAAATGTTTAAGAAGGTCACTGTGCTAAAAACGCAGAAGCTTTTGTTTGAATGTAGGTAGATGTCGGTCGGTGACGGTACGGTCTAGTGGACCAGAGGGCTTATTGTCTAACGCACTCGCAATCCCGATCGTTTTCATTTTGAAAATCGAACGCTCGTCTGCATACAATATGAAAACAATTGCTCCATTTTGAAGCTGGTTGCGATTGCGAGTGCGTTAGACAATAGCCCAGTCTGGTCTCATACTTGTCAATACAAAAATATTAATTTGCCGGACACGTTCCTAGTACAGTCATGGTATAGAACAGTATAATGGGCAAAGATATTTATAGGTTAAAAACCGGGCAAGAGCATGTCGGACCATGCTCAGTGTAGGGTTCCGAAGCCGTTAAGTACTACAAACATAAAAACCAACAAGTATAACTAATTTTCTATTTAAAGTAATTTGGTGCCGTCTTAGATGATTTTAGTAGGTATAAACACTTTAATCGCCCTCAAGAACCAATGCTGTCTACTTAGTCGTGACAGTTTTCCTTTAAAATTCGTTATAATATGTTCTTTTATTTAGGGTTTTTTTCAAATTTTTAGTATATGTAGTTTTGGCTGTAGGGGAGGGGAGGGACACTTGACTCTAACAAAAATTAGCGCTTCAAAGCTTAATATTTCATAAACAAACGGGAAGACGAAAAGACAAATTTCGTCCTATTTTGACCTATTTCGGGTTAGTCATAACTATGGCACAAGATCGGTGTCGGAGGGTAAATTTAAGGTGCCAAGGATCAACAACTATTACGGAGACAGAACACTTAAAAAACGAATACCCTACACTTTAAATAGTCTACCCGAAGACATCCGATCAGAACCTAACTTACACAAATTTAAAAGGCTGCTTAAAAACATCTATTTCATTTATTATAAAATAAATATAAATAAAGCTAGTATTAAGGAACCAAATTGTTACTATCAAGTTTAAAAGGACTCAGCTGCAGTCAAACTGTTGTGACAGTTTTGCAGACTATTTTTTAAGAACAATGTGTAATTTTTTGGTTAATAAATAAATAAATAATAATAATAAAAATAATAAAAAATACATCACCACGTTACGTGTAGGGGAGGAAAATACAATAAAGATTTTATTTTTCCACTTTGTTGGCGTAATAAGGATGTATATTCATGCTATGTTACTGCTTTCTAGTACTAAAAGTCTCTGAGTTAGGCTGCGGACGGACGGACAGATGGACGTACGGACATGGCTTGACTACGGAGCCCTAAAAAACTATTTTTTTTAACTGCATGGGTTTAATTTAATTTCAACTTTAAGAAGATTGTGAAGCTAAAAAAACCATAATTATACAATGCAATAACATTTCTCTCCCCTTAAACGTAGTACGATTTTTACAATTTTTAATTATGTTTATGCTCTCCTTTTAAAGAAAATCTTGCTTGGAATTAAACATAGAAAAATAAATGGAGGTGAGAAGTGACAAGTACACAATTTAAGCGTCGCCTCACTATCCTCTTAAACAGTGCTATAATAATATAATGCAACAGTAACTTGAATTCCTTCGAATACATTTCGTCGTCTTACTCAAACTCGTATCTGCATGTTTTTTTGCTGTCGGTAAGTTCATTTTCATTCAATAATACTTAGAGGCAATTAGTTTACCAATGGTAAAAAAATATGCAGATACGAGTTTGTGTAAGTAAGACGACGATTTGTTCGCGCTGACTCCAAACTCTGCCGTATTACGTTACTAGATGTATAGAGACAGACTAACGAGCTGGCTTGTCACTGTAACACAAGCCAGTGTTCTTTTATTATATACATTAATAATCATTACAGCCGACAGGGAGCGTGATCAGAGACACGTTGAGAAGAGATGTTCCGGTTTTATTATGAAGTAACTTAGTGACGTTGAAAGGAAATTGAAATAATACACTTGTTTTGAAAGCAAACGTATTCTGGCGCAATTTCAAGGATTTTGTACATCATAAGAAAATATAAACCGTTTTAGGATACAGACAGATATAAGTTGTATAGGGTTAGGATTTTGGTGGCAAATCTTGGTTCAAGAATCCATGGAGTCACTATTTCCTAATTATATACATGCGAAGTTGATTTTGATCTTCAGTGTTATAATATTTCAAAATAAAACTGCTAAACTACTAAAGACATTTTTGGTTCGATCTACTCATATTTTTTTGTATGTTGCGCTTTCACATTGTTAGATATCCTCCGTACCAAAATTTAATTAAACAGCGTTTAATTAATATATTAATTTTGAACTATAATAACACTGAAGGTCAAAATCAAAGTGGTATATGTATAATAATTAGGAAATAGCGACTCCATGGATTCTTGAACCAAGATTTGCCACCAAAGGTCCTAACTCTAGCTATAATATTAGAAAGAAGTAAGGATAAAGGATTATCAAGCAGCTTTTAAACTGTTAACATCATCCCTTCCACTTATAAAACACATGCTCATTTACTAGGCTCTCATCAAAATTGCATTTTATCGCTTCACTCGCTCAAGAGGTGCGCGAGTCAGAGCTACTAGAAGCCGTGGAGGTGGCAAATTACCGGCTCTCAGACGGCACTCCTGCTCTGCTAAGACAAATGGCAGTATCTCAGACAAAACTCCTGTAGCAAATGCAACCTTATTACTAACGGGATAGGATTGAATCTACTTTAACTACTGAATTGCAGATACTGCCTATTGGCTTTCGAAGGCAGATTTGCTCCCACATTCGACGCAGCGCCTGTACTTGGCTTCATTTTTCACACCCTATTAGTGTTTTATAACAATGTAACTTGTGTTTTAGAATGAAATAAAGCAGTGTAAAGTTTGGGCCTTGTGTAATTAATATTTGGGAAAGCCGTAATCTGTTTTTGATCTTTGATAAAAATAGAGGTTCTACTTCCTAAGACCCACCATACGAATATTTTTGTCACTGGGAATTTGTATCTATCAGCAAGGTAATAAAGTTCAAATACTTTTGCTTTATAATGCCATTGACAGTTTTTAAACAAAGATAGATGATCTTTATTCCTATTGTGATATAGTTTAAATTAACTTGATTATGTACATCCTATAGCACATCGGGCGTTACGAGGTTATAAAGGACGTTCCTTATAACCACCTTGCTTATAAGCAAACCCGGGTTTGAAGGAGCAAGAATACACTTAGAAATTCTGCTAGTGCTTAATTAAATATCGACTGTTTTATCGATATCTATTTGAAGCGATTTTTGAATTATCGTAATTATAAAGTAAGAACGTCACTTCTATATAGGTACTACTAATTTCTAAAGCATATTATAGTATTAAAGACTACATTAATGATAACAATGCTTGGGACTGAATTGCTTGTAATAAAATGTTTAGTCCTTATGACAAAAGGTTGCGAACGTCGAAAAAAAAAAGACATCCGAGATAGTTTCTTACAGGTTCTTCTCTGATCGGTCGCGATTTGAACCTGTAGTCAATTTAGGCTAAGTCGCTACTATGACGTTTCAAAAGAGTTTATTATTTGTAAACCTACTTGAATAAAGATTATTCTGATTCTGATTCTGATACTTTTCCCGTTTTGTGCAGACCTCTTTCATCGCAATTATAAACAACCGTTATCTGACATTGACTCAGCTCATTATGTCTATCTTTGAAATGACATTGACGTAATACATTATGGCTGAAATAGATATCATCACCATGGCGAAAAAAAATATCTGAAGATTTAGTTTTTTTTTTAATAATAACTACAAAAATTATATAAAATAGTAGGTATCGATTTAGTTTATTCGCCTGTAACTCAAGAACTAATGATGTCTAATTAGTTGTGATAGTTTTACTTTTAAATTCGATATACGCGCTTTTATTTAAGATATTTTTCTGATTTTTTAGTATTTGTAGTTTTGGCTGTAGGGGATGTGAGGCGGGACACTTGACGCAAAAAAATAGCGCTTTAAAGCTTTATATTTCATAAGCGGATTGCTTAATTGAAAAGGTGTTTTTACAAACCCGCAATATTTTAAAAGGCCTATACAACGACGCCCCACACTGTGGGGTACAATAAAAAAAATGATTTTTAAGAGTTTATTTTACCACTTTGTTGGCGTGAGTAGTATGTATTATTTGTTGCTGGCAACACAGGTTTTAAATTAGTAGGTTGGTATATTTAATTTGGAACCTCTTCCGGGGCAAGAGTGGTTCCGGCTCTCTGTATCTCTCTCGCCTCCCTACCATCTTGTCATCATGTCATTTATGTGCTGTTTAATTAACTTTGGTGATTTGCAAAGTGACTTTAATTCTAGAACATAAAAATACAGTCCACGCTCTCGACATTATTCATGCCAAATTACAGCTTTCTAGTACTAAGCATCTCTGAGCTAGGCTGCGGACGGACGGACGGACGGACGGACATGGCGAAACTATTCGGGTTCCTAGTTGGACTACGGAACCCTAAAAAGGAAAACTCTTTTGTGCATTTCTAGTAATATAACTTTCGGTACCTAATTGCAATTATTGCTGTTTTTTTTGCCCTTTCCCACAATTCCCCTTTTTCACACAATAATAAAGACAACCTAGCAGCAAAGAAAATCATTAATAACTTTATTACTCGATCAATAGTAATCGTTCAAACGTGAGTCGTCAAAATCATTTTAGTACTAGTTTAAATAATATTACCCAAATTATTGTAAAGGGTAAAATTTTTGAAACCAAAATAAATAATAGTAGGAACCCATTGGAAAATAATTTACGGGCGATTTGAGGTCAGAAATTCGAAGGGTAAAAAACGGTTTATCTCGATTTTTTACCAAATTTCGTGAAAAATAACCTTTTTTTGTAAACGATAAGAATAAAAAACCAAAAACTTGGTTGTTTGAATTTTGCAAACACATTTTGAGAATATATGAAAAAAGGGAACGCTTCAATGCAAACACTGAGTTTGGCGGTAGCTTAATGATATGTGGCTGCCACCGAAAATCCCTTGATCATATCATTTGTAACTAAAATTCTAGAACAGGTACACAAAGCGCCTCATTGCTGCCTATTAGCATGAATAATAAGCGTTTATTGTTACATAGAAGGGCCTTCGCATAACGAGCTGAGGCTTCAGTAATAAACGTAAAGGATGTCACATGTATTCTACGTTCGCACAATCATTAACCAAATGCTATATACGGTAAATCCTGTATAAGGGTATACAATCAACCTGTATATGAACGAGCCTTTAATATGGTCTAACATAGGCTTTAGATAAAGGTTCGCCGCGGGAAAGTCATAGTTTTTAACCCATTTAAATTTGCTTTGTCATAGTTGCTAAACTATCTTTATTGAGATATCTGATCAACATCCTTAAAATTTGAAGGTACCATGAAGGAGTTCCAACGGCCATCTTTGATCATTGTTATCAGTTTCACATTACCAATTAATGATACTTTCTGAATACAAAAGCTTGTTTCTTGGAAATGCCAAAATCACTTTGTACGTACATGCCTATAATATTCGAGAAGTGCCCTCGGTGCTTTATAGATCCTCTCAGCAAATTCTGATTCAGTGACAAATCCGTCCACCATTGACGGAAAAAATCTTTGCATGCACAAAAAAGACATACAGCCGAACATAGAACGTCATTCTATTATGAAGTCATTTAAAAAGATAAGTTACATAAGTACATTAAAACGAAAGGTTGGTGTTATTAATGACAAAAGGGTATAGAAAACGGAAGGCATTGTATCACGATTTCTTTAGTGATAAACATAAGGATATGACAATGTATTCTATCTTTGCAGGACCATTAACCAAATGCTGTAATATATTTAATATCCTGTATTTTAAAGTTTAAGATCAACCTGTATATATGATCGAGCCTTTGCTGTAATTAAACAGTCTAACATAATATCAGTTCTTCGCATCTTCAAGTTCAAGATGACATTAACATTGATTTACAAGAAAATAGAAAGTTTGTTTATAATTGTGACTAACTTATCACATCAGACAAAGTAATTCATATAAAAAAATATGTTTTATCTTTAAGTTGATAGAAATTAAATAAAAAAACAAAAACAAAATGCAATTAAATTGAGACAACCTTGATAACTATGATCCCCTTATCCATAAACGCACCTTCAGTTAAAGTATGCTTTGTCACTTTCTGCTGGATGGAAATGTCGCATTGAGAGAATAAGGACAAATAATATTTTAAGCACACTAGCTATTGAACGTTTATGAATAAGACGGTAACTTTCACTTACACTTAGGCTATTTAAATAGATCAAAGGCTCGGTAATAATCAGAGATCGGACAAATGGATGTCATTACTCGCAATAATGTGGACATGACTCCAATTTTAATTAAATTATATTTATTTATTACTTACCTGAATTTTAATCTTGATCCTTTGCAGGATAGTTATAAATAAATAATAAAGTTTGCTCCATTAACATCCGTGAATTGCGAAAGGAGCTTTCACCTCATAAGTTAATTTTAGCCTTGAAAAGGAATAAAATAACCACGGAGAAATTATAAAAATACCTGTTTATTTGCTTTAATAAATATACACAATAACAAATCTTTGCATCATTTATTTCTTAATTATTACTGCCTTGCAAAGGATCAAAATTATTTTTAGGGTAAGCAATCAATTAGGTAATGTAATTTAATTAGTTTAATTAAAATCTATGGAGTCATGTCCACATTATTGCGAGTAATGACGTCCATTTGTCCGGTCTCTGGTAATAATTAACAATAATAAACAGAACATCCTTTATGATAACTTTACGGGGTGTACTAAAAATGCCAATTTTCTAATTAGATCGGATGTCATCGGTCATATCATATGGTACACTTCTGGACCATGTCGCATTCACACCAAGTTTGTACTGCTATACGAAAATGTTTAACTAATTAATACGACAAGGTATAAATGTGCTCACGTACTTATATATTAGACTATATACCCGACTCCTGTCGTTCCCTACCTTCCTTAATGGACGTGTCCTGTTCCACACTTAGTATTATGCTTAATGAAAACGGGTATGAAGGCGTTAATTTGCGGTGGGAAATATTGTTATGAAGGGCGTTAATGCGGCAGTCACTTTTTATTTGCCCATCTAGTAAGGAAACGTCTGGATGATAAGTATATTAGGAGAACTGGAGTTTGTACCGTTATGAGATGAAAAAAACTAAGGGCTTGTAATACTGTTAGGCGATGGGCTTGCAACCTGTCACTAATACACTAGAAAACTTCTTGGCATGATTGTGCAAAATGTGGTTACAGAATTATCAACACCTCTTTTTAGAGTCGTTGGTATTTCTGAAGCTGTGCCTAATCTACTCTGGGAATGAAGGCGTTTATGCACATAACATGTGTGTGTGTGAATTAAACTGACAGTTCTGCACTAAAATATAAAGTTTTGTGTTTTATAAGTAGACCCCGGATTTTTGTGGCACTAACGTCACAATAGGGTAGTTTGGGGAGTAAATGGAACGGTGTTAATTAATAACTATTATAACTGAATATTTTTTATTAACTATGCATTCACGACGAAACAAAAATATAACCGCAAGTCATTCATTAATTATGCACAAAAGAGGACGATTATATATGAAAAGTTAAGATTTGCATTGAAAAAAAAAGACGTTTTTGCGGCTTTGCGTAACATTAAACATCTTAACGCAGGTCCAGAAATACAAATTAATCCAAGCAACCGTAACAAACCCTGCTTAGATAACCGCAAGCTTTTCAAATATGCACTAATGACATCTGTCGAAGTGAAAAGAAGCTTTTCCTTTTTTAAAGTGGGTCTATTCTGCTAGAAGACGTAGCCTAAAAGCTAGTCATTTAGATCAACTTTTGATCTGTTACGGAGAGTCAGTTGGACAACTGCAGAGAAGCAGAAAGGACAACATTGATAACTTAATCAATTGACTTATAGGTAATATATATCGTGGATGCCTAATATTTAAATTTAAATTCCATAGAACACCAATAGACTAGGATGCTGTATTAATTGACACAGTTCCATTTACTCCCCAAATTACCCTATTGTGACGTCAATGCCACAAAGATCCGGAGTCTATTTATAAGTAATAATATTGATAAAGGATTATCTAAATAAATAAAAAAAGAAACTGAGTGACTGACTTCAACGCACAGACCAAACCACTGGGTCTAGACATTACAAATTTGGCACGTAGTTTCCCTATGAGGTCTAGACTTCACCCCTAGGGGTGCAGTAAGAAAGGATTTTTGGAAATTCATCCCCTAAAGGGTTAAAATAGGGGGATTTGCTGAAAACTAATTCCACGCGTACGAAGTCGCGGGCGGCGTCTTGTAGTTTAAATAAATATTGCTCGCAAACTGTAAGTTTACTATATTTATAGCCCTTGAATGAAATGACCGTGCGGGTTCAATTAATTGAAAAAAAACATTTATTAAATGAATTTTAACCTTAAAAAAACTTAATTTGAGTCCTATTATCTATTAACTAGGAAGATTCAATAAAATATACCGGTTACTTCTTTGACGACGCAATTGGCCTAGCTAGTTTATCGTTGTCTAGTACCCATAGCACAAGCCTAAAGCTTAGTTTGGGACTAGATCAATTTGTGTAAGATTGTCCCATGATATTTAATTATTTATTTTATTTTATTTATTTATTTCCTTTTGGCGTCGAGACCCTTGGTCCGTGGGGACCCGGTGCCATTAGCCTTTTTAAAGACATGACAAAAAGGCTAATTGAAACAACCGGTGACCACAGAGCTGGCAGCTTCCTCGGACAGCGTCTTAGCATTGCTATACAACGAGGAAATGCTGCCAGCATCTGTGGTACTTTGCCACGGGGGCCCTCATTTTTCCAGTTTTTTATTTAGTTTTAATTGATTTGTATTTAGATTAGTTATTTAATTATATTATTTTATTTTAGATTATTACGTAGTTAAGATTATTATATTTTTATTCCTGTGTAATTATATAACTATAATTTATTTATTAACATTATTTATTTTAAATTTCTATAAAAGGAAGCAAAATAGTTTTAACTCGTTTTATTTCATTAAAATCTTTATAAGATATATTTACCCCGTTAGTAACAATTGCCCCGCCCTACCTTATATAATTTGTACGAATACTTGGTTACCGTTTGTATTTTTCCAAATAAATAACAACATTGTTTATTCATGTCTGAGTCAACACCATTATCGCATGATAATCTCTCTACAGAACCAATTTTCTAATCTGGCCCCACCATCAGGACCATGCCACGAATGCCAAACATTTTCCCACGTCATATTCATGTTCACATTACAAGTATTTCTCCCTAAGACTTTTTACATAGAACGGGTTTTCCCTATCAAGATTTGGCAAACACGTGTTCAGAACATCTTATCAGTATAACCATAAATTGTTTCAACTTTGTTACCACGAAAGGGTTTTTTTAATCAGAAACCTGATGTGGCCTTCAAGAAAACTTTCTAAGAACAGAAAAATCAGATGTGTTTTTGGGGAACGGGTTTGGGACGGATTCACGTTGGCTTAAACATTTTAGGCTTCCGTACCACAAAAGAAAAAACTGAACCCTAATAGGATCACTTTTTTGTCGGTCCGTCCATCCGTCCATCCATCTGTCTTTTTTTTTATGGTATTGAGAAGGCAAACAAGCACACAGGCCACCTGATGTTAAAAGGAAACTGTGACCATAGACATTCCCATTCACAAGACTGCAAATGCATTGCCAACCCTGAGGACTAAGACGAAATGCCTCTATGCTAGTCATTTCACCGGCTGTCTTATCCCCAAACCGCAACACAACAATGCGAACACTGCTGTTCGGCGGTAGGTTAATGGATGAGATGGTGGTAGCGATCCGGACGGACCCTGCAAAAGGTCCTACCACCCGTAATCTGCCAAGACCCTTAATCTCGGGAACGTATGGAGGCTATCGAGTTGAAATTAAAACCGTATACTTAGGGCTTACAGTCCCTTATAGCTGTAAATAATCAAACTTCTAATTTAGCGTAAAAAATATATTCGGCCGTTTATGCCTCACATAACGAACAATTTATAGGGTACTTTCCATAGACCAAGAATCCTTAAATTTGGCGAGAAGGAAGTTCATACAGCACAAATAAAGGGAGAATTCCGAAAGTCATAAATTTGTTACTCCGTCCAAAAACATATTGTTTTTTTGCGATTGCATACTTATTTGCAATTGGTAAACTAATCTCGACCTAAATCGATGTATGGAGACAACGGTTTTTCAACGGCAAAGTCGAGTTTGTCCCTCAATACAACTGCCCTACCGATGATCATCAAACCAACCTTTCACTAAAAAATGCTACGTCTTATTACTGCTTAGCCAAATGCAGAATGTCGGACAAAACTCCTGTAGAAAATTCAACCTTATTACTAATGTGATAGGATAAAATCTGCTTTGGCTATTGAATTTAAGATACTGCCTATTAGATTATGAGGGCAGAATAGCCGGAAGAGGTGCGCGTCGTTACTGACTCGCCTGCGTGCCAGCCCCAACCGCATCCTGGGCGTGTTTGCGTATCGCTGGGACAGCCCGATGATGGCAAGGTGGACGTCCTTGCACGTTTGATTGATTGTTTGATTTGTTACTTTTAGTTATAATTTTAAGTTGTCTGTATTTTACTAACTCGTAGTTACTTAGTTACAATGTTTACTAACACTTTTATGGACTTTAGTCTGAAATAAAGCGATTATTCTATTCTTATTCTATAGCTCTCCGTTTGGAAGCTACGATGTCACCAACAGGTACACGTTAAACTTATAAAACTCCTGTTTCTACATACATAACATCACGCCTTCATTCCCAAAGTGGGGAAGGCAGAGCTACAGAAACGCCAATAACTCTAAAAATACTTGTTAGTAATTCTGTAACCACATTTTTCACAAACGGCTAAAATGTTTACCAGTGTATTTATTAGTGACAGGTTTCAAGCCCATCGCCTTTCCTTCTGCTTTTTAAGAAAAATGCTTATGAGCTAAAAAAAAACAAAATTAACAAAATTAAATCCTAATCATCAGTTCTTAAATACATACATACATATATAACATCACGCCTTCATTCCCAGAGTGGGGTAGGCAGAGCCACAGAATTACCACCAACTCTAAAAAAATCTTGTTGATAATTCTATAACCACATTTTGCAAAATCAGGCTAAGATGTTTACCAATGTATTAGTGACAGGTTGCAAGCTCATCGCCTAACAGTACTACAAGCCTTTATTCCCTTAGTCGCCTCTTATGACATCCACGGGAAGACATGGAGTGGCACTATTCTAATCCGGAACCCACACGGATACACGGAGTTCTTAAATTTGTTGAATAATCTATAAACCGACGAGCTTAAGTTTACCCGTCATAGTATCACTTGACTTACATTTTCAGTGCGTGTATTTTTGTAGTCGCTGGTTTTCGATGAAACACCTTAATCGAAACGTAACGTAACCTTTCGTGTAGAATGCCGGCCCAGTTTCCGATGTACAGTCAAGTTCAAAAGTATGTATTCACTTTAGTACCTTGTCACTTTAATCGCTTGGATAATTTCATATGGCAGTTTAAACATGACGTTAAATAGACAAGGTATTAAAGTGTATACATACTTTTGAACTTGACTGTACAAGCAAAATACTAGTTCGACATTGGACACGTTTATCTTAAGTTTGAGTACGTATTTTTTGTAATTGTTTTTTTGTGCAATAAGAAGTTTACATACATACTTTTTTTGACCCTGCCTCCGAAGCCAGAGGTTCTGGGTTCAAATCCCGGTAAGGACACATATTTGTGTGATGAGCGCGAACGTTTGTTCCTGAGTCTTGGATGTTTTCTATGTATTTAAGTATGTATTTCTCTATACAAGTATACTTATCGTTACCCATAAAGACTGTACACGATAAAATCCGGTTATGCATGCTCTGGGGTATATTTTTTATGAATGCTAACTTTCAAGCAGCTCTTTATTGTAATAGTCAGTGGTTATGAAACAACATAATAAAAATAACATATGATTTTGCATCGTTAATATACTATATTACGTCAGTAAAATGAGTTCAAAAAAGTTTTTTTGTTGCAAATTATCTCTCTTTTACCTTCTCGTGTGGACACTAACTCACACTAGAAATGATGACATGGGTTGTCAAGCTGTAGGTATGCGATACACTGCATTGAAAAAATAAATAAAATAAATAATCACAGGACAATGTCACACAAATTGACCTAGTCTCAAACTAAGCTCTAGGCTTGTACTATGGGTACTAACAACGATAAACTTACTTTTATAGAGAAATATATACTTAAATACATAGAAAACATCCAAGACTCAGGAACAAATACTCGTGCTCATCACACAAATCTGCCCTTACCGGGATTTGAACCCAGGAACTTCGAAGGCAGGGTCACTCCCAACCAGGCTAGCGTGTCGTGAAATTCGAAATTTTAAATTTCATGTACAGCTTATCAGACAACAAGCCCCTCACCTACTGATATTCTAAATTTGAAATTTCATTTATTAACTTACTTAACAACACTCCCTCTCCCGCACCCCTGCATTAGAGGGTCCATGAATATCGTTAAGTTAGTGGAATCATTGAATCGGCAATATCTCTAATATTTTTTAAGCTACAGTAAAAATAACACGATAATATGTGTAATAAAATTGATTAACAATAGCAAAGCAAATATTAAAATTTAAAAAATTACCCTGTATAATCTACAGTACCAATATTTATTTGTACACGGTCTTCTGACAGTCTTTTTGAATGCATTTGTGCCCAATTCTTATGTATTGTAGTTTATTTTATACTATTGTGGTTTGTTAATTGTTTGCAAAGTAAATGAATTTCTTTCTTTCTATTACATTATCTTTGCACATTATATTATGCAGTTAAAACATTTCTAATTGTGTTCAGATTGAGATATTTCTGAGGTTTTTTAACTTTGACAATTTTGACTTCTTGACAAAAAAATGCCTCCCATACAAAAACAACTTTCAGTGCCCAAAAGTGTGGAAAAGTCTTCCTGGCTACTACAAATAGGAATGAGTTTCGAAAAGTATCTTTTTGGTAAGAATACATTCTAATGTACGTAAAACAGCTTGTAAAAATATAAATACAGTTGTGACATTGTAGCAGGAAGAGAGTGAAGATTTTCAAAAAACGCTGGTCAGGGGATTTATTTATTTATTTTAAATTAAACATTTTCACAGTATTACAGTTTGGTACTAAGGCACTGTGAAATTCATACAATGCAACGAAACACAAATATTAAGAATAACATGTTGCACTACAGATAACAACAATTATGAACAATTAACTGAAGACGGACTGTCATCCATTTCCTCTCCGGACCTCATACATTCACCACATATAATATTCCAACTACTTGCAAAAATATCGCAGTCAGGTGCTGAGGTGAGAAGCGCATTCAGATATTGTAGGGCGCGAACAAGTGGTGAATTCCTTACCTTCCCTAAGAACTTGACAGCTACCAATTTGCACCTCCGATAGCGGGGTCCAGTTAAAACGATGCTTCTGACGTGTTATAAAGTAAATAAGCGTAAATCAAAACGTTAATAATACCAACGGAAACACGTCAAAGGCAACATCGTTTAAATCCCTGCCCTGGCCCTGATTGGTTTGTTTAAAAAACGATACCTCTGTCAATTTGCCGATCGCGAAAAATCCATAAAAAGAAAACAATTTAACATATGTTCATTTATTACACGACAACAAAAACAGAGTGTAAGTTTTTCTTTATTTGGTTTGCGATTGTCTTCCTTACTTTGTTCATTTCCAACAGCATAGCCTAAATCTGTGTAACAACACATGTATGACTAAAACTAAAATAAAACCTTTAGTTTACGAAACAAAAACTTCCTTTTTCAAGCTCAAATATAAATAAATAAATAAATAAATATCAGGGGACAATGTCACACAAATTGACCTAGTCCCAAACTAAGCTCTAGGCTTGTACTATGGGTACTAGACAACGATAAACATACTTCTATAGAGAAATAAATACTTAAATACATAGAAGACATCCAAAACTCAGGAACAAATATTCGCGCTCATCACACAAATATCTGCCCTTACCGGGATTTGAACCCAGGACCGCTGGCTTCGGAGGCAGGGTCACTCCCAACTAGGCCACCGTGTCGTCATCATATATAGGGTTTGTTTAGGTGAATGCCATTTCATAAATGCAATTTGCATTGCGGTTGCAGTGCACTCGTTACTCAGTTGAGTAGATTTAAGAATTCACTTATACCATCTGCATTTAGAGCGTTAGATGTGGGACACAGTGGATTTATGCGTGTATGGACTAAAAAGAAATATGGCGATGTATAAAAATGTCCACTTGAATAATTTCATCCCTGTGTAATTTTTACAAAGTATAAAAATGTTCACATGTATATTAGACGACATATAAAGATGTTGTGACAATAGAATATAAGGAAATATGACAATGTATAAAAATGTCTACATGTATATTAGAAGACATATTATAAAGATGTTGTGACAATAGACTATAAGGAAATATGACAAAGTATAAAAATATCCACATGTATATTAGACAACATAATATAAAGATGTTGTGACAATAGACTATAAGTAAATATGACAAAGTAAAAAAATATCGACACGTATATTAGACGACATATAAAGATATTGTGACAATAGACTATAAGGGAATGTGACAAAGTATAAAAATGACCACATGTATATAAGACGACATATAAAGATGTTGTGACAATAGACTATAAGGAAATATGACAGCGTATAAAAATGTCCATATGTATATTAGACGACATATAAAGATGTTGTGACAATAGAGTATAAGAAAATATGACAAAGTATAAAAATGACCACTTGAATAATTTCGTCCCTCTGTAATTTTGACAATTTAAAAAAATGACCATATGTATATTAGACGATATTTATAATGATGTTGTGATAATAGACTATAAGGAAATATGACAAAGTATAAAAACACCTAAATGTATATTAGACGACATATAAAGATGTTGTGGTTTTAAAGGTAGACATTTTTATACATCGCCATATTTCCTTATAGTCCATACACGCATAAATCTTTTAAAAACCAGGTCTTAGTTAATGATTCAGTTATTTTATAACGCAAATGTAACTTAGATCATTGTTTTAAATAAAATCCACAAGAAATAGGTAAGGTAAATGTCCCAGTGGACGACAATGTACCAATGTATGACGGTTTCGCAGTTAATTTGAGAGAATAAGAAAAGTTACATTCAGATAACTCAAAAACTGTTTTCAATGTATCACTACTAAAGGCATCTATCATTTACGTTTTTTTTAAATTATTCACTCATTAATTTGCAATTTGGTGACAGTATTTACTAACAAGTTATCCGCGTCGGTCGTGCGTCGATGTTACTACGCAATTCGTTAAGAGATTAAGTGGTTTAAGTGAAATTAATTGCTGAATTATTGGATTTTGTTGGTAAGTGTTCATTATAACTATTAGATAACAGTATGAACTATTTATTTTGTATATTTTAAATGGTGTATCTCATTAATTTAATTGCTTTGGGGGCATGTCAAACATTGGCAAAGAATTTTAACGTTTAGTAGTCTATGACACCCCATGTCATACACTCGATAAAATCAATATTTTTCAAAACGTTTATTTAACCATATGGTAAGGTTTGAGAGCATAGCAGTGTACTACTCTGTCAGTATCAAGTTTCCATTCAGTGTTAGAGTAATGTTTGACATGGGTGTCGAATAATACTCAAACACTGTTTTAATGAAAAAACCCAATATTTGACAGTCTTTTATTAGGGTGTCGAACACTAGGCCATAACTAATGTCATACATTGGTTACAGGTATTTCGCAAATTTTTGTTTAATTGAAAAACTTGTTTCTTTTCGGTATTAACTAGGTAAGTATAGACTGTATTAAACAGTTGAAGAGCTATGAAGCTAACTAAAACTTTATGTCAAATACTGGTACTCAGACCTCATTTGGTCATAGTCAATTATTGGAAAATTTGAGAATGTAGGTGTCATTAACTGGTACAGTTTTAGAGGTTGAGAATAAATCAAATATTTCGTTAAAGCAATAATGAATATATTTTTTATTTTGTTTTAAAATACTAAGCACAATCCCGTTCATGCCATAAAATTTTTAAGCAGTCAATATGACTAGTATTTAAGCATTTTTTTTACAAAACATGTGATTTTCTATCTAAAAGCGTCGATCACTGGGACATTTACCTTACAACAAAAAACATAACGGTGCCTCCACACAACGGTTTTAAAATGTTATAAAATGTTTCATAACGTTACCATAATATAACATTCAACAGGGTGTCCGGGAGATAGTCGCCGAATTAATAAAATATGATAAATCATTTTTTGTAAAAGTCGCAAAAAACGAGATATCGTAAATTTTCTAAATTTTGGAAATGCGGTACCCTGGTTCACCATTTTTAATGCCATGACCACAGTTAAAAAAAAAAATCAGTTTCATTTGCTGATAAAGTTTTATTTAAGACCATTTTAAAATTATTAATAAATAACTAGCAGTTTTTTAATTTTTCACGTAACATTTAAAGTTTAGGAATCAGAGTTTTTCTTCCGACAAGTTTGACATCGCACAGTGTAATTTTTTTTCAAAATCTGAGGTGCCGCTTTTTAAAAAAAATGCCTGTTTAGTTGAAATTGTAAACCAGACACCTTGTATAACCGCAGTGTAGGAACACCATAACGATGAATAAAGTCAGCGTTATAAACTTAATAACAAACGGGTTAAAAGTTTTTAAAAGTTATAAAAACTGTTTAATTTTCGAAGTTATGTTATTTGTAACCAATTCCGAAATGTTGATTAGATTGATTAGAGCATTATTTATCAAGAAAATGTTACTCTCTTTTTTTATCTCCATTTCATGAACTTGAAATGATGATCATTTACATACATACTATATAATATTATAAAGCTGGAGAGTTTGTTTGTTTGTTTGCTTGAACGCGCTAAGCTCAGGAACTGGTCTGATTTGATATTGAAATATTTCAGTGTTAGATAGCCCATTTATCGAGGAAGGCTATATAGGCTATTATATATATGTATGTATGTAAACACTTTATTGTACAAAAGAAAAACCAAAAAAACAATGAATATTAATGATAAGATGTGCAAAGGCGAACTTATCCCTTTAAGGGATATCTTCCGGCGAACCCTTGAGAGATTGAGAAAAGTGAAAGGTTGTGCATCGAGTAAACAGGTGTACAAATTTATTAAGAGCACCAAAAAAACAAAAAACTAACCAAAAAGACCATTAAAAAACAGAAAAAAAACGAATACATTCAAATACTTACATAAATAGATAGAAAGGTATATGGATACATCAATAAACATACTTAAACTTACATAAACTACATATATATATATATATATATATATATATCAACATTATATCATCACGCTAAAGCATATAGGAGCGGAGCAGAATGTTTCAAAATCGAGTTTTTTTTCCTTTTGAGATATTCCGTTGCGTGCGCAGCGAAAACGGTTAAAGTTTCGCGAAAATCATGTATGACAGATTCCACGCGGACCAAGTCGCGGGCGGAGGCTAGTTAAAATAAAATACTTGTTACTAAATTCATTATCATTACTATAATTTTTGCTAAAATCTTTGCGATTAGAACTTTCGCCTGCGTCAGCACGCTGTCGGAATAAATCAAAACTAAACTGGTTCATTAAAATAAACCCTAATGTGTACAATTTAAGTTTGAAACTCGCGTTAGAGCGGGAATTGCGTGATGAAACTTCTACGGGGTAGTACTAATTGCCTTTATAGTACAGATTTGCTTATTTCGCTTGAGTTTTTACATCATTTACCAATATTCAAATATCAATTTACCTAATAGAGAATATGCATAAAAATCAGAATTGAGTTTCACACATACAAAACGCAATACGCTAAGTCAAAACTTAAACATTTTCAATTCAAACAATTTCCTTATAAGGTCTTTATATTTTTAAACGTGGAACAACAGCTGTGACGTCATTCCTGTCGTCGATTTTGTATAGTGTTTTTGCAGGGGGTCTGAACTATGACTTTTTAAAGCTTCATATCGTATGAAAAAATAACACGGCAATTACTTAGCGTATACAGTTATCTCTCTCTTTCGTAGGACTTTCCAAAGCGTAAGAAAAAAAATGCATGTTGCCTATTTTATCCCTTTCGCACCCAGCTTAGTATCAAGTGACAGATAATAATTAATTTTCAGAATTAACTGATTATAGGACATATATTCATCGGCTTTAAGTTTACTTTCATTCGTTTTTGATCACTGAATTTAATTTTCAAATGGAGACAACCCGCACGATCGTATTGCCCGGGTCTGAAAGGGTTATCTAAATTTGGATTGATGGGGGCAAAAATATTCCATTGCTAGTGATTCATTCAATATCGACAATTTTTTTCGTGACAGGTAAACTATACAGTTATTGCCCACGACCAGTAATTGCCCTCTTCATGTTTTTAGAGACTGCAATCCTAAAAAAAAAGCTATATAAGTGTAACAAGCAGTAACACAACTATGTTTCTATGTAAGCAAATATTTTTTTCTGTGATTCAGTCAGTCTCTAAAAAATGTAGTGGGCAATCACAGATCGCGGGCAATAACTGTATGGTTTACCATGGGGTAAACCATACAGTTATTGCCCGCGATCTGTGATTGGATGATCGGGGATTGGTGAAAACATGGATTGTAATTTTTTTGCAAAAGTAAGTCGTTTCTTTATCTTCTATAGAACAGCTCTACAATAAGATAATTGGAATGCTAAAGAATATTCATTGCTATTTTATGAAATCACCTCTGAAGTATCATTTGTTTCTGAGTTAAATCTTAATTCTTCTGAGTTATAATTGACCTTATTAAAACCATTTTATGCGTTTAAAAGGGATACCTTTTCTGGGATATTAGGATTCTCCTTGTTATCCGAGCATCATCATGTCACATTGTATCAGCTTTCAAGTCTTACCTTAAACGAGACCCTAATTTCAGTACACGTACATAATAAAATTAAAATTAGCAAATCATTTAGAAACAGAACCCGCTGTATACTGTCCTCAATTAACCTAACATAATTAAAAGTTAACCAATTTATCTAACAAGAGGTCAATCAGCGTTAACCTCGGCTTGTTTCAGGTATTTAATACTCGCTTTTTCTTGCATCATTGTTCGTATTTTGATCTTTATTCTTACTTATCACACATTATGTAAACCTCAGCGTCACAGCTATAACATTTTAACATAAATTGTAAAAAAAACAGGAGAAAATCTAATTGACCATGCATGCAGGCTGAATACAAACAACATTAAAAAAATATTTTAACTGCCATTTGCAACGACTGTATTCTGCAAATGAAATAATTTGATTTGATTAGAGAATGTCGAAATTCACGTTTCTTGCGGCATAAACGGCCGTATCTTTTGTTTTCGTTACGTCAGAAGTTTGATTTTTTCACAGCGTCAAGGGACTGTAGACAGGAGTATGTGGTTTTAATTTCAACTTGATACCTTTACGCGTTCCCGAGATAAATGGTCGATCGGTCGGTCGGGTACGGAAACCTAAAAATGAGGAGATCCTATGTTCGGCTGTACATATTTTTATTAATTAATTTGTGATATGAATAAATTTAGGGACGCTATATATGACTGAAGATAAATTTGAGTAGGGACGAGATTTAATATGAATATCGACTCAGTATATTCTTATCATGGTATGAAAACTCTGAACCCTACTGATAATATTTTATTCAGACAATCCACTCACATTTAAAGGAAAATTTACATCAAAACAATATATGTTTGAAAATAAAAACCCATTTGTGTATTTACTAAGTGAACCACAATTAGAGGTTTTAAATTAAAACATTGAATGAATCATATTTTCTGCTCGCTTACTATAAACCGATTATAATTATTAAAAAAAAACACGGGACAATATGACATAGCTAGACCAAGTCTCAAACTAGGCTCTAGGCTTATACTATGGGTACTAGACAACGATAAAAAATACTTATATAGAGAAATACATACATAAATACATAGAAAACATCCAAACAAATACTCGCGCTCATCATACAAATATCTGCCCTAAGCGGGTTTTCATCACTACCAATTAGGCCAACGTGTCGTCAAGGACCTTGAAGGGTCTCAGAACACCATGTAAGCGTAACCGAAGCGTGAAAACTTTTTAATTATGAGGGTTGCCATAATTGTTATAACTGAAATTTTGTAACAATAAGCAATGTTATTACAAACTCTGATTACAAACTCTCATTCTAACAACTGATAAGGGACCCAATGACATGTACAACTCATTCTTTCACACATTCATAAAACAATTTAACGCAGTATTTACATCCAAATCGGTTGTGGTTGGTGGTGCAAAGGTTTTCAGTGACTGGGCTACTGCGGACTTACATAAGCGTAGAAGAATACTGTACTTATCAATTGTATGAGGAATGGAGGTATAATGCGAGTGAGGAGTTTAAGGAACATGTCAAACAGTATTCTATGCAATTCAAAATAGACTGCCGTATAACTAAGCGAAATTTTTTAAGTAACAAAATCTTGAATAGTTCTGATGTTATTAAAACGACCTGGAAAATAATTAATGAAGAAACAGGTCGCCGAAAAAAGAACATTAACGACTATCGTTTAAAAGTAGATGGTAACATAATAGATTCCAATCCAGATATCGCAATTGAATTTGAAAAGTTTTTTACCGATATACCAGTGTCCACGACTAAGTGCTTGAACTCTTCGCCTGCGTCTGCCATTGTACTTTTAGAAGATAACGTGCCTGAATGCAGTATATACTTTGAATTCAAGCGCGTTACTGCCTTGGATGTAATTAAGGCATTCAACTCAATCAATATAAAGAAAACCAGTGACCTTTGGGGAGTGTCAGTCCATGTACTCAAATCCTTAATTGAAGTCATAGCATCTGTTTTAATGGTCGTATTTAATCACTGTGTTGATTGTGGTGAGTTTCCTGATCTTATGAAACATAGTAAGATAATTCCATATATTCAAAACGGGTATTACTTTTGACCCCACAAATTTTAGACCAATATCCATACTACCCACTTTCAGTAAAATATTTGAGAAATTGATTTTGTCACAGTTAGCGGAACATTTTCAGTATAATAATTTATTGCACAATAAACAATTTGGTTTTACTCGGGGTCGCTCGACAACCGAAGTTGGTGTTGAGTTGATTAAAAACATTTTTAATGCCTGGGAAGGGTCACAGGATGCTTTAGGTATTTTTTGTGATTTGTCCAAGGCCTTCGATTGCGTTAACCATGACACATTGATCAGGAAACTACACCACTATGGAGTTAGAGGTACTGCGCTAAACTTTATAAAAACGTACTTATACGGGAGAATACAAAGGGTAGACGTGAATGGAGTACAATCACCTGGGTCATTGGTCTCAATGGGCGTACCACAGGGCTCAATATTGGGTCTATTTTTATTCCTCATCTACATAAATGACTTACCTTACCTTATAAAGGACAACCATGATATAGTATTGTTTGCTGATGATACGTCACTTGTGTTCAAAGTTAAACGACAACAGCAGTTTAATGTCGATGTAAACAATGCTATATCAAAAGTAGTCGATTGGTTTAGTGTTAATAATTTATTACTGAATGAAAAAAAGACGAAATGTATAAAGTTCATGACTACTAATGTGAAAAATAGACAAACTACTGTAACTATTAAAAATGACAAACTAGACCTAGTTAATGATACAGTGTTTCTTGGTATAACGTTAGACTCCAAGCTCCAATGGGGTCCTCATCTTGCTGGATTGGCAGGTAGACTCAGTTC
Organism: Acleris holmiana; assembly: GCA_949316455.1. Classification (NCBI taxonomy): domain Eukaryota; kingdom Metazoa; phylum Arthropoda; class Insecta; order Lepidoptera; family Tortricidae; genus Acleris; species Acleris holmiana. The sequence continues at coordinate 24,006,634 of OX438763.1, read as the reverse complement.
TGCAGTTTTTGCAGTTAATAAGATTCGGCAATTAATAGACTTAGATACCGCTCGATTAGTTTATTTTAGTTACTTCCATAGTATTATGTCATATGGTATTTTACTGTGGGGTAGTGCTGCTGATGTAAAAAGCATCTTTGTTCTGCAGAAGAGGGCTATTCGTGCTGTCTACAAGATGGGCCAGAGAGACTCGCTTAGAGATAAGTTTAAAGAAATTAATATATTGACCATGCACAGTCAATACATTTATGAAAACATTATGTATGTTCATAAAAACATCGCTAAATTTAGAAAGAACTGTGACATACATAATGTTAATACCAGAAATAAATATAAGCTCGCAGTGCCCTTCACGCGGCTCCATAAAATAAAAAACTCTTTTATGGGTAATTGTATTAGGTTCTATAATAAGCTCCCAAGTAATGTTACTGAACTATCAGTAAACAAATTTAAGAGTTACGTTAAGCGTAAACTAATTTCTAAAGCATATTATAGTATTAAAGACTATATCAATGATAATAATGCTTGGGACTGAATTGCTTGTAATAAAATGTTTAGTCCTTACGACAAAAGGTTGCGAACGTCGAAAAAAAAAAGACATCCGACAGAGTTTCTTACAGGTTCTTCTCTGATCGGTCACGATTTGAACCTGCAGTCAATTAAGGCTAAGTCGCTACTATGACGTTTCAAAAGAGTTTATTATTTGTAAACCTACTTGAATAAATATTATTCTGATTCTGATTCTGATTCAAAGGTTACGGAAATTCCGGACACTGACCTTTGTGAACGCTTGAAATCCTAATTTATTAATTATTTCATTAAAAATGTTTTAATAACAATTGGATTGCCGTAGATTAAAAACAAAATTAATGTTGATCCCAATATTTAATGTGTTAAAATAATATATTTTACTCGTATAAAATCATTAAAATAAGATGATTAATATTCATTGACTTGTTAGTATAAGTTAGCCATTGTTTATTTTTGTCATTATCATTTTAAGCTAGTAAAAAACCTATTTATACATGAATACAAAATTAACTTTAATTAGCTCACTTCGATGTTAACTATTTATAAATGGATCTTTATTCAATTAGAATATTCAGCTGTAATTAATATTTTCAAGAATAACACGTATGACTTGATATTTATAATTATTATCTATTCATGTAAATCTTTGTTATAAAGTGACGAGTTTTATTAGGACAAGGAAAATTAGAGACCAAAAATAATATAAATAACTTTTTTAATTTTGCAACGTAATTAAAGGTATAAATCACTCAACGGTGAGATGTAGTTTTATAAAATAAGTTAATTTTTTAACGCTACGTCATATACAAAAGAAGTGACTCGCACGCTAGTGGCAGCTTAAAACCATAGTGAATGTCAACCTTAGTTCATAGAAGCTCAGTGGTGCTAGACAAGTTGCATTCGACAATCGTTAGCGATTATGTTTCGATTGAAAAATATTTGGAATTGACGTAAGTGTCACGTTACTATCTCGGTGGCTTACGTCAATTCCATACATTTATCAATCGAAACATAATCGCTAACGATTGTCGAATGTAACTTGTCTAGCACCACTGGTCTTTTTTGCGCTGTCATAAATGACGGAAATATCCATTAATGGCGTTGAACCAGCGGTGAGGATATATCCGTCAATGGCGGTGAAAAGGTTAATGAGCTTATGCTACATAATTGTTTTATCAATAAAACAGTCAAGCTCTTAAATTATGTATACATTTTTCTCACCTTATTTCAATGGAATAAGGTGCAAAACTCCACTAATATGGCAATATACTGTTTGTGAGCCACGAAGGTGCTAAATTATTCACATAAATATAGTTTTGGAAATATTATAACCATAGACTAAATATCCTTGAACAAACTAACTCTTATCTATAACGTTTGACTTGCTTGTCCTGGATTTGTTTCAATAAAATATGTGCAATTAGATTTAATATTACACTCAGTATGTTCTGATTGCCACTTGTAGACGTTACCGTCCACTGTATCGTGAAAGATTATGTTGTTACTTGAATCAAACAAGAACTTATCTATTGTACCCGTGCTATACGCAGCGTATTCATTTAATTTATTCGTCGCGTAGTCAAACTTATAAATGATGTTAGATAAAGCATCTCCAAGATACAGTTCGCCGTATTTGTCTGTAGATAGTGAGTATTTTTTTTCAATCATCATTGTTGGAGGCTCTCTCGTATTGAATTTGAATAACTTGGCATCAGCAATAAAATATATCGAATCTTTTTTGTCTACGACGAATTCAGTTATTTTGGAGTTATTTAATTTCGAATAGTATAGTGACTCTACATTTCTAATAAGATACATTCCACTGCAGCATCTTCTTGTGTAGTATAAACTAGTTTTGTGAAAAAGTAAATCTGCTTCCATATATAGCTTATACGAAGCTGTTTCAGTAATGTTCCTGTCTAGATCATGCATGTACACAGTTTTAGTTTGGTCGGAAGTATACAGTTTATGTGTGTCCTGGTCCACTGTCAAACTTGAGGCGTTCAGCGTCTGCACCAGTCGTATCTGCATATCGTCGAGGAACAACGCCGTGTTCTGATTAGAGTTGAGCTGGACGTACAGGACGTTATGGAAATGATCGACGGCCATCCGGTCCGAGATGTGAAACCCTCGGATGAGGGTTTTACGGGAATGGCACGTGCCATTGACACAAGCCTCGCAGTCACCACGGGCCGCCGCTAGCACAGACAAGAGCAATACTAATATCACGATCATTGTTTTGTCTGAAAAAAGATCAAAATTAATCTTAAAACCGGTTACAATAGCGAAAATTGAAAGATTTTTAAGAACTAAAGCCCCGAATTCTAAGTCTTTAGTTACATTATGGAAATGGCATAAAAGGCTCAGATATGCTCTGAATATTTAAAATTTCTATGAGAGCGAATAGTTGTCTCGAAAACTGTTAGATTTTAATGGACCTGTGTTAGGCGGTTTAAATAAAGCAAAGGCCTGTCTACAGGGTAACGAGAGATAGATTCCCTCGATGGGGTACTTAAGTGCTCATTCACGACAGATTTTGTCATGTCAGTGTTTATTAGATACTGTACAAAAAAAAAGGTATTCTTTTAAGTACATGTTTTTCAGAAAATCGACATTTGAAAATATAATCAAGGACAACTAATTATCTCAGAAATTAACCAGTATCGGCTAGGGTACCACATGAGAAAATCTATCGCAATTGAACTCTACTTTCTGCCTCTGACAAAATGCATCGAATTTCCTGTAACCTGTTTAAACAGGTTTTCCCGAGTGGTTGCCGGGTTAGAATAGTGCCACTCCATGTCTTCCCGTGGATGCCGTGAGAGGCGACTAAGGGAATAAAGGCTTTTAGTACTGTTAGGCGATGGATATACAACCTGTCACTAATATACTGATAAACATCTTAGCCTGACTGTGCAAAATGTGGTTACAGAATTATCAACAAAAAGTTGTTGGTATTCTGTAGCTCTGCCTACCCCACTCTGGGAATGAAGGCGTGATGTTATGTATGTATGTGTGTTTATACAGGTTGGTTGTGAACCTCGTTTTAGGGTTCCGTATTCAACAAAGAACCCCTAAAGTTTCACCATGTCCGTCTGTCCGCGGTGTAACTCAGAGACTCTTGGTTACGCCGACAAAATTGTATAATAAATTCTTTTTTCTTTTTCGGGTCCCATTCGATACATTGTGTAAAGCAAAGGTAAATAATTATTTTTACATAAAAGCATTGTATGAGGTATTACAGGATAGCTTTAAAAAACATTGTGTAAATCTTATAATCAATTTGTAGATTTGAGGGCCGTTTAGGATATATTAAACTAGAAAAGTGTAATTTTTGCTAGTTGCAAGTAAATAAAACTAGCAAAAAAAAGTATTCTATACAGTTTTTTTTTTTAATTATTGTAATATGTGTGCTTTCATTTTAGATAATTATCAGATTTTTATAACTTGCAGTTTTGTCTGTGTGTATGGACACACACACACACGTAACTCCAGCTAAAATTACACGTTTAAAGTTCAATATTTACTAAACCGACCCCAAAATCTAGAAATTTGAAATAACATTAACATACTGATTTTTGAGAGCTACTTAATGATACCTTACTCCATGTTATAAATTAAAGAATACCTTTGCTGTACAAGTATGAAAGGTAGGTAGGTACCCGAATATTTTTTTTTCTTCAAGATTTTATATTATGACTTTGTCGGTGTAATGTAGCTTAACAGTACACACGAAGACACTGTTAACTGACCACCCATAGACTTTAACACGATGTGATAAGGTTTATGTTCGATTGTAAATGTACAGTTAACAGTGTCTTCGACTGTACCAAGAATCTCAGAGTAAAAACCGCGAAACTATAAGAGTTCTTTGTTTACTTCGAAACCCTAAAACGGAGGCAAACTATCACGCGGGTCTCTTGATGGTAAGTGATCACCACGAGCCATGAACACCCGCATCACCAAAGGAATTGCAAGTGCGCTGCTGGCCTTTAGCCTCTCTTAAGGTGGGTACGAATTAGACCAGCCTCGGGTTGAGGCACGCACGGCTCACCTATTTTGCTCAAATTTTTACGCGAGCCACCGAGAGTCGGTCTCATGACCGTGCTCAAAGGCGCTTCGGTATGCGTGCCTCGCTTAATTTGGACGTATATCCGAGTGTGCCGCGGGCAGAACGACCAGTTGTAACTTGTCTGTGGGCGAGGAGCCAAAAAATTTGACAAAGTTGCTGAGCCGTTCCACCACCGAGGCGATTTCTTCTTCTTTTTGTTAATAATTCGGTGAATTATGATAAACGCAGCCGCGGCTGTCATCTTGTCCGACGCCATTTTGACATATCGGTTCGCGTCGAGCACGCTGCCTCACCCGCGCATGTTTACGTGCAACAATTTGGAACGCGAGCAGCTCGTTGCGCGGGGCGAGCATGTCTCAGGCTGAGCCGCTCAAATTCGTACCCAGCTTTACACTTCCTGGTTTTTAACAGCTGGGTCATACACACTCTTAAAAACAAAAGCTGTCTCTCCTGTGGTCAATTGTTAAGAGCTTGTGTGCATATAAGTTATGTTTTTATGATAGGTCCAAAGCGGTCCAGACGGTGTTTTTGCGGGAATGGGCTTAGCCAGAAAATTAGGCCTTAAAAACATTAACTTTTGGTGTGTCCACAGGAAAGACGGTAGCCTAAATCTGTGTATGACCCTGCTATTCAACGACCATACGCGATGTTGTAAGTTAAAAATAGGTCACATGCTTTACAAGTTTGACATGTTCTTTGTTATTTGTATAGTATCAGTCTTAATGAGTGGCATAAATATCTATGTGTACAACATAAAAACAGTAATACAAATACTAGTTGAAATATTTTTCGACATTAAGTGAAAGGGAATATTGTCATTTTATTGCCCCTACCAACTTCTTGATTTCCGCTTCACCTTATGGTTGACTAGTGCAGACTTGTAGCTGTAAGTTCACCTTTTGTACATTATTATATTGTTATTGTATTCAATAAAATAAGTTAGTGTAACAGGCAGACAGACTGACATGACGAAACACTAAGGGTTCCTAGTTCACCGATAATTAAGATTTTGATTTTCTCAGTCTTCTAGATCACATTAACATACATACATACATAACATTACGCCGTAATTCCCAGAGTGAGGTAGGCAGAGCTACAGAAACACTTAAAACTCAAAAAAGGCTTATCTACAATTCTGCATTAACATTTTGCACAATCAGGCCAAGAAATTAACTATTGTATTAGTAGTGGCAGGTTGCAAGCCCATCGCCTAAAAGCACTTCAAGCCTTTATTTCCTTAATTACCTCCTACGACATCCATAGGAAGACATGGAGTGGCTCTATTTTAACCCAGCAACCACACGGACACACACACATATCACATTTACTATTATAATAATTCTCTATGCCATCGAAAAACTTCCACTCTACAGCCCATGACGACTTTAGGAGGCAATCTCTTACAATTTGACCGAGTCCCAAATTAATCTTTAAGCTTGTTCTATGGGTACTAGACAAGGATAAACATTCTTTATTATTCTGTAGAGTGATACGTTCTATGAAAGGGTGTCGGTGAAACAAAAGGGACACCCGATAAACATATTTTATATATAGAAATACATAGAAAACATCCAAGAATTATAAATTAATGCTCGCGCTCATTAAACAATAATTCCTCATATTAGAGGGTAGACAGGAATGTTATTAGTAACGTTGGGAGGTGACATACGGTTAAGAAAAACAAAAACAAAGTTTTATACTTACAATGTGATGAGAGGCGACTGATTTCACTGCTCGATGATGGAAAGTATACGACTGCGAATTGTAAAAACGTAGCCCTCTATATATTTGCTCTCTTATCTGCTCTGTTTTAATCAACAAACAGGTCAAGGCCGTATTTTTATAATATTTCAATAACCATTCTGGCTATTCCACGTCTAAGATAACTCTTATCTCTCGAGAATGACGTCAGTAGGAAAAAGTTCTACGGTAATTCCGAAAAAGTATGACTCGTGTATCGGGAGCAAACAATTGCTAATACGACACCAGCACGGAAAATCATCGTAACTCATTTTCACTAACTTTACACGAGAACGTGTTAAAGTTAAAAAAGAACAATTGAGATTTTAACAAGTTTTAATACAAGCGTAACTTGCAAAATTTAGTCAATAAATACTAATCTTTACATTAAATTGCTTACATTACCAAATATAAGGTTATTTCCTGACGTTCATTGAGTTACAATGACATTGCGCAACATTTTGTTTTACATTTCACATTGTATCATTCAACAAAATAATGATTAAATATGACAAAGTCTAAGAAAGAAACAAATTTATCTCTGAGATACAACATCAATTATGTTATTCAACATAGATTATGAATTACGATTGAAATAAAAAAAAGGAAAAATGAAAAATCTGTTCTATATTTATTAATAGAAGTAGTTTTTCACAAACTAAATCAAAATCATAATGTTTATTCAGTAAATAGGCCCTTGGGGCTCTTTTACACGTCGGTAATATGGAGTGAATTTACAAGTATAATCTAAACATAATCAGCAATTAACAAATGAGCATGTTCGTGGTTTTTATTAATGGATTTTAATAGAAATCAGAGATATTATTATATTAAGTATTGTAATTGAAGTTACGATGTAATCACGATTATTATTTCTCATACTTACAAGTTTAAAAATAGAAACTTTTGTTAGCTTGAAACTTCAACTATATTGTTTTTAAATCATTCCGTGAAAAATAATCGAAGTTGTTGTACAATGTTGTTCAAGCCATTTTTAAAAATCCGGGCAAGAGCATGTCGGACCGTGCTCAGTGTAGGGTTCCGAAGCCGTTACAAACAAACGTTTAACATAAAAATCAACAAGTAATAACTAATGTTCTATTTAAAGTCAATTGGTGCCGTCTTAGATGATTTTAGTAGGTATAAACACTTTATTCGCCTGTATCTCAAGAACCAATGATGTCACTATGTCGTGACAGTTTTCCTTTAAAATTCGTTATAAACGGATTACTTAATCGAAAAACTGTATTCACAAACCCATAATATTTTTGAAAGACCTATCCAGCGACTCGCCACACTATAGGGTAGACGAAAAAAAAAAATACATCCCCACGTTACGTGTAGTAGGGGAGGTAACATAAAAAAAAAATCCTTTTTACATTTTATTGTACCACATTATTGCCGTGACTAATAAGCATATTCATGCCAAATTACAGCTTTCCAGTACTCAGTCTCTGCGCTAGGCTGCGGACGGACTTACGGACGGACGGACATGGCAAAACTACCTAAAAACCAGGAGAAAAAAAGATCCATAACTCATTATGATTATTATTATTTTTGATTATGTTGCTCACCTCAGTGGATCGTTACTTACAATGTTTTTCATTTACCTAACTCTTAAACGGGAAGGAATTGAGATACAACCAATTGGAAAAGGAATTGAGGTAGAACCAAGCTTCTAACTCTACAAGCCCTAACGTCACAAACTCAACAAAATATGTTGGCTTGGCCGTTTCGCTACCGTCACATAGGCGTTAGGTGAAAAATTTAGTCACTGTTCATTACTTTTCTGTTAAACAATAGTTCTTGACTAGGCCGGTAATAGATATAAGAGGTAGTACAGATTACCGTGCTTCTTTAAGGAACAATACTAACTGTTATTCAGCGTGTCAATTTTATACGGGCATATATTTTAACAATGGTTAACATACACTCTGATAATAATGAATATCACGGGACAATTTCTTTCAAAAGTACTATGGGTACTAGACAACGTTAAACATACCTATATAGAGAAATACATAGAAAACAGCCAAGACTCATGAACAAATATTCGGGCTCATCACACAAATATCTGCCCTTACCGGGATTTGAACCCAGTCAACAGGCTTCAGAGGCAGGGTCACCCCCAACTAGGCTAACGTGTCGTCAATAAACGTTAAAACTTGTGAACAGATTTTTTTTTATTCTTACTAATTAATTCAGCAAGCAATGTATCACACATTGCGCCAATTAAATTAAATCATCCACGTAATTGTCATGTCATGAATTAAAGTTCGTCATTTGTTTACTTCGCTAATTAAGATTATTAATGAATTCCGTTTTGAATTTTACAAAAATATTAATCCTGACGGTTATCCTGACATAGGTTCTTATTTTACACATGTCGTCCTTGCACTTGGATACAGGCAATACATGAACGATTGATGGATGCTTTACACTTCATACATTGCTCCTAAAACAAACTTTAAAAAAACCGGGTAACGACCTCAAAGTTGGGCAGGCTAACTGAAACAATTAAAATTTAATTTTTTTTTTTCATTGTGTGACTGAAATTAGCCATACAATTGAAAGGATACTTTTCGTTGCACAACGGAACTTTCGCCTTCGTTGTTTGTATGGTTAACTACGCTTAAATTGGTCCTCACCCAACCACACTTTAATTTATAATACAAGTTACCAACAAAATATTTTTCCCACATGATTTCTATGATTGTTAACTACGTCGGGATATAATATATGCGCTGCATAGTAGACGAGTATATAGGTACCCAAGAATATAGATAGCAAAAGATGTGAGTTTTTTCCCGGTCACTTTAGGTCGAGCTTATCTACTGAGTCGTAATGAACGTTATTTTTATATTATAGGTACATTTTTAGTAAACAAAAGTAATATTATACTTGTTGAAAAACCCCAGGGCCTCTATTCAACTGCGTTATAACGATAATCATTTGTGACCTGTTTCCGTATTGTCAACGTTTTGATAACTCTTATGTCATTTACAATAATGGCGACTGTGACATAAACGATTCTTAAACATGTCAAACACAATATCGTTTTAACGCACCTGAATAGAGGCCCAGTAAGATAATTCATTCTTTGCTATTTTAAAGATATCATTAACTTTGCAAGCAATTTAAATAAGGTTACTCACGTAAATAAGACGCAGTGATAATTATTTAATCATTTCCTCTATTCTACTGAAAGTGCCATTTCGGGTTGTTTTTGTACAGTCGACTACAAAGAGATGCATCCGCTTTTGGACCTAATTATTAATGTAATAAGGTGAAAAGTGGATCGACTCTTGTAGTCGACTGTACCCAGATGACGAATCGCGGCAATGAAACTAGTATAAGAAAAATTTACACTGTTTGTTCTTTACCTATTATATATGATAAATATGTTATAAATAATAAATAAGTTTTTTATTTAAAACCACATGGCATTTGACGTATCATCGTATTGTTTTAACTCGGCTGCCATTGTCACGGAAATAAGAGCTATAGTAACGTTGACAATATAAAAACGGGTCAAAGGCAATAATTATGGTGTTATTGAAGCGGTTTAGAAAATATATAACATTTTATTAGATAATTAATGACCTAACTAATCTCTAAAAAAACCGGGCAAGAGCATGTCGGACCATGCTTAGTGTAGGGTTCTGAAGCCGTTAAGTACTACAAACATAACGATCAACCAGTAATAACTAATTTTCTAGTTAATTTATAGTCATTTGGTGCCGTCTTAGATGATTTTATTAGGTTTAAACACTTTAATCGTCTGTATCTCAAGAATCAATGATGTCTACTTATGCGCTTTCATTTAAGTATTTTTTTCAGATTTTTAGTATTTGTAGTTTTGGTTGTAGGTGGGGACGACACTTGACTCTAACAAAAATTAGCGCTTTAAAGCTTAATATTTAATAAACGGATCACTTAATCGAAAAATGATTTGTACAAACCCGCAATATTTTGAAAAATCTACCCAACGATATTTCACACTATGGGGTAGACGAAAAAAAAACATCCTCAAGCTACGTAAAGGGGAGGGACGCTAAAAAAAAATTATTTCAATTTTTTATTCCACCACTCTGTTGGCGTGACTAATATTTTTTTTTTTTTTTTTTTTTTTATGTTAAGGAGAAGGCACTCTAGCACTCAGGCCACCTGATGGTAAGTGGAACCTGAGACCCATAGACATTTGAATTCTCAAGACTATAATCCCAAGACCTCAAATGCGTTGCCAACCCTGAGGACTAAGATGGAATGCCTCTATGCTAGTAATTTCACCGGTTGACTGTCTTATCCCCACACCGGAACACAACAATGCGAACACTGTTGCTTGGCGGGTGGTTAATGGATAAGATGGTGGTAGCGATCCGGACGGACCCTGCACGGGGTCCTACCACCACTGAATATACATAATATGTATATTCATGCCAAATTACAGCTTTCTAGCACTAAAACTCTCTGAGCTAGGCTGCGGACGGACGGACATGGCGAAACTATAAGGGTTCCTAGTTTGACTATGGAAGCCTAAAAATCAGGTTCCTATCCTAGCCGCACTGGGAAAAAAGTAACAAGGGTGTGAAAATAGGGCCCGAATGCGTTACAAAAAAATCGCCTGTAATGATCACTGTTTTTTATGGTAAAGGGAAGGCAATCAAACGTACAGGCTTCATGTATTGGTGCTAAGTGGACTTTCGAGATTACAATCGTAAGATCTTAAGACAATAAACACGTTGCCAAGCCTGGGGACTTAGATGGAATGATAGTAATTTTACTGGTTGTCTTATATATTTATTTAATCTTTATTATAATGCTGTAAGGATTTCTCTACCAGTTGACCTTTGGGCAAAGCAGAGATTGTAGTGGCGACGGTGCATCATAAGGTGTAACTAATACACATACACGTACATATCAATAAGCTATATTAATATAAATACATACGTTGCGCAGAAAAAAACATACATATTATATAACATAAATAGAAAGATAAGAAAAAAAACAATACAGATTCAGCTATCATTATATCAAGATGATGCTAATTCTCACTGCTCAGAAATTCGCGAACCTTTTTTTAAAGGAATACTTTGTTTGGAGCTTGCTTGATTTTAAGGAGAAGGTCGTTCCAAAGTCGTGTCTGCTTGAAGGGCAATAGAGGTGGTAAATGGACATAAACCAGGGCTGGGATTCTACACGGTAATAACGATGTCGTCTTTGACGTGTTTTCGTATTGTCAACGTTTAGATAACTCTTATGTCATTTACAATAAAGGCGACTGTGACATAAACGATTCTTAATCACGTCAAACGCGATATCATTATAACGCAGAAGAATTGAGGCCCAGTTCGGTGAAGAGAGATAGAGAGATTGTCAGTGGATCATAGCTGACGACTGTCACTGTGATTGTGTGTGTGTGAGTGTGATTGTTGTGATCCACTTATCGGAACACAACAATGCTGCTGTTTAGAGGCGGCAGGGGTAAGATGGTGGGTAACTCTTATGTCATTTACTATAATGGCGACTGTGACATAAACGATTCTTAATCACGTCAAACGCGATATCGTTATAACGCAGTAGAATAGAGGCTCAGTTCGGTGAAGAGGGATAGAGAGATTGTCAGTGGATCGTAGTTGACGATTGTGACTGTGATTGTGTGTGTGTGAGTGTGATTTTTGTGATCCACTCATCGGAACACAACAATGCTGCTGTTTAGCGGCGGCAGGGGTAAGATGGTGGTTACCACTAAACAATGCCACAGATTCACACGTAAAACTTTTAACGTCGGTTAAACTGAAATAGCACGTAACTAATTAATAAATTATCATTTGATAATTTATATTTAATAAATTATCATTTGATAATTTATTAAATGGATGAAATATAAATTTAATTCTTGGGTCAGTGACAGTATTGTGAGCCTGCAGCTACGCCGAGAACAGAAAGACCAGATGTTTTTGTTTTAATTTTTAAACTACTAAACCCTATCACATTATTTTATTAGTAATATTTTCTACAGGTGTCCAAGTTTCCTTACTTCTACAAGTGATCTATTTTCAATTCCATTCTGTCGCACGAAATATGTAAAAAATTCCTTTCTTGTTAGAGCGTGCTCAACCTATAATAAAGAGTATTGCTATATCGATTTCTTTAGTATGCGCTAAATCAATTCGTATCTGCAATTAAAAAAATAAAGTTGTAGTAGGCGACGGTAGCTAGTTACATGTCAATGTATTGTATTGTTAAAAAATTCTTCGTTCTTTTTCTTGTTTTTATTTGTTTTTTTTTTTTCATAATCAAAATGTAACAATTAATTGTACCTTTAAAGATTACTTTGTCTTACTTTCGTTTATTTCAGTTTTCTCTGAGCAACTTTGTTTTCATATCATTAGTGGAAACTGTTTTGGCTTATGTTTTAAGCTAACTTTGTATTTTTATTCTGTTTTTTATTTCAAGCTGTTTGTTTTCCAATAAATAAATAAATTAATAAAACTAGAAAATTCAATAAATTGCAAAATGTGCCTTATTCACTTATTTGTGAAGGAGTATTTTGCAACTTATTAAATTTGTTAGTTACGCGGTTTTGCAGTTTCACCGACGATAACCCTCTGATAGCGAACATGCATAACTTTTTTTTTTTACTTTCTCTGTAAAGTGCTATATTGAGAAGGATTACTGTGAACGCAAAACAATGGCCGAAATTTTTGCATAAGATATGAAGCTTTAAAAGTGATAGTTCAGACCCCTGCAAAAACACTCTATACAAAATCGACGACAAGAATAATGTCACAGCTACTGGGCCTCTATTCAGGTGCGTTAAAACGATATCGTGTTTGACACGTTTAAAAATCGTTTATGTCACAGTCGCCATTATTGTAAATGACATAAGAGTTATCAAAACGTTGACAATACGGAAACAGGTCAAAAACGATATCGTTATAACGCAGTTGAATAGAGGCCCTGTTCCATGTTTAAAACATACGGCCCTTATACAAAAATTGCATTATTTCAGAAGTTACTACACTCAGCGTCAAAAATATCGCCCCTCCGCGAAAATCAGATTCAAGCTAATCTAGACCTTAGCGAAATTATGTTACATAATTAATATTAGTATCAATTAAAAGCACGTTTAATGTGTTTTAAATTAATAATGTTTAATTTAAACAAAACGTAATAAACGTAACGGCTTGTGAATCAGAGCGTTTCGAAAAAAAAGTGCACAAATACCCGTTTGAAGGGTCGCGAGTTGTGCCCTTTTCCAGGGGTATAAAATGCCTGTACAAGGTCAATCATTCACTATCCAGACGTCGAAGAGAACACATCTATGGAACTCAAGCAAGAAAACAACCCTCGAACATGGAGACCACCGCTGCTGAATCAGCCCAAGTGGTTGCACTACTGCAAGCAGGAGTTCGGCAGTGTGATGTCGCTCGGCAACTCAATTTAAGCCGTCATGCTGTCCGCCGAGTATTTCAGCGGTTCCAGGAGACTGGGGGCTACATCAGAAGACGTGGGGCTGGTCGGCGACGCTGCACATCCGAAAGAGATGATCGCTTCATCGTGACATCATCTCTACGCAATCGCTTCGCTAGTGCTGTTGAGGTGCAACAACGCCTCAGAGAAGCTCGGACAAGATCAGTTAGCATCTCTACGGTTAGAAGAAGACTGCGGGAGAAGGATATCGTGGCTCACAGGGCTGCTACAGCCCCAATGTTGACCGCACAGCATCGCAGAGATCGCTTGCAATTTGCCCGCGACCACGTCGATTGGACGTTTGAGCAATAGAGGCAGGTTCTCTTTACCGATGAGACGAGAGTCTGTCTTTATTGCAACGACAGGCGGGCCAGAGTCTACAGAAGGTCGGGCTAACGATTTGCTCAAGCCTGTATTGAAGAGACAGTGGGCTACGGAGGTGGCTCTTGCATGTTCTGGGGGGGCATGTCTATAGACGGCAAAACCGACCTTGTCTGCGTCTCCAGGACTGGAGGCACTCGCGGCTAAGGATCCCTGAATGCTCGCCGATACATTGCCGAGATCCTGGAAGAGCATGTGATGCCATATGCGGGTTACGTCGGCTCTGGGTTCACATTAATGCACGACAACGCTCGCTCCCACACTGCATTAATTGTTCGGGATTATCTGGAGGAGGTCGGGATTCCCGTTTTGCCGTGGCCAGCCAGGAGTCCTGACTTAAACCCGATTGAACACCTTCGGGACGAGCTGAAGCGACGGGTTCGGTCACGAGATGCCGCCCCTACCACCCTGCAAGATCTTCAGGACGCAGTCATCGAAGAATGGGGCAACATTCCACAAGAGGACATCGTAAAGTTGGTGCGATCAATGAAAGACCGTTTAGAGGCAGTGATAAGGGCAAGGGGGGGGTAACACTAGGTTTTAAGTTAATTTTAGGCACTTTTTGTAAAATTTTGTTATCCATTTATTGTTGTAAATTTAAACTTGAATAAACATTTTTCAACTGTTCGCAATGTCATTTCTTTTAATTTTTGACCCCAAGGAAAAATCCTTTTTTTTTTTAATTTTCCTAAAAAAACACTTTATTACCTTTCAAATGATACCTAACAATCATATTGTTGTCCTTGATCAAATAGGGTTTAAAGTCGGTTGTAATTATTTTCCGAGGAGGGGCGATATTTTTGACGCCGAGTGTATGTCTAAGCCAATATCATTGAGTTAAAATATTAAGTAAATAAAATGACAATTTTTTTTATGTTAAGGAGAAGGCACCCGAGCACTCAGGCCACCTGATGGTAAGTAGAATCTGAGACCCATAGACATTTGAATTCTCAAGACTATAATCCTAAGACCTCAATTGCGTTGCCAACCCTGAGGACTAAGATGGAATGCCTCTATGCTAGTAATTTCACCGGTTGTCTTATCCCCACACCGAAACACAACAATGCGAACACTGTTGCTTGGCGGGTGGTTAATGGATAAGATGGTGGTAGCGATCCGGACGGACCCTGTAAAGTTTTAAATTTTTACTAAGTTTTGTTTCTATATAAAATCTTCATAAACCGGTCAATACTAAAGCGTTGTATATGTTTTTTTACGTTTTCTCCTAAATCGTATCAATGAAAATCAATTCTACTTTTCATGCATCCTCCCTATTGTAGCGAGTTTATCAACACATGTAAGAATTTCATTACTAAGAACGTACTTTACCAACGAAAACGGTTTTCCTGCTGCTCTGTAAGATTCAACGAGAATCTTGGCTCAATTTCAAGTTAAATTTGATATCATTCAGTAACCAAATCTTACATAATTAAGTTATATCAGATTGTACAACAAACAGGCGTCGGTTTCTGGACCACATAATTATTTATCAATTTATCTAAACAACACAAACAGAAGTGTTAGGGATCGATTCAATAAACAATCACAAAGGAGTTAAGACAAAGGGACAAAGGCTTTGTTCGGGGTCGCACCGGACCCGCGGCCGGCAAACGTCTTCGATTCTCCTTTGAGGGTGAAATGTGACAGGCAGCTATTATTACGCCTATCAGCTGATTGACAGCCGCGCCCGACGAAGAAAAATATGGCTTTCAACCGCTCATGAAGATTGATGCGTCGGAGTGATTCGCAGAGGATTCGCAAATCGCGCTGTCAATTTTTATTCAGATTTATGATACACCCTGTAGGAAGTACGGTAAAGGTGTGGGTAAATGATATTGAGTCCCGGACCGAGGTCGTTGCCGTCGGGTGTCAATTTGTAACCGTATTTTACTTTTCATTCGCCCCATTCGATTTTGCCGTAGGATTTTCGTGGCCTTTTGTGTATTTTTATTATATTTCTCCGGGCATGATTGCTTCTTGTAAACATGCACGTGTTTATAAAGGGGTTTTTTGTTTGATTCAACGTGTGAAATGTTACATAGATTTTTTTTCATAGCAAGCTTTATTATTAATTACATTATAACTTAAAGATTGCTTTAAATATATCTTAAAAATGTTGCATTTGGAACGGACGTTTGCGACCAAAATTACTCACAGCGTAGTTTTTTCTTTTTTTTATGGAATAGGAGGCAAATGAGCAGACAGATTGCCTGATGGTAAACGAATATTGTCACTCATAGACACCTGCAGAGACACCAGAGGAGCTACAGGTACGTTGCCGGCCTTTTAAATGAGAGTACGCTCTTTTCTTGAAGGTTTGAAGGTTGTATTGGTCCGGAAATACCGCGGGCGACAGACCATTCCACAGTTTAGTTGTGTTGTAGTTGTTGAGTTAAAATATTATTATAATGAAAACGTATTATGTACACTAATACTTCAGGAAACTCGTAAGTGCCTCATGTTTTCTGCGATAGTTACCTACTGAGATATATTTTAAATCAACTTGGGCCCGCTTGCACGTAAATGTTAACAAGCGAGGTATCGTTAGATTCGTCTTAACATCGCGAATGTAATTTAGGTACTTACATAAAAAGTAAAATAACATAGCGGCACAAAAAATATGTAAAGGGTTACGAACATTGTACATATAGACAACTATGAAAACATGAAGTAGGGTTTTAAAAACTTTCTTTTTGTTACACTTATATTACTCTATTTACAAAAGAAACATGGATCCCATTGAATAAAAAGTATTATTAAGTATACAACAGCGAGGTTATGTACAAACCAACATCACGAGCACAACCTTAAATGTTATTTCAATAAATTCACATCCCCTTTGGCTCCATAAGCGAACGAATTCAGTACTGATCAAATTCGTGTCACGACCTTACCGCGAGATCGTTCAAATACCGACTCTAAATCAACCTAACAGAGTTGGTACTGTATTACTAGCGGTTGGAATTCAAAATGTTTGTATTGTGATTTAGACTTTGTGTCGATGGAAGAAGTTTGCGTTTGCGATAGGAGAGGTAAAGAAGGTTTTGAGGGTAAGAGGTGTTAGGCGCGTGAGTTATCGATACAGCGGACAATGTACAGTGGATCGGCTCTTCACTTTCATCGCTTATTCGAAATAGCGATATTTTTCGTTTTAAACGCCTCTTTAGCTTGGAAACCGTTTTGCAACTGTTTGTGGGCTAAGTCGGCAATTTGTGAGAAGAATAAATTATGCGTGGGTTTGAAAGACGTATGGAAATGTATTGAGTATGTTAAGTCCTCTAGACCATTCGGGCTTCGGGCACGAAGGGTTCCGTTCCAATATCAATTACAACATAAGACACTATATTATAACCTTTTTTTTAGTTTAATCTGTTCCAGTGTTTGTCTGTAACCACGGTGTCTGTATTAAGCTCAAAAAATACCGCGCAAGAGCATGTCGGACCATGCTCAGTGTAGGGTTCCGAAGCCGTTAAGTACTACAAATATAAATATCAACAAATAACTGATTTTCTATTTTAAAGTATTTGGTGCCGTCTTAGATGATTTTATTAGGTATAAACACTTCAATCGGCTGTATCTCAGAATCCAAAATCTCTACTTAGTCGTGATAGTTTTTCTTTTAAATTCGTTATATGCGCTTTCATTTAAGATTTATTTTCTGATTTTTTGTATTTGTAGCGATCCTTTAATTAAAAAAATTGTTTGGGTTGTTTTCACAACCCGTAATATTTGAAAGACCTATCCAACGATACCCCATACCTACTATGTGAAACACGAGATTTTTATTTTTTTATTTTACTACTTTGTTGCCGTAAATAATATGTATATTTATGCCAAATTACAGCTTTCTAGTATTAAAAGTCTCTGCGCTAGGCAGCGGACGGACGGCGCCCATGGCAAAACTATACGGGTTCCTAGTTTGACTACGGGACCGTAAAAACGGTAAAAGAAACACGTTTGTGGGAGAAGAAGAAAAACGTTTATTAAGTGCCTATAATAATTACAAAACAAAGTGCAAACATCTTATACAACTATTTTTATCTAAAGACACTAAATACATGCACGCATAAATGCTGCAGCATGTAGCCAGCCACAGCGCTGATTTACAGTTGGACCCACCGATACTGCATTAATTACATGCGGAAGGTAGTCAGACAACTACATAAATTAACACTAACAAAAATCCTTACAACGAAACAAACAGCAACAATACAAAATTATCAAAATTAATAATAATACAAGATTCTGTACTTGTGTGCGTTTGTGTGTGTGTATGTGTACGTGTGTGAGTGAGTGTGTGTGTGTGTGTGTTTAGGCTATATTTCCTAGCAAATCTTCTACTTGATTCTAGTTCTTGCAGCAACAATTTAATCCCTTAAGGCAACCAAAACATATTTTATATTATGTGATCAGTGATGCCGTCACACTGTAAGGAAATAACATGTTTCTTGAGAGCAAACACAGAAGCATGACCAACACAACGGAATATAGTTCCATATTTTCATGGCGGCATACTTAAAACTTCCCCGAAAAGCCATGTTGTATGGGAGCCCCCCCTTAATTTTAATTTCATTGCTCTTGCCTATATTACGAGTACGTTATGTAACTTCTAGTCGTGGCCGGACTTTCTGAAAGGTCCATCCAGGTCACTACACCATCCTATCCTTTAATCTACCGCCCAAGAACAGTGTTCACATCGATGTGTTGCAATGTGGGGATAAGACTACCGATGAAACTACTAACACAGAGGCATTCCATCTTAGTCCTCAGGGTTGGCAACGCATTTGCGGTTACAAATAAATATTTGGGGACAATCTCACGCATATTGACCTAGTCCCAAACTAAGCTCTAGGCTTGTACTATGAGTACTAGACAACAATATTACTACTTATATACATATATAGAGAAATATATATTTAAATACATAGAAAACATCCAAGACTCAGGAACAAATACTCGCGCTTATCACACAAATATCTGCCCTTACCGGGATTTAGGAACGCTGGCTTCGGAAGCAGGGTCACTCCCAACTAGGCCAGGTTATAGGATTGCATTTCTAATCATTGTAGCCTGCAAAATGCGTATGTCAATGGGTCACATGTCATTATGTCTGTGTCAATGCACGAATACAAAGAAAATATATTAAGAATTTAAAATAATCATTTGTATAAAAGTAAAGAGCTAGAAAGCTATATGTTTCTGTTGAACATAATTTTAAAATAACTCTTAATATTATTGTAAACTTCTATGAATTTTACATACTAAATCATGGCACTTATTAGTATTCTAGTGAGTGGGTACTTGTTGGAATGTATGTATGTGTGTTGGTTTTGCGGTTAATTTACCAGGTTTTTCAACACATTCGATTGGACAAGGACCGAGAAGTTGGTCACGCTATCTGACGCAATTAAATTTTCTATGAAACTTCTCCGTTGTGTGACGAAAATAAGCCATCCCTTAATAGGGCCCCGTAGAAGTAAAAAATCTAGAGCAAAATTAAATACAGTGATGGAATCGCAAGTCTCTAAAGAGTAATAATAGATGATGTTATATTTGAGTAAAATACAATTGAAATTGCATCATAAAACGTAGGTAGTAAAGTTTAATTTCAGCTTATTGTAATGTGGTAAATATATGGCCTCTGCCCTATTAAGGGTAAAATTGTAAGGATACTTTTCGTAGCACAACGGAACTTTTTCCGTCTTCGTCCACCTTTCTGGTCTTCACCCATTCACCGCCAGCCGATGCTACGAGTGCTACGCTAGAACGCCGCACCGAAAATATGCTACGAACAATGGACTCTTTATTGAGTCGTTGGCGTTGTAAAACAAAGTAAGTCATCAATTTTGACCTAAAAACACCAAGAGGCTCGTCAGTGCGTGGCCTAATTTCGCGTCAATAGTTTTCTTTGAGTCCGCTCCGTGCCCTATCGCCACTCCATCGGTGCGTAGGCTGAGCACTTGCCTCTTCAGCTCACTTCAGAGGCTAATAACGGCGAGTAAGTGCTGAGGAAATGTAGATGGAGCATGTTTTGCTGCGTGGCTGCTTGAATTATTATTTTGGGCGATTGTGCACTACAAGGAATTTCACTGTCCCGTAGTCCAATTTTTCACAGTCCGATGTGGCATGATAAAAACGGATGATTAACTTGTGCACTTGTACGTATTTATAATAATAAATAAATACAAATATCACGGGACAATGTCACACAAATTGACCTAGTCCCAAACTAAGGTCTGGGCTTGTACTATGGGTACTAAACAACGATAAACATACTTATATAGAGAAATACATGCTTAGATACATAGAAAACATCCAAGACTCCGGAACAAATACTCGTACTCATCTTACAAATATCTTCCCTTACCGGGATTTGAACCCGGGACCGCTGGCTTCGGAGGCAGGGTCACTCCCAACTAGGCCAACGTGTCGTACTTACTTGCAATTATAGCTCTTTAAAGGGCGTGTGCACTAAAAGAAATTTTACAGGCTATTAATTTATATAAGCCTAAGCATCACTTTTAGCTGACAAGCACTAATCTAGGACAGAAGTTTTTAATTCAAAGATCATAGGGTTTAAATTGATTGTTGCCAAACAAATGAATTCCTCTTATCTTCTTTAAATAAGAGTCAGTCCGGTGTCGTTATTTTAATTTATAGTTTATGCTCTTAAAAAAACAGTATATATAAAAACACTGCTCATGAAATGAATAATATTGATCGCGGACTAGTACCAAACTATCATATCGCACCTTCGGTAGGACAAGGGCACAATTTCCCCTTTAATAACATTATACATTGTGCCTTTGTTCTACCGGAGAAGAGCACAATTTCCCCTGTAGTAGCATTGTACATTGTGCCTTTGTTCTACCGGACAAGGGCACAATTTCCTCTTTAGTCACATTGTTCATTGTGCCCTTGTTCTACCGAAGGTGGATATGAAACAAAATACGGGTTTTTGAGACTAAATAATCTCTCAAGACCACCTCGGAATACAAGTCAGACGTTCGGCTAATGCCTGTGATAATTATTCTTCAGACAAACACGCGAAAGGCAGATATTTGTGTGATGAGCGCGAGTAATTATTTCCTGAGTCTTGGATATTTTCTATGTATTTAAGTATGTATTTCTTTATATTAGTATGTTTATCTGTGTCTAATACCCATAGTACAAGCCAAGAGCTTAGTTTGTGACTAGGTCAATTTGTGTGACATTATTTTCGGATATTTATTAATTTATCTGTTAAATGGTCAAATCTATTTTTATTAAACCTAACAGAAAACCATTCTTGTACAATTAGTTTTCTTTAAAAAAATGCGACCAAATTGGATTTGTTATTTTTTTTCTTAAGAGCTATTTCGAAAACCATTTCGAGATAATATGAGGTTTTGAAAGAAATTCAGACATTTACTTCGAAAAAATAATCAATGATTCAAGATATTTTCATAAATATACAAATAATCTTTGTTTAACCTTCCTCACAGGCTGAATCTGTTAAAGTCTTGGACTTCAGCTATGAAAAAAAGGTGATCTGTCACTGCAACAGAGCATTGACAGATGACAACTAAACTAACTATCGACTGACATTATTAAAAAAAAAATCGTCTTTCTTGTGTCTCTGATTTATAGATCCAACCGCGACATGTAATTTACGAGAAGTCCTAACTCAAATTTTCAATAAATTATAAAAAGTTATTGGAGCTATGAATTGTTTAAATATTCAATTCAGTTTGTTGAAATACTTTATATTTTCGATAATAAAAAAATGGGAGGTTGTCAAAAATAAACAATCCCAATTGGATCATCCTACGTTACACTTATATAACATGCGCCTTTTTTCATGGGGGTTAAATACCGTACCCTCATTACCAACATTATCGACTTTTACCGCTTTACGCCTTCGCGATACAGTAACGACATCGTTACTTATATCATATATGTGTCGGCTTAACTAAATACCAGATTACCGCGCTTAGGCAAACTTCTGGCAAAATTCTGAAGATAAAGCTGGGGAACAGCTGATTAAGTACGTTTTATATTACCAAGAAAAGCTAACCGAACGCACACTACGTACCTTTCCTCGAAGCCCTTCGTATTTTTTTTAATATGATATGATGTCAATTAAATTGTAGACTTATTTTCCCCTTCGAGCCCGATTTCGTCACTGACTCTCTGGTTTTTAGGGTTCCGTAGTCAAACTAGGAACCCTTATGGTTTCGCCATGTCCGTCCGTCCGTCCGCAGCCTAGCGCAGTGACTCTTAGTACTAGAAAGCTGTAATTTGGCATGAATATGCATAAAAGTTACGCCAACAAAGTGGTACAATAAAATATTAAAAAAAAAAAATAGGGTACCTCACCGACATGTAACGTGGGGATGTATTTTTTGTTCTCGTCTACCATATAGTGTGGGGTGTCGTTAGATGGGACTTTTAAAAATATTACGGGTTTGGAAAAACAGTTTCTCGATTAAATAATTCGTTTTTGAAATATTAAGCGTGAAAGCGCTAATTTTTGTCAGACTCAAGTATTCCTCCCCCTACAAACAAAACCACAAATACAAAAAATCTGAAAAAAATCTTAAATGAAAAAACATATAACGAATTTTGAAGGAAAACTATGACGACTAAGTAGACATCATTAGTTCTTGAGATACAGGCGATTAAAGTGTTTATACCTACTAAAATCATTTAAGACGGCACCAATTGACTTTAAATAGAAAATTTGTTATTATTTGTTGATTTTTATGTTTGTAGTAAGTACTTAACGGCTTCGGAACCCTACACTGAGTATGCTACGACATGCTCTTGCCCGGTTTTTCGGATCATGGATTCATCGGTACGCTACATAAATATGATGTTAGTGTTTATTTATTTGAGAGTTTTTCTTAGTTATTCAGCTTTTTTAAAATATAAGCCTTAATGGATAATTATATCCGTTTGGAACACAGACAGATACACATCTAATTAATTACCCTTATTTAGCACTTGCGCTATGTAATATTTTATAATATATTGGATACATACATACATAACATCACGCCTTCATTCCCAGAGTGGGGTAAGCAGAGCTACAGAAATACCAACAACTCTAAAAAGACATGTTGTTAATTCTGTAACCACATTTTGCACAAGTAGGCTGAGATAATTACTAGTGTATTAGTGACAGGTTGTAAGCCCATCGCCTAACAATACTAGAAGCCTTTATTCCCTTAATCGCCTCTTACGACATCCACGGGAAGACATGGAGTGGCACTATTCTTACCCGGAAACCACACGGGATATTTATTTAAAATCTGTAAGTTAAGTTTTTTACAATAAATGTAAAAATATAAAAGTAAAATAACAATACTCATTTTAAATACAAATATTATAAAAAACGTAACCCACGGGTGCCGCCGGCAGCGGGGCAGGGCTCAAGCTACCGGTGGTTAGGGCTGCAGAGAGAGGAACCTCCTCACAATACGTGCCGTGTCAAGGAGTACTGCTTTCTGTATCTGGCCCTTGATCCAGCCACCTAGCGAGAGTCTCTTAAGGTGTTGGTCGAGACTCATCGCTATAAGACCGTTCGCCGAAACAACTAACGGGACAATTGTCGTCGAGTCAACATCCCACATAGCGGTCACCTCGTGAGCAAAGTCAAGGTACATGCTGAGCTTGTCCTTCTCAGCCTTCATGAGGTTCTGGTCATGTGGGATGGTGACGTCAACGAGCACTTAAATTATATTATTATTATATTATTTTGTGCTATGTTACCATAAAAATGATCAAGAAATAACAAGAAAAATAAACCTAACATGCTAGTTACGTATCCTTGTCGCCAACAAGATGGCCAATTATTATTAATGACTAACAAAAACCCAAAATATCTGAACCGTATAATTTTACCGTCAACTAAGCCGCTGTTTCTTTAACACGATTATGAATATTAATTACCTTTGGGGGGCAAGAATGGGGCAAGAGAGGGGCAAGACACGGTAAACAAAAGCAGATGCCCCCAATTGGCTGAGTGCTGCCACAGAATTACTCGACAAACTTACATTTACAGCCGGATGAGGTCGCCACGAGCAAACACTTCACCAAAATCTGCATGGAAAATATCAGTTCTAAATTTGTCCACCGGAATAAATAAACTTGTGTCTTTGTTTCTCTGTCTGCTTGATAAATTATATGCTAAATAAGCAGGAAAAGTTCAACCCATTAGTAACGGTATGATATTAATTCTTTGTTTGGTTATGAATGGGAGGATATAGATTAATTTGGGGGTTGATGCAGATGACAGCTCTATTGAGGACAATGCCACTCCTAATGGTTAAAGACTTGGTTTTGTAAGTGGGAATATTAGGTGCAGTAGCAAAACGTGTTAATGATCTCATTTTAATCAAATTAAACTCTAGCAGAAAACACGCAAGGACTATAAATATAACGAATGAATTTCTCAGAGTGGATAATAATATTTCTTTTTATATAATAAGGAGAAGGCACACGAGCACTCAGGCCACCATGGTGATTGGAAACTAAGAACAATAGACATTTGAATTGAGTAATAATCTTTAGACAGCAATCCGGAGACCTAAAATGTGTTGCCTACCCTGAGGACTAAGATGGCCTCGATGCTAGTAATTTCACCGGTTGTCTTAGCCCCACACTGGAACACAACATCGCAAACACTGTTGATTGGGGATAGGTTAATGGATAAGATGGTGGTAGTGATCCGGATGGACACCGCATAGGGTTCTACTGCCACCAAAACAACCCAAATGGTTTTTAAACAAAGTTAGGTTAATCGACCCCGTGTGGCTGCCGGGTTAGAATAGTGCCACTTCATGTCTTTCCGTGGATGTCGTGAGAGGTGACTAAGGGAATAAAGGCTTGTAGTACTGTTAGGCGATGGGCTTGCAATCTGTCACTAATACACTGGTAAACATCTTAGCCTGACTATGCAAAATGTGGTTACAGAATTATCAACAAGTTTAGAGTTGTTGGTATTCTGTTGCTCTGCCTACCCCACTCTGGGAATAAAGGCGTGACGTTATGTATGTTTGTATGTAGGTTAATCGAAATGGTTCTTACCATTTTACCTGATCGGTCCTTCTACGAGGGACCTACGATACCATTTAAATTTAAAACACCCTTTTTAAAAAAAAAAATTTGTTCTTCATTATCTGAATATAATATTAAAGGATATATGTATTAAGAGGATTTGTGAAGCGATGCTTAAATAGCGTACCTGTCAAAAATAGTCCATACAAATTTAGCTCCAGGCTATTCATTCTCACCCCTTAAACCTAATCCAATTTTCAGGATATTTGAATATGTTGTAGATATTATAAAAAATCGATCTGTACGTATCCACTTAAGTTTTTTTTTTAATTCCATTTCTTTTAAATAAATATTTTCTTGGAAAGTTTTTAACATATTCAAAAATCGTATAAATCGGACAACGTTTAGTACCAATTTCACCATACGATGTTTACCACTTAACAGACGATTAGAGCGTTGATAGTTGTCGAAATATATGAACTAACAGTCGATTAACATTGATTAAGTTAAACATCGGACAGAGAAATTGATACTTAAGGGAAGAAAAACTTAGTCGCATTTTGTATGGATTTTTTTGCTTCATAGTTCTCTTAAGTTCAAAAATGACAAATTAAAAACTAAAATTTCGAAAAGTATATCGGCCAGTTTGAATACGGGTACAATTTTTCAAATTTGGTATTGAACGCGATACAAAGAACGCCCTATATCTAGAGCTTAAAACATACCATAGTCATATTTCTTTTCCGAAAGGGTGTGAATTCACGACCTTTTTACGATGGTCAAATTCAGGGTTAAAAATAAATATTTTTACCTGCATCATTTGAAACAAATATAATTATTCCATTTTATTAAAACACTGGACAAAAAATAGATTAGTTTGAAACCACCGGCAATCACCCAGGCTAAACTTTTAAATTTCATGTCCAAACATCGGTTTTGTCTCTTTCTCTAGAGTAAGTCATGGCAGCAGAGCAAGAGTTGGAACTTTTGATGTTGGTGGTCTAGCATAAACTCCCTCGCCCGGCATTTACCCTGCATCCATCTTCATTACGGAGGCCAAGAAACCGGATGATATTAGGAGCTCTGAAATTAAATCGAGGTTGTTATTATAGTGATTAAGGTTTTTGAAGAGAAATACGCGTTGATTTTTCTTGTTTTTCCATGGATTTATCAATGCGCTGAACAAATGGTTTTACAATGTACATCTACAATGCCGTAATATAAAAGAAGGCGACTAACCAAATAGATAGGTTGATAGATAAACACCTTTATTTATCTCACATATTGGTTTCTTAGGCAATAGTTAAAGTATTAGCATTTTAAATTTGCCTGTGCAGGGTCCGTCCGGATTGCTACCACCATCTTATCCATTAACCACCCGCCAAGCAACAGTGTTCGAATTGTTGTGATAAGACAACCGCTCAAATTACTAATATAGAGGCATTCCATCTTAGTCCTCAGGGTTGGCAACGCATTTGACTTCTTTAGATCATAGTCTTGAGAATTCAAATGTCTATAGGTCTCAGATTCCACTTACCATCAGGTAACTTGAGCGCTCATGTGCCTTCTCCTTAACATAAAAAAAAAATTACACCTTTTTTTTGTACACTATAATATTATAAAGAGCCTTCATTCCCAGAATGGGGTAGGCAGGGATGCAGAAATACAGGTCACTAGTAGAATGACTCGGTCACAAAATTACCGACTCGCAAAATTACCCCATCGCTTGTAGCCCACATCTCAAAATGTCTGAGTCGCAAAATGACCACATCGCTTGTAGCCTACTTCTCAAAATGTCTGAGTCGCAAAAAGACCACTTCGTTTGCGTTACTAGGTAGGTTAGGTTCGTTAGGTAACTTCAAATGCCCGAAGGGCAAATTTCCCAAGAATAGCAGCCCCGCCATGCGGGGCTGCGTCGACTTTGCTAAGACAGGCATAAAATGAAAAAAGCAAAGTGGTCATTTTGCGACTCAGTCATTTTGAGATGTGGGCTACAAGCGATGTGGTCATTTTACGACTCAGTCATTTTGAGATGTTGGCTACAAGCGATGTGGTCATTTTGCGATGTGGTAATGTTTCGATCTAGTCACTCTACTAGTGACCCGTACTATTCTAACCCGGCAACCACACGGCATTGGCATTTGTTTTAATAATTTATTTTATAACTGTATATGCACACCATACTTAGGTACGGGACTAGGTAAACAATAAGTCATTTTCTATGTGTACTGGCGTTTGGCCAAATTATTTTTCGTCATAATGTTTCATTTGGGAAACGCATTTTTCCGAAACTGTAAATATTTCTGAACCATCGTGTAGACCCCATAGGTTGGGTTAGGTTAGTTTTATAAAAATCCAGAAATATTTACAGTTTTGGAAAAAAAAGCGTTTGCCCAGATGATACATTTGACGAAAATAATTTGGCCAAACGGCACAAATCCCGGAGCACTTGACTTAAATGTCCAAGTTTGGGAAATAAGGTCTAGGCCCAGAATATATTTTTGTTCCATTCGGCGTCGAGGCCCTTGGTCCGTGAGGCCCTAGCGTTCTAAGTATTTTCAAATAAATTTCGAAGAGGCTCATTGATATCACGAGAGACCGAAGAGCTGGCAGTTTGCTCGGTCAACGCATGAGTTTCGCTATTCAGAGAAGAAATGCTGCCAGGGAGGTGATTCTCTCAACACAGCCCTGCGTCGATCTCAAAGATTAAGTTTTAACCAGCAAGTTTAATGAAACGAAAGTTTACTCACCTGTCTGCTGCCTAATTGAGAAGGCACGCGCTAAATAACTTTTGTACGCTCTAACGGGACTTCTTAAACTTGCCGGATAAAACTTCACCTTTGAGATCGACGCAGCGCATCGTGTTGAGAGAATCACCCCCCAGGATCTTCGGTACAATGCGACAGGGCCCTTTTTTAAATATTATTTGAGTTGCTTTATTTTTTGTGTACTTAATAAATAAATTGAATCATTTAAAAAAACAAGGAAATATTCTAAATTCCCGTTTGTCCTAAATTACTGTTAGCGAATTAACGTTTATTCTTCAGCGATTTACATCATTATAATGTAAAAGCCACCCTTTTATTGGATTGACTACCATTCGCTTTTAGCCGTCGCCATTTTGAATAGGTTCTTCATAAGGTTTTTTATCGAATTTTGCTACTTTTCTGCTGACATTGTCAAAATTGAGTTTACATGCTTGAGCGATGGATTGCTTTTTCCCGTTAACTATTTCTTTATATCCACCAGTATGTTGAAATTGCCAACGCTATTTTTATAATTTGTCGAAAGTCAAACAAAAAACTACTGCATTTACAAACTCATTATTATTTGTAGGTATTTTGACTATGTAGTTATGACTTACTCATGGATTTCAAGGCAACGGAATTTTAAAACCATTTCCGTCAGTTTTTGATCTAAAAATGCAACAGCGAAACGTTTTTATTTCATGCAGAGACGATTGCAATAAATCCTTCGACGTTTCGATTTATATAAATCATCGACAATGCGGACAGCCCTCATCGACAGAATAGACCACCAATTCTCATGCCGATAGAAATCATCTCGATCGATCTTGTTTAAATACTTAACACATTGATAAAGTTTCATTTTAATAATTGCTTAATATATCTTTTTATTAATGTATTCATATTGAAAAGTAACGCTGTTGAATTAAACTTTAAATTTATATTGCAACCGTCATCGGATAAAATTTCTGTTGATTTAATCTTTATTTGTCGATTGCCACAGAGTTTTAATTACAGATCAAAATGTTAAAGGTTTTTTCCAAAAAATTTGGGGTCCTAGTGAGTAAAAAGGGTATAACTCGTAATAAAAAAGGGTATTACGTGTTACCAAATAATCCGTAAAAAAGAAATTACGAAAGTAGTGTCAACCCTTATTAAATAACGTCAGTTCAGTATTTTAGGTATACACTATACTAGGGTTGACACTACTTTCGTAATTTCTTTTTACGGATTATTTTGTAACACGTTGTATACATAAACCCTTTTTCCCTTAATCTTCGGAAGACTTGTACTCTTTTTCACTAGGATCCCAGAAATATATCTAATGGTACAAAACCTTTCATGCGCAAGTACGACTCGCACTTGGCCGGTTTTATTGTTACATATACTGAACATTTTTAAGCGAAAACAACAAAATAATTAATTTTCGATTGTTGACTCGACCAACGTTACGTAGTCGACGTTCAGAATAGCACCCCAGTAATTAAGACACGGCAAAATATTGCACACTCCATTTGTTAATTGAAACTTGTGTGGGGAAGTTAAAGTCGGTAAATGGCAAAGAGAGAAGTTTATGTGTAAACGAACGAACGTTGTTTGAAGAATGTTTTTGAAGGATATATTATTTTGGAATAGAACGTAGGTAGTTGCAATTTATAGCGACGTTTTTGAAAATTATTATTTCTTTTCCAACTAAAACGCATAAAGAACCAATAATACATATTAGTCACGCCAACAAATTGGTATAATAAAATGTTTTTTTTTGTAACGCGGGGATGTATTTTTTTCTCGTCTGCCCTATAGGGTATCGTTGGGTAGGTCTTTCAAAAATATTGTGGGTTTGTGAAATAAATTTTTCAATCAATAGGTTTTTTTCTGTTTCTGTAATATTAAGCTTTATAGCGCTATTTTTTGTAAGAACAAGTGCTTCCGCCCCCTAACAGCCAAAACTACAAATACTAAAAAACTAAAAAGAAACCAGATTTTTTTTTTTTTTTTTTTCTTTATTTACTTTAAAAAAAAATACAACAAAATGAAAACGCGTTATCGAATATAAAAGGAACACTATCACGACTAAGTAGACATCATTGGTCCTTGAGATAGAGACGATTGAAGTATTTATATCTACTAAAATCATCTAATCTAAATGACTTTAAATATAAAATTAGTTATTACGTGTTGAGTTTTATGTTACTTAACGGCTTCGAAACTTAAAGGTTAAAAACCGGGCAAGACCATGTCGGACCATGCTCAGTGCAGGGTTCCGAAGCTGTTAAGTAACTACACGTACTACAAATAAAAAACACTACAAGTACTTTATAACTAATTTTCTATTTAATGTAATTTGGTGCCGTGTAAGAAACTTTGTATGTAGCAAATGTAAAATTTTAAAGAGATGTCACATTTGAACGAGACGTTTTGAATAAGGTACGTACTCGGTGTTAGATAATTTTAGTAGGTACAAGTATAAACAGTATAAACACCTTTAATCACCTGTATCTGAAGAAAGTTACGTGCAGGGGAAGTACATTTTTTTTATTTTTCTTTATTTTAAGGAGAAGGCACACGCGTACTCAGGCCACCTGATGGTAAGTGGAATCTGAGACCCATAGACATTTGAATTCTCAAGACTATAATCCTAAGACCTCAAATGCGTCGCCAACCCTGAGGACTAAGATGGAATGCCTCTATGCTAGTAATATGCTATGCCTCTATGCTAGTAGTAGTATGCTGTTTTTGCTGGCGTAACTAACATTTCGATTTCTTGTACTAACAGTCTCTGAGCTAGGCTGCGGACGAACAGACCGACAGACGGACATGACGAAGCTATAAGGGCTATAGTTTAACTACGGAACCCTTAAAAGTCATATCTCCTTCTAACTTACGTTAATTTTTTTTCATAATCATAAACAACAAAAGCAACAAGATGTATCGATGAATATTTCACACTCTAAAACCGTATTGTGGCACTACCTAGTTATTCCATTATACCAAAACAAACAACAGACCGTGAAACTACTCTCAATTTCCAACTTTTACACTTCCCGTTACAGTGTAAAATCGATTGCCGCTGTCGCTAGTCGAAAGTAATTAAAGGCCAGTCCGTTCTTAATTGGCATTACGCCGCATTGTCCACTTTGTTGGGTTCCCTATGCAGGGTTCCGTTTGTACGGGTCTACATTTAGGGTTGGTTGGATTGTGTTGGAGCCAGCGTTTTCTGCGATTACTAGATGTTGTAACAGTGTATTGCAGTAAATTAACGATCACTGATTGTTGTTAATTCACGTTTTAGTGATAGGAACTTGTTCAGGGTCCGTCCGGATCACCGTCACCATCTTATCCTTTAACCTAAGATAGCCATTGAATTTACTATAGTACCGCTAGCTTTTATTAAAGATTTTTTTCATATTTTAATTATTTTTAGTTTTAGCTGTAGGGGACGACGACACTTGACTCTAACAAAAATGTTACGTAAAACAAAACGTTACGTGTAGGGGAGGTACCCTAAAAAAATGTTTTTACATTTTATAGTACTACTTTATTGGCTTGACTAATATGTATATTATTACCAGAGATCGGACAAATGGGTGTCATTACTCGCAATAATGTGGACATGACTCCAATTTTAATTAAACAAATTAAACAATATTAATTTATTTCTTACCTGAACTTTAATCTCGATCCTTTGCAGGATAGTTATAAATAAATAATACAGGAGTGGCCATTGATATTGTATTAATTTAAGTATATAAGTTTGCTCCATTAACATCCGTGGATTGCGAAAGGAGCTTTCACCTCATAAGTTTATTTTAGCCGTGAAAAGGAATAAAATAACCACAACAAAATTATTAAAATACCTGTTCTTTTGCTTTAATAAATATACACAATAACAAATCTTTGTATCATTTATTTAAGTATTAATTATTACTGCCATGCAAAGGATCAAAATTATTTTTAGGGTCAATTCGTTTTTTTTTTTTTATTAAAATCTATGGAGTCATGTCCAGATTATTGCGAGTAATGACGCCCATTAGTCTGATCTCTGGTTATGACGAAACTATAAGGGTTCCTAGTTTGACTACGGCACCCTAAAAATTAATTGGTACATGGTGACCGCGGGGGTTCAACTTGGTACCTTACAATTACGAATCGACCCCTTAAGCCGCTAGGCCACCGAGGCTCTTCAGATACGCGTCAAACTACACACCTCTTTTTGCATCGAAGTGGCTAAAATAGATACAAAAGCTGACCACTAAACAATAAGTGCGCCACTCATTAGCCGATGAGGTTGCCCCGACACGACACGCGGTACTCGAACTGTTTACGCTCGAGTTATGAGAGAGTCGAGTTTGCCCGAACTAGTTGGAACTGGTTTTTAATGACGCCATATAACGCTGTTCAGCAACGAGTTCTGTTTGCGCTTTTACAAATTTGAAACAAGTAATGGTTTGTTTTTGTTTCTGTAGATATATCCGGATGTTTATTTGAATATAATTACATGAATGGTAGTATACTGTTTCACCGATACTCATTTTATAGAACGTATCACTTCGCAGAATTTTCATTTTATGAAAAGCTAAAAACTGCTGAAACCTTATTGTTTTCAAATACTTTTTTGGTGGTCACAGGTCTAATCTAATCTAACCTACGTAACCCAAGCTTAAGATAATCTGTAAACAATAAGAAAGAATTCTGTGAAGTGATACGTTTTATAAAATGAGTGTCGGTGGTTAGCGGTGGTAGGACTATGTGCAGAAGATTTGAATAAGATACTCAGTGTTAGATAATTTTAGTATCTCAAGAAAGTTACGTGCAGGAGAAGTACATTTTTTTTTTCAATATTATTTAACATTTTTTCTGGCGTGATTAATATTCATGCCAAATTACAGATTTCGACTACTAAAAAGTCTTTGCGCTAGGCTATGGACGGACGGACGGATAAGGCGAAACTATAAGGGTTCCTAGTTTGACTACGGAATCCGAAAAAGGACATATTACTTCTTCAGGGAATAGCGATAGCCAACTTCCACGCGGATTCAGTTACAGGCAACAGCTAGTATCAATTTAACGAAAGTAATCATTAAAAATCTAGCTTATTCTAGATACAATGGAAACCGAGTTTTCACGTTCAGAAACCACATGAAGCGACAGTTCCTAATTTAAATCAATGTTTGGTACACAATACACCCACACGAAATCAGTGGCAACAAACAGAGGGTGTTCAAACAAAAATAACTGCTTCGGAAACTTTACCCGCCGGTAACAACCTAAAACTTCGTTTATAAATAAATTAAAAAACAAAACCAGAACGTAACCAACAGGGTGTCGAAATTAATTTTCGAATACTGGAGAAATTAGAAACTTTGTATTACTTGGTATTGCTGTATCCCTAAAACCTGACAGATAGAGATTCCAATTCCTGAATTGTCATTAAAACTGTTCAAACTGCGCATAAATAATGATTGAGTGAAAAGATAATGCGATCAATGTCAGTCCCTTCAAGTAAGAAGCGTTGTTGAGGTATTTTATTGTTACTGTCGCTTTATTATTAGAAATATAATAAACTTAAGAGGTAACGAGTTGTTTGAACGTCTCTCAGCGTTATATAAAAGGAATCAGATGTTTAGAAACATATATTTCTCAACAACTAGACAAGTTTAAATTAGTGATAAGTGACAATGGGAACACGTTAAAAATCCGATGGTTTTTTTCAGAACACTACCTAATTTGTCTTTATTTCCATTTCCCAAGATCATTAAATTAAATGAATCTCAATTAAATTAATATACGTTATTTAGGTCGGAATAATGTCTAAAAGCAATTAAAAAAAAGACTTATCGAAAAATTACGTTTGAAATTAGGGTACCCGAAACCGACGTGCATGCATGACTCGATGTATGAATGTAAATGTACGATGTAGAAGAAGCGAAAGAAATTTGTCAGGATCGTGGCAGGTGGAAAGAAGTGGTCTCGGCCTACCCCTCTGGGAAACAGGCGTGATTTAATGTATATATGTCCATGTAATATTGAATTGTCATCTGCCACCAGTTGCCATAAAGTTGGTGAAATAACGGCCTGATGAACTAAAACGTCTAAATATGAATAGTTGTAGCTTTATAAATGGATTTGACAGAAGCGCGTGGAGCTAACCCTACGTGTTTCTGTTTAGTCCACAAAAGAAAATACTCTTTACCGAACAATTGTCCTCGCGTGTGATATCGATGGACGTATTTCTCTAGTAAGTCCATGGGAGTGTCCATAAATAATTTGACATTCGCGACATACACCTTTACAGTAGTGAAGCCATTAATTCAAGATTAGATTAGATTGGAATAGAGCTTTATAAATAATTATTATCCTACTACAGCTAAACAACAGAATTCATATTGTTGTATTACGATGCAGAGTCAGGACAACCGGTGAAATGACTAGCATTCATACAAGGCAATCCACGTCATTAGGGTTGGAAACGCATGTGAAGTCTTGGGATTGTTATCGTGAGATTGTAATGTTAAGTTTGCAAAAAAATTGTTGGTTTCAAAGTCCCACTTACCATCAGCCCCCTATTTCACCATTTTAACAATGACACCTGACAGGTGACAATTCGGTAAACATTGCAAATTTAACAAGCTACATCATTTGGTTCCATATAAAATGCTTCATGTACACTGAAATGTCGCATGTCACATGTCATTGTCAGGATGATGAAATAGGGGCAGGTGACCCGTACACGTTTGCTATTTCTATGCTTAAAAAAACTTACCTAAAGTACCTTGACAGTGAAGGCAGTATAGACACTACAAAAACTGATGTCATCTTACATAATCCTCACTAAATAAAACGTCACGTAACGTAAGCCGTTATTAGTATGAGGGACAGAGACAGGTGTACTCATTAGTGGGGTGACAGAATGAGTTACGGAATGAGCCGAACTTGTGAGAACACAAGTGATATTGCATTTTTTATCACACGAGTTCTTTACTTGGTACGATTTTGTAGTGATAAAAATTATTTTGGTGAAATACCTCATACACCAGTTTACTTTTTTACGTTTTAAGGCCTATCTAGCACGGTCGGTGCAAGGTTGAATTAGCAAGTATTGTGCAGTCTATAATTTTAATTTTAGAAAAGTGATAACATTATCATTGACGGCTCTAGAGTTAAATTTGGGAGGTAGATTGAGATTGTTGCATGTAAATATAAATAAATATTATCACAGAACAATATCCCTAAATTGACTTAGTCCCAATCTAAGCTTTAGGCTTGTACTATGGGTACTAGACAACGATAAACTTACTTTTATAGAGAAATATGTACTTTAATACATAGAAAACATCCAAGACTTAGGAACAATACCGGGATTTGAACCCAGGACCCTAACTTCCCAGGCAGAGTCACTACCAACTAGGCTAGCGTGTCGTCTAATTGTATTGCTAATTCGCTTACAACACCAAACAGTTTTTATCACCATAAATAATTGAAACTATAAATAGATCTGCTGTCTACTCTATATTATCCTAAAAACAAGAAGATATTTGTCAAATGTAATAGTAGGTAATATTTATCCGATTTACACACTTTCTGTTACTTTCTAATTCATAGTTATAACATGTACTTAACTCGCTAATAAGAAAGACGTTTTAAAAAAAAACAGTTATTTTAAATGTATAAAATACTTAAAAGTTTAATAACTTAGGCGGGATATAGCTTGAGGATAAAAGATGATTTAGAGTTACGATTCTAGATACAAATTACAAATATAATTTCCAATATAGACCACTACGGTAGTGATGTGTCACTACGGTAGTGACAGCACGTGAACTCAAGCTGTTGCTCGTAGACTAGTGTAGCTATAGCTGTTGCCCGCGACTCCGTCCGTTTAAAAGAACAAAATAAATTTCATATTACTCAACAATAATATAGCTTTCTACCGGTGAAAGAATTTTTGAAATCGGTCCAGCAGTTTTTGAGTTAAGAAGACGAGAAGAAGGCGTGATGTTATGTACAAATATTTCCTGTTTATTATTTTAGTGTAAATTGTGCTACTAGGCATGATATTTCCTAGTACTCCTTTACAAGATCGCAACGTAATCGTCTAGTATATAATCCACCAAGGATAACTCTGTCACATAAACGTCCCTAGTCTGATGACACCCTCACCGGATTGCCTTGTTGAACTGAAGTACATTACTCAAAGCGTCGCCCCGACAAATCGGGGATTGAAACAGGACCGACTTCGGATTGCACTGTGAATGGTGCACTTTATCAACAGTTCAAAACTTTAGCACTACGGAACGGAAAATGAAAATGTGACTTGTTCTTTAAAGGAGGTCATATAATTATATATCACTGAAGAATAAATTATAAGCTGGGTGTCATGAATAATGTGTCAAATTTTATTCATACTAGAATTTGCTTGCAACTTTGTCCACTTTGTTTCGTTATTTTTGCTACCGCAGAAACTGAATAATTGTTATAAGAAAAAAATGCGTTAGTTGTCGCCATTTCTACAGTGTTGTAACATTGTGAGAATGAATGAGTAAAAGAGAGAAATTAATAAAATAGTTTGACTCTCTTTTTATTGCCGTGTAAAGCACATTTTAATATTATAATAGCCTCATTCTAAATCAAAACCAATAGCTCCAACTAAGATAACTTATTAATTTATACAACCAAATAGTAACGATGTTCAAGGTCCCCGGAGAACCAGAAACAATACAATGTACACGACTCCATTAGCATGATAACGAGTTCCGGAACTTGGGAGAGTTCCGGAAATCGAAGTTGAGAATTGGAACAGGCGCTGGGACTGGGACTTGAACAATAAGTGGTGCAGAGTTTTGAATCGAGTTGATTGAGTGGGAACAATAGTTTTGGGACACCCTGTGCACAGTAATGATAAGCTTCGGTAATTGATGGCTGTCACGTGTAATGCTGTTGTAGTTATCAATAGAAGAACCGGGCAAGAGCATGTCGGACCATGCTCAGTGTAGGGTTCCGAAGCCGTTAAGTACTACAAGCATAAAAATCAACAAGTAATAACTAATTTTGTATTTAACGTCAATTGGTGCCATCTTAAATGATTTAAGTGGGTATAACGCTTTAATCGGCTGTATCTCAAGAACCAATGATGTCTACTTAGTCGTGATATTTTTCTTTCAAAATTTGTTATATGCTCTTTCAGTTAAGTTTTTTTTCAGATTTTTAGTATTTGTAGTTTTAGCTGTAGGGTGGCGGGGGGGGGGGAACACACCTGAGCTTGCTTCGACAAATTATTTTCGCAAACCCGTAATTTTTGATGGACCTATCCAACGACACCCCACACTATAGGGTAGACGAGAAAAAAAAACTACATCCCCAAGTTACGCGTAGGGGAGGCAGCAAAAAATTTTTTTTTTTTTACATTTAATTGTACCACTTTGTTGGCGTGACTTATATGCATATTCATGCTAAATTACAGCTTTCTAGTACTAAGAGTCTCTGCGCTAGGCTGCGGACGGACGGACGGACATGGCGAAACTATAAGGGTTCCTAGTTTGCCCGACCCTAAAAATAACTGATAATGGCGTAGAGACTACCCCTAAATAACAACATAAACAAATGGTATATTTGTTTCGCTATAGTTTGCGTGTATTTTGATTGGTAGCAAATTTACAGGGTGTTTCAAATTATTTTAAAAAACGGCACTAAAGAAAATTGCGTTGAGCGAAACGCAATTCTGCGAAACAGATGTATTTTTATGAAACTTCGAAACAGCTAGCGTAAAAAGGTGCCATAAAAATGAACGACGATAAGCAGAGCATCTGTAAATTAATGACATAATAAGCTATTTTATCATCATCATAAACAGTATGAGTGTCATTACATTTTTTCAAGACCAGCGATGCATTGTTGGGGCATTTTCAAAATAAAGTGTACCCTAGTTAAGGAAAATTAAGAAACGTTAACTTTTGTCAGTTTTGTGACTAAATAAATGTATGGCTAATTTCGTCACAAAACTGTCAAAAGTTAACGTTTTTTACCTTCCCTTACTAGGGTACACTTCATAATGAAAATGCCCTTTGTCGCCTCCGGCGTTGCTAATGTCCATAGGCGGCGGTGACCACTTGCCATCAGAATTGTCCGCAGATGGCAATAGCAAAAAAAGTCGTTGTGTGCGTCTGCATGTGTGTTTAGCCACTTACTTATAAACTATACAACGATTTTGACGCGGTTTTCCCTATGACTTAGAAATTTCTTCCAAAAAGGTTACATGGCATTGTTTTTGGACATGAACCGAATGTTAAATAAGTGTCACGGAATTTACGCAAAACTTTGGCTGGTTCGAGTTTCATATGCAATCTCGCAGGCAATTTAAAATTAACGCAGTGCGGATAAACGGTCGATTATGCAGTCGGAAACAAAACTACGTTAATTAAGATTTCTGAATGGATTCATTTAGGTTTGATGAATTTATAATTAACCTTTTTTTATTGATATATGGGTTATTTTGTGATACAGAATGACTTTATTTGCTAATTTTGTGTTAGTAAAAGAGAGATTCAACTATTGCTGTTTAGCTCTAGTTTCGTATGTTGGAGCAAGACACCTAGTGTCCGCCACGCATTGCTGAAAAATGTTGCTGGTCTAAACAGCCTCTAAGAAATATCTACAATTATGTTGCTACGAGCCGCGTTACTAACAAATATATCAAGGAACAAAATGCACCTTACTACATAACAAGTAAGGTGCATTTTGGTTCTTTTTAAAATTGTTACTTGTGCGGTTTAGAAGTATCACCGAGGATAAGGTCTATTATTTTGACCCAGTTAGCCTAGTTATTAATAAATACGAGGCTAGCACTCTTGGATTCGATTTCTGATATTTGTATGTTTGATAGTTAATCCTTCATTGCATTTTATTTGTGTAATGATCCCTCGATTACTTTTTCCTAAGTCTTGGATTTTTTAACATAACAATGTATTAACATTATACAGGGCTGGGCAAAATACATGCTTTGCTTTGATTGAAATAGAAAATATAAAATACTATCCCGCAAGTATTTGAAACATGAAATACAAAATATCTTTATGTAATGTATTTAAAAAGTTAAATACAAAATACAGTATTTTAACAATAACTATTTACAATAGAAAATACAAATTAAGAATAAAAAGTTGAAACGACAATTGACCTGATACTTGACTAAAGATCGACATATTTAGCGTTCGCCATTTTGCTTACGAAGCGAGATTTTCTTTAGAGCGCTATTTTCTTCATAAGGTTCAAAACGGACTCATTCATAAGATCGTTAAATGAAGGTTAAATTGAATGTATTTATTTTAAAATGCATTTTGAAGTCATAAGTATTTGAAGTAATAACAACAATAAATACCTCGGCGTCAGATATTTGAAACGAATTACAAATTACATTTTAAGTAAATAATGGAAATACTTTTACGCATTTTGTATTTGTAATTCAATTATTGGCTTAAAATTAAAGTTAAATGTTTTTGTGTTAAAATGCATTTTGAAGTCATAAGTATTTGAAAATCTAACTACAAAATACCTCGGCGTCAGATATTTGAAATACGAATTACAAATTACATTTAAAGGAAATAATTGAAATACAAATACCAAATACGTAATAGTATTTCAATTACGTATTTTAATTACAAGTAATTCAAATACTGCCCTGATTATATATACGTAATAAGTATTTAATTCTCTATGTAACTATGTGAATAGCTTTATTTTACCTATAGGTAGTACTACTCACTTAGGGACCAATCAATACGCAATATTTAAAAGATGACTGACTCTTGAGTTTCTCACGGCATTTATTCTCAACCAGTGGTCTCCTTTTGGGAAGTATTGGTAGAATTTTGACGTGTTAAATTGCCCGTGTGACTTATTTATCGATGTCTTTTATCTTTTGTCGTGTAGTATGAGTTGGTACCGTCAATGTTTATATTTTGTTGCAGCGGGCGTGCGAACGGTGGACGTGCAAGCGGTGGAGGGCATGGTGGCTCAGTTCCCCTGCGACCTGGGTACCGCTGCCAACGACAAGGTGTACATGGTGTTCTGGTTCAGAGACGATGCTGGCATCCCGCTGTACAGGTCAGTCTTCTGAGCGTATTTATTTCTAAAAAAAAATGAGCGTGAATTGAAATCAGAATCTGTATTTGTTAAGTATTACAGTGATGGTGATTCGTTTTGGTTGCATTCGTTATGTTTAATACGCAAGGGTAGGTGTAGAAAGTACAGTTTAGGGCATAAATAAATATTCGTTGCCAAGACGTCAAAAATATCTATACACCTTTATGCCACTGGCAATAAGGTCAATGTATACAAATATTTGACACGATGGCTGCGTACATATTTGGGCCTTTGACTGTACAGTTTTTTATCAAATGAAATCAAATATCTTTATTTGTGTTTACAAGTACTTAAATAATAGGTGATACACGATATAAATGGTAACTCAAAACTTCATCGAATTTCATTTCTAGTACGCTATTTTCTGCTGAAACCATAATGTTTTCAGGGTACATATTAAACATTAGTTACGTAGGATGTTCAAAATACCCTGAAAACATTTATACACGTATGACGCAATAAATAATTTAAATTTGAATTTGAAATTAGCGTTCAATTAAATGAAATTCGATGAAATGATACATTCGATCAATGGTGTTACGGGGAAATGATAGACACCCGATATAAATACGTCCCACTGTAAACTACCCGCAAGCATACAAATTCACTTAAGCGAAAAATTGACTTAAATAAAACTAGAATACAAGTAATGGGACCTATGAAAAATAGCTAATTGAAGTTGAACAGAAAAATCCGACTAGTTGCAGAATAGAAACAATAATAATAAATATGTCAATCAATTCGATTCGATTTACAAAAGCAAATATTAAATAGTAATCCAGGCAATTCAATTTAAACTTTATTTAAAGTTCATTTTTATTTGTTTCATAATTGAAAATGTCATTTAAGTTCAAAGGTAATTGAACTTTATTTCCTTGTTGGTAGATTCAAATTCCTACTCACTAAAATCTACCGGATTTTAGTATGGTGGGTCTCAAGAAGTTAAATTCTATCTTATGTCAAATTAATTCTAATTATGTAACAATTTAGTCTAATAATAATTTAGTGACTAATGTTATTTAAAATGGAGGGAGAGTAGTAAGCAGATCTCCAAAAGAGACCCAAAAATAAGAATGATGATGAAGCGATAAGAAATCACCAAAACTCATGGCCCTATAGAGAAGAGAGCAGAGTTGTGTCGCGATAGTTCCTAAAGAGGTAGTATCGTAACTTCAATCAATGTGATATAAGCAAGTTTTGAAAAATAACTGCATATTTTGGTAATTATTGTCGTCTAAATTATGTTTAAAAAATTAAACCCCTTTCTTAACACTTTGATTAAAATATTATAGCCTGTTATCTCCTACAATCAAGACGAATCTAACGATTCCTCATAATATCAATATCCATCCAGCCATATAGGATACAGAGCGTGCCAAAAAACACACATATACATATATACATACATACACTCAAAAAGTTTAACCTTCTTCTTAAGCACTGCAGTCAGATTAAAACAAAACAAAACGTGATCAGATCAGCAATATTAGTTGCAAGAAACAAAAGTCTGTTTTGTTACCTTTCCCCTTGAATAAATCACTGATTAGTAAATCATGGTTACCCTATTTTTAGAATCATACCCTATTCGGTTCCGATTCAGACCATTTTATTTTAATGACACTTTAGTCACAGTGACAATTTAAATCAGTCATTGACATTTATTTGTTTTGTTGTTTCTATGTTTATCTTAGCGTTTCCTTCTGTAAAGTTGTGCCATACTTGACAGATTGTTTGCAATAAATTATTTAGTTTGGATTATTGCTTGATTAAGTCTGAATACAAGATGTATCTAAACACCTACATGCCTATATATTAGGATCCCACTTTAGTGCTCAAATAAGTCATATCACTTTATTAACCTTTATTAATGAATGACGATGAAAAGAGATTACAATGTACAGACACATTTGACAGAATTCACATTAAAATTTTGACAATTGTTCTTGGTTTTAAATTTTTTCATGCGAGCAATCTTCATAATAACAAAACATTTTAAGAACACGTTAGGAGGATGCAACTACTTCCTTTGAATATTTTATATTCCTTCTAAGTTAAAATTTATAGCATGGTGTAAGTAACAAAGACTTTCTAACAAATAATCTCTAGGATATTTTTTTTAAATTCGGGGTGATTTAAGCTTTGAAAAGTGATCTGCAAAACGGTACAAAAACGGACTTAAACGGGAATCCGTAGATTCACTTGTCAGGGCATTCATTTCTCAAGAACACTGCAAATTTCCATTCATCACTGGTTTCATTCATTAAGTTTTTAACCGCTGCGTTTCCTAGAATTCTGCCCTACTTAGCATAAACTGACCATTTGTAACTAAAATCGCCACTTAATTTGCCACCTTACGTATGAAGCTAAAGGGTTTAATTTGCTTTGATTTGGATTGCAGATGTGTTTTTGTTCTTTAGAAAAGCAGAGTTGCACGGTACAATCAGAAGCCGTCTGAGTGCAACCGACTCGAGGCGATAATTGCCGAAGTTTCTCGAACAACTCGCCGACAGCCGACTGCGGTGACAGAAGGGCTATTTTTGTGGCTAGAGTTATTCGCTTTTAATTACTTAGTGCCAGAAGTTTCCGTGCAGTAAGGTCATGCAGTTATTGTGAAGAAAACTTAAAATATAGAACAGCGCAGTCTTATGTACAGAGTTATATAAGATTTGAAGATGCTACCTAGTAGCTAGCTGAATGGGTCATACACAGATTTAGGTTACCGTCTTTCCTGTGGACACACCGAAAGTTAACGTTTTTAAGGCCTAATTTTCTGGCTAAGCCCATTCCCGCAAAAACACCGTCATAATATAAAAACATAACTTATATGCACACAAGCTTTTAACTATTGACCACAGGAGAGACAACTTTTGTTTTTAAGAGTGCGTACCTATGATCCAAAAATATGTTAAAATCAAACCAAATATCATCCTTCTACTTTCTCAACCTCTTATCTGATCTAATAATTTGATAGAAAAGTAGTATTTATTATTCTTGGAACATGAGTATATTACTAATCAA
Source organism: Acleris holmiana (assembly GCA_949316455.1). Taxonomy (NCBI): domain Eukaryota; kingdom Metazoa; phylum Arthropoda; class Insecta; order Lepidoptera; family Tortricidae; genus Acleris; species Acleris holmiana. The sequence continues at coordinate 23,963,491 of OX438763.1, read as the reverse complement.
TTAGATACGATATATGGTTGGGAAAAGAAAGAGCGAAATGTTGTGTTCCCGATGATAAAAATAATTGCTTTTATTAAAGAAATACTTCTGATGGTCAAGTTCGTTTGGGTGCTTTTTTTCAGTAGTCTCCTTTTAAAAAAACACTGATGGAGATTCTGCAGAAAAATATTATTTGGATAACTTCAAAATTAATGACTGCTAAACACATTTTGGAATTAAAATGCTTCAACAATTTACACGAACCACTAAACCGTTTAATCGAAAAGATGAAACAGCATTTAAACCCCCATAAACCAAGTTGGGAGAACATCACAATCTTTAAGAGTTGGTAACAAGGTTTGGCTCGGGGCCGATCGCGTGACGTCATCCCAACTTAGGTAAAATACTGAAACTTTTCCAGCACCTAAATTACCAAGTGGACAAATTTTGATAGCTTTTTAAATATTTTTTCTCGAGGCACTCGAAAAGTTTTAAGTTGATATTGTCCCAGCTTTTTAAGGTGATGTGTCTTAGGGTAGAGAAGAATAAAATTAATCTTTGGAGATATTAAATTCCACCAAAAAAGTTAATTTAAATGAAACAGGCTATCACTTAAACTCATAGTTTTAGTGAGTAGACAAAAGTTTACTTTAACTAACCTTTGAGGAATAAAGTTTTATTGATATCAAGAGATATCAAACCCTTTAGGAGCGTCTTCACCGAGAGCATTTGTGGCATCGAATATTCAAGTGGTGTGGACCGCAGTAACCCTCGGCTCAACGTCCACAACACTCGAATATTACACGCGTATGCTCTCAGTGAGGACGTTCCTTTTATCGTTACCATCATAAGATGGTACTTAAACCACTGAACTGCACTGTAGAGCTGCAAAATCTAGCTCTAATTTCTTTTGGAATCTTTGAAGTGTCATTGTGGCATGATAAATATTAAAGAAATAAATAAATAGCAGGGGATACACAAATTAACCTAGTTCCAAACTAAACTCTAGGCTTGTTCTATGGGTACTGGACAACGATATAACTTACATAGAGAAATATATACTTGAATACATAGAAAACATCACAAACAAAGACTCAGAAACAAATACTCGTGCTCACCACACAAATATTTGCCCTTACCGGGAATCGAACCTGGGACCGCTAGCTTCGTAGGCAGGGTCACTAGCAACTAGGCTAGCGCATCGTCATGGATAGCAATATCACTGTAACAGCGCGACGCTTTTACGAATTTTGCGAGACCTTGCTTGTTGTAATTAGGCCATTCATACTAGAGAATAAAGATGCAATCGTTGAAGACGCGTTCAGCATAGTTGGTACTGACCTTGCCTACGAAGCTAGTGGTGTCGATTCTCTGATTCCTGATTACCCTGACTATTTGTTCCTGAATATTGGATGTTTTGTTCGTATTTAAGCAAGTCCCTTGTAGTTGCCGTAATAGAATAGTGCCACTTAATGTCTTCCCGTGGATTTCATAAGAGGCGACTAAGGAAATAAGGGCTTGTATTACTGTTAGGTGATGGGCTTGCAACCTGTCACTAATAAACTGTTAAACATCTTGGCCTGATGATGCAAAATGTAGTTAAGAGTTGTTGGTATTTTTGTAGCTCTGCCTACCCCACACTGGGAATTAAGGCGTGATGTTATGCATGTTACTCGAAGAAACGTAACGCGTCCGTACGGCTGTGGGCGGACATCTGGCCACTGACAACGTTACGATGCTGATGCGTTACGCACATGTAAGAATAAGAGGCAGATTTATTTATAAATTACTATTTAATTATTAACTACACATTTTTGATATTTACTATAATATGGCAAATAATCTATTATATTACACACCAACATAAATTACTGGAGATTTGATATTATAATAAACACATTATTATCATCACAACAATATCAAGACAGCAGTGGGTAGATTCAGTACTTAACTTAGGTAGTTCTTCAACGACAGCCAACCGTACAAGTGCCCCTGCCTTGCTGGGAACCAGTATTTATATCAGACAAACCACCGGAAATCGTATGATTATCATTTCAAAACAACTTCTAATAACATTTAGATTAATACTAATAAAACATTAATGTACCATCAAGTTGTACCTTATTACTTTTATTTTATAAATATATAAACATTTAACATGTAAGTTTAACTGACTAGACGTCACATTATTGTATCATGTTATTTAAGTGAAATCTTCCAATAAGGTAAGTTACAAGTCACATTTATATAGTAATAACATTATTATTTTTATCTAACACGGCCATACTGACTTGTGCTTCGTCCTCGAAGTACATAAATAATAACAAAAAATAGTTTTACACAAAATTAAATATCTTCTTTTATGTTCACTAATTAATTTATAACATACGTTTTACATTTCAGCATTGTCCTGCCCCGCTTCTAACATAAGGAGATGCAGCGACAACGGTCATGGCTTTATTCCTTCCATACATTACTAGCCCCACACCTGCTGCGCATGAGACGGGCTAGATAAAGCAATGACTTCAGCAGTCTCAAAATTATCATCAAAGTTCATCCATTTGCTTAATACATCATGTCTATATAATCAGTTTATCACATAATCATAGAATTATTAACTAGAACAAAGAAAACATCGATTAAATGAATGTATACATAAACTAAATTAGTTTTCTTCTATCCATTCACCTGGCCACTGTCTCAATTTCTCTTTAGCTACTGTAACATTCCTCAATCTACCTATACCTCTAAGAGCAAACCGGTCATTGGGAAGGAGAGCTACAATTTCATATGGTCCTTTAAACTTAGGGCTGAGTTTAGCATGGCGTCTGTGATCTTGGCTTACGTAAACTGTATTTCCAATTTCAAAAACCTTATTGTCTCGTCTAAATACATCGAAACGATTTTTAAATTTATTTCCTGTTAAACATAAACGTTGATAAGCTAATTCCCTATCGGCCCTAACATCAGTATTAGTTTCTGAAATGTTAACCTCATTTAAACGAGCTTGAATGGAGGGGATATTTGCGTTACAACCAATTAGTAATCGGGTCGGGGTAAAACCTGTCGATTTTTGAACAGTGGTATTAATAGACTGTTGGACTATCCACAACCTGTTCGGCCAATCTGATGATTCATTGCACATAGTGTTTAGCATATTAATAACAGTGGAAACGTATCGTTCTACTTGGCCGTTCCCTCTCGGAGTTCCTGTAGCAACCATGTGATGTTCTATGGACAATTCGCTAAAAAGAGACCTAATTTCTTGAGAACTAAAATTAGTGCCTCTGTCAGTAATAACATTTGTAGGGGTGCCGAATATGGTAACAGCATCTCTAATTATGGGCACTAATTCTTGAGCACTCAAATTTTTAAGAGGCTTTAATATACAGAATTTGGTAAAACCGTCAACCAACAGAAGTATATATTTATATCTTTCAATTGTTAGTGGAAATGGACCTGTGCAATCTAAATGGATAGTGTAAAATGGCACTGGAGTTTTATTTATGGGATATAAAAGACCCTGTTTTGGACCCGAGTGTCCTTTACGTTCAACGCAAGTTATACAATGGTTCAAAAATTTCCGTACGATAACAGTCATACGCGGAAACCAAAAATGCTCCCGGAGTTTTTCTAATGTTTTATGAAGCCCCACGTGACAGTTTTCATTATGAAAAAGTCGTAAAAGTTCCGTCCTGGCCCGTTTGGGCACAAACATTTTGGGTTCACCTGAATGGAGTGAAGCCTTGTAATATAACAAATTATCTAAAAGTAAATATCGATTCGTATCAATTTCACCAGCTAAAACGAGACTTATCAAATGTTGTGTTTCGGGGTCATTCTGCTGAGCTGCTTCTAACCAAGATTGAGGTTCATCTAATAAATTAACAGTATGACCTCTCGATAATGTATTTACAGTTAAAGTTGTGCTTTGGACATTAACAATGGGAGTTTCGACAGGGTTGCGACTAAGAAAATCGACATGGCCAATATATTTACCCTTTTTATATACTATTTCGAAATCAAAATCTTGCATAAAGGTCCACCAACGAGCTACACGGGGTGACAAATCTCTTTTATTTATGGTTGATTTAATCGCATTGCAATCCGTGATAAGTTTGAACTTAATACCAAGTAGGTAAACTCTAAAATGTCTTAAAGCATTATAAATAGCTAAAGTCTCTAAATCATAAGAGCAATACTTAGATTCAGCAAATGATGTTCTCTTACTAAAATATGCAACGACATTTTTTTTATCGCCTACCTTTTGAACCAAAATTGAACCATACCCAAGAGAACTAGCGTCCGTGTACAGTTCAGTGGATAATTCTGGGTTAAACACGGTTAAAAGTGGTTTATTCGATAGCTGTTTAATGACATAATCCCTGGCTGAGTGCTGTTCCAAACTCCATTCCCATTTTTGATCTTTTTTTGTTAATTTGGTAATACAAGCTGTCCGAGCCGCAAAATTTGGAATAAATTTCCGAAAGTAGCTTGCAAGACCCATGAATTGTCGTACCTGCTTAACGGTAGTAGGTACAGGTGAATTAATTAAAGCTGCTATTTTAGTTTCACTAGGTCTTATACCTTCACGAGAAATATGCCGTCCTAAATATTCGATACTATCAACAAAGAATTTACATTTGTTCAAATTTATTGTAAACCCAGTGTCATTAAGTGCTTTTACAGTTTGTTCTAAGTACTCTAATCCTTCTGCTATTGTTGTAAACGGAATAAGTAAATCATCGATGTATACTAAAAGATATTTCAGGTGCTCCACGGCTTTTGTTATTGCCCTTTGGAACACGGATGGTCCATTACAAATACCGAATGGCATTTTTACAAATTCGTAGTGCCCCCCGGGTGTAACAAACGCGGTATACTTGATAGAATCCGAGGCAACAGGAATTTGGTAAAACCCATTCTTCATATCTATTGATATGAAATAATTAGCTTTGCCAAGTCTATCGATTTGATCCTCGATAAGAGGGAGAGGGTATCGGTCTTTATCCAAAATTTTATTTAAAGCTCTATAATCTACGCAAAGCCTATCACTACCATCTTTCTTTTTTACTAGAATAACTGGACTAGCGAAAGGGGAGTCGCTTTCACGGATTATATTTTTATCTAACAATTCTGAAATAATTTCATCTACTTTTTCCCTCTCAATCGGGGCCAACCGATACGGTCGATAATTAACAATTTCATTGGTTTTCAGACGTAAACTAAGTTCACCAGTTCGTACTGTACCAGTTCCATCCAAAACAGAAGGGTATTTGAGAAAAATATTTTTTATTTTCTCCTGTAATTCAGAATCCAGATGTTCAACTCTCGATACTAGTTCATGTAATACAGATATGTGAGACACTAGGTTAACTTCTATGTTGGATTGAACCGGTTTCCTAATTAATCGGGACCCGGAGGAGTCCGTAATAATTTCTATGTCCGGGTGGCTAACAACATTCCTACCAATAAGAAGATTATAGCTAAAATCACTGTCCCTAACAACGTACAAATCAAGTTCTATACAAAGATCTTCAAATTTAACAAGGGCACACATTACGGCAAACACATGAACCTTATTTTTGCCTATTCCATTGATGTAAATAGATGTCGGTACGAGGTGGCACCCTGTTTTTCTTGCTACAGATTCTTTAATTAAACTACAACTTGCACCAGTGTCTAATAGGGAATTAATAACTAGTCCATTAATTGTTACTGCAGTAAGTTTTAGTTCGATTTGCCTAAAAAATTTACTTCCGTAGTTGGGGTCAGCTTTACTGATGCCGAGTTCTTATAATAGCACACGCTTTCCGTGTGCCCAACCTTTTTGCAATAAGTACATGACTTCACAAATTTATTAAAATTTCCCTTGGGAATTTGAGGAGTCTGATTGGAGTTTATTAAGGACGACTGAACATTTCCATTGTTCGGGCATACTGCTTGCAAATGCCCGACTTTATTGCAACTAAAGCACTTTTTCTCGTTATTAGGTTTTGGACGTTTAACTCCACTCGGTCCTGAATAGTCATCTTTGTTATTGTTATCCATAAGCCTTTTTTTGCTCTTTACATAACTTGAAAGAAGTGAAATTAGAGCAGCAGTTCTGCCGTCCTTTAATTAGAAAGCCGTTAAGCCCAAAAAGTTGTTTTGGAGATATTGCAAAAAATGCGCGAAACGTTGTTTCTAAAAAACTATGCTACCTAGATCACTGATTCTTGCACAAATCATTGACGTTTCTATACGTGTATTTTATACAATTTAATCTTTAAAAAAAACTCCATTAAATTATTATTAAAATAGATTTTTTTGGTTTAGTTAAGCATGCTGCAAGGTTTTTGCATCGAATTACTGTTCTACACGGCCGTTAACCTACACTTAGCGGCTATTTAGTGAAGCAATTTCCTTAAATATTTAAAATTCTACTTTTTTGTTAAATTTATTAGAAGATACTTAACTATACGGCTGTTAAGTGACCTAACTACTTTATAAGTAAGTAATTCACTAAAATTTTAATTATTATACCTTTCGTAATAAACGGCTTTGGCACCTTAGACTCTTTCTAGCTATTTTTTTCAGAGTAATAAAAAAATCCAGTAAAGAGTTTCTTAACTAAAAGGTGGCAAAACATACTTCGCTTTTTGATAACTTCCTTATAGTTAAGTACCTATTAGAAAAAAGTGAGAAATAAAAGCCAAATCTTATAAAAATCTAAAATTTTATAAAATTTAATCTCAAGGCAGTATCGAAATTAATGCTTATTTTATAATAAAATTAATATTCATATTAGACAATATAGTTAACATTTGAGCAACAATTACTTACTTAACTAATGAAAAGGTTTGAGAGATCAAAGTTTGGCACGGACCATAATTATTAATCTACTTATTCATTATATTAATATATTAATGAGCATTTATTAAGGCACTTTCTCAAGGCTTTTTATCTAGCAACATACTAAGTACCTAGTGCCTTGAATAATGCTCATTTATATTATCACAGTATCACAATTTGCAGTTTTGACAAATAACACTACAGATCATTATAGAGATTCATCATTCTAAAATTAAATATTTATAGTCACGCCTTAAATTTTAAAAGGCACTTAGACATACTTATTATTATTACTATTATTACTCGCTTTCTTTGTTATTATACTTTTTTGTAAAATACTATCAAAAATAAATTGTTCTTTCACAATTTAGAAATAAAACTTTATCAATAAAAAATACAAATAAAAACCCTTCGTTTGCTTCGCCGAAGTAAGATAAAAACACATAATCTTAAACAATAAGTATTAAAGCATAAAATGTATCAAAACTTAATACTTTTAGATAACAACTTAATTGGTAGTTACGCCCTAAAGTTAAACAGATCAAAAGTTACTAATACGCAAATATTACTTAGTAGCACTTTTGTTACAATTGTTTGGGTGGATTTCCTTTGAAAGAATTGGTAATTTTTTTCAAAACATCATATTGTGTTTTGGTATAATAGGTGACAATTTATTAATTATGTTTTCTTGTCGGTCTTTTTCTACCCCTTTAGGAAGCAAACGTAATGTAATTGCCAATTGAGGATTTTTTCAAAAATCTGTCATTTAAAAACTTTAGTGTCATATAGTCTTCTAGTTCAAAATTATTTTTATAGTGGAGTTCAGAACTCGACCTTATAAAACAATCTTGAGAAATATTTTTGAGATATGCTTTTGGATTATCATTTTGAATACGTCGCTCGGAAACATTGTTTGTATAGTTTATAAAATCTTGAGGCTGCTTAGATTTTAAAATAACTTTTCCATTATCAGCTGACGCTACAGCGTCTTCAAAGTCATCAAAGTCGTAAATCTTACCTTTTTTCTTCATTGATAGTTCTACCTGATGATGGAACTGATCGCAACTCATGAACGTATGCCCTGGTTCAAAATAATAAAGTATGATACAGTCTGTTGCAATCACGTCACTGTTGACAAGGTCGGCTAACATGGAAAAGAAAAGCCAGTTTTTATTTTGAGCTGTGCAGCTGTCCATCACAATTTTTATTATTTTGACATCACGAAAACGTAAACAAAAGTTATAATAAGCGCTCATTATATCTTCTTGCTTTCGACCCGCGATACCATCGTGCCAAATAGCTGCAAGTGGTTTTGAATTCTTGGAAATTTTTATTTATTTCGAAAGATTATTTTGTTACTTTTTTATTAAGTAAATAGAAGAAAAGAAATAAGTACCCAGTAGTAAGTATTTTTTTTATTATTGACGTCGTTTTCTGTGTCAATATTTGTTAGTTTGTTTTCTTTAAACTGTGCAATTTTAACAATTATAGAAAAAAAAAACAAAAAAATCGTATATAATTTAACAAAAGCAAAAAAAACATTATTAGTGAACACTTAAAAACATATCCATTTTAAGAGGTATAGCCCTTTGTTTATATATTATCACCTAACTCTTTTTGCTAGAAAGACAGTTCCGCTTGTAATTTGTAAATTGTAGCTTCGTGAAACTGCCACAGCTGTTATTTATATCTCGCTTACACCATAATATAAAATACCTTAATATAGTCAACTTGTTTATTTGCGTTCATCTAAATTATAAAATAAAAATACTTTACTAGAGGACGCCCGCAACTCTGTACGCATCGCCTTTGTTAATAGCGGTTCCAGACTATTTAACATTAAAACTAGTTCGTATACTAAAATATTATTATCTGCACTTACCGCGTAAAATTCCGCGACATTTCGATAATTTGGTGGGAGTGCGCAGCGACGTGTAGCAGGTCCGCAGCCGGCGAACGCTCCGAGCAGGGCCTCTATTCAGGTGCGTTAAAACGATATCGTGTTTGACACGTTTAAGAATCGTTTATGTCACAGTGGCCATTATTGTAAATGACATAAGAGTTATCAAAACGTTGACAATACGGAAACAGGTCAAAAACGATATCGTTATAACGCAGTTGAATAGAGGCCCTGAAAGGTGGAGGCAACGGTTACCTCGCCGCGCGGGGGGAGCGGTTACCGCTCCGCTCGCCCCCGGGACGCGACTTGCGCGAGCGTCGTAAAACTGCTTTTTAGGTAAGTAATGCGGCTTAACTGCTCAATAGCTAAGTATAATATGAGATTATTTTGATCAATTTGATAAAGGCTGATAAAATATTTTTGAAGCAAAGTATTATGAGTGTGGGGGACGCGGCCTCAACCAGGCCGGCGTCGAGTGCCCCCGGATTTGGGCACTGGCAAAAGTACACCAACACACAGCTCAGACACGAACAAGAAAACCACTGGTGTTAATTACAAATATATTTACAATAAATAAAGTCACTCAAAAGTACAAACACTAGTAAAACACTATAACTAAAACACTTAGCACTAACAAGTCCCTTAACCTAGTTCGAGTCCCTTTTCTCACAATAGTGGCCCTCGTGGCACACTTAGTACCCCGACCGTCCAGGGGTACGGCGACCTGTGCTCGCGGCTGCCTCAGTGCGACCCACGTGTCGCAACTAGTGAGGGGAGCACCCAGGTCGCTGATCGACGCTCACGGAAATCTCACTGTGCGACCCCACGTGGCGCAACTAGTGAGCGGAGCGACGAGGTAGCGGATCCTAAGCTAATTGGAACTTTCCCTACTATGCACTTTTCAGACTTGGCACTTTGTTCCTTTACTTCTTCCTGTTTTCTTGAGGGCGGATCCTGATCGACTACTACTAGTCGACTATTACTACAATTTTCCATGAAACCTTACCGGTTTATATACTGCCCTACTTTACCATGGAGAGTCCTCTCCCTCCATGACGTCTTGCCTCTAATTGGCTATTAATTATTACGCAATTTCGATGATTTATTGATACAATTTTCACTATGGAATTCCTACTTTGTGGCCTATGATTTCCTAATTATTTTAACAAGACTTTTCTTTTATGGCCATAGTGATGTAGGGGGTTGCCGCCCTACTTCCTACGGGGTCCCTGCCGCTATAATTCAGACTTTAATAGCGGCAGGGCCAGCTTTCTCACAGCTGTGGGAGCGCCGACCTCATTTCCTACAGAGGTCGACGCCTCCCGTCTCCCAGGAGCGCTCCCACTCTATAGTTCAGACTTTAATAGTAGTGGAGCACTCCTGGGGACCAAATAAAACAACATCCAACCTTGTATTTTATTTTCAGCGGCGGCAATCGGCCCTAATGTATGCTACGCTAAGTACAATTGCTATCCTACTCTAATACTTAACGCTAATCAATTGCTATCCCTCTCATAATCAACTAATTTCTGGCTCCTACAATCAACGAAACATTTTACACAAATTTAAAAGCTAGCCGTCCGCAACAATGAGATATTTACAGTTTTAAAAACTTATTTTAAATGGCGTTAAGGGAGGATAACTGCAAACAAGTTAAGTTTTTCTCTAAAACCGCATTTGTTTTTAAATTTCTTTGACTGTATACCTTAGACAATGCTTAACTAAAAAGAAGTTATTGTTGCCTTGCGTCTTTTTTGTTAAGAATAATCAGATAACGTATTTGTAATTAAGTAGAAGACCAGAAAATAGTTATCGAATTCGGCGGTTAGGGTGTTTTAACGAACGTTAAGCTAAGAAATGTGTGTTAGTCGCTTTAAAGTGAAGGAATCATCAAAAATTCTGTCACTTAACGGCCTATAACGTTTTTATATCTCTGGATCTATGTGGAGTTGGAAAATGAGTCTTAGAGTGAAAGATAGAGAATTAAAAATGGTATCGGTTCGTATCAAAAAGTCAAAATCGACCGGATGAGGGTTAACGGCTTTCTAAGTAAAGGACGGCAGAGTTGTTGTTGCACCATTATTTAAGGATGCCATTTTTATGTCAGCATCATATATACCGCCGCAGACTAATTCAATTAATTGCAACTCCGAAAAAGAAATTTTTGTATTACGTAATAACCGTAATTTTTCCCGGGCATATTCTCCGTAAGATTCGGCTAACTCAGATGTGTACAAAACGGCCTTACTAAGTCTCTCTGACAAGTTTCTTTTTTTCAGGATAAGCATTGGTAATATCTTTCCGAAAAATTTCCCATGATCTACCCTCCGAAGGTTCCCAAGATTCTAACCAATTTATAGCAGAGCCCTTAAGGGCCTTACCGGCTTTAGCGGCTGTTCTGATGCTGCTCCAAGAAAACTCCTTCGCTAGGCTGTCGATGCTGTCGCACCAACTCGCAGCTCCGCAGTCGTTCTTCTCGGGATCGAATACCGGCAGCGCGATGTCGTCATCCTTTTGATGTGTAGTGGTGACAGCATCTCGAATCGCTTTCAGCAGGCTGCTGATATCACTCTGCTCCATGTCTAAAATATGTACATAATATATTACTAAAAGCATGGATCAATCCAACTTCTGATGTAAGAATAAGAGGCAGATTTATTTATAAATTACTATTTAATTATTAACTACACATTTTTGATATTTACTATAATATGGCAAATAATCTATTATATTACACACCAACATAAATTACTGGAGATTTGATATTATAATAAACACATTATTATCATCACAACAATATCAAGACAGCAGTGGGTAGATTCAGTACTTAACTTAGGTAGTTCTTCAACGACAGCCAACCGTACAAGTGCCCCTGCCTTGCTGGGAACCAGTATTTATATCAGACAAACCACCGGAAATCGTATGATTATCATTTCAAAACAACTTCTAATAACATTTAGATTAATACTAATAAAACATTAATGTACCATCAAGTTGTACCTTATTACTTTTATTTTATAAATATATAAACATTTAACATGTAAGTTTAACTGACTAGACGTCACATTATTGTATCATGTTATTTAAGTGAAATCTTCCAATAAGGTAAGTTACAAGTCACATTTATATAGTAATAACATTATTATTTTTATCTAACACACACATATAAGCCACGCGATGTACCTTTGCTTGAAGGTGAACTACTTTCCTATACAGGGCGTCCCACGGCTATGCCACATGGAAGGAAAGTACCTTGAATATTATAGATGGAACATTTTACTGAAAGAAGACATTATTTTAATTTAAGAAACAATTTAAACTGCATTCATACATATTTAAATAATTACATGGTTGAACCGGGAATCGAACCCGTTACACGAGGTAAATAATTACCCTGTATCTTTATCATACCGATCGAAAGGCTTCATCATAAGGATTATTTTTTGTTAAATAACTTAGTGTCAGAAATAAAAGGAAGACAATGAATTTTAACATTTTTAATACAAAATTAATCAATTTATCAAATGCTCAAAATGGCCTGATTCTTCAAAATGTGTTTACAGAATTATCAACAAGTTTAGAGTTGTTGGTATTCTGTAGCTCTGCCTACTCCATTCTGGGAATGAAGGCGTGACGTTATGTGTGTACATACTTCGCTAAAATGCATGTCTTTAACATCCTTTGACATAATCTCTTGTATTAAAACATAAGAGTCCAAGTCACGCTCCTCACACTCTATTGTTTGCTTTCCCCAACGAGCGCAAGTTCTCTCATATGACAACATAACATTTGAGAGACGGCAAACTTTCTCATGGATTAAACTACCCGCTTATCAATGTGCCGTACATTAGCATAGTAAATACAGCTGCATTGTATAAAGTTTTTAGCGAGAACTTCATATCGCAAGGCGTGGATCCTTAATTCATGAGGGATGCGGAGTTCTGCTTCCATTACGTAGTGTTACTAGATCGAAAAGAAGTTCCAGAAATGATGAGCATTGGCACGAATATTTTCCTGAGATTAGGGTGTTTTCTATACACCGTGTTTTTTTATTTGATTTGCGGTAACTTTAAGGGAACATTCTTTGGGTCATTCTTCTTTTTTACCGACAATTGCCTGACCTCATTTTACCATACGTTATCAGTTAGAGTATTGATTATTAATGTTTTAGTGTTTGAATATACGTCCAAACATTTATTTATCTATAAGTACTAAATACACTTTCACTTTCTCTATCCTGTGTTATTTTTTATAAGTTTGTTTTTCATAGAATCGCGTGACAGAGTAATACAAAATTTAGTCTCCTCTGAAAACGGCTACTCTGTCACAGTATATTCTGAAAAACCACCATAAAGAAAAAAACATTATCGCCACCGAAAAAATCATTAATTAGTCCAAATAAAAATTCACGCAACGTTTTTCAAATCAAAAATTAAAACCATAATTATCAATAGTTGAAAAACGCAAAATATAGAAAAATGAGGAAAATAAAGTTAATTTCTCTAAGATATATCATATCTTAAACTCTTGAGGCCAATCATACTACAATCCAGTAGATTTTTGTGAGTAGAAATTTGAATCTACCATCATGAATATAAAGTTCAATTACCTTTGCACTTAAATGACATTTTCATGCGTGGGAATGCGAACACTGCTGCTTGGCGGTAGGTTAAAGGATAAGATCCAAAGAGACCCTGCACGAGGTGGTCACCACTAGTCTATTTACCTTTTTACAGTCGCCATCAGACATATCATAAGGTGCTCACAAATGACACAACTCGACATTGTCAAGGTTTTAAAGTGCGTTTTCAGATATTTTTGAGCACCCCAAGAGCACAGATATATTGATGGCGACTGTTTATTTTTTACAGTCGAAAGCACTAATATTTTTACACCTATCGCGCCAAATATAGAGAGCTTAGATGTGTGTCGATGTTTATGACTCCTTGGGTACGTATAATATAAAATTTGTCACTCTTAGGCCGAGATATTTGATCAGCAGTTAAACTAACTAAAAAAAAAAAACGAAAATTTGACATATTTCCTTGAGATTTAGTTAGTTTACTACTGATGAAACAACAGTGTTCGCATTGTTGTGTTCCGGTGTGGGGATAAGACAACCGGTGAAATGACTAGCATAGAGGCATTCCATCTTAGTCCTCAGGGTTGGCAACGTATTTGATGTCTTAGGATTATAGCCTTGAGAATTCAAATGTCTATGGGTCTCAGATTCCACTTACCATCAGGTGGCCTGAGTGCTGCTCGTGTGCCTTCTCCTAAACATAAAAAACAAGACCTTAGTGTACCTTTAGTTAGTATAAACTTAGAGCTTGTTCTTGAGTTTTTGAGTCGTTTCTAATCTCTACGTGTTAAAACCCAAGATTATAACAGCATATTAATTACAATGGAATATTCATTGTTCTCGTATCTCGATGCCTCACCGGTAGCGTATTCAAAGGCGCTACCTTAATTACAAGCGAAAATAACTAACGCCATACGCCCAACTTGGATTAATTAAAAACGTTCTCGCCCCGCTATCTAAAAGGTTCAGAAAAAATTAAATACGCTTTTAAACTTACCAAATATTTTAAATGGTTAAAACGAATTTGTTTCTTGTTTTTTTTAGGAGGTTTTATAAAGCGTTGATAAATACGAATCTTTTATTTTTAATTTATTTCTAATAGTGACTGCAGGGTCATTAGAAAGCACATTTGTCCTCCGTGTGGTTGCCAGGTTAGAATAGTGCCACTCCATGTCTTCCCGTGGATGTCGTAAGAGGTGACTAAGGGAATAAGAGTTGTAGTACTGTTAGGCGATTGCAACCTGACACTAAATATACTAGTAAACTTCTTGGTCGTATTTTCATAACTTACGTCTAATAACATAACATCACGCCTTCATTCCTAGAGTGGGGTAGGCAGAGCTACAAAACATTAACAACTCTAAAAAGACTTGTTTATAATCCTGTAACTTTATTTTGCACAATCAAGCCAAGGTGGTTAGTGGCATCGCCAAACAGTACTACAAGCCCTTATTCCCTTAGTCGCCTCTTACGACATCCACGGGAAGACATGGAGTGGCACTATTCTAACCCGGCAACCAGTTTAAGATCTTTCAACTCAATCTCAAAACGTTAAATTGAAATGAAATTAAATATTGTTATTTTTCTAAAACTATAAAATATTAACGCTATCGTGAAAAGATATTTGAAAGGTCTGGTTTCTACACACTCACAAGTCAAGTTAGACTAAGAGAATTTTCCAGCAGTCGCTGAATGCTTTTGGGATAATGAACGCCGTCCGTCTCGTAGATTAGTTTCTCTAATGAAGGGATGAACTCGTGAACTCTTTAAGACGGAAAAAGGCAGGAATGTGAACTAAAAAGACCTACGTTAATGAAAGAGTCTGTGAGTGTAAAAAACACCGAAATTCTGCACTCATCATCTTAGCACCATTCATGTAAAGCGAGTTTATTTTTGTATTCTTGCATATTTATTTTAATGTTTGTACCTGACCAAAAAAAACAATTTTCACGTTTATTTTTTTTTGGTAGGGGGGTGGGCCTTTATTTAATACGGTAAAACAGTATTACTTTTGACGTGTTATGGTATTATCGTTCTAATAGCTCCTATTTATTTGACATTAATGGCGGCGAATTATGAATAAAACAAAATCACGTCGAAAAAAATATCGCTTGTAGAATAGAGGCCATTAACTATATAAAACTTTGCCGAACTGGTTAGCAGTTTTTTAGTAAATCATACACACTTTTTCAACTATGTAAAATAAAATAAATAAATATATAAGTCTAATTTTATATTGACGTTGGCCTAGTTGGGAGTGACCCTGCCTCCGAATCCAACGGTCCTGGGTTTAAATCCTAGTAAGGGCAGATATATGTGTGATGAGCGCGAATATTTATTGTTCCAGAGTATTGGATGTTTTCTATGTATTTAAGTATATATTTCTATATCTAAGTATGTTTATCGTTGTCTAGTACCCATAGTACAAGCCTAGAGCTAGTTTGGGACTAGGTTAATTTGTGTGAGATTGTCCCTTGACATTTTTTTATTTATTTTATCCATTCAATCTTAGCCCCACGCGAATGTTTCTTAACCCCCAAATTAAGTTCGACTACCACTGCGAATAGTTTTAACTACGGTGGCGCTAAAAGAGATGCATTACGAAAACGTCATCATTATAGAAAATGTATGTAAGCACTTTATACTACAAACAAAAGTAATATCATACATACATACATAACAGTGGGGTAGGTAGAGCTGCAGAAATACCAACAACTGCAACAAGAGTTGTTGGCAATTCTGTAACCACATTTTGCACAAACAGGCTAAGATGTTTACCAGTGTATTAGTGACAGGTTGCAAGCTCATCGCCTAACAGTACTACAAGCCCTTATTCCTTTATTCCTTTAGTAAAAGCAATAATAAAATAATCAAAAATATAGCAGGGTTGTACAAAGACGAACTTATCCTTTAAGGGATCTCTCCATCTCAGCACCATTCATGTAAAGCAAGTTTTTTTTTGTATTTTAGCATGGTAAATTTTTTTCAAAAAACAATACTACGAGTATGCCTCTATTCAACACGATAAATCAATATTGCTTTTTACTTTTTTTCCTATTTAATTAAATGAAAATCCAGTTTTTTTTTAAATCATGCAACAAATATTTTCTTGGAAAGGAAATACGATTATACATTTAACGTCATTTTTGTATTGTTTTTAACCCAAAAATTCACAAAATTAAAAAAAGTCGTGAATTCCAACCTGTTTCGATTTTGGCAGTCTACAAAAAACTAGAAAAAAGTGTTCCTAAATTATGTTAAGCGGGCTTAACATTCCGAAAAAAAGGGGTTAACTCGGCCGCCATTACTGGAAACTATAAAAGTTATCAAAACATTGACAATACGGAAACACGTCAAATGCATTATCGTTTTTACCTTGTTGAATCTTAGTCTAGACCTAGTAGGTATTTCATAATAATTATTATCTACACGGGTAAGGGCGTGACCGCATTTTGTGTGGAAATTTTTAGCCGCTCAATTTATTTTACTCGTAAGACCGACAATGAAATACCAAATAGCGTCATAACCTGCGATAAGCACACTTCATGTCATCTATATAGGTTTGATTCTTAAGTTAAATACAGGGATCGTTACCGGTATTCTGAGTACCGGTTTAAAATGAGGTATAACCGGTTATAATTGCATTTCACTGTTTTTACCGCTAAAGCTCTGATTAGCGGTATAATCAATACCGGTATTCGAGTAATATGATCGGTTTAGCCAACTGACATCAATACCTCTATTTGATACTTTACTCATAAAAACTATTACCGGTAATACCTGTCAGTGTCAATATATTGTTTATTTGTTTTCCTAAAAGTTTTCTAAATTTATTATGTAAATCAAAATACACACAATCAATTTACTTATCCAGGTAGACACCAGTTAACCAGCCATGCAGAATAATGTCACACTTGGTACCCTGTTACACTTGGTATGCTTTAGTAATAATTTCAAATTGACATCTTTCTTATCAGGTGCATTGAATAGCGGTATTGAATACAGATATTTAATATTGTAAATAGTGTATACATAGCGATAAAAACAAAAGCGGAATGACAACAATATCTCTAATTCGAATATAGGTATTCTTTGTTTAGTGGTAATAATTTGACAATTTAAATACAGGTATTAAATAAAACCGGTTTTTCAATCCCTGGTTAAATATGGATAAAGCAGGAAAGTTAGTGACTGGAAATAAATTTCTTGACCTTAACCACACCACAGACCTTATTTCTTATATTTTAATACCAAGAAAGCTCTCAAAATGTTATGTCGGTGATTTCCAAAAACATTCTTCTTTTGCACAACATTCTCGATGGTCGCATTTTTTTTTGAGAATGTTTCCAGAACTATATATGCGACTTTCTGAATTTCGAAAAGTTTGATCAAAAAAGAAAGTAATTATATTTTTAAAGAAATATCTAATCAATCTGTTTTAGAATCGTTACAATTCAATCTGCAGCCATGGCGGGCTGCGATAAATTATGCTGCCCACGGTATCCAAATAACATCTGTCTAATGAACGCCTAATAAATGACGACGCGGCATCGCTGCGGTAGGCGAATTAGATTGTCAAGCGAGAATATAGCGATGTAGCTATAATAGGTACTTTACCTACTGAACGACAAACCAACAAATATTTTTTAATGGATCTATCAAATCTCTAATAACTCAAATACAAAAAATACTATCGCAAAAGCAACAAGTATAAACGAATTTTCTAGTTAATCCTATTTGGTACTATAATAAATGTAGATGAGTTTTAGTGCGTATAAATTATTTAGTCACCTGTATCTCAAGAACTAATCAAGTCTACTTGCTCGTCATAGTTTTCCTTTTAACTTCGTGGTTTATGTGCTTTATATTAGGATTTTTAATTTTTTGTCTTCTTGAAAATTAAACTTTGGAGTTTAATATTTCCAATGATTATTTTTTAAGAGCTCATTTTAAATTTATCATTCGATGTTACAAAGTAAAAAACAATGCTTTGCTTTACCTACATGCATTGGAGGTACCTGCTTTTTATAATTTAGATTTTATTTTATGACTTATCGGCGTATACTTACAACGCACTGTATAATTATGCGAAATAACAGGGCCTCTATTCTGCTGCGTTATAATGATATCGCATTTGACGTGTTTTAGAATTGTTTATGACTCGGCCGCCATTACTGTAAATGACATAAGAGTTATAAAATCGTTGACGATACAGAAACACGTCAAGAGCGATATCATTTTTACCGTGTAGAATCTCAGCCCAGCTCTATTGTACCCGGAGGCTTACTATGACCGTGTTTATCGCGTGACTAAGCGTCACTTTCTGACATATACAGTGCGAGAGTGATGGATGCATTATTCACCGCGATAATCTCGACCATATTACAGGCCCAAGAGTCTTTGAGTTAAACCGCGGATAGGCAAACTACGGAACCCTAAAAATCGCGTCGAGATAGTTGGCCCTAGCCAAGATGCAAACGCTCTTAACGTTTTTCTTTTCTACCGCTCAAAATGTATGGGATGACATTCTCGTGCGTTTCGATAAGCCACGTAGTCGACTGTCATCCCATACATTTTGAGCGATAGAAAAGAAAAACGTTAGGAGCGTTTGCATCTTGGCTAGGGCCCAGGTTCATTTGGAAGCTACGATGCCATAGACAGATACACAGATAAACATTTTATAGTCCCCCAATTTTTAGATTGGGAGTTTAAAAAAGTAACCCCAAATATCTTAATATAAGTACGTAAACACTTTATTACACAAAATAAAACAGAAACAATACAACCAAGATACAAGAAGATTGTATAAAGACAAAATTATTCTTTAAGGGATCTCTTCCAGCTAACCCTTGAGACATTGATAAAAGTGAAAGGTTGTGCATCGGGTAGGTAGGCAAGTTTACAAATTTAAAGTAAAAAATATGATATATTACAGAATGAGTACAATATTGTGTTTGCAAGCTATCACATGCATACAGACTGATTAACGTTGACCACAAATCACTCGTCAAATATCACGTTACAGCGTTTCATTTACTAAAACGAGCTGCTCTTCAACAAAATCGCTCCTACTTTCTACTAATAAATATCGCCTACGATAAACACCATCACAGATCTCGTGTACACAATTCTGTATCATAGAACCATACAACAACGTTCAAATCGAAATACTACTAAATACAATAAAATGCTTAATCGTATTGCGTCATGCATCGGCTGTATTGTGTGGCCGTTAGAGGTTAGTTCTGGTTGTTTTTGAGGTATTTGGGTTGTTGATAGGAGTCACGTTTCTAGCGTATCGAGGGTAGTTTACGATAATTTGGGTTGTTCGCGTGGATCGTTATCTTGGCGGGAATAATTGTCATTCGAATGGGTTTTTGCGACGCATATGATATGATGAATGAATGGTTTGATTTGAGGTTATTGATATTGACAAAGTTTCGCAAACGTTATTGGAAGAGTTATTTAGCTTATTATGTTATGGTCACATGCCTAGTTGGTAGTGACCCTGCCTTCGAAGATAGCGGTCTCGGGTTGGATGCCCAGTATAGGCAAATATCTGTGTGATGAGTAGGACTATTTTGTTCCTGAGTCTTGGATGTTTTCATACATACATACATACCGTACGAATTAAATCCATTTTAGCCCGAAGGACGTTCCTTTTCATTGAAGCAGATGCCCTCGCAGGTTCTGAACTCCTAGTTATAGTTTAAATAAACACTCATCTGAATGATCAATTGATCACATACATAACGTCACGCCGTCATTCCCAGAGTGGAGCGGCAGAGCTACCGAATCACCAACAACTCTAAAAAACACTTGTTGATAATTTTGTAACTACATTGGATGTTCTTTACAGATTTAAATAATTATTTACCTATGTAAGTGTGTTTATCGTTGTCCAGTACCCATAGTACGATCTTTGAGCTTAATTGAGAACTAGATCAATTTGTGTGAGATTGTTTCCTGATATAATATTTTTATTTAAATTTTATCAAGCTTTAAATTTTCACGTTTTCAACGGAGATGTTCAAAATTGAATTGATTGAAGAAGGGATTGACTGACGAGATAGTTAGTGGGTTAAGCCTTAAGATTTTTATAAAACTAACGTAACCTATAGGGTTCTACACGATAGTCCTGAAATAAATCCACAATTAAGTATTTAGTTTCAGTAAAAAACTCGGGTTGTCAAATGATACATTTGTGAAACGTTGGTTATGATGATGATAGGATCCCGGTTTTAGCAGAAAATAGCGTTCGATGAAATGAAATTTGTTGAAATCATACATTCGATGAAAGGTCTGGTGTTTCGATGAAGTGATACTATTTACCCGGATAATCATTCATCATCACATTGTGTGGCCCGTGAGACTTGTCGCCATTTCATCTGGTGTGGTGGTTTTAGCGAACCGGACGGACCCTGCACAAGGTCCTATGGCAGGGTCCGTCCGGTTCGCTACAACCATTTTATCCATTATCCACCCGCCAAGCAACAGTGTTAGCATTGTTGTGTTTCGGTGTGAGGATAAAGCAACCGGTGAAATTACTAGCATAGAGGCATTCCATCCTAGTCCTCAGGGTTGGCAACGCATTTGAGGTCTTAGGATTATAGTCTTGAGAATTCAAAATGTGTATGGGTCTCAGATTCCACTTACCTTCAGATGGCCTGAGTGCTCTTGTGCCTTCTCCTTAACGTAAAAAAAACTAACATATATTAAAGCATCGATCTAAAAGCACATAATCCATAATGAAGTTAACGATTTATTAGCTTATATCCTAACCTCAAGCTTCCAAATCCAACAAACTAAAACCTACTTAGTGTAAAAAACGACAAAGAAATAAATGTTAATGGCACGGTCTAAAAACTGACGTCACAAGGTCGAAGAAACGACCCGACGGGTACGTATAAAAGAAATATACCGTCACCGGGGCCGGGGCCGGGACGGAACGGATTTATTTCCGCACCGGCGTCGGATGGACTAAGCGTGCTCGTCCGGCAGCCGCAACCTATATTCCCTACTTTTTTAAGCCCTAGTTGAAAATTGAACTTAAGCATAAATATTTTATGCATCGGTGAATCAGGTTAAAAAAATATTGCATGTCGGCAGTGGAAAGGCAAAAAGGCTTAAGCGCCATACATAATAATGGCCATTTAGCTTAAGCGCCATATAATTTAAGGGAAAACCAGCCAAGTCAGCCCTTAGACTACATATTTGGATTTTGCATAGAACTTGGCACTCAATCTCAGATCTCCATTCTTTTTGCGGCGAAGCCCACAGCAGAGAATAATTTTTGTATTGAACTTGGCTCTCCTTTTTTACATTTATGTTTTTGGTGGGATTTACGAGTATCCCAAGAAATTTGACGGTTCCTGAGAGAATAGCTATAAACGACTTCTACGCAGACGGAGTCGCGAGAAACAGCTATATATATATATATATATATTTAAAATATCCATCTATCTATTTAGCAATGTATTTAGGGATAAGTTCGCGTTTGTACAAACCTTTTGTGTTTCTGTCTTTTTTGTAGTTATTAATTTCCTGATTGTACTATGAGAAATACGTTAGGCAAGCCTAAACACGAACCTAGCAAAAGCACACTGGAATATGCTCAACCAAAATGCTCATTTTGCAAGAGCGAATTACCAACATTTGTTACATCGCTCAGATTTATCTGCACCTTAATGTCGTTGGCCTATCATGAAAGTGCTACCCAAGTTAAAATGGGTTTAAAGACAAAGAGACAGCTAATTTAGATGTACAGGTCACGCCCGAAGTTAAATTGGAAGGCGAACTCGGTGCGAACCGAATGCCTCGCGCTCTATTCCCTAATTAAAATTTTCTTATGCAGCTCTTAGAAGTTGCGGCTTCGTGCTAATTACCTTTGTGTGCGTGCTGGCTGGATGGAATATTTTGAATTTGGAATTTAGTTCTAATGGGGTCGTATTGTGTTGTGATTTTAAATTTAATGAGGGTATTTGTGTTTTTATACAAGGATTATCAGCGAATCGGTGTTTCGATATAATCAGAGTTCGTTCAGTATGTTTTTTTTTTTGTATAAACTTATTTTTTTAATCATAAGGAAGGCTTATAGGGCAGAATGTAGCCAACGTTTTCCATTAAATTGTCTACAGGATAGTAAAAGTTTATTAATCTTTCTCAAATACAATAAGTATATATTTAAACGATAAAAAACCAAAATTCAATTTAAAGACTACACTTTAGTTTATTAGAAAACGCAATGATAGTAATGAGGGCGCCACTAGACGCTCGGTGCAGTCGAAGTACAAGTATAAGTCTGCACTGCTAACACAAATGGCAGTATCTCAAACAAAACTCCTGTAGCAAATGCAACCTTATTACCAGAGTATAGAATTGAATCTGCTTTGGCTATTGAATTTCAGATGCTGCTTATTGGTTAAGGAGGACAGAAGTCTAGGAAAGTAGTTTTCCCTTCAAACAAAGTTACATCGCGTGGCTTGCTTGTGTGCGTAACACGTCCGTACGTCTGTGGGACCACTGACAGTTTGAAGTCAGTGGCTAGATGTCGTTTCGTGTGCGTGGCTAGCGCCGCTCATAGCCGTACAGATGCGTTACGCTTACATGCAAGCCGCGCGATATCTTTTTTTGAATATTAACTACTCCTATTCTTATACGTTCGTGCAGTCTTAAGACCTACAGACATAGATATAAGACTAAATTTTACTTTAGCTTTTTAAGATACTTTGTACACACAGGATTTATCCAAATTATCATCATCTCATCGGAAGCACTAAACAACCTTTGCCAGCTGTTTCCTTTGCAATAATTCTCATTTGTCCGAAAGTATTTTTTCTCTGAAACCGTTTGACTTTACTGAATTGTTATAAAATAAACCTAACCTAACCTACACGTTCTGTAAGTATATCTCATTAAAAAAAAAGTTTTTGGGTTCAGAATAAAATGAAAATTCTGGCAAACGTTTTTAGTGTTTGCGATAAGTTACCTTTCCTCTCGCTGTTTCATCACATCCTGTATAATAAATTTAACTTTTAAGGTACATTACTCACTTTTTGAAATCTATATCTATACTAATAATAAGCTGAAAATTTGTTTGTTTGCTTGAACGCGCTGATCTCAGGAATCACTGAACCGATTTAAATGAAATTTGGTATGGAGGGAGGTAAATAAAGTCCCGGAGAAGGACATTGGATAGTTTTTATCGCGGAAAATTTAACAGTTCCCGAGGGAATAGCGATAAACAGTGAATGTCGTAATACTGTCGTCTACATACACATAGGGGGTGAAGCGGGTAACTAATTCTACACTTACGAAGTCGCGGACGCCTTCTTGGCCTTACTGAGTCGTAAACGCTCAGCCTAAACTCTCTAGTAAGCTATTTTGTTGCACAGAGATAAAGGATGTTTCGAAATTTAACTCCCAACGAAAAGAAGCATGCAAACTAATTCGACGCGGGCGTGTTCTAGTTTCGAAAATGAACGCTTTAATTAATTATCGTTTAAATTTAACATTATTTTACACTATTACTGTTAATACTTCATGTTTAATAAGCCTACTCATTACTTTTGTATCCCTTTCAAAACATAAACCGAACAATGATAAATGTACCAATACCTACATTGGTACCCATCCTATTCCATTATTTCCTATTTCATCGCATCCCTAAAAATACGTTGTAAATATAGACATCAGCATAAAGTCATCCCTTTGAAACACAATGATGGGCCCCATCATTTTACGGGCTTAAATGCGTTATGAATATTTTACGAAAAGGCGTTTCGACAACATTCAGCTTCGATACGTCTTTATACCTAGAGGGATGTGTTTGTGTAAACGTCACACAAATTCTGTATTTTTAAACCGCGCAAAAGAGAGGTGTATAAGTTTAACGTCTGTCTGTGAATGGCATCGTAGCTCCCAAACAGATGGCTGATTTAGACGCGGTTCTGTAATGAAATCTAGTTCAATCGGAATAGTTTTTAGTTAAAATTCATCAAAATCGGTTCGGTAGTTTAAGAGATATCAACTCTGAAATCAGAAGCCGCAATTTTTATAGCGATGTTTTATCTATTTAATAGAAATATTCAATTGTGTAGTTCTTTTGCATTCGAGAGTTGCCAAGAAACTCGTAGAAACGTTATTTCGTTTAAGTTTTCGAATTCCTATAAAAGTAAGCCTTGGCTAAATCAAAAGAAGAACTAAGTATTTACCTTAAATTGGTTTGAAAGATAAAAAAAACCGGGCAAGAGCATGTCGGAAGCCGTTAAGTACTACAAATATAAAAATCAACAAGTAACAACTAATTTTGTATTTAAACACATTTTAATCGCCTGTATCTCAAGAACCAATGATGTCTACTTAGTCGTGATAGTTTTCCTTTAAATTCGTTATATGTTCTTTAATTAAAGGTTTCTTACGATTTTTAGTATTTGTAGTTTTGGCTGTAGGAGAGGGAGGACCATACCTTACGTGTAGGGGGGGTACTGCATTTTTTTTTTACATTTTATTGTACCCCTTTGTTGGCGTGACTAATATGCATATTCTTGAGTCTTTGCGCTAGGCTGCGGACGGACGGACGGACGGACACGGCGAAACTATAAGGGTTCCTAGTTTGACTATAGAACCTTAAAAAAGTAAACAGTCACTAGCAAGTAAATAAAGCGCCGTTATTACATGTAACTTTTTAAGTTAGTAATTATTTCAGCTATTGAATATTGCTACTCCAATAACAAAGTTTCATTTATCGTTATACTAATTAAAAATATAACATCGTTGGTTTGGGGACTCAAACGTACCCATCAAAGGAACTATGGGGCTTTTATAGCATCGTTGTCGAACCAAAAAAGTAACTTACCGAATAAACAGAAAGTGCTTTTACGTGTCAGCTTTTTCCAAGTTTGACCCTCTTTTTCCGTAAATTCCTTAAAATACGGACTATCGGCGATTTATCCAAATCTTAATGTTAAACGCAATGATCAATAGAAAATACTTTACTACTTGTAAAACGAATATAGGACGTTGTTTTTTAAGAAAGAGTATAGTTAAATAACATCATTCTGTAAGCGAATATAAAATCATTTTGTCGAATTTCACTTCATCGAATATATCATTTCACCGAATTTCATTTCACCGAACGCTATATTCTATTGAAACCACACTGGTAATGTTTTGAGTGTATCTCAAACATTTATTACGCAGGTGAGGTTAGGTTAGATATAACGTTCGATGAAATGATACATTCGATGAAAAGTGTTTCGATAAAATCATAAACACCCGAAATCCAAACATCGAAATCTCAAGATTGCAATTATAAGACAAATCCGCAGCCGGTTGCTTGGCGCAGAACGCCCCGAACGTTTTTCTTTTCTATCGTTCAAAATGTATGGAATGACAGTTAACCACGTGGTTTATCATAACGAACGAAATGTCATCCTACACGTTTTGAGTGATAGAATTGAAAAACCTTAGTATCGTTTGCATCTATGTTAAGACCCAAGATGGTCGAATCATCCAGTCAAACCAGGTAAAATGCATACATACACATATATAATACCACACCTCCCCAGACGGGTAGCAGAGCTACAGAAATACCAAAAACTCTAAAAAGACTTGTTGATATTTCTGTAACTGTGACAGGGTGCAAGCCCATCGCCTACCAGTATACTAACACCCTAAATAATAAATATTGAAATCGCTTGGAATAGTTATACCATTCTTTGTCCTTATGTCTGACAGATAAGGACAAAGCAGGGTTTAACTATTGCAAGCTAATTCAACGTTTATTATTTAGGGTGTTAGTAAATAAGTGCTGTAACAGCTGTCAATTATTATTTTAAGTTATCAGTGAAGCACCAGGCAGGAATACTCGCGAGAAACTGTCTCCTAACATCCCGGTACCTTTGTTCTCCACACAATGGCCAGATATCAACCGTTCCCATTTAATTGAAAATTCCCGCCTTTGCTTGGATAAAGGCGAATGCGTAACTCGCTAACTTCGAGATCGACTCCCAAGCCCACAACTCCGATCTGAGCCAATTTTACCTTTACCCTAGTTAGTAGGGCTTGCGTTATAACTTGGTAAGCCTATGACACCGAATCGAGCCAGTTTTTAATACACAGGTTAGGGTTTGGGCATTCTTAGCCCAGTAGGTGATTAAATTGGAACCGACGACACGAGACTGTAAGTTTGTTAAGTTATTGATTACCTGGTGGATTAAGGCTTTGGAAAGTAATAACTGGGTTATTTAAGACAGTGTCGGTAAATCTTTTGAAGGATTTAGAGCGTAATATTTTGAATAAGGGAAGAAAATTATTTATAACACGTTATTAGAAAACATGACATTTAAGTGCAGGAAAATATAGACTATGAACAATTTGTTGGCACTATAAAGTTGCGACAGTTTAATCTGTTTATATAAAAATTAATCCCTTCTTCCCTTGGTCACGGCATCACGCGTGGCTGTACCGATTTCGCTAATTCTTTTTTTGTTGTGTTCGTTATCGTCTGGAGTAGGTTCTTATCAAATAAAAAAAATGTAAAATCCACCTGGAAAGTCAAAAACTTGCAGTGTTTTTTAATATTGTCTTTCAACACTTTTTTGGCGTGACGTATATGTATATTCATGCGAAATTACAGCTTTCTAGTACTAAGAGTCTCTGAGCTTGGCTGCGGACGGACGGATGGACATGCCAAAACTATAAAGGGTCCTAGTTTGTCTAAAGAACCCTAATAAAGGGTCTTAAAGGTCAGACAGATAGACGGACAACAAAGTGATCTAATAAGGGTTCCGTTTTATCCTTTTGATGAACGGAACCCTAAAAACCACTAAAGTCGCAGCAAAAGCTTGTCTCAAAAATGTTTTATTTTGGCAGTCACTTTATTAGTAATAGAAAATGCAAACAAGCATGCAATGCAATCGAACTAATGGTACTTAGGGCATCGAGGCTTAAAATTAAACGTATACTGCTTTCTACGTATAATAATGGTGTTTTGTCACCATTTAGAGTTCACGTAAACTCAAAAGTCTATCCACATCTTACAAGTGTGTTCGTTTAAAATTCGGAACTCTTTTTTACAAACTTTTTCCATTATACAATTGGCAACTGCTTTTTTAATCTAAGAAATCTATTAAAGCATGAAATTACTTTCTGTTTCATTTGAGTATGTAGATCCATGCCAAAACCCCAGGGCAAAGTTTATTGTACGTCTCGTTTATGAAATAAATGTATCTTTTGTTAAATGTCAAGGACAGACGTTCGCTGTTGAAGTTAGACAATTTCGGGTATTCGAGTATTTTCAGCATTATTTGTACGCTAACGTAATATAAAATTTAAATATGGCCAACAAAGTTATAAACTATAATCAATCAAAAAAAAAATTTTTTTTTGTTGGTAATTACCTCCTCTAAGAATAATGTAAAGCAAAGGATTTCTCCATTTTAACATAGTGTGACGTATCATTCGCAATAGCTTTTTAAAATCATTAAAAAGAGTAATATATCTTTTTTTGGATTTGGGGAATGATACACCAACATATTACATTAAAAACTATAACGACTATATAGACTTGATTTGTACCTGAGATACGAGTAACTAAAATGTTATTTATTCTATAATTATTATGTGTAGCTATCACGGTTCACGAGATACAGCCTGGTGAGACAGACAGACAGCGGAGTTTTAGTAATAGGGTCCCATTTTTACTCATTGAGTACGGAATCCTAAAGAACAGTGTCATTTATTTTATTTCCATGAATAATGAATGTTTCTACAGTTTCTGAAACCACCGCCCTATTTGAAGCGTTTGGGAAGCTCAAAATGTATTTACACGTCAAATTAGCATATAATGAAATCGGCAAGACGGTGGGAGCCGGTGCTACACAATAAACCACTTTGCTTTAATCGATCGCTTTATTCTTCCAGTTTCCGAGTTTTTATGGGTTCATTAACAGCTTTTGAAGGTTTTATGTTTTGTTTAGAGAAACAATAAAGTGGTTGATGGTTTGAAACGGTTAATTTTATTTTAATACGACGATTTTTTTTACTTAGTATTTTTCGCGACTTTGTCACTATGCCTTCGGGAACTGTTCAGTTTTCCGGAACAAAAAGTATCATGTGTCCCTTCCCGGGACTCAAGCTATCTCCATACCATTTTTTATTGAAATCAGCTCAGTGGTTTCAGAGTTATTTTCACAGTTCTAGTGGTGGTAGGAACCTGTGCGGGGACCGTTCAGATCACTACCACCATCTTATACATTAAACACCCGCCAAGCAACAGTGTTCGCATTGTTGTGTTCCAGTGTGGGGATAAGACAACCGGTGAAATTACTAGCATAGAGGCATTCCATCTTAATCCTCAGGGTTGGCAACGCATTTGAGGTCTTAGGTTTATAGTCTTCAGAATTCAAATGTCTATGGGTCTCAGATTCCACTTACCGTCAGATGGCCTAAGTGCTCCTGTGCCTTCTCCTTAATATTAAAAAAAAAACGTTTTTATTCCGTACCTATGGCTCTAAAATATTTTTTTATTGCAGCGATGTGACAGCTGGAAGAAGATGTATTAATTTATTTTTTTAATAAAATTAGGCCATAATTTAAATTGTTAATAAGAATCAAAATCCTTATAACAAATAGCATCAAAATCACAACGTAATCTAGTACTCGGCAAATTAATAACGTGCCACTATAGCCCCTCTCGCGTCATATCTCGGCTGCCATCAGGACAAATGTGGGTTGCGGTTAGGGTAATATGACAGTCTGATTGTGACGCCACTGAAGTTAGGCTGTGTGTTAAAGTTCACCCATTAGTTATCTTGATTTTTAAAGAATAAGCATTTAGTTTGAGTTTATAGGGAAGGGAACGATTTGAAAACATATTTGTTTTTAATTAAATAAATAAATAAATATGACGGGTCCTTACCCGACAAACGTCCGTCATTTTCAAATAATAATCTTTTTCCGTACAGCAGAGAGGTTTTTATGATTTTACGATAATATATTTTATATTATTTATTAATTAACACGTTTATACATAATAATTAGTGAGTGTAGTTTTCCATTTATCCGATATATTATACCTACTCTTATACCAAAGATCATCACATCAGATAAATACATATTCATAGTATACCAATGTCAACGATTAGGTATGCCCCAATGACGTCTTTAGACTGTGAATGAACGAACTCATAAATGGGTCCTAAATTTACTTCGTTATAGATCAAAAGTGAAAATTTAGAAAAAAATGGTCATTATTTTTTATTGGCGAAAGTGTATTTTTCTCGAACACACACCGGTATGTCAATCATTAATAAAATTGTCGTTGAACACATGTAAATTATATAAAATAAATCTATAAAATACCCAATACTAATTTTTACTAACAATATATCAAAGGAAGTCTTTACTGTGCGGAACAGGGTTATGTTTCGAAAATGACGGGCGGGACGGGACAATGTAACACAAATTGACCTAGTCCCAAACTAAGCTCTCTAGTACTATGGGTACTAGACAACGATAAACATATTTAGATAGAGAAATAAATACTTATACATAGAAAACACCCAAGACTCAGGGATAAATACTCGTGCTCATCACACAAATATCTGCCCTTACCGAAATTTGAACCCGGGCCCGCCAGCTTCGGAGGCAGGCTCACTCCCAACTAGACCAACGTGTCGTTATATACTAGGAGACTATATTACACAATTGACCTAGTGCTAAATTAAACTCTAGACTCTAATTATAGGTATGAGACAATGACAAATACATTCCAAACATTCACACTCCTTTCACAAATATTTTCCGATACTTAATAATATCGAACCCGGGTCATTCTGGTTCATAGGCAGTGTTAGGTACTTTACATCAAACTAGTCGCATCTAATTTATCTTAGGATTATAGTTCTGTTTAATAGAAAATATATTTAAAAAATTACGATTTGTGTGATTTCCGTTCTATTCGGAGACATTAACCGAACTGGCTTTATGTCCACCTCTTTCGCTCTTCAAGCAGCACAACTTTGGAACGACCTTCCCCTTAAAATCAAGCAAGCTCCTAACAAGACTAAGTATTCCTTTAAAAGAAAGTTCGCGAATTTCTTAGCAGGTAGAATTGTCTTCATCTTGATATTATGATTGCTTTGTCTGAATTATTTTTTGTTTATCCTCATATTATTATATATTGTATATTTATATTATATATTTTTGTGTTATTATTTTATTAGCGCAATATAGTTATTATAGCTTATTGATATGTAAATGTACTATGTGTATTAGTTACACCTTATGTTGCACCGTCACTACAATCTCTGCTTTGCCCAAAGGTCAACTGGTAGAGAATGCCTTACGGCATTAAGTTTGCCTTTTGTATACTAAGTGACATTCTTTTGTGCAATAAAGATTAAATAAATAAATTAATTAATTAAATGTATGGTCTTGTTTTTGAAATGTGTCACTAAAGAACGATTTGTGTCGTTAGCTATACTAAAAATTCAACCGTAATAGATGCCATTTACAACTGTAAACACAATTACCCTCATAAGTTACCTATGCATGCCTCTAAAAGTAATAACTCGCTATTTATGTACAAATTAAGACAACACGGTGTAAATTAGTGAGATAGTCCACTGACTACTTTACAAATGGCTTCCGGATACACCGAGACGTTCCATTCATCGAGCTATTAAATTAACTCGCTAGTAAATGAAACAATCATTAGTCAGCTGTCCGGGGATCATCTGCGAAGTCCAAGAGATAAGTTTCATGACGTGAAGTAGGAAATTAAGGCATCGGAGTTGGACCTTGAAGGATTGTGGAACGGGGAAAGACCGTCATTTGCTAGGCTGGATGGTTATTAATAATGTGACAAAGTGGTTAGCCTACTTTGACCCTTTGAAGCTAGCTGTCCCGGGTTCAATTACCGGTGCTGATAATATTTGTGTGATGAACATGAATAGTCTTTGATGTTTTCTATGTATGTATGTTTATCGTTGTCTAGTACCCATTATAGTACAGTAAAGTACAACATGTTGTACGTATGTGCTCTTTTATAACTTATGCCATTAAAATAAGGTGCAAAGGCGTGTATATGTATAATATATATGTTATCAATTGTACAATCATGGAGCTTAGTTTAGGACTAGGTACCTAGTTCAATTTGTGTGCCATCGTTCCTTTGATATTTATTTATATAATGGGCTAATTCTTTTATTTACGTGTTTGTTATTTATTTTGATGGTTAGAGTGTCTTTACGTACTATGTTTTATTTATGTAAGCGCGGATTTTTTGATGTACAGATATCGCTATCTGTTAGATACATTTAAGCTTAATCCTATTTTTTCATAAGAAAATAGAAAAGGAAAGCGATAATTTTAACTATAAGGTAATGTTATCTGGAGATTGAAATATCAGCCCTAAGTGAAATAAATAAATAATTAACTACTGAATAATAAATATCACATTAGTTCAAACTGGTTTATTATAATAATTACAAATACAAATAAATAATACAAGTCTTTTAAGTGTTGTTGGAATTTCTGTAGCTCTGCTTTACCCTCTCTGGGCATGAAAGCATGATGTTATGTATGTATATAAATTAATTTAAGCTATCATATTACCATGTCATAATAAAGAGACCCAGACTAATATGATTACTTATAAAAAGAAATTCAATAATATAAATTAAATGGTGGTTAGGTAATCGAATTCCGTAATAATTTATAAATTTTAATAATAATAAAGGGACACTAATTATATTTTATTTTTATACATCTCAAATTAAAGCTAATAAATAGCCCAGTCCAAATGATTACATAAATATTAAAATATTTTGATAGGAAAATCAAACTACAACTGAAAAGTAAGTAAAGTAATTGTACAAAACGCAGAAACTCAAGTATGTACAATAATTTACATAATAGAAACGTACAAACGCCAAACTATCCATTTAAGGGATCTCTTCCACGTAAACTTAGGGAGATTGAGGAAAATAAGAAACAAAATTGGCAACGAATAGACATGAATACAAAACAAAGTTAACGGAAACTGTATGAAGTAGGACCTAAAATAATGAATAAACAGTAACGGAGATATCTTTACTAATATTATAAAGAGGTAAGTTTTGTGAGCCTGTGAGATTGTAAGGGGTAATCTCTAAATCTACTAAACCGATTTAGATGAAATTCGGTATTGAGATAGAGTCCAAAGAAAGGACTAATAAGGTACTTTTTATCCTGAAAAAAAATACGTTTGTTGAGGGAACACCGATAAACGACTTTTACATGGATAGAGTCGCGGGAAACAGCTATACAGGGTGTTTGGTACATCGTTTGCCAAATTGAAAAGGCAGTTACGTGGGGTCATTTCCTATCTCGTGACGCCCTTTAAAAAAATCTAGGGTCCATGTGTAATTTATTTCGTGCCTTTTTTGGTATTTTTGAAATGTCAGTAATTTTAACTTTCACAAAGCCGTGTAACGTTACACATCGCGATGCACTAGAAATTGTATCTCTCTACTACTTTTTTATTTTTATTTAAGTTTAAACGAGTTGGCCTTGTCAATTTTTCAAACATACCAAAAAAGGCAAAAAATTACACATGGACCCTAGATTTTTTTCAAAGGGCGTCACGAGATAGAAAATGACCCCACGTAACCGCCATTTCAATTTGGCAAACGATGTACCAAACACCCTGTATAAAACTATATGATTTCAAGCTTAACAACAAAACAGTAATACTAGTCCTCGAACTTCAATACAATTTTTGACTTGATGCTATCGTTCTGAAAGGGTTAAGCAAGTAAACCTACAAAAATGTATCATATATGTAGGTACACGCAAGTTAAACTCGTGGTGCAGTTGAAGCAGGATAAAACTTAACTAAGTGCCCATGAGCCTATTAGGCTCAAACTAAGAACTGGGTCGGTAAGATCAGTAATACTAATCCATTGGAAGAGTTTTAGTTCCGGGCAAGCGAGATAACTGCAAAGTAGAGCAGTTCGGAGTGAGTCGCGACGTGACCCGAGGGTGGTCCAAGGGAAAAGCGGAGCGGGCTGCGTGTGAGTTTGAAAAATGCGTCTTCTTATCTTCGTCAATATTATAGAGGAAAAAGTACTGGAGCGATTTTGAAAATTCTTTTACCAATAGAATGCTATTTTAGTGGTTACTACCAACATCTCACCCATTGTGGTGTTCCGGTGTAGGGATAAGACAACCGGTGAAATTACTAGCATAGAGGCATTCCGTCTTAGTCCTCAGGGTTGGCAACGCATTTGAGGTCTTAGGATTAAAGTCTTGAGAATTCAATTGTCTATGGGTCTCAGATTCCACTTACATTCAAGTGGCCTGAGCGCTCGTGTGCCGTCTCCTTTAACATAAAAAAAAATAGATAGGTAATAGTGTGAATGAGACAGCGACAGCGAGCCAAACAACACTACAAAAATAGAAGCACTGTACAAAAGTATACCCTATCAAAAAAAAACATACATTCGAATAAAAAAAATAAATAAAAAAAATTCAACGCTTTTATGAAGTCGGTTAAAAAAGCATTTTATAATAATGTTTTAAAATTATATTAAAAGTGTCATGCCTATAAGTATTAAGTGATTAACAAATCGAAGTTAAGATAACACAAATTTCAATTTTTCAAATTCCACACGACACGCTAGCCTAGTTGGGAGTGACCCTGCCTTCGAAGCTAGGGGTCCTGGGTTCAAATCCCGGTAAGGGCAGATATTTGTGTGATGAGCACGAGTATTTCTTCCTGAGTCTTGGATGTTTTCTATGTATTTTAGTATATATTTCTCTATATAAGTAAGTTTATCGTTGTCTAGAGCTTAGTTTGGGACTAGGTCAATTTGTGTGACATTGTCCCTTATTATAGTAAAAAAATAAACATGTTGAACTGGTAGTGTTTACGTTGTTTGGCTGCGTTTGTTTCCATTTTTATTTCTATGTTCAATTTAAATTCGCATCACTCATGTACTTTTAATGAGTCTAATTCTTATGAGTTGTACCACATCCAGGGTCCTACGAGTGAGGGCCAAAGTTACGAATTAATCCAAACGCCTATTAATTAAGCTTTAAGGGCCTTTCATGTGATTGGGATATAACCGCAGCCGGTGCTTACGCTAGATTTACGAAGTCAGATATTTTCACTAGCTTTTGTTTATACACTCTGAGACTATGAAAACTGGTCACTTTCTATAGAAATTCTGTACTAAGTGACCAGTTTTCATTGCGTTGGGGTCCTAGTGAAAAACAGTATAAGTCATCTGAAGATAAATTGATAAAGAGGTTAAGTTTCGTATGCTGTGTTTGTATACGTATCCTTTTTTATCAGGGTTTCGTAGTCAAACTAGGAACCCTTATAGTTTCGCCATGTCCGTCCGTCCGTCCGTCCGCAGCCTAGCGCAGACTCTTAGTACTGGAAAGCTGTAATTTGGCATGCATATGCAAATTAGTCACGGCAACATAGTGGCACAATAAAATGTAATTTTTTTTTTTTAGGTACCACGCCTACACGTAACTCAATAGGGGTTGTCGATGCCTAAGTCTTTCAAATATATCACGGGTTTGTGTCAACATTTTTTCGATTAAGTGATCCGTTTATAAAATATTAAGCTTTAAAGCGCAAATTTTTGTTATACTCAAGTGTCCCCCTGTTCCTGTAGGAGGCTATAGCGTAAACTACAGATACTAAAAATCTGAAAAAAAAAAACGAAGAGCATAATAATTATATCGAATTTTAAAGGAAAACTATCACGACTAAGTAGACATCGTTGGTTCTTGAGATACAGGCGATTAAAGTGTTTATTCCTACTAAAATCGTCTAAGATGGCACCAATTGACTTTAAATAGAAAATTAGATATGACTAA
The DNA here is from genome assembly GCA_949316455.1 of Acleris holmiana. Taxonomy (NCBI): domain Eukaryota; kingdom Metazoa; phylum Arthropoda; class Insecta; order Lepidoptera; family Tortricidae; genus Acleris; species Acleris holmiana. Next base: position 23,928,317 of record OX438763.1, on the reverse strand, counting down.
ACTTGTTGATTTTTATGTTTGTAGTACTTAACGGCTTCGGGACCCTACACTGAGCACGAACCGACATGCTCTTGCCCGGTTTTAAGAGTTAAGTCGACTTATACCCTTTTTCACAAGTACCCCAGATTTGTCTGACTTACCTTACTGGGCCTATTCTGCCCTCCTAAGCCAATACGCAGTATCTCAAATTCAATGTCCAAATCAGATTCAATCCTATCTTGTTAGTAATAAGGTTGCATTTGCTATGGGAGTTTTGTCTGAGATACTGCCTCTTGTGTTAGCAGGGCAGTATACTTCTGGGTAAAAACATATTTTGTCCTTGACTTGTTATGGTATTGTTTTTAACTTGGCCGCCATTACTATCAAGTAACGTTGACAATATATTAACATGTCAAAGGCTATCTGCCTTTTTGCCAAAGATTAGCAAATGCATCGTTTCGCAACCTATTCATTTGCTAACCCGCTTTTTTTCTGTAACTACAAATTTTTCAGGATTTTTGTAGCACTAACCTAACCTATCCGTTCTACACGATGGTCCTAAAATAATTACAGAATTATTTACAGTTTCGGAAATCACGGGTTGGCAAATGATATGTTTGTGAAATGAATCATTTGTGAAGCTTTAGTTATGAAATGATAGGATCCCGGAATAAAGTTCCTGTATTGCTGGCATGGTTGTGTTTTTATTTATCCTAACCCTATTAGTTAGTGGTGGTAGGACCCTGTACAGGGTCCGTCCGGATCGCTACCACCATCTTATCTATTAACCACCCGCCAAGCAACAGTGTCGCATTGTTGTGTTCCGGTGTGGGGATAAGACAACCGGTGAAATTACTAGCATAGAGGCATTCCATCTTAGTCCTCATGGTTGGCAACGCATTTGAGGTCTTGGGATTATAGTCTTGAGAATTCAAATGTCTTTGGATCTCAGATTCCACTTACCATCAGGTAGCCTGGGTGCTCGTGTGCCTTCTCTTTAATATAAAAAAAAAAAAACTAAACAGACTTATTCATTTTACCCACCCTGATTGCCATGTAGCATATTGCAGTGATAACAGAGGGTGGGGAATACACAATAATCATCATCATCACTGAAAGACGCGCCCACACAGACACAGGCTTTCCACAAGGATTTCCATGTCAGCTGGTGATGATTGATACTCGCTTCCATAGGCACAACACAACAATAAACCAAATAATTCAGCTTCTGTTGTTCTTGACATGGAATTATATCTGAACAGTTGGCGTCAAAAGAAGCTAAGCAGATTAACATGCTCGAAATGATTTAGACACGTCATCTCTTGATAATAGAGTCGAGTGCAGATCATTTTGAGCTCTTGGGTTGCGTAGTTACTTTTGCTGCTGACTGTACCTAACATTTCAATTTTTTCATTGAAAACCTCTTCAACAGTTTAAATATGACACCATCATCACCACCATATTATTATTGAAGAATGTCATAAGAATTCTATTACGCTCACATGAAATTATACGTATCCAAGCCCACATAATAAAGATGGATAAACCCACATTTTCACAAACATCTCCATTACTATCCCAACAAAAACGAAGTCAGAAGTACATAAAACTGGAAAAAAGCCGAAAATAGAGGCGCGGATTGCGACCATCGACAAAAGAGAATAGTTGAGCATTATGAAAGTTCGCGCGCCCGGCGCTGAGTCATGGCGAAAATCGAAAGTATGGGGAAACGAGCCTCGACGAAATGATGCGGCATACTGTCGTGACACAAAAGAAGGCGGCTAACTACATAGTTATAGGACTTTGGAATGACCTTCCCCTTAAAATCAAGCAAGCTCCAAACAAGTTTTCCTTTACGAAGAAAGTTCGCGAATTTCTTTGGCCACCTAAGCCATCGGTCCTGGGCTCAAATCCCGGTAAGGGCAGAAATTTTTGTGATAAGCGCGAATATTTTTTCCTGAGCCTTGGATATTTTCACTGTTTTTAAGTATGTATTACTCTATATAAGTTTGTTTATCGTTGTCTAGTATTCATAGTACAAGCCTAGAACTCAGTTTGAGACTAGATCAATTTGTTTGAGATTCTCCCCTTATATTTATTTATTTTATTAAATTTAATGTGGTTACCAATAGAGCACCGTGATATACACCGTGTTTTTTTTTATTTGCGTTAACCGACATATTGCTTGGTCTATTCACAGAAAAAAACTGAAAAAAAATTTTGTTAAATGTGAAAAACAAAACTTTTATTTACATTATAAATAAATATTGAATTGACGGTTAATTGTAAAAGATCCTTTTGAGCTATATAAAAGTTAGTGTCAAGTATGACAGTGCAATGTCAAACTATTTAAATAAACAAAATACTATAATGGCCTAGATAGGTCGCGTATCTACTTGATAATATTACCACTTAAATGATTACCGTTTTTGCAATTGCGCAGTTTCAAGAACTAAGCTCTAGACAAACAAGTATCGTTGTCATTATGGATTTTTAAAAAGCCGTATCCATCTCTTTGTAACTCCTCGCCCCCAATAAATGCGGGTCGGGCGAACTACCCTCCCTTCAAAATATATTTGGCCGTTTCTTCACATGCAAATGATTATTATTGCGTATTAGCGCCTGCGTGCGAGCTTCGTCTGTTGCTACCTCTTTTACTCCCGATGCGTAACTAATTTGCAAAAAGGTGACGGGGCGATCCGAAGTTCGTATTGCGAATTTCAAAGTAGAGCCGATGACGCCAAATTGATTCAGTCAGGCCAACAACATCATTTGGACGGAAATTGAGGTGTGATTTAGGGGAAAGTATTTTGCAGTTTACTATAGGTTTGAACGATGGTAACAGCATTAGTGATAGTTTTATCATAGTAAATCTGGGCTGAAACTTTACACAATAAAAACGATATTGCCTTCGATGTGTTTCAGTATTTTCAACGTTTTGTTAATTCTTATTTACTCGACAATGATGGCGGACGAGTTCAAAATAATACTAAAACAGTAGAGTAGAGGTTCAGGAGAAAATGTAAAAAGGATTAATGTCGTTTTTTTTTTGTTACGTAGCACTTGATTGGTTTCGGAGATAAATGATAAAAACTAGCGTTTAAAATTAGTCACTTGCAATTGACATGGGTAATGAGGAATAGGAATAAATTATATTTTTATATGCGTACATTGTCATTAAAGGGGAATGCCCATCTCTCCTACAAAAAAATGCCTGAGGTGTACAAGAACCAATTATACACCAAAATATGCTACGAAATTGTAAGTTCCGAAAACACTTTCAGTGATTACTCAAAAAGTCGGTGAAACGCTGTTATTTTTATACAATAAAGACAAACGAATAAAGACGTTTAGTATGTTTACAAACAAAGTAGATATACATAGGTAAGGGTCATGAAAATAGTGGTTTCATGACTGGTTTAGGGTGAGGGCGATGAAGGCGTAAGTCCACGGACTGGACGACAGCGGGCGGCGGCGATGACAATCGATTTCATAGTGTTATTTATATGGAAGTGACGTCTCACGCCATTTACAATATTACAGATACGAGTAAACATGAGTGAATGTTCAAGTAAAAGTCTATAAAAAATGTACATAATACTCCCATCATTATCAGACTTCAATTTAATGAGTATATGTTATATTTAATTATAACATGTTTTTCGGCATATAGGTTGTCTCTGTACATTCCAGGCATTATATGGGCATTCTCTTTTGCATTTTTAACAGTTTTATTTTAAAAGAAATTAAATTGTATACTTTATTGTACAAAAAAAGATAATAAGATGAAAAAAATATATCAGAGATGCCCAAAGGCAAAACTTATCCCTTTATTAACTAAGATAATATTTTATGTACGATTTTTTTTTAACATGTCTTTTTAGAGTTGTTGGTATTTCTGTAGCTACCCCACTCTGGGAATGAAAACGTGATGTCATGTATGTACGTATAATAATTGGTACTTCTAAACTTAAAACTTCTCAATTAACACAATAATTGTAATTTACTATTATAAAAGTCCTTTATGGGATTCATTAGATACCACATTCAAGCGCGACGCGTTTATAATGGAATCGCGCTATTTGATTATCGCATCGCAAACAGCTGGAGTACACATTATTAGCGCTCTCGTCAGCTGTGCGTCGAATGCAACGGCATAACTGACGTAATGGACAGGAGTTTAATTAATAACTGCACCGATATTTAGTTATCTAGATGATTTGAAATGTGCATTAAGTGCATGCTAATGTGACAAATTTTATGACTAAGATAACTACATCGTGGCCCATGTAGATCGGTCCATATGTGCATGTCTGAAACTTTAAAACATACATAGATCTGTTCTTAGCCTAGTTGGGAGTGACCCTGCCTCCGAAGCCAGCGGTCCTGGGTTCAAATCCCGGTAAAGGCAGATATTTGTGTGATGAGCACGAGTATTTGCGAGTCTTGGATGTTTTCTATGTATTTAAGTATGTATTTCTCTATTAAGTACGTTTATCGTTGTCTGGTACCCATAGTACAAGCTTAGCGCTTAATTTGGGACTAGGTCAATTCGTGTTAGATTGTCACCTGTTTTTTTTTTATTTATGTCATCGATTTTAGTGACAAGATAAACTGCATTCATACATGTAAAAAAACTAGTACTCAGTTCGGAAATCGAATTGGGGAGTTTTGATACATATCGATTGTGTCGGTCTTAAGCAGTAAATGTTACCATGAAACATGATATTTAAAATTAATAAAATGCATTGTTTTTCATAGCCAATGATTTAATTAATAGGTATTTGAAATAGTTGACAATATGATATCACAAGACAAATTAAATCAAAACCCAAGGACTACGTTACAGCAACCATAATTGTCACATTTTCAACGGATTCATATAACTTTTTGTGACATTTTATCGATCTTTTGGGTTCCGTAGTCAACAATTTTTTTTTAAAAATTGCCATGTTCTTCGGTCCGTTTGTTTCTATCCGCAGGTAAACTCAGTAACACTTGGTGCTATAAAGCTGTAATTAGGCAAAGTAATATTTTTTTACGCCAAAAATGCCATATCATAAAATATTTAAAGGAATAATCTAAGACATTAAATAACTTTGAGAACTATACAATAGTTGCTTTTTGGGATAATTTTATGTGTAGTAGCGGCTCTGAAATCTAACATTGAGCATTTTTAATCTTTTTTCTGGAAACTACAAACTATTAATAAAAACAGATCTATCAATTAAGGCATCGAACCGGAAACACTGTCACATTAATAATTTTAATGAGAATTACCTCACTATACATAAAATCCTCGTTATAGCAATAGGATAGGCTTTTTCCTAGCCTCGCTTAGCGCATTGAGCGATTGATTATTTAATTGTTATTGGTAGATTTTTTCCGCTCCCACTACCCCGTATAGCTTTGGTGGATGTTCACCCTTATTCTACGACGAACAGTACAGCAGCAGCGTAGCAGCTACGATACCCGTAGATACTCTACGGCGTAGCACATCTAGCGAGCGCGAGTCATTATTAACTAGCTTACCCCAAGGCCCATACCACACGAGCTCGCGAATGAATTCCGTTATCGAATTTATGGCGTTTCAGCTAGCTATTGCTTGCGAGGAATTAGCTTAGTCTTTACGTCATGATACCAACCACGCATTGGATAACAGTTAATTAAAAAACAAAAAACAATCGCTTTCGTCCGTTTTGTGCATGTAATTTTTTAGTTTTTTTAATCTTTTTGCTTTTTGTTTTTAATTATGATCGGAATTTATGTATAAGAATCCACAAATAACTTTCTTATTTTACATAAATTGATGCAATCGTACAACTACAGTCGAAGTCATAAATATGTTTACACTTTAGTACCATGCCACTTTCATTCACTGAGACAATTACATATTACAAGGTTCTTTTTTTTTTTTTTTTATGACAAGGTGAAGGCACACGAGCACTCAGGCCACCTGATGGTAAGTGGAATCTGAGACCCATAGGCATTTGAATTCTCAAGTCTATAATCCTAAGACCTCAAATGCGTTGCCAACCCTGAGGACTAAGATGGAATGCCTCTATGCTAGTAATTTCACCGGTTGTCTTATCCCCACACCGGAACACAACAATGCGAACACTATTGCTTGGCGGGTGGTTAATGGATAAGATGGTGGTAGCGATCCGGACGGACAAACATATTTAAAAAATAAATAAATTAAATAAATTAAATAAATAAATTTTATTCTAAAGTGTAAACATATTTATGACGTTGACTGTACAATACAACACAAATATTCTTTATTGAACACACCAAATACAGCATGAAAAGTAAAATACAAATAAAAACTTACTAAGTGAGTCGATAGGCGGTCTAAATACAATACAAATACAATATAAATGTTTTTGGAAAATCTGATACAAATAAAAACTTACTTAGTGAGTCAATAGGCGGTCTAAATACAATACAAATACAATATAAATGTTTTTGGAAAATCTGATACAAATAAAAACTTACTAAGTGAGTCAATAGGCGGTCTAAATACAATACAAATACAATATAAACGTATTTGGAAAATCTGACTTAATATTGACTATGGCTCCAAATTAACTTTTAATTGTCCAACTAATGGTACGAAACCCTTTGTATGGGTAAGGACCAAAAAGTTGGCAACGCTAACTCACTCAATTAAATTTTCTATGAAACCTTTCCGTTGTGACACGACAATTAGCCATACATTTATAGGGATAATTTTCGTGTCACAACGGAACTTTTTTCTCTTTTGTTGTTTGTATGATTAAGTACGCTTAACTATGGTCCAACTATTTGGTCCTTACCCGTATGCGAAAGTATTTTGTTTAAAAAAAATTACAACAATATTATATAAATGGAATAAATGGAAATAAAACGACTGCATCATAAAAAAACAGCAACATTTATGCTTGTTTATCTTTTTTTATCTATTGTGTTTTGAATGTTGAATGCGACGCTTTAACATAATAAAATTAATTAATAATTGTTTTGGCTGAAATACGGCACAATATTTAGATAACACACGTCACTATTTGCTTTAATTGCCCTGATTGCATATTTGCTTCGCCATATTGGCCAGTTCTAAATTAAATAAAGTGGTATTTGGAATGAAACTGGCTTTTATAACGCGCTACGTTAAATTGCGGATGGTTGATGGTGATTAATAAACGAAATTGTTTAATTAAAGTGTAATTTAATAAACTTGCTTTTGACAGCTACATCCGTAGTTTTTTGAATTGTGAAGAGGATTAACCCTCTGCAACTGAGGTGACTTTTTTAGAAACATTCTACTGAGGTGGAGTCTATCTGACGTCATTTTTGATAAAACAGAAAAAATACTAATGGGTCAATGATAAGTATTGTTTATTAAGTGTATAGCATGATTATTTAATTTTCATGTGGAATTTATAATTAACATGAGCTTTTAAGTAAAAAAAAATGTAATAAACTTGAATAAGGTAAAAAAATCAGGACTTTTTAACATAGGTTAACTTATAATGCCCCGAGTCTTTAGAAGAAGTTACTGAGCGATACAGAGCTTTTGAACGCTATAAGGCGATTTTTTTTGGCGGTGTCTCATAGACGTCACATCAGTCGCAGAGGGTTAAACAAACAAACAAACACACTTCCGCATTTTTTAATTATTATCATGTATTATGGTAAGGAAACGATGATAATGTAAATAAACCGGGCAAAAACATGTCGGACCATGTTTAGTGCAGGGTTCTGAAGCAATTACTACAAACACAAAAAAGACAAAAAAACGTATTCTCATGCCACCTTACGTCCTTTTTATGCGAAGCGTAGTTTTTCGGCAATAACTCAAAAACAGTATATCTGACCAAATCAAAAAATATACACGTTTATAGCTTATTACCGTTACCGGTTACCTATCTGAAACACTAAAAACCTTTGCCAGCTGTTTCATTTGCAATAATTTTCATTTGTCCGAAAATCATTTTTCTCTGAAACCGTTAAACTTCCCTGTTATAAAATAAACCTAACCTAGTAAGTATGTCTCATTAAATTTTTTGAAAAGTTATTGGGTTCAGAATAAAACGAAATGGCAAATGAAACAGCTGGCAAACGTTATTAGTGTTTGCGATAGGATACCAGCGTTACCTTTGTTCTTTTTTAATATTTTCTGGACACACGGATTAAAAGTTAAATCCAGACACCTATTTCCCCAAATGTAATCTATATACATGTTGTAGTTTTGATTAAAATCCCAGTGACATACGAATGAACAGACGGACGCACATAATGAAATTATAAAAAACTGGCCAAGTGCGGTCGTATTAATTTTTAATGTGAATACATAAATAATTATTCTGTGAAATTCAGTCTGGTGATATACAAACAGACAGACGGATGATCGGACAGCCAGCGGAGTCTTAGTAATAGGTTCCCGTCTTACCCAAAAACGACGAGTTATTGCTCAAAATAGTCTAGCCACTACCAAAACATGAATCTTAAACGAATTCTGCCTCACGCAGTCTCGATCACTATAATTAAAATTAATTCATAGAGGTCTTTACAGTGAGGTTGGCAAGAACAAAGCGCGTCATATTTCCCAAGACAATGGCCGCTGCCGGCGACACCGCCGTTTGTCTTGTGGCACGACCGGTACATGTACCGGTTCAAGGAGCTTGTACCGAAAGCACTTGTACCGATTTACGACGCCTAGCGCGGTTGAAGATGCGTCGGTGTTGAAAAATTTCGAGGTTGATATTCGATTTGTGTGACCGTTATTTTGCACATTGCTGAGGTAAATATTGCTGTGTATAATTAATATTAATTTATTTCATAACTCGTGACCCGTCCTCGCTTTCCCTTGGTTTGTGTTTTCTGTAACACGTACGTAAGCCATAGACATTTGAATTCTTAAGACTATAATTTTAAGAATGCAATTATAAGACGTCTAATGCATTGCCAACCCTAAGGACTATGATGGAATATCTCTATGCTAGTAATTTCACCGGTTGTGACCCGACACCGGAACACAAAAATGCGAACGTTGTTGCTTGGCGGTAGGTTAATGGTTAAGATGGTGGAAGCGATCCGAACGGACCCTGCGCAGGGTCCTACAACCACTAAAAAACTATATTAGCTTTGACGTGTTATGGCATTGTTTTTAATTCAACCGCCATTACCGTTAAGTAAATAGGAGCTACCGTAACGCTGGAAATGTGACACATCAAAATCAATATTGTTTGACCTTGTGGAATAGACTTAGTATTTACATACATACATACATAACCTCACGCCTTCATTCCCAGAGTGGGGTAGGCAGAGCTACAGAAGTTCCAACAAATTTAAAAGACTTGTTTATAATTGTATTACCAAATTTTGCACAATCAAGCCAAGATGTGTAGTAGTGTATTAGAGACAGGGCCTCTATTCAACTGCGTTATAACGATATCGTTTTTGAAATGTTTCCGTATTGTCAAGTTTTTGATAACTCTTATGTCATTTACAATAATGGTGACTGTGACATAAACGATTCTTAAACGTGTCAAACACGATATCGTTTTTACGCACCTGAATAGAGGCCCAGGTTGCAAGCCCATAGCCTAACAGTACTACAAGCCCTTATTCCCTTAGTCGCCTGTTATGACATCCACGAAAAGACATGGAGTGGCAGTATTTAATCGTTTTAAAGATTCCATACCATGGTATGTTAGCCATATTAAAAAGGTCCCAGATCGACGCTATTAAATTTCAGATTATAACACGCGATAAACGAAAAAACGTTTCATTCCAATGTACATTAGTCGCGTAAACCTCAAAATTTATTATGGCAATTAAATTTCAATACAGGAACGCAACGGAAAAACGATCCCGTTCAAAAACTATTCTGTTTTAACGTCAACCTAAAACCGACGGCATAGAATTTTGAATTCCAAACGCGAATTTATTAGCTCGCATGCAGAATGAAATAGGCATAAATAAAATAAGCACGACCAAACTAGCTGCGCTTTTTCCTCGTTTCCGCAGTCCAATTTCCACGTATTCTAAGTTATTGATGCAAGAACGCTCGCATAAACTTAGTCTTAAGCTCTTAAACATTTTTCCTTTTAAAGTTTTGACGCGTGAAATCCAATATCCGCATATAAAATTTTCAGTTCTGTTTCCTGGATAGTTTTCTGTTTAATATTCTCGGCGGGGAACGAACTTTAGTTATGCAACGGCTTCCTATGTTTCGTGTGGACATAAAAGCTAGGGAGGTGAATGAGCGCCCTCGACAACCGTTTACCACAACCAGCCGGCGAGAGCGTTTCCGCCGCGACCGCGTCGCGTGCGCGTCGTACATCGCTCGGCTAATTTGTCTAATAATAGGGATGCCCAAAGTAAAAGCGCTTTGTAAATACAATTTGAACATGAACAAATATTATTTTCACATTTAATGACATGAAAAACAGGATAGAGGCTATGAAGATTTCATTTTTTGAAAAATATTCCATTAACCTATAAAACAACTTTTGAAACGAAGATAAAGGGTAAAATATTCAACTGAATATTCGTTTTCCTGGAGTCTTTTTATGTGTAATAAATTTAAACCAAACGTCCATTAAATGGTTTTTAAATTAATACACAAAATCAAACCTAATTTGGACAGTAATACGAAACCGCATGATTATTTTTGTGGGTTGCTCGGCGACCTGGCACGCGCATATCCTTCCTCTCCTACCTATTGTCTCACACAAGCTCCATTGCTTGCGCACTTAGCGAAAGAGCGGATGTTTGAGCCGGAGACGAGACAATGTACATTGTGCGGAGTGGGACCCCGTTTTGTACGCTACTCGGGATGAATGACTCATTAATGTGACGCCCTTAGTGTTAATAATGATAGTTTCGTGACACCGAGGCTTTAATTAAACGCGTTTTTATATCTTGAACGACATAAGAGCGTCCTGTGTTTATTTTAACGGAGGGGCGACGTTTATAGCCGAGTTTACGGCATTAAAAGCTTACGCACACATGTTTTTCTGCAGCGTCACTTTCGTTTATACAGAATGATTGAATATTCGATACATTTCCTTTAGGGGAAATTAGTAAAGCTTTTCAGCAATGAGGTCATCTCCTAAAATCAGTGATTACTAAATTTAATTAAAAAATATTGTTGTACAAAAACTGTACCTGTTGAATGAGATATAAAAACATAGTAAAACTTAAGGATATTTCAAATGTGTTAGTAGTGATTTTTGTGTAGGAAATTTCCAGATTAACTTTGGTAAAATGTTTTTTTTTTGTTTTTTTTTTATTACTTTCATTAGAGAGCGGATTTGAAGTAGGGATTACAAGTTTAATATGGATAAGACTAGTACAAGTATTTATTTTTCATATCGACAAAAAGGATTTATGATGATCCTTTAATTACAATAACATATTTTCATTACACATACTTGGAAAGGGTGTTATAACACGCAGGCGTATAGTGCAGTTATAGCCTATTTACCTCCCAAGGAAGTTACCTATGGGTATGGTTTTAAAATATAGAACCCACTATCTTACGTAATTTTAGACTATAGAGGTTTGAAAACAGCCAAGGTTTATTTCCTAACTAGCGACCCGCCCTCGCTCCGCTCCGGATTAAAGTATTATACATATAAACCTTCCTCTTCAATCATTCTATCTATTAAAAAAAACCGCATCAAAATCCGTTGCGTAGTTTTAAAGATTTAATCATACATAGGGATATAGGGACAGAATAAGCGACTTTGTTTTATACTATGTAGTGATTTCACAACTTGACTACAAACCAATTCTACTGTATATACATTAACTTATACGGTACATTTAACGGCATAATATTTATATTTTACTATTAATTCAGAGACGTTTGCAATTACTTTTATTAAATTGTAAATTAAAAACCGGTACAATCTGGCAGTATCGCCTGTCAAAATTGAAAACTAATGGCATTATCTGTGCACGACTATATTGAAACAAGTTGAGTTGACATGTTGACAATCTCTTTTAGCGAGTCGAGTGCAATTCATTGTATGATATTTGTATTCTTTAATATCCCATTTTTTATTTCCTTGCAAATGTGATAAAAACCATTGTGTGTATCACGGGCAGTAAGTAGATAACAAAATCGAGTATTTAAAAGCCCTCCGCCTTAGGCGTCGGGCTTCTAATATTCTCGTTGGTTGTCCTCTTCTTACTTCTCTTGATGCACTATGTACTAATTCATTACATCTAGTTTGTTGCAAGGATAAAATTTATTGAATTGGTTTATGTATAAGATTGCATTGCGGTAAGTAATAAGATAATTGTAAGGCCAATTAACAACATGATATCTAATAAATAACGATCCATCTATCTGACGACACGTTGGCCTAGTTGGGAGTGACCCTGCCTCTGAAGCCAGCGGTCCTGGGTTCAAATCCCGGTAAGGGCAGATATTTGTGTGATGAGCGCGAATACTTGTTCCTGAGTCTTGGATGTTTTCTGTATATTTAAGTATGTATTTCTCTATATAAGTATGTTTATCGTTGTCTAGTACCCATAGTACAAGCCTAGCTTAGTATGTGACTAGGTCAATTTGTGTAAGATTGTCCTGTGATGTTTTATTTATTTATTTATCTAACTAATGACAACTAGTCATATCCATGTTAAACTTGTAATCGCTACTTCAAATCCGCTCTCTAATTATCACCATCACCACCACCACCACTATCATCATAGGTTGTCTGGAAGAGATCGCTACTTAACGAGAAGACCGCATATTTATTTATTTATTTATTTATTCTTTATTGCACAAAAGAATACACTTAGTATACAAAAGGCGAACTTAATGCCGTAAGGCATTCTCAACCAGTTGACCTTTGACTCAATTAGTAACTTTTTACTTGTATTTTACTTTTCATGTTGTATTTGTATGTGGTGTTCGATAAAGAATATTTGTATTGCATTGTATTGTATTGTATCACCGTTTTAGTCTAAATCCACCCACTGCAGGGTAATGGCGTCATTTCCATGCCACTCTGTCCGGTGTGATGCTAAGCTCATCCTTCTTTTCTTTTCTTCTTCGTCAGCCGAATTTCATCAAACCAACGAGCTCCTGGTCTGCCCTAGCGAAACATCGGTCTATGACCTAACTTAAGCCATCACCTGTAACCGCGTCCGACCACCTACCATTCTCTTGCCTACCCAAGTGTCTCTTGCTAACTCCCGCAGTTTAAGACATAATGTATGTTTACATACATACATAACGCCACGCCTTCATTCCCAGAGTGGGGTAGGCAGAGCTACAGAAATACCATCAACTTTAAACTTGTTGATAATTCTGTAACCACATTTTGCACAGTCAGGCTAAGATGTTTACTAGTGTATTAGTGACAGGTTGCCAGCGCATCGCCTAATAGTACTACAAGCCTTTATTCCCTTAGTCACCTCCCACGACATCCACGGGAAGAGATGGAGTGGCACTATTCTAACCCGGCAACCACACGAGTTAATGTATGTTTAATATCTATATAAAAGTGAAAGGTTAGGAAAAAGTTAGCTGGAAGAGAGCCCTTTAAGGGACATGTTCGCATTTGGACGTTCCTATTCTGAGAATATTATATTTAGAATTTCTGTGTTTCGTACAATAAAGTGTTTACATACAAACATAAAATGCTCAAATAGTAACTCACATCTAGCATCGTAGTCCAAACGCAACCAGGGTATTTATTTTACTGGGTTAAATGTTGCTTTTGATGTTATAGTATTCTTATTAACTCGCCCGCCATTACTGTCAGTAAAATAAGAGCTATCCAAATGTTAACAATACGGGAACACGTCAGAAGCAATAACGTTTTACTTTATACATTTTCCATTACCCCAGCAAATAATTGTCGTATAATGTCTTATTGAATTTTTTAAAAACTCGACTACCATGGTCGATCGAGTGAATGGAGTAATTTCAGTGAACTCACTTGACGGATAAACCTTAATTAAGAATTTACGCCGTGTTGTTGTGAGTAACACTTCCGTCGAATTCAAAAGCTAAAAAATAAAGAGAATAAATTTCTTGTTTTTTGAATGGCAAGGATAAGGCACAGCAGCGCACAAGCCGCCATCAGGAAATGGGTTTTCAATTCACAATACGATCTTAAGAATGTAATCCTAAAAGATCAGATGCGGTGCCAACCCTGAGCCCAAGAGTGGAATGCTTCCATACTAATTACTAGCATAGAGGCATTCCATCTTAGTCCTCAGGGTTGGCAACGTATTTGAGTTCTTAAGCTCATAATCTTGAGAATTCTCAAATGTCTTTGGGTCTCAGATTCCACTTGCCATCAGGTGGCCTGAGCGCTCGTGTGCCTTCTCCTTAACATAAAAAAAAACTAGGCCAACCCTTATAGTTTTGTCATGTACTAGAAAGCTGTAATTTGGCATGAATGTACATATTATTAATCACGCCAAAAATGTAGTGAAATAAAATCTTCAAAATAAATGATTATGAATTATAAACTATGAATTGGTGTCAGGTTGGCGCCACTGCCATTTATTATTTTGTATCAGTGTATGTAAACTCGTGTTCCTGCGCAGCTCCTCGTGCGTTAATAAACGTCACGGTTCTGAATTTGAATAATACTCCTACAGCCAGTGATTCTCAATCTGTGATCAGCGAGAGCCTAGGAAATTTGCCATGTATGGCTTAAAATTTAAGTGGACAAAAGCAACATATTCCACATAAAACCGGGCAAGAGCATAATGGACCATGCTCAGTGTAGGATTCCGAAGCCGTTAAGTACTACAAACATAAAAATCAACAAGTAATAACTAAGGTCATTGGGCACCTTAGTATAGAAACCATACCCACTGCGGACACGAGCGAAATATAATTATCACAATGTGTAATATATCGCTCTGGTTTACTATGCCATAAGTCCCATTATTGTGAATTATGGGAATGTTAAGTAATCAATCAGGATTGGCAGGTTGAGTCAGATAGGTCAAACAAAAGGGTAGGTTAAAATTGTATGTTTACTTTTTGCTATAAACCTATTCGTCTACCGACGCGTGCGATGTTCTTACCCCTGCAATTATCTTTAATTTAAAACAATTTTGGTTTAGTCCGTCACTGTCCGCTAAGTGGGTCAGATAATTATGCCCAATGACCTTTTCTGTTTAAAGTCATCATTTGGTGCCGTCATAGAGATTTTAGTAGGTATAAACACTTTTATCGCCTGTATCTCAAGAACCAACGATGTCTGCGTAGTCGTGATAGTTTTCCTTTAAAATTCGTTATAATATGCTCATTAAGTTAAGTTTTTTTTAAGTTTTTAATATATTTGTAGTTATGGCCGTAGGCGGGCAGGGGAATACCCGTTTATAAAAAAATGTTTAGCTTAACGAATAGATGAATGTAAGTAAAATAATAAAAAACACGGGACAATGTCACACAAATTGACCTAGTCCCAAACAAAGCTCAAGGCTTGTATTACGAGTATGTTGGTTACTAGATAACGATAAACTTACTTATAGAGAAGAATATAATACTTAAAGACTGGTACACTTCACTCTTTAAGTATTATATTAACATGTTTATTGTTTTATATTCAGGTCTCTGTTAACAATAACGCAATCAAAATGGTCTTTGGTCGCTAAAAGTTTGGGGACCACTGGCCTAGAGCCTGCGCCGACTGGATTAATTAATGATTGGACATAATAAATCCCTTTACCCATTACTTTTGTTCATATTTCGGTCTGGTATTAATTTCCTACCTTTCGCTGTTGGTTGGATTAGAGGCGATTATCGCTATAGCGTTAATTCGTGGACCGTTTAATTCGTCCGTTTAAAATAATTTAGCAGGGAGTGTAATGAGCAGCTCTGATTGGCCGCGCGGCACGGCATCGCCTCATTAACCCTACGACGAGTTGCACCTACAGAATACGTTAGTTGCTGTAAGTTTCGCGAGTTCGGGCGTTATGAATGTTTGATGTCATATCACAGGTATTTATAATAAATAAGGGGACGATCTTTAACAAAAATAATGTAGTTCCAAGTAGTTTGCATGTACCTACAATTGAGTTCTTAAATATGTGTAGCTTTTTGCGCTTAATTCAATGGGATACGAGTAAGGTGCAAAAGTGTACACATATCTGAGAACTCGACTTTACTATGGGTAAAATTTAGTCAAGAGCCAAGTGTCCATCCGTCCCCCCTACAGCCAAAACTACAAATACAAGAAATCTGAAATGAAAGCGCATATCAAGAATTTAAAAGGAAAACTATCACGACTAAGTAGACATCATTGGTTCTTGAGATACAAGCGATTAAAGGGTTACTTAAATCATCTAAGATGGCGCCAAATGACTTATCCCAATGTTATATATGGTAGTAAGATACTTAACGGCTTCGGAACCCTACACTGAGCATGGTCTGACATGCTCTTGCGTGGTTTTTATAAATATTTATGAAGTTTTATATTTTCAAGATGTCTGATTCTGAATGGTGTCAAATTGGATCCTATTACAAAGCCTATGCTGTCTGTCTGTCCGTCTTAGCTTTGAAGAGCTTTATCTTTTGAACTGAAAAAGATAATGGATTGATTTCGTTTGCAGAGTTATGTGTTACGGAAACCTCGGTGCGCGAGTCCGACTCGCACTTGACTGGTTTTTTAGTGATCAATATTATGCTGTTATGTAGTCTCATATCTTAATTAGAAACTATAGGACATTTCAAGCTCGTTGCAAGGAACGCCGCGGTAAAGTCATAGTCTTACATAAATTTAAACCATTTAAATATGCTTCGTCATGGTCACTCAACTATTATAATCGATATATCTTATCGCCACCCTTGAATAGGTACCGGTGAGGAGTTCTGGTGGCCATCTGTGGTATTCATCATCAGTTCCACTTCATCAAACGGTACTTATTGCCAAGCAACAGTGTTCGCATTGCTGTGTTCTGGTGTGGGGATAAGACAACCGGTGAAATTACTAGCATAAAGGCATTCCATCTTAGTCCTCAGGGTTGGCGACGCATTTGAGATCTTAGGATTATAGTCTTGAGAATTCAAATGTCTATGGGTCTCAGATTCCACTTACCATCAGGTGGCCTGAGTGCTCGTGTGCCTTCTATATGTCGCTATATACCTATATGCCTATTACTTATATAGTCTATATTGTGCTGGAGTTTCTTGCGGCGCTTCTTCTCGGCAATGATGGTCTTGTTCGAAGCGGTAGTAGATTCACTTCATACTATCGTGTAAAAGAGCCCTCTTGCGGCCCTTTTACTTTGAATTTATGCGGGGCTGAACAAGTAAAACTCTTGTTTTTAAACGTTATCTTTAATTAAAAACACAATAGGGTAAATTACAATTAGTGCTGAGCTCTAGAAGGGCCATCTTGGAAAAACCTCCAACTTAAAAACAAAACATCCGTCTCTTTCACTCTCGTTCACACGTCTATTTTACTATCTCTGTTTCTCTGTCATACGTCATCTGTCAATCCGTTTCACGCATTCCTACATTTATATTTGAATTGCTAACAACTCTTGTTGTAGTTGTTGGTATTTCTGCAGCTCTGCCTACCCCACTCAGGGAATGAAGGCGTGATAATATGTATGTATGTATATTTGAGTTCTCCCATTTTCTCCAAGATGCCATCATCAGATCCTGACGTAACCAACTAGAAAGTTAACAAGTAAAAAAAACAGTCTAGCGGTCTTTGCGCATTCGGTAAACTGAACATTCATTCGTACAAATTTAAAGATCCCGACGAATTTAGTACCTCATCCTTCTATTGAAACATTAAAAGGTTGGAAAGCGCTTATACCTAACACGTTAAATTTTGCGATAAAAACCCATTGCAAAGAGATTTTTAGAATTTGCGCTGTCATTTTATTTTTTGGACATGGTAACGACGGGTTAGTGAAAAGTCTGTTTTTAGATATACGTTTCGAAAAGCTTTATCTGTATTTTAATTCATTTAAAATCCTTTCAGATTTCAATTTAAATCATAAAAAGGATATACAAATCCGTCTCTAGGCGTCCGAAAGGTGAATGATGTTATTTTGCTTCAGGTTTGTTAGTTTTTTTTATTTATTTTGTTTGTTGGCGTAGAGTTATGGTTCTTGCTATGAAGAAAGTGATTCTTATGAAAAGGTTAAGCTTTATATCATACTAAACTACTTAATTATAAGTTGATGTGAATGTTAAATAATATTGTAATCATAAAAAAGGTCAAAATACATGGCTAATTTTCTTTTTCAAAAAAAATTCTGTCTCAAAGTTTTTATCTGTGTCAAGAAAATCATAAAATCTACAAAATATTAAGTGAAATACCTAGTCAGCTAACACAAATGGCACCTCAGTTTGAGGTAAAAACACCTCATTACAGATAAAAGCGTCCCACAGAGAATTAGTTTGAGACGCCACTTCCGGCGCGTCCGGCCACTTCCGGTTGCCATCTTTGTGTTCGTCACGTACGATATAAAAAACCGGTTAGCACTTCCCGATGATTGCGTTGGTATTTTTATCTTTGTACCTTTTTTGTATGTCTTTTCATGTTTTTCCCCTTTATTGACGAGGATGTTTTGTGCAGAAAATATTATTAGTCTCTTAATACATTTTTATTTTTAGGGCTGATATTTCTTTAACAGGTCAGTTGAACGAAATTAAACTATTTAGCTTTCTTTTAAAAGTTCGAATCGGTCTAGCCGTTTAGGAGCCTCGATACCAAAGACAGATGGACAGATACTTATATAGATAGATTATTAGTGCAATGAAACATTAATATGTATGTATGTGTATAGTTAGACCTTTTGTTGCACCGCCACTACAATCTCTGCTTTTCCCAATAGTCAACTGGTAGAAAATGCCTTAAAGCGTTAAGTTCCCTTTTGTATATTAAGTGTAATCTTTTGTGCAATAAAGATTGAATAAAAATAAATAATTTAGTACATTTACGTTACGTTACATAACTTTTTGCGTCGGAAGTTAAAAATTCAAAAACAATTTACTTGAACTCACATTAATGACATATTTGGTGATGTGTGGTTGCCGGGTTAGAATAGTGCCACTCCATGTCTTCCCGTGAATTTTGTTAAGGCGACTAAGGGAAAAGGCTTGTAGTACTATTAGGCGATGGGCTTGCAATTTGTCACTAATACACTGGTAAACATCTTAGCCTGTTTGTGCAAAATGTGGTGACAGAAGTATAAACAAGTCTTTTTAGAGACTCACTCTGGGAATGAAGGCGTCATAGTATGTATACAATGCATGTACATTAAAGACATTGATTTTAAATGTCAGAACGTTGCAGACTTAATAATCTTGAGTTTAACTATTATTTTGTGAACTCTTGTTAAATGCCAGTTTTTTCACTTTATCGCAACACAATTCCACTCAACTCTTTATATTTTTGACTCCATAGTTTGTTTGTCTTAGGCCCCAGTGCCGAAACGAATAGACGAATGAAATAATCTTAAGTAAAAAAATCCAATCATGCATTTAATACTATTTAGACGAATGCCGGCAAACTCAGAGAAGGCTTTTAGCAATAGCTATCAGACAGGATAACACGGGTCTATACCAACTGGCATAGTAACGGTTCGGTCAAAAATCCTTTTCACTATTGAAACTTCTTCTTTTCCGTAGTCAAATGGCAAAAAACGGAACCCTTATGGATTCGTCTCGTCTGTCTGTCCGTCCTTATGTCACAGCCACTTTTTTTCCGAAACTATTAGAACTATACTGTTGAAACTTGGTAA
Source organism: Acleris holmiana (assembly GCA_949316455.1). Classification (NCBI taxonomy): domain Eukaryota; kingdom Metazoa; phylum Arthropoda; class Insecta; order Lepidoptera; family Tortricidae; genus Acleris; species Acleris holmiana. Next base: position 23,908,610 of record OX438763.1, on the reverse strand, counting down.
GTAGATGTATTCTGTGAACCGTATTAAGATTTTTACACAAAAATAGAAAAAAAAAACAAATAGGTAAAATTAGGGGGGTTCCCTATAATACTTAGAACTGAAACTCATTTTTTTATCATATCCATACGTCCGGGTTATCTACGTATAGGTCTTCAAAAATGATATTGAGGTTTCTTTTTTTTTTTTCTAAACTGAATAGTGTGCGCAAGAGAGCAAAGTAGTAAAATGTGTGTCCCCCCCCCTGTAACTTCTAAAATAAGAGAATGATAAAACTAAAAAAACAATATAATGAACATTTCCATGCGTTTGAACAAGATCTAGTAAGTAGTTTTTTTATAATAAATCGTCTTGCTTTTACGGAACATTAATGGGCGAGACCGACTCGCACTTGGCCGCTGTTTAAATTGTAATAAATAACTAACCTAACTAATAACTAAACTTTATTCTTGAATATTTCTTGTTTCAGGTATGTTATTATTGAATCATCAAAGAAGTCAAAATGTGACTTTTTTTGGGTCAAACACCGTCGGAATGACCAAATATATGAACGGGAAAAACATGTAAGTAACATATTCCGTCATAACACCATACCAATTACCGTGAGTTCGTATTCGTCAGCCAACAATCAAAAGGGTGTATCGTATATAAAAGAATCTAATGTTTGACCTTAGCTAAGGAAAATGATTGATGTAGAGTACAAGGACGCAATGCGAGGAAATAAATAGAAAACCCTTTGAAATCCTAAAGCTCCGAAAGGAGACATAATTTCATATAAACGGAGGTTTTTGGCAATTATAGCGTGCACGAAAGCTCGGAGCTAATAACTTCTGACAACTAACACTACCTCACGGAAATAAAAAGGCATATGTGCTATTCAAATGTTGAAGCAAATGCTCCCCACATGTTTTAGTAATAAGGTCGTAGGTTTCGATGAGTTCTTTATTAGTTGCGTTATTAGTCAAACGATAATGAAAAGGCCTTGTGGAATTAGCGAGAAGTCAATGCCTTGCCAACTTTAGAGGTTTTGATGTTTTGTTATGGGCTACCATATGATTTTATAGGGTTTTTATTGAAATATTTCATCGCAGTTCGTCTTAATGCGTCGTTAGTCAAAGTTTTCGTTTATCTTAAAGCCATATAACCGCTGATATTTTTGGGAAAAATAAAGAGTAAGTAGTCAGATTGAACTGAAAAGCAGTTTAGAACAAATGATAATTAGGACTCATGATGTTAGGAGAAACATAATTGTGGATTGTGAATGACACCCGATTTTAAAACTAAGTTTTTGTTATTTTGTTTTTTCTTGGATAGGATGGTTTCGATAATATAAGCATATGACTTTTACTCGGTGTTATTGATACACTTAAAACTTATAGTCCACGTGATCCTGCTATATCTTTTTGATAGATTCAATATGAAAATAACTGTTCTCAAAAACTTTTGCAATATTATAAATTTGATACTTTTGTGATGGTATTAGAAGGTTAACTCTCATCTATCAAATGTCTCCAGACAGGACCAATATATTCGCTTTAGTAATACTGAAATTGTTTCATAACTTTATAGCTATTGGCTCTTTCGTCGTTTAATTTAAATTGGGACAAACATTGTGGTTAATAGAAATCATACATACATACATAACATCACGCCTTCATTCCCAGAGTGGGGTAGGCAGAGCTACAGAAATACCAACAACTGTAAAAAGACTTGTTGATAATTCTGTAACCATATTTTGCACAATCAGGCCAATAAGTTTACTAGGTTAGTGACAGGTTGCAAGCCCATCGCCTAACAGTACTACAAGCCCTTATTCCCATAGTCGCCTTTTACGACATCCACGGGAAGACATGGAGTGGCACTATTCTAACCCGGCAACCACACGGTATAATAGAAATCAGACGGTTAAAAAACCAACTAGGCAATATCATTTAAAGGTAGGCCTGAAATTGCTAACCTGCCGCCAAGCAGCAGTGCTCGCATTTGTGTTTTCAGGTGTGAGGCTGAGACGACGGGTGAAATGACAAACTTAAAGAAATTTTAACTTGTTTCTTACGGTTGGCCACACTTTGGTCATATGTATATCGACAAATACAGAATACACTTTTTTTAATATGATTACGAGTAGTAGTAAACAGCAGGCAGTCTTATTGCGAATGAGCGACCTCTTCGTGATAAGATAAAATTACTTTTATAAACTAATCATTCTAAAACTATCTCTTGCTTTTATAAACTAATCATGAAATATTTCATGATTTCATTATTAGTTTATAAAAGCAATATAAAGCAATTCGCGATAAGACTGCATGATGTTTACTTCTACTCATGATCATATTTTAAAAACTGTATTCTGTATTTATCGATATATTGTCCCTATGACAGCTCAAAAGTGCTACAAAAATTCAGGGCTCTGATGATTATGATGTGCATCGAGTAGGCAAGGTATACAAATGTATTTAAGATAAGAGCATACAAATTAAACTAACCAATAAAATCTTTAATAGATACAATCAGATATCTTCATAAGTTTTTGCACCCACAGGGTGGGAACGAGTAACCCGCCAAATTTTAACCATCGATTCTAGAGCCTATTTGGAGTATATAATGTGGTATAACATGAAGTCCAATAAAGCATAATATCCGAGATTTTTATTATTTAAAAAACAATTCCATAGTTAATCTAATTTGAACTCAGTCACCTTAACCTAAAGCATTATTTACTAGACAGATTCATGTTGTAAATAGCAATATCATCAACGTACAACATAAATTAATTTAATCAATTTCTTAGTAAATAATGCTTTAGGTTAAGGTGACAGAGTTCAGATTAGATTGACTATGGAATTGTTTTTTAAGTAATAAAAATCTCGGATATTATGCTTTATTGGACTTCATGTTATACCACATTATATACTCCAAATAGGCTCTAGAATCGATGGTTAAAATTTGGCGGGTTACTCGTTCCGACCCTGAATATACATACTTGAATTAACATAAACTACGTAAACAAATACATTTAAGAAGAGGATAGTTTATACAAATGTCTATGGATTTCAATTCTCACTTATAATCGGGTTGATAAAAGTGGCTGTAGCTTCGTGGATACAAACGATTAATTATTAATTGCTACCGGTGTTTGGGTGTTAAACCAACAGCCGAAAAATAGGTTAATATTCAAACGCCCGTCCGCAAGTCAATTTGTCCAAACGCGTCCGAATTTCATTAATCGAGAAAAGTCACTCCCGTGCGGCAGCCACAGCAGCGACGGCATTGCAGTAGCGATATTAAAACAAAGCCGTAAATTTCAATGAACATATAAACTCATACCCATTTTTAATTCCCATTTAACGGCAAAATTTTTGTGCTTACGTTAATATTCAGGACAACTAAACGAGCTAATTGATAAAGTTAAAAAGCAACGAAGGCAGGAATATTTAAAAATAATTTAGGATACTAACATCAAAAAAGTAAAAAACATTACGGCACCTAGCATTTTTAAATTTTAATAATGGGACATTTCCTATTTTTTAATAGAGTTCTACTAGTACTTCTAATTTTAATTAATCATATTACCTACTTATGTAAACGTTTTCAGAAATATGTGTGTATGAATCGTCAATATACCTTTAAACGGTGATGATAATTAAGATGTGTATTAATGTAATATCAATGTTACCCGCAGTAGAACAAAACTATTTTTACCCTAAAAAACACGAGTTTTCGTCGAAATAACGTTCAACGAGTTCTGCGTGAATAAGAGTATAATTCTCCTTTTTTTCAAATTAATACTTGGTTTACTGTTTTTAAAATGATATCTGTTACCACACTAAAACTGGGCCTATATTCAACTGCGCTATAACGATATCGCATTTGACGTGTTTTAGAATCGTTTATGTCACAGTTAGAGTTATCAAAACGTTGACAATATGGGAACACGTCAAAAACGATATCGTTATTACCTTGTAGAATCCCAGCCCTGTTTGTCGATGCGTTTACTATTTTAATTAGTAGCAACGTTACCTTTGAAGCTAGCAGTGCCTGTTAGATTTCCAATAAGGGCAAATATTTTTGTGTTGAGCGCGAGTATTTGATTATTGTTTTTTTTAAAGTAATGTATTTATTATCCTTGTCAACATACAAACATACATAAAATCGTGCTTTTATTCCCAGAGTGGGGTAGGCAGAGCTACAGAAATGCCAACAACTCTAAAAAGACTTATTGATAGTTCTGTAACCACGTTTTGCACAATCAGGCTAAGATGTTGACCAGTATATTAGTTGCAGGTTACAAGCCCATCTCCTAACAGTACTACGAATACAAGCCTTTATTCCCTTTGTTACCTCGTAGGACATCCTTACAAAGGAAGACATAGAGTGGCACTATTCTAATCCGGCAACCACACGGGAAATCCATATAATCCAAGTCTAAAGCTTAGTTTAAAACTAGGTCTTGGTTTTTGCAACACAATTATCAAATTTAAACCCAATAACTGTTAAAAATAGGTTAGTATATTCATTTTTATTTATCTAATAGTATATAATTTTTTTACGTTGTGTTTACAACGTTTCCATCTATCTAGATTAATTTTACGCACATTTTAGCCTTTAACCTATTTATCAAACAATCAGCCCTTGCTTCTACGCAACGACGGTTGTTTTAAAATAAAGCTACGTTAATCAGGATGATGCTTAGCAAGATTTAATGAAAATTGGTTGACCCGTTTAAGAGATATCAGCTCTGAAAGTAGGTGTCGCTGTTAAATCGGTGGCTTTGAACCCCCTAAAACTCAATATCTCAAAAATGGCTGAACAGATTTCGATAAAACATGTCTAAGAACCACCGACAGACACACACACACGAGGGTTAAAAGGAGCAAAAAAAGATAATCAGGAAGTCAACATAGTTGATAGCATTACACGCACATTTAAGCACTTTAGTTTTTTGATCATCATACCGACTCCACGTAGTTGTTAAACCGATTGTAGCTTACTGAAATGATCTGTAACGTGTGACCCTCCCACGTGGCTGCGGACAGGGCAATTATTCGTAATGGATGTGCTAAACAGACGCGGATCTAATGGCAAATGTATGAGTCGCAGGACCCGACCCGGTCTTTGTGCTACCAGCATAATGAGCGAGTGCTTTGACGATTCTGCAAAGTAGGTTAATGTTGTTTGTTTACGTAGGCAGGTGCAGAGTTATGACATGAAATGTTGGATTTGTTTTTGACAGCTTTAACTTTATAAATTACCGTTTTGGTATAAAATAGCTACAGTGGGCCGAGCACGCTGCCACGGGTCTTGTGTGAAATGACGTCAAACGGGAACTAGTGTCAAATATTATTATGATATTATTAAAATGACAGCCACCCGGGGATTAAGTTGGTGTTGATAAAAGGACTCAAGTCACATGTAACACACTTTATCACGCTGTCTGGTAAGTTCTATGAAATAGAGAAATAACTGTATATGCGAAATTATCGTCGTTTGAATTTTTCCCCCTGCTAAAACACTAGACAAAATTGACGACAGGAATGACGTCACAGCTGCAGCTGTTGTTCCATGTTTAAAATATAAAGAAACTTGCATTTATTTCGTAAATTATTGTGTTTAACCCAATATCGTTGTACGAAAACATTGCGTAAATAAAAGGATGCCGAAAACAATAATCAAAATAATAAATTAAAAGAAGTTTTAAAATTTTGATTAGATTTATTTTTTTTAACGTTATTTTCATTTAATACTTGTTCGTATTTGAAACAATTTGTCCCCTATTTTAGGTTGTGTCCCTATTCACCCCGTTTTACGGTATCTATTTTTGCATGCAATTGTATCCAATTTGTTTTTGTATGTAGTTTCAGTAGGTTTGTTAATTTTCTGCAAAATAAATGTATTTTTTTCTTTCAAAGTGTCAGCAATAGGGCGTTTAGCGTTTTGGCCCCAAATCACTAAAAATCAAAGAAAGCCGCTAATAAACGAATATCACAAAAGTATCGTGTTTGATAGATGACTCCAGTTTGAGTGTCATTGCCTATTATTAAGCGTCAATACAATAATGACTGTCATGCAACTTGTGGATTGATGATGCGGATGACAGTATGTGGTAATGGATGGTGGATCACAATTTGTGGCTAGCTTTGATTTAAATAATATATCATTAAAGTATACAAATGACGCAAAATGATACATGATATATAAGGATTTAGATTTGTATGATAATTTTGGTGTCAGTTAATAAGCATTTTGAAAGTGGAAATAATTTGGACTAATGTCTTAAAATTGGGTCGTAAACCAACCCAACTTCTACAAATATTTATAGTAATAAATCATCCTTTTCACGTACGAAGCTAACTTCATAAGGTAATAAGTAATAAATCAAAGTCAACTTAAAACACACACATTAGGTCAATTTTAACCTTTTTCTTATTTTTAGGAGAAGGCACACGAACACTCAGGCCACCTGATGGTAAGTGGAATCTGAGACCCATAGACATTTGAATTCTCAAGACTAAAATCCTAGAACCTCAAATGCGTTGCCAACCCTGAGGACTAAGATAGATAGATAGATAGATAGATAGATAGATAGATAAATGGAGAGATAAAAAAAAAGTGATAAAAAACTTTACTCGTAAATTACGCCATGACAAAGTGAAACACGTACAAAATTATTGTAAACTAAAAAGGGAAAAAAATACATTAATTAAAACTATTATTACAACTACAACTAAAACAAAATGGAATACAACAATGCGAACACATTGGTTAACATTCAACGGCAGTATTGTTGGCAGTTAACCTCTGCCCGTTCTAGTCATTAAAAATAATAGAGCTATAGCAGTCGTTTACCTCTGTCACTTTACCTGGCATTGACTGATTCTTACCTTACTCTATTCTTATATATACAATTCTATTACAATATTATAACACCACACGACGTAGCACTTACGTAGTATAATACCGTTATAATAATAGTGTCAGCTGATTCCAAATGTTTATTCAACATACGGTTTAATTTTAAACACTAAGTACAATTTCAGCTTAACAATTTCTAGACCCTTGTCGGTCTATTTGAACTACCTGGCAAGTGTACCGCAAATACTAATCAAATAAGTTAACTCCGGTTTGAAGGTTCGACCTTTTCCACTAAAACGCTGTACAAATATTAGAGGTTGATTTTACCATTTGTTAGTTTTGTTACTCGTTTAATGTAGGGAGATTTAAAGGTATGAAAGTTAAGGTACTTGAAAAATTAAAAAATAGTGTTAAAATTTAAGGTGAGTTTGAAACAAAAAGGAAGCTTAGTACAACTAACTACCTTTTAACATATTCACTGCTACGTAGTTTGTAGCAAACTGCCTACAAACAGATAACCCACCTACAGTTGCTGGCACTGAAAGTGTTAAGCATGGATGTTAGGTTGACCTTTACAGCATCAGGATTAAGCATTTAAAATTTCATAAAATGTATTTTCTTGATATTTTTGACACAAAATTAAAAGAATTCTAACGAAAAAACACTTTTAAAAGCCCTAATACTCTTGCAGCATCAGGTCTGAGACGGTTATAATATAATATAGCCTTTGAGACTCCTTGGGTGAATACCAATCAAACGATATCCCGCACGTTAAAAACGGCGTTAAGTCAATAAGGGCGCTATTCTACATAGTCATAAAGTTATTGCTTTTGTCATGTTATTGTATTGTCAACGCTATGGTAGCCTTTATTTACTTGACAGTAATGGCAGAGGAATTAAAACCAAAACTATAGCATTTCAAATGCAAAATCAAAATAAAAGTATTTTAAAGGTCAGGTGAAAAGTAGGTTAAATGCTTTTAACTTTCAAAAATTACTTAAAGGATGCATTCAACTTATTGCTGTATCCAACAATTCATTACATTGCAATGTTTTCCGCTACAATACTTTGTTTATGCTCAACGTATACTTAAGTGAGCATTAGTGTACGTAATTGAAACAAAAATGGCGTCTAACCACCGCCTTTAGAATTATAAGGCGTTCGTGAACTCAAAAGCGTTTTTATACGCCCAAGAATTTCCCGCCTTAATGCCATATAAAGATTGTTGCAGTCATGGTTTATGAAAATGTTAATCGAAGCGATTACAATGTAGAAATGGTTTACAATGAAAATGTATGTTGAGATAATTATGTAACGGCGTTATGGACAAATAATTTAATAATTATCTTGGTCCTCAAGGTTGGAAAATAAGAAGTTTAAGGATCTTAAGATTGTAGTCTTGGGAATGCAAAATGTCTATGGATCACAGATCCCACTTACCATACATACATAACATCACGCCTTTATTCCCAGAGAGAGGCAGAGCTACAGAAATACCAACAACTCTAAAAAGAAATGTTAATAATTCTGTAACCACATTTTGCACAAGTAAGCTGAGATGTTAACTAGTGTATTAGTGACAGGATCCCACTTACCATATTTAAAAAAAAACGTATTTACACAGCACAATACATAAAAAACCAACTCTTTATTGAATACCACAAAATAAGTAAAATTTAAAAACTAGGGTATGAGTACAACAACTACAGGCGGTTTTACTGCTAAATAACGATATCTTCCAGCCTTGAATGGAATAATACACAAAGCACAAAGTACAGTAGTTTTAACTTCAAACTCTTATCTTATAACATTAATGGCATCTTATTATTAACAAATTAGCCTTATTCAAGATGATTTCTCATTAATAATTCAGCAAAAATAGATGGTTTTAGATATATCAATCGGTAATTTTGTTGAAAATAGCAATCAATGTGCAAAGATTTTTGTAATAAGACTTTACGTTTAATAATTTTAATGTTTAAAAAAACCAGTTTGCATCCGCATTATAAAACATCCGTATACCATTCGCATAATGCCACACCACCACAAGTACGGCGTCGAACACGGCTATTTGAAACAGTTACCCGTTCCCACGCGCGCGCTAACTCGCGACTGACACGCGAACTTAGCCGGGTTACTCGTACCAAATTGCAGAGTTGTCCCAAACGCTAGCGCAAGTACCAAGACTCACGAAACCTTTGTAATTCTATACCTGAACGTAAACCTAAAAATACCATCAAATTAAAGCTTTATGATCTAGTGCATACAGCTGAAAATGCTCTAATATCAATTTAGACTCGCAATTTTATGATTTTCGAGCTAAGAATTTTCAGGAACGCAGTGGCTTGAGGCATTTTATGCATTGTTTTGACTGTAAGTTTACAGAAATGGCGATAAGTAAATTTATATTGCAGTCGTTTGAAATAATAAGTCATACATTCAGCCAAATAAGTTAACTATTTCACCGACTTCAAAAAAAAGGAGGTTCTCAATTCGTTGTGATATATTAAATACCGCTATACCGATGTTAGGTTTTTTAATGGGTTTACTTTCTAATTAGTCCCATTTTCAGTACGTTAAGATTTGATGATGTGATCTTGGAGGGATGGGATCCGTAAGAAACGTGAGATGTAGAAAATTTATAATCGCAAATACAAAAAAAACCGCCTTTAAATTGCAATAAATTATTTCTTTTCAAATATAATAGGTAACTCTTACTGAAATCGGCTTTAGGTTAAGAATATTACGATTGGACGCCGTCATGTCATGAGATTTTTCGCATTAGTGAACGCGGTATTTTGTTTTTTAAATCATTTAATTTTATACTTTTTAGTAATCATTTTGTGCATATTAATGTGATAAAAAACTATAGGACATTTTAAGCTCGATGCGAGTACCGCCGCGGGAAACTCATAGTCATGAATTTAAACCATTAAATTGTGCTCTGTCATAGTTGCATAACTAATTTAATCGACATATCTTGCGAGTATAAATAGATACTGTTGAGGAGTTCCGGTGGCCAGCTGTGGTCTTCATCATCAGTTCCACTTAACCAAATGATATTTTTTCAATGCAAATGCTAGACTAAGCCTGTTCTATAATATATGCCTTTTAAGGAGGAATTACAATGGACTGTGGCCTTTATTATATAATATTAATTTTAATTTCAACTTTATACCTACACGCGTTTCCAAGATGAAAGGTCTTGACAGACAGACGGACGGACAAGCATCAAAGCGATCCTATAACCTCCTCCTATACCTTCTCTTTTTCCAAGGTCGGTTTAAAAATGGCCATTATCTAAAATGTTGACTGTAAAATGTTAGCAGTTACGCCCTTTTATTCATAATAACTAGTTTCTTTAAACGTAATCCACATTCACCAAGCCACATCATTAGCACTAAATTAATTCAATTTACTTCCATTTAAATATAAGCAAAACCTAAAGTTTCCATGCATTTCATTTGAACCTTTCTATTCATAGGAGCTCATTACTTATTTATAATTGTAGAATAAGATCAAATGAGTCTAATGAATTGGTTCTTAATGCGTTTGATTTTCGTCTCTCTAATTTCATTCAAAAAGAACATAACATTTCCTGCTCTTCTTAGAAAATTGGCAACTAAAATTTAGAGTCCTTATTACATTGCAAACCTCATTAATCACCAAAGAGAGTCGACTTTTATTTAGCTATTTAATTGTAGATACGTCTTTTTAACTGTCATGGGTAGTTAGTCTTCCAAGATATTCAAAACCGTACTTCTTGATTTTGTTACATGAACGGCTCCTTATAGAGTCATTTGGCGCTGGGTGTGTGGAGGCGCCGGCGTCTCTAATTACTACGTATTAATTACGAGGATCGTCTCGCGGTCGAATGGATCTAATTATTTTATGCTCAGGATAAAGCATTTTGTTCCTTTTGAGTCAAGATTTGGATGGAAAGATTTTTATTGATAGACTTTGTACTTGGAAAATGACAGATTTAAAAAGTCAGTGAAAATATATACTTTTAAAACTATTGCGACTCTAAAGTATCGTATAGTTTTTAATTTATTAAAAAAAAATATTAAATGCAAATCCTATAAATCTGGAGGGGAAGAATTTGTTTTTTGTTTGCTTGCGGAATCAAAGTTTGTGCGGCATATAACTAGCAATAATTTTCTTAACGTATTTTCTTTTACATCATGTTATTTCTTCTGTCTATTTCATCATTGTGCTTTGAAATAATACGAGTACTTATTATTTTATATCAAAAAACCTTTCAAGAAACGTATCATTATGCAAAATTTTCATCAAATTTAATTCGTGATCATAAGCTAACGTAACCTAACCTTTGTAATTACGAGTAATAATAGCGTTCGATGATATGAAATTCAATGAAATAATACACACATTTATCATTACGTTTTTATTCCCAGAGTTGGGTAGGCAGAGCTACAGAAATACCAACAACTCTTAAAAGACTTGTTGATAATTTTATTACTACATTTTCCACAATCAATCCAAGAAGTCGAATCAATGCGGTGAATTTTTCAAAATGATGGGTTTGATAATTATACTCATTGTAGTCATTTATTACGTACATAGAGAAGTCATACTATGTCCGAGTACGTTTTGAATGAATTTAGACAACACATATCATTCAATAATAACAATACTTAATATAACATTGAATTAATTATCGGTAAAAACACGGTCAAAAAAAATTTCATTTTTTTATAATATATTTGAGAAGAAGAAGCTTTTAACTATTTAAAAGGTCTTAAAAAGTCTCTCAGGGTCTAGAAAAGTAGGTAAATCTCGCCTAAGAGCGTATGGAATCAGAATCAGAATCAGAATAATCGTTATTCAAGTAGGTTTACAAATAATAAACTCTTTTGAAACGTCATAGTAGCGACTTAGCCTAAATTGACTGCAGGTTCAAATCGCGACCAATCAGTGAAGAACCTGTAAGAAACTCTGTCGGATGTCTTTTTTTTTCGACGTTCGCAACCTTTTGTCATAAGGACAACAACACAACACAAAACACACAAACATTTAATTTAACATTTTTAATACAAAATTAATCAATTTATCAAATGCTCAAAATGAGTCCCTTCCTGTTGAATACAAAGTCGCATTATTTTGATTATTTCGCTCCCTGTCGATTTTTTCATCTTGTTGTGGTGGATATTTAGAATAATACGTCTAAGTTCTGTTTGTAGCTCGTGGACACTTTCATACCGGTTCTTGTAAACTAAATTTTTGACATAACCCCATATTATTATTTTAACCTATCTATCTCTGTATCTATCATCAGCTTTTAATTTTTCTGAACAAAATTTCACATCAAATGTTAAAATTCATGGTCTTCCTTTTATTTCTGACACTATGTTATTTAACAAAAAATTATCCTTATGATGAAGCCTTTCGATCGGTATGATTAATGCTACAAGGTAATTATTTTTCTCGAGTAACGGGTTCGATTCCCAGTTCAACCATGTAATTATTTAAATATCTATGAATGCAGTTTTTTTTTTTTAAATAAAATAATGTCTTCTTTCAGTAAAATTTTCCATCTACAATATACAAGGTACTTTCCTTCCATGTGGCATAGCCGTGGGACGCCCTGTATACTAACCGTAAAACCAAGTGCAATGGCGAGTCGGGTCATAAATCATCGGAATCATGCTAATTTCGCACCTGCACTGCCTTATGGAGCGGCCGTGCAACAATTTAGTGTTATAGCAATAATGACGTTTTTTTTCTGACTCGCCACTGGGTTTTGCGGATAGTATAGTACCCATAGAACAAGCCTAACTCTTGGTTTAGTAATAGGTCGTATGTGACTGCCTCTGATATTTCATTTATTTATTTTAAGGGCTGTACACTGTGTAGTAAATAAAACGTAAGTATGTCTAGATTGTGAGTCTAGAGAAGCTAATAAATGTCTTGTTAAGTCCCCTTGCGTTGCCTGTTTAAGTACATATTTAGTGCCTATTTTGTACAGACTAAATCCTGTTAAAGTTCTGTTGGCGAGGCTCCAGGGAACTCCGTAATTACTGGGCTAAGTATTCATGTTGGGACTTATGGTAATAATCTACATAAATGTGATTTGTTTCAACAAATGTATTGCATTTTTATTCATTTAGTTTTTGTTAATATCTTATGTTATATTATATCTCGCTTGGTGATACATGTGAAACACTAAAAACGTTTGCTCGCTGTTTCGTTTACTTGTCCAAATTCTCATAACTTAGAAAATCATAGTATTCTGAACGGTTAAATTTTTCTGAATTTTTATTAAATAAACCTTACCTAACCTACAAGTTCTGTAGGTATGTCTTTAAAGTACTGGCACTATTCTAACCCGGCAACTACACGGCACCAATTTTATTGAAACTGTTTATTGCTTTACGCTCTCAAATTAATTAAAAATAGATTAATACGACATAATCCATTTTTAAACCAGACCCTCTTATCTATTCGGTAAAACGATATTTCTAATGACATGTTATGGTATTGATTTAAGAGGCCGTATACGAAATTTTGCCGAGTAAGTGCGATTATTGAGACTCATAACGCGGACTGTATTTATGTGCTGGGTGACTTTAATGCTCATCCGGGTGAGCTTTTCTTTACAGAACTAAATAACTTTTGTGTGGAACAGAAGTGGCGCTGTGCGGACATTGAGTTGCTAGGCAGTGGGTCGGCGGAGTATACATACGTGAGCGAGGCTCACGGGTGTAGGCGCTGGCTGGATCACTGCCTGGTTACTGAGTCAGCATGGTTAACGGTGACAGAAATTAGAATTATGTATGACATTTTTTGGTCGGACCATTTTCCAGTATTTGTTAAATGTAAAATAAAAAATTTGGGTATGTTAAGATATGACATGAATGATAATAATAGTAATAATAATGATAATAGTAATAATTCCAATAATAATAATAATGTTAAAATTTTATGGAGAGATAGGAATGTTGACCAGATAAAATTGTATAATGAATTATGCTGTGATAAATTGAAAGACATTGATTTTCCCGTAGAATTAAGTTTATGCTGTGATAATTATTGTAATGTGGTTGCCCATAGGGCATTAGATAGTCTTTATAGAAAAATAGTAGAAACTTTACAAGTAGCGTCCATTAGAAGTAACAACTGTAAGTTTTTTAAGCGCAGGCAGGTTACGGGCTGGAACAAGTACGTAAAAGAGGCCCATGCTATAGCGAGACTCTGTTTTCAGCAGTGGGTGGCCTATGGTAAACCTGCTTCAGGACCTCTATATATGGATATGTGTGCTTCCCGTAAGTTTTTTAAGGAAAAGCTGAAGTGGTGTCAGGACAACGAAGAGCAAATTAAAATGAATATACTGGCTACTCACCACAAGGCTAAACAATTTGGCAAATTTTGGAAGCACACGAATAAAATGAACCATAGACCGACTCTGCCTGCAAACATCGATGGGTTGTGCGAGCCCGTACAGGTGGCCAATATGTTCAAAGAGCATTTTAAAGTTGTGAGTCCACTTGAGGGGGTGTCGCCGGTGCACTGTGCTGATGACTTTGGGGATGACAGGCCGGTACGGTTTTCGTTAAAACAAGTTAAGGACATTATTATGTCACTAACGAAGGGGAAGTCGCCGGGTCATGATGGACTCAGCATAGAGCACCTGCGGCACGCGGGGGTTCACCTACCTCGGGTACTGAAGATGTTCCTCAATCTCTGCATGAGTCACTGTTATTTGCCCAGTGATTTCATGAGGACGATTGTCGTGCCCATCGTGAAGAATAGGACGGGGGATGCCTCCGATAGGTCCAATTATAGGCCAATTTCATTGGCAACTGTTCTAGCGGTATAGTAGAAGTATCCTGTCCTGTCTCGATAGTGAAGATATTAAATTAGACACTTTTTAAGAAATGAAGATGTATAATATGATTAAAAATTTTAAAAATACAGAAAAATAAGCAGGAGGGCACCGACACGAGATCTCGTGTCTGGTGCCTATCGAAATTATTTGCCAACTGACTAATGGATCGGAAATTACAAAAATAATCAATAATTTTGAATTTGGAAAGATTTAGATGGTAAAGAAAAAGTGGCCAGGAACGTAAAAAAAGGAGGTTTGTAACAACCTCGTTACAATACCCGGGCTGGCTTGGAAAGAAAAATCCTGAGCTTGGAGTGAAGGATTTTTCTTTTACATTCTTAACTTATAAAAAAGAAAAAGAAAAATGATCTTAAATTAAATGGTGGTGGTTGAGATGAAAGATGCGGTGAGTGAGGTGAGAATGAAATATATAGTGGGTATGTACAGTGGGAAGCAATCTATTACTTTCATTCTATTCCTTTCATTCATCCTTCATTCATAGTTATGGTCGCATATATCGCAGCTCATAACATCATTCAAGTAGAGTATTCTCTTATTAATTCGGCAGAGATATACTCCATAGAAGGTCCCGTAATAGTGTAGGCTTTTTTAAGATCAGTCACCAACCGCTGATGTAGTCTAAGATGATAAAGTACCTATATACAAGTATTATATAATAAAAAAAAGTTTTCTCACTCAGAGAAACCTGACGTACATGTTGACGTACGTACAATACGAGTAATTAACCACTTCTGGGTTGGAAAAGAATGCATGACCTAAGGCTTATTTAGAGAGTAGTCAGCCGCTCTAGAATAAAAAGTTAACGTGTAATTAGATGAGGGAGTAGATACGAAGCAAAGTACATAGTTAAGAACTATGAAGAAGAACTAAGAGTGGTAAGGCTCTTAGAAAAATATCTATATTATTAATAGTTCATGACCTGAGGCTTATTTAGAGAGTAGTCAGCCGCTCTAGAATAAAAAGTTAACGTGATTTTGCTCTAATAATAGAACAAATTCAAGAAATGAAAATAATGCTTTAGTGAATGAGCGTGAAGAGATAATGATACTTACATTAAGACTTTAAATTATAAATTATACCTAATTAGAGAGATAGAGAAAAGTATAAAATAAAATAATAATAAATGTGTAATGTAAATTTGTATAAAATCTCTTGGACAAGTTTGGCCTGTATAAATAAATCGTTTGATGTCTTTTGGTCTCGTTTCTACCAAATTGGTCAATTTTTGAGAAAGGAGGTCTAAATCTGTTAATGGTTGGACAGAGACTGCTGACTGGTAAGAAGATGATAGATTTGACGTTTTATTGTCAAAATCTTTTCGACATTGAATAATAATTTCAGATATGTTTTTAAATGCATCTAATGTATTTTTAGTGTATTCTGTTGTAATATCGACTCGATCTATGCGATGTAGCAAATGGATCAAGTATGTTGCTATTTTTTCACGATGAGAATTACTTAAATGTAATGTGGCAATTCGAGAAGAAATTAAAGAAAGACTGCGTTCAATCTCATCGATATCTTGCTCTGAAGAATAAGGGCTTTGAGAAATTGATTCTGTGGGGCTGGATTCAAGGATTGAAGATAACTGTCGGCGTAGTTCGTCGGCAGTAGACGAAGTCGTGACTTGAGTGCCGCGTAATTTCAGTTCATAAATAAGCTCTGGTTTGTTAGTAGTAGGGGGTTCATATTTTTAAAGTTTATCTTATTTCAAAATAAATATATTAATAAAGTGTTTATATTATTTATTTATAGTTTGAGTAACGTATGTCAGTGAGTAGCCAATCTTGAAAATCCAGTGACCTCTAGATAGGCGGCATTAAATGCCCTAGTAAGTCACCTTCAAGACAAAAGTTGGTATGTTGGATACACCGAGGATATGCTCCTACGGTACTGCCGTAAGTGTTACCAGTCACAAAGCACAAGTGTCTCGATAAGAGATTATCACGAGTGAATGTTTCCAGTTATGCTAGTTCCAATGGAACCGGGATTGAATATTTGTCTGAATATGGGGTGATTTCTTTTTGAATAGTGTACTGTTTGAGTTTTGTATAGAGTTGTGATTGAATAAGTGTGTTGTATGTATAAATATTTTAGTCCTGTAAACGAAAAAAAAGAACACAAGCAACACACACTTACCTTTACCCACACAACATACACACTATGAAAAGTAGGGAATTAATGAATTAATGAATTATGAGGAATTTCGTTCTTGTTGAATGCTAAGGTAGGGTATAATAAATAATTATTACAACAACACAATATTATCACTGAATTAGTAACTAATAGTCTGATCTTGATGTTGTAAGCTGTTTTTGCTGTTCGCTGAGGTCGTTGCTAGAGTTATTGACGTTGGTGCTGCTATTCGCTGCTGTCGCTGGTAGTTATTGCTGCTGGTAACGGTGTTTCTGTTGTTGCTGCTGCTGGTATTGTTGTTGCTGTTGCTGCTGGTATTACTGTTTCTGTTGTTGCTGTTGCTGCTGCTGGTATTGTTGTTGTTGATGGTTGGTTGGAGGTGGTAGTTGGTAGATATGGTATACGCTGGTTCGATTGATCGATTGTTACCGGAGAGCCATTTCTAGCGGTATAGTAGAAGTATCCTGTCCTGTCTCGATAGTGAAGATATTAAATTAGACACTTTTTAAGAAATGAAGATGTATAATATGATTAAAAATTTTAAAAATACAGAAAAATAAGCAGGAGGGCACCGACACGAGATCTCGTGTCTGGTGCCTATCGAAATTATTTGCCAACTGACTAATGGATCGGAAATTACAAAAATAATCAATAATTTTGAATTTGGAAAGATTTAGATGGTAAAGAAAAAGTGGCCAGGAACGTAAAAAAAGGAGGTTTGTAACAACCTCGTTACACTGTAGCTGCCAAAGTACTTGACGGTTTGCTGGACGGTTTGCTTTCGAGGCATGTCAAATCGCAGGATGCTCAGTTTGGTTTTAAGCCTGGATTATCGACGGAAACTGCGATTCTCTGCTTTAAGCATACCGTCCAGTATTACACGGAAGGGAAGACGCCAGTTTACGCCTGTTTCTTGGACTTGTCGAAGGCATTTGACCTAGTCTCCTATGAAGTCCTGTGGAGTAAGCTGGAGAGGGACACTACTACGCCGAGGGGAGTGATTAGCCTGTTCCGCTACTGGTACGGAAACCAGACAAATCAGGTGAGATGGGCTGGTTCGCACTCGGATATGTACAGGTTGGAATGTGGGGTAAGGCAGGGGGGGTTGAGCTCGCCTAGACTTTTCAATCTCTACATGGACGAACTGATTGCGGGGCTCAGCGGTACCGGTATCGGATGCTCGATCGGTGGGGTAACCGTAAATAATATTAGTTACGCTGATGATATGGTACTGCTGTGCCCGGCAATCAGTGCCCTTGTCAAGCTAATTCGTATTTGCGAGGAATATGCGGTGACCCATGGCCTAAGGTACAACGCGAGTAAGAGTGAGCTAATAGTATTTAAAGCCGGTAACAAGGTAATAAATACTATTCCAACGGTCCATCTATGTGGGGCTCCTCTTAAAAGAGTATCTCGGTTTAAGTACCTGGGGCACTGGGTCACCGAGGATCTCAAGGACGACCTAGATGTTGAAAGGGAACGCAGGGCATTGGCTGTGCGATCAAATATGCTGTCCCGCAGGTTTGCACGTTGTGATAGGAATGTCAAGACGACTTTGTTTAAAGCGTTTTGTCAAACATTCTATACGTGCAGCCTGTGGGCAAACTGCTCCAAGAAGGCACTAAATGCCCTGCGTGTCCAATACAACAATAGTTTCAGGATGCTGATGGGCTTGCCCCGTTTTTGTAGCGCTTCCGGCATGTTCGCAGAGGCGCGGATTGACAGCTTTGGCGCCGTGATGCGGAAGCGGGCTACGTCGGCGTGGTGTCGCGTACGGGACAGTCCCAACAGCATCCTGCAGCTGATTTGGGCCTCGCCTGCTTGCGGCTTTTTAGCACATTGGGACTCCATTCATATGGAGTCCAGAATTAATGTGTATAATATTTTTTAATTACCTTTTTTAGTTTTATGTTACTACCTTATTTTATAAGACTTTTATAACTAACAATATATGGACATCTGCCTGAATTAAAAATTTTGAATTTGAATTTGAATTAACTCGTCAGGTAAATGAGTCGTAAATCGTAACGTATACAGTATGATAAAGTGTTATTAGAAATATGGCTTTACAATATTATAGAACCCCTGAACAAACATTAGGTATTGCGTTTAAACTAGCACTCTTATAGAACACTCGCCCACAAAATAAACTCATTCACTCAAACATAAACCATACAAATGTTTGGTATCGCTGAACCGGAACGATGCTAAAAATACATTTGTTTTTAGAGTTCCGTGGTCAAGTGACAAAAATGAAAGCTTTTTATAATTTCACTATGTCTATTATTTGTATGTCACATATAATTTTAATCCAAAGTAACACATTATAAAAAAAATCTGTCTTTTTACCCGACGAAAAAATGGAGGAGATTCTAAAGTCCACGCGTATATAATAATATATAAAATATATTATGTTTTTTTATGTATGACTACACATAACTTTTTACAGAGTAGTCCGATTTTTTTTATTTTTTTTTATTAGATATGACCTCGAATTTGGTTCTATATAAATTTAGAAAAAAACCTATCCTTTTTACTCACAAATAATATTAATGCTGAGTTGTAAAATATAATACTATATATAATGGCCACAAAAAAATATAAAATAGGAACTTTTAACAAAAAAACTGAAAGGCAAGAAATAATGCATCTTTTTTATTTAATCTTAATAAAATGATACTTAATAATCAAACAACCGAAAAAACTGACAGGCATAAAATAATATACCTTTTTATTTAACCTTAATAAAATTATAGGTAAATAGGTCAGTCAAACTGAAGTCGGCTATTTAACTAAAAGCCAAATTAAGTTGGACTGACATTATTTTTAGTTATTTCGGTGTTTTTGTTTGTTTAAAAGTTTATTTATATCTTATATCGCCTTTTTAAATTAAAGTGTCATAAATTAATTTTGTTTGGGACCGTTTAATAAATATTTAGCCCTAATGTGTAATTTTCGCAAGATATTATGTGACTCATTTACAGCCAAAACTACAAAACACCTAAAATAAAAGCATTTTTTTATAAAATTAATAAGTTTGTGATTCATTTCTCTCGTGGTAACGGCTACGAAACCCTACACTGAATACGACCCGACGTGAGCTTGACTGGTTTTTTGTGTGTTCTACAAGCGGTGATGACGGGCGGCCTTTTTGTATTGCCCTTGTCAAAAATACTTATTTCATATTTAGCCCGTTTGTTGAATATAATAACAGCTGTCAACGAAGCAAGGTTAACGACCCTTTAAGCTTTACTTGTCACGAAATTTTAATTTGGAACTTGAAACATTGTTTTATTAATGTAGTTGTATATCCTAAGCAGATATAATTATATAGTCTAGAAAGTGCAGTCAAACACAAATTTGCTCGAACCGGGAATTGCACCCGGGACCGCTTGCAACGTATCCCTTCATTTTTCATAATTTCATTTGCACTAATTTTATTTGCCATATTGGTCACTGGCTATCATTCATCTTCATTTCCCCTTATATAATAATTTCATTTGCCATAAATAATATTTTTCTGAAATTGTAAACCTTTCAGGTAATTTTTTCATGCCATCGTACCTATAGAGCGCAAACCTAACCTAACCTAACCTTGTTTAGGTTTATTTTATTACATTTCTAAATAGTTCACGGTTTCAGAAAAAATGCCTGTATTGCAAATTAATATTATGGCACATGATTCGTATGGCATATAAAATTAAATCATATGAAATTCGAGCAAATGAAATTATTGCATTTGAAATTCGGCCAAACAATAGAGAACCCTCTAGTAACTGGGCCAACGCGCTGTCAAAAAATCAATACTGTCTCCTATAGTTTATTCGGGGCTTTATAAATCCATTGGTATCCTCACAACACATCGAAGCCCTCCTAAATAAGACGTGCACGTATTAAACTGAATTACTAGCCCTTCACAATACCGCTCAGAATTAGGTACATGAGTCGCCGGAAAATGGCTTCGATGGGATTCGCTATTGAATTATAGGGTCCTTGAAGAACGGGACTATCCCGGCAACGCTTTGTTATTGTAAAGGGTTTTCCAGCATTGACATGGGGGATATTAATTTGTTGAATTAGATTGTACTTTTATTTACTATTGAATTTGAAGAGATCTGTTCTGAAGAAAAAGGTATGTTGAGAATTTTCTGCGAATTATTTGGTGCCAAAAAAGCTGATAGGGAATGTACCTAATTATCTATGAATTGGATAAATACGAGACTGGCTGAGCCTAAACTATGTTTAGGTGAAAAACTAAAGTAAAAGACTTAGGCCTCTATTCTACTGCTTTATAAAGATATCGCGTTTGACGTGTTTTAGAATCGTTTATGTCACAGTCGCCATTATTGTAAATACGTTGATTAGTAGGAAACACGTCAAAAACGATATCGTTATTACCGTGTAGAATTCCAGCCCTGTTGTATGTAATTATGTATACAATATGAAGCTTACGTCAAATTTCAAATATAAAATGTCGGACGGTCTATATACAGTTGTGTTATAACTGTATACATCAAGTCGTCAACCTGAGTTTTTCACCTATAGAAGCCAGTGTAAGGCTGTCCTTTGCTTACCTATAGTGAAGATTATGCAATGTTTTTGTAAGTTATTGATATTTTTCTAAATCTATTAGTTTGAACACACATTTTATTTTTGAAGCTGCAGTTAAAATAAGTTTTCTACCTACTTTAAATATGTTTTTACATATTCTTATTAATAATATACTTAAATTCATGGCTGATTCTACACGGTAATAACGATTTGACGTGTTTCCGTATTGTCAACGTTTTAATAACTCTTATGTCATTTACAATAATGGCGACTGTGACATAAACGATTCTTAAACGTGTCAAACACGATATCGTTTTAACGCATCTGTGGTGCTACACAAGTTGCATTCGACAATCGTTAGCGATTATGTTTCGATTGATAAATGTATGGAATTGACGTAAGCCACCGAGATAGTAACGTGACACTTACGTCAATTCCATGTATTTTTCAATCGAAACATAATCGCTAGCGAGTGTCGAATACACCTTGTCTAGCCCTACTAAATAGAGAGGCCTAGGCCATATTTTTAGTATCTAACATCTATAGGTCAACTTCGTTACCGTTCTTTCTTGGACAGTCGGTTGGGTCAATCAACTATTATTTGTATCTCGTTGCCATGGTGACGTCTCTGAGGTTACTCTTTAAAAACATGATTTTAAATCCACCAAACTCCAGTTTTTATGTCTATTACCCCAATTTTTATGGGTTTTCTTTCAACCATATTTTAGTAGTGTATATTAAATCGTTTTAACTGTTGTCTCCTGAGTTACGGGAGTGAATAACAACATCAAAAAGTTGATCGTGGATCAAATTTTTGAATACCATTCTATTACACCACGCTACATCTCTTAACTTAAATCATCGCAAGTCCCAGCTGCAATGGTCCTGATTACTTTATTTATCAAAAGATATAGAGATTCAGGCTTCCCCTGAGTTATGGGGGGTATTATCCAGGTTGTCGTAACTTCTGCTGATTTAGGTTGTAACCGAGGAATAATTGGTCATTTGTCAGACCCAGATTTGTTTCGGGGAGCGGGGAGGCCACCGATTTATTTATTGAATTAGTTTTTAAATGACGATTAAATTAGTGTTTTTTTTAATAGCTATTACGCTGTCAGGTATTATCAAGAAAGTCTACTTTATTTATAAACTCTATCAAATGATATTGACCAACCTACTTTATATTCCCATAAGATCTTGTCCCAAAGTTTGTACTATAGGTCTCTACTCTTTAGAGTTCCGTTGTCCAACTAGGAATCTTTATAGTTTCGCCGTCCGGTTGTCCGTCCGTCTGTCCGCTCTAGCTAACGTGGAGATGTCTTTTTTTCTCGTCTACCCCATAGTGTGGGATGTCGTTGGATAGCTCTTTCAAAAATTAAGGAGCTTATTTTTGTTAAAGTCCAGTGTCCCTCTCCCCGCCCCCTTCCTACAGCCAAAACTACAAATACTAGAAATTAGAAAAATATCTTGAATGTAAGCGCATATAACGAATGTAAAAGAACACTGTAATGACTAAGAAGACATCATTAGTTCTTGATATACAGGTGATTAAAGTGTTTATACCTAATAAAATCGTCAAAGATGATCAAATGACTTAAAATAGATAATTAGCTACGGCTTTGGAACCCTACACTAAGCATGGACTGACATGCTCTTGCCAGTTTTTATACTTTAAACTATTCCTATCCAAATGAAAAACCTAATAGGTATTTCCTGATTAAGCTTACTCCTTGAAAACTATAGGTATAGACTAGGGCCAGGAACAAAACCACTTAATGTAAAATAACTCCAAGGAATCACTCAACATAACGGGTGTTGCCTGTAATAGGAGCAATAAATTGAGGGATCGTTTCCACACCACAAACGTAACAACATTAATTGTACAACTTTTGAAAATAACTTATTGTGAACTAATCATAAATGAATTTAGATGTTCTAAGCAAGCAAAATATTGCGAAAACTACGAAGTTTGTTGGCTGACAGAAGATGTCAACTAGATTGTTGGATGGAGTACATTGAAAATGTTATATAGTTTGTTAAAAAAAATCTCAAATAATAAATTACATATTTTTTTTAAAGTATTAGATCAAATGTTGCTCAATTTATTGCTTCTATTACAGGCAACAGCCGGTATAAACTAAAATTAAAATACAGCAACAGATAAAAAAAAACTCATTTTGTGGTAAGGAGAGACGATGATAGGAGGCGAGTATAATTAATTGCCAAGATACTCAAATTAAATGGAATATCTTAAAAACAGCTCCACTGAAACATAAAATATTTTCTCGGAGTTGGTTATGTTAAAATGATGATTTAAGTTAACGTCTTGTGCCCAGCACATGTTGTAAACATTGAGGTAAAACTTCTATCTACATCTAGTTTTAATTTAATAGTAAAGAAAGCGATGGGCTTGCAACCTGTCACTCATACACCTAGTAAACTTCTTAGCCTGTTTGTGCAAAATGTGGTTACGGAATTATAAACAAGTCTTTTTAGATTTGTTGGTATTTCTGTAGCTCTGCCTATCCTACTCTGGGAATTAAGGCGTGATGTTATGTATATATGTAGTTAAAGAAAGGGCTGAATGAAGTCATAAACTTTATGCGTCCATTTTCTAAAATAACTATACTATAGAAGTATTCCGTATTAGTCCTAAGGGAAGCTAGAGAATTTGCAATTTTTCAATATGAAATATGTATGTACCACCAGGACCTACATATAATTCGTGTACCCATTAGCCCTATCCATGCCATAAAAAATTCAAGCTTAAAGCTTAGGAGACTAGGTCAATTGTTGTCAACATCAATTGTTGCTAGTTTTCCTAGTTCCCTGAGCCCTAGAAGCTTTCACTATAAAAAAACCGGGCAAAAGCATGTCAGACCATGCTCATTGTAGGGTTCCAAAGCCGTTAAGTACTACAAACATAAAAATCAACCAGTAATCACTAATTTTCTATTTAAATCAATTGGTGCCGTCTTGGATGATTTTAGTAGGTATAAACACTTTAATCACACGTATCTCAAATAACTAATGATGTCTACTTAGTGGTGATAGTTTTGCTTTAAAATTCGTTATATGCCCTTACATTTAAGTTTTTTTCAGATTTTTAGTCTTTTTAGTTTTGGCTGTTGGGGGAGGGACACTTGAATCTAACACAAATTAGCGCTTTAAAACTTAATATTTCATAAACGGATTACTTAATCGATAAACCCGTAATATTTTTGAAAGACCTATCCAACGACATCCCACATTATAGAGACGATGAGAATAAAAATATATCCCCAAGTTACGTGTAGGGGAGGTACCCAAAAATTTATTTACATTTTATTATACCACTTTGTTGGCGTGACGAATATGCATGTTCATGCCAAATTACAGCTTTCTAGTACTAATAGTCTTTGCGCTAGGCTGCGGAAGGACGGACGGACGGATATGGCGAAACTATAAGGGTTCCTATTTTGACTACGGAACCCTAAAAACCAGGGGAAAAATCTGCCTCTCCGCAATACAAAAGTTGCTAACATTTCTTTTTTTTATCGACTTAAAAACCAAATGTAAGTTTTCTATAGCTTGACGTTTACTTCCACGTATCTTGTGACTGACAAACAAACACTCGCGTTTCGTAGGCAATGTCACTACCAACGAGGCTGTACACAAATTATGCACATTTTTGCACACGCTCCTATGAACTAACCGTTTATGTTACCTTGGTACTTTTCCTTGATACATTCCATTCTTTACCCTTAAACAAGCCAACAATACCGTGTGTATAAAACAGTGTAAAAGCCCTTATCTCGAAGATGGATGACGTGACGAGCCACAAAACACTTATTATTCCTATCTTCATAATATAATTTAAGATCGGACGTCAGTCTTATCAAGGGATGATATACGGTACCAAGACAAAGGCCGCGGCGGCCGCTCGAACTATATATCACACGCGCTACTATTGTGCCTTTGTTGATTTTTTACTTTTTGCTTTTTTAAGGTTTTTTTACTGAGTTACGTTACATTAATGCTCAAGGAAATGACTTATATGGATGATAATTTAATTAATAAATATCAAAGTGCAATTTTACACTAAGTAAACTATAGTAGAAGTAGCGACGAAAGTGTGTAGTTATAGGTCTACCAGAATCTGATGGCATTTTTAAAAGTAAAAAAACAGTGATTTTCATATGGCAACTGTCAACTGGCGGCAGTGTCAAATTGTTTGTTTACCGTTGCTAACACTTTGAAACTCGTTTCAACTATTGTTATCTGGTGAAAAAGTCGAGAAAACCGCTTAGATCTTAAGCGAGGAATATTGTTTACAATGTGTATAATAAAATACGCGAAGAAGGAGGTATAAATCAAACACAATCTTCGATTTTAAAGCGTGTTGTGGAGTTGACTTATTTTGAAACGAACTGTTTTGATACTTTTAGGTTTAGGTATATTTTGTCTTACATAAATGCTACTTAGTAGGTACAGGGGTTCCCAGCACTACCATTCGTCGAATAATAACTAAGGGCACCTCTGATAATGGTAAATTGAAAACGATTTCATAAAGCAAGACAAAATAATTGAAATGTTAGAAGAGAGGTTTATCATAAATACTTCTCTCTCTTCATCGTCCTCAGCAGATGAAGAACAAGAAATGGAAGTAGAATTTTTGGAATCATTTTCTAGTTCTGGATGAGATTTTAAGTTATTTTTTATACTCAGTGTATTAAAATTTGTGAGAAAGAATGGTGTGTTTATTATTTTATTTGTGAGCAATAAATAATCTATCTGTTCACGAATTGAGCTAATAAGTTTGAGTCATGGTATGTATGAAATTGTCCTCAGATATATTAAATTATTATCCTATACTGGGAGTTTAATGTAATAGACCTCTAGTGTACATACTCGTATTTTTTGTTGATAATCTTAAAATCATAAAAAATAAAAATTTGTCGAATCTTAGTGCCGTATTAATAAACTCATCTTGGGTGAGATGCCTGTCACAAGATACGTCAAAGTAAACGTCAAACCATAGAACACTGTCATTTTTGATGCATCTCGAGACGAGCATTAGAGTTGAGATCAGTTTATTAATACGGCCCTTAAACTTCCTCATTTTTTTGAAGTCGGTTTAAAAATTACACAGTATCAATACCGTTTAGTCCAATTTCCCCAGTATTGCCATCTACAATTTTTTATTTCCCCATTTGCCATGAGATTCTGGTAGACCTATACTACAAGACCGACTGAACTTCACAACGATTAACAAAATTACATTCCTTAATACATGGAAAATATTCAAGGCTCTGAGGCCCATAATTATGTGCAATCTTAAGACTGCAATCTTAACACAAAGGACAAAATGATCTGACCCCAGTAAATGATGAAAGCTATCTGGTGAAACCTTTCACCGCAAAAAAACACTTTTTTTTTTTTTATGATCTTGTCAACATTATATTTTTATATCTGCCTACGTTTTGTGCTAGGAAATGTAATAGGAAGCATGCAAAAAAAACTGATTTGAGTTTCATTGATACGATTTATGAGAAAATGTAAAAAAAACATTTAAAACGCAATACACTCAGTTTTGACCCGTTCATATAGAATCAAAACTTCTTAAAAAATATATCTTTTAGGTATTGTTTTTTCGGCTTCCTCATTTTATTAACGGAATATTTTAAAGATATTGGCTTAAACGTAGGAATTTCTAAAATAAACGCAAGTTTCTTTATATGGTCCGTATACTTTAACCATGGAACAACAGCTGTGACGACATTCCTTTCGTCAATTTTGTATAGTGTTTTTTGCAGGGGTCTGAACTATGACTTTTTAAAGTTTCATATCTTATGAAAAAATAACACAACAATTGTTTCGCGAACACAGTTATCCTCTTTCATAGAACTTTTCATAGAGCGTAAATAAAACAATATGCACGTTCTGTTAATACTAAAACATTACTTGAAAAGCTGTAGCAATTTCCCTAGTTAGATCAGTGTAATTTCATGACCACTTGCCAGTCCGAACATAATTCAGCTGCCTAATCCACGACCAGTCCTAATTCCACAATTAATGCTTGTAAAACTTTGACAACCGAATCTTCCCATAACTTACTAGGGCCTAGTATAATCCAAAGGGAATTAATTTATGGAGCCCATCTCGCTCTAAGTAAAATATTAATGTAACGCGACTTAGGTCCCACTTGAATATATTATCACTGGCTTTTAGGATTTACTCGTCAAGTTCACAAAAAGGATTTGTCAGTTTAAAGAAGTGAAGTAGCACACTGTACAAAGGACTGAGGGGGTTTTTATGAGCTAGCTTTGCAGTTCATTTTAAGGTGAGCGTATAGGACAGACCTATGGCAGTTGTATAGCTCTGTCCTCTTCTCTGAGCGTGAACAGAACTGCATAGTTATGTCATAATAACCCCCCTGAAAAGAGGACATAGCTATACAATTAACCATAGGTCTGTCCTTTACGCTCACTGTAATAAACATTATGATTGGCGAATTCTGACATCAATAAAGTAGGTAAATATATGACATAACTATGCAGTGCCTCTATTCAACTGCGTTATAACGATATCGTTTTTGACCTGTTTCCGTATTTTCAACGTTTTGATAACTCTTATGTCTTTTACAATAATGGCGACTGTGACATAAACGATTTTTAAACGTGTCAAACACGATATCGTTTTAACGCACCTGAATAGAGGCCCTGTAGTGCTAGACAAGTTGCATTCGACAATCGTTAGCGATTGTGTTTCGATTGATAAATGTATGGAATTGACGTAAGCCACCGAGATAGTAACGTGACACTTACGTCAATTCCATATAATTTTCAGTCGAAACATAATCGCTAGCGAGTATAAAATACACCTTGTCTAGCCCCACTGTTCTGTTTACGCTCAGAGAAAGGGACAGAGCTATAACAGTTTTATAGCTCTGGGGGGTCCTTTTCTCTGAGCGTAAATAGAGCTGCATAGTTATGTCATATACCTACTTCATTGATTTATGAATTCGCCAATCATAATGTTTATTGGCGAGCAATGCCTACCTACCAACCTAACTTGTTTCACCCGTTTTCCATAGATAGACAGTACTATTTAGTTCATCATCATCATCATCATATCAGCCGAAAGACGTCCACTGCTGGACATAGGCCTCCCCCAAGGCTCTCCACTTAGACCGGTCTTGTGCCTTCCGCATCCATCGCGATCCCGCGATCCTTACGAGGTCGTCGCTCCATCTTGTTGGAGGCCTACCAACAGCTCGTCTCCCGGTCCGTTGACGCCATTCGAGAACTTTCTGGCCCCATCGGCCATCAGTCCTGCGAGCAATGTTCCCCGCCCACTGCCACTTAAGTTTCGCTATTCTTCGGGCTATGTCGGTAACCTTAGTTCTACTGCGGATATCTTCATTTCTGATTCTATCCTGCAGAGAAACCCCGAGCATAGCTCTCTCCATAGCCCTCTAGTGACTCTGAGCTTTCTTATGAGGCCCATTCGTTAGCGCCCACTATTTAGTTACGTAGCAGAAATCAAAATACTCGTACTCACACGAATATTTGCCTGTACCGGGAGTCAAACCCGTGACCGCTAGCTTCGTAGGCAGGGTCACTAGTAACTACGGGTAACCGGTGCTAAAAGTTGCAACTGCAAATTTGAAGGATCGTGCTATTCTCACAGCTGTTAAGCCGCAACGATTTCGCATAGCCGCCATTATAATGCGAGTCACATGAAAGCAGATACCTCGAAACCACATTCTGCACTTGTGAATAAAAAGGACGCATGCCCTAACTGATAGTCAATGCAAATGTTACCCTAAAACTTAAGAAATAAGTTCACTAATACACATGCGGTTCGGGGGATCGGGAAAAAGGCCATTGCAGGACGAGTATGCGTTAGCGTGGCTGAGACGCAATCGAGGCCTCCCTATACACAAGTTCAGTAACTGCCTTTCCTGGCCGAGCCTTGAGTGTTAGTGCTTTTCTCAAACAATGCGAGAAAATATTCTCGCTTTTGGCTGTTTGGAGTAAGTTATCCTAGTCTTAATACGGGTTGAAAAAGCAAAAAAAACGTGGCTGCTGCCTTTGGTGATTAATAAAAAAAACCGGGCTAGAGCATATCGGATCACACTCAGTCCTAGGGTTCCGAAGCTGTTAAGTACTATAAACATAAAAATCAACAAGTAACAAACACCAATAACAAATTTTCTATTTAAAGTCATTTGCTGCCGTCTTAGATGACTTTAGTAGGTATAAACACTGTTATCGTCTGTATCTCAAGAACCAGTGATTTACTAGGGGGCGGACAGTTGACTCGAACAAAAATAAGCGCTTTAAAGCTTAATGTTTCATAAACAATAACTTAGCCAATTTTTTTTCACTAACCCGTATTTATAAAATACACCCCACGTTAAGTGTAAGTGAAGAAAACCAAAAAAAAAATTACTACTTTGTTGGCGTAATCAATATTATACGTATATTCTTGCTAAATTACAACTTTCTAGTACTAATAGTCTCTGCGCTAGGCTGCGGACGGACATGGCGAAACTATAAGGGTTCCTAGTTTGACTACGGAATCCTAAAAATGCCTTGGCCTGGAACGCGAAACATCGCGGGCTGTTTCTACAATAGTACAGTTAATATTTTGGAGCATCTTATTTCTTACGCGATAAAGTTCCTTTTTGTAGTATTCACATGAATAAAGTAATATTGATTACACTTCACATAACCCGTTATAACACGGAACACAAATATTTGTATAATTTTAATTAATTTACTTAGCAAAGACATTCTAATCAACTCCGCGTTTCAAATTATTACGCTTGGCATATTAAAACAAACAGCAATCTCCATAATCCATACTAGTGTACCATGTTGACAGAACTGATCCGACACGTCGACGATACGACGCTGACTTCTGGAGTCAAAACGGTTCATATACTTCTTGACATACGAATTAAAGACTGTTTTTTATGTCCACACCCCTTTCAGCACAGAATGATACGATCGTGCGGGTTATCATTGAAAAAAAACCATTTTACATGATTCAAAAACTACCCAAAATAAATTTAAACTTTTAAACGCCTTACGTCAAATACAAATGCGTTCCTTACACGCCAAACATGTATTAAAAACTATGCAAAATTTTACTTAATCCATACAAAATAACGTCTATTTAAACTATACATGTGACGAATATAATGGTCAGTGGCATTGTAGTCACGATAGCTCATGACCATTTTAGTGGTCGTTGGCGTTCAAAGGGTTTAAACCTTAAAATAGGAAGAGGAAGATTCAATTAGATTTTCGTTCTTGATTTGATGCTAAGTTTGGTCTGAATGGGATATAGCAATACTTTTAAATAAAGGCTTGTAGTACAGTTAGGCGATGGGCTTGCAACCTGTCACTAATACACTGGTAAATATGTTAGCACTGATTGTGCAAAATATGGTTACAGAATTATCAACAAGTTTAGAGGTTGTTGTTCTGTAGCTCTGTCTACCCCAGTCTGGGAATGAAGGCGTGACGTTATATGTGTGTTGAATAATAATTGTTTAAAACACCTTCTATATAGTTGCTTGTCGCTTAAAAC
Organism: Acleris holmiana; assembly: GCA_949316455.1. Classification (NCBI taxonomy): domain Eukaryota; kingdom Metazoa; phylum Arthropoda; class Insecta; order Lepidoptera; family Tortricidae; genus Acleris; species Acleris holmiana. The sequence continues at coordinate 23,877,622 of OX438763.1, read as the reverse complement.
GCTTTTTAACTTTCAAAATAAACAGAGTCTGTATGTAGTATAAGGTCACAAATAGCTAGTTTATTAATAATGGTTGTCAGCCAGTTTTATGAAGATCAGATGACCCGTTTAATATATATCAGGCCCTCAATTCTAATGGATAAAACTATATACCTTTAAAACTATTAACCTTTGGCATGTTATATCGTATTATCAACTTGCGAGCTTTTTGAATGTTGTCAGTATCGCTGTTTCTTTCTGATCATGATATCTCTCTTAGTGGAAATCCGTCATAATTATATTATTGAAATGACCTCCAAAGCACATACATAATAAACGGTCGTAAAAAAATGTCTATAGATGGGTTTTCAGGTTATTTCAACGTGTGATAGAGCTTACCTCTGAAACGATATTTCAGCCAGCTGAAAACGTTTTCAAAGCTCAAAAATCACCATTATATAATTATTATTGTTAGGCAAACAAAAATATCCCAGTTTTACCTTTTGATTACCAGGTCATGACTTGTTATATTTTAAATTGGGAAAAAGCATTTTTTTTTTCCTACGCTCTCTTGAAAGTGCCACGAAAGAGAGGAATCGTAATTTTATACGTAAAATTATTGCCGTGTAATTATTTTATAAGATATGAAGCTTCAAAAAGTCATAGTTTAGACCCCCTGCAAATACACTATACAAAATCGACGACAGAATGATGTCACAGCTGTTGTTCCATGTTTAAAATATAAGGATGTAATAAAGAAATTTACATTTATTTCGTATATTATTAAGTATAAGCCAATACGTTAAAGATCGGTGAGGACACCAAAATAACAATCTAAATATTAAAAGAAGTTTAGTTTTAAAATTCTAACAAGTTTTGATTTTATATAAAATGTTAATCAACGGGTCAAAATTTAGTGTACCTATTGCGTTTTATATGTTTTAAAAAAAAAAACTCCAGAATCGTATCAATGAAACTTAATCCTGATTTTCATGCATGTTTTCTATTCGATTTGGTCTTCTAATACCATCACAAATGTATCAGAATAATTATTTAAATAGTAATTGAAATCCGTTGCATACGTACTTATCAGTGTTAAAATAATCACAAAGATCAGAAAAACCACTATCCTTACTAAGTCTTAATTTTACCGTAAGTAACACCGCGTGGAAGTCACTTTACTTAAACGATATCCCAAAAACAAAAGGTGTAAATACAATATAGAATAACGCCTCCAGGCCCAAGTCCATTTCAATTTGAGTTCATTACAGGCGTCCGGAATGCACTGTCAAATGCATGGTCCAAGAATACCCCGTTCTCCGCTTACATCTCATAAATCAAGCCTATTGTGCCCACTTGGCTCGCCATGATTGTTTAAAATCACGGAGCGTGCGCATGATAAGATTTATACACTGCCTCTGACACTTAATTTCGTTCGCTTTCCCTTGACGGGCTCGTATTATGTTTTTTAGGTTTTCGCTGTGGCTCGTATTCGCCATGTTTGCGTGGGGGGAAAGTGATTGTATGAATAACGTTTACTTTTATTCGTGTAGTAGGTTTTGACAAACGTTTTACAGGGCTTACAAACGACGAGGCCATTTACTCTACTAGGTTTAAATAAATGATACGTTTGACGTGTTTTAAGTATTGCTCTTAACTTGGCCGCTATTACTGTCAAGTACATAATTGTTATTAAAACGTTCACAATACACGCCAAAAGCTATATCGTTATTACCGTGTAGAATTTCAGCCCAGGCCCCATGCAAGGCAAGTTCAGTCAAGTTGTTATGTTATTGTTTTAAATATTCTCTTGTCTTTTTGGCGTGGTCCTCGAGGCTTGTACTATGGGTACTAGACAACCAAATCCGACACGTTTACCCTAGAAACGGACGCTAGCCTAGTTGGTAGTGACCCTGCCTTCGAAGCTAGGGATCCTGGGTTCAAATTCCGGTAAGGGCAGATATTTGTGTGATGAGCACGAGTATTTATTCCTGAGTCTTGGATGTTTTCTATGTATTTCTATTTAAGTAAGTTTATCGTTGTCTAGTACCCATTGTACAAGCCTAGAGCTTAGTTTGGGACTTGGTCAATTTGTGTGACATTGTCCTGTGTTTTTTTAAATACGTGAAGAATATCCAAGGCTTAGGAACTAATCACGTTCATTACACGATTCCTTGCCTGGAAACGAACCCGGGGTGGCTAAATTCGTAGGCAGTGTCACTACGAACTATTTTAGCTCACCACGTTCTCACTTGTAACTTATTTGTAAGGTTAATAACCATTTTTTTTAATAATATTTAATTTAACACATGCCTAAAACATGTAATTTTCCAAGCAAGGTGTGTGAATACTTAGCAATTAATCCTTAACTCCACTGGATTAACGAATCAAGGTCGCATTAAAAACCCAGGCAGTATTGTGTGTTGTAGGTACCTTATAGTATAGGTACAACCTATATAAGGTACCTACAAAACACAATACTGCCTGGGTTTTTCATCGGAGTGTGTTTTTAGGGCCCCTTACCTCAAAAAGAAAAAACGGAACCGTTTTAGATCACTTTTTTGTCCGTTCGTCCGTTTGTCTGTCTGTCTGTCTATACCCTTTACATCGGAATCACGTGGAGGTACCGAGTTGAAATTAAACCATAATTTCGAGTCTACAGTCGCCTGAAGCTGTGATCGAATCAAACTACTAAGTAAGCGTAAAAAAAAAAAATACGGCCGTTTATGCCGTAAAAAACGTATATTTCGACACTCTCAAGGAAATCAAAATTTATAGGGTACTTCCCATAGCCCTAGAATCCAGAAATTTAGCAAGAAGAAAGGTCTTACAGCACAAGTTTAGTAAGGAAAAATATCCGAACATTGTTAATTTGTTGCTAAATCACATTTTTTTTTACGATTGTGAACTTACTTGCAGTTAGTAAACTAATCGCGACCTATGTCTAAGTATGGAGACAACAGTTTTTCAACGTCAAAGTCAAGTTTGTCCCTCAAAACAACTTTTCATTCTTATATACAGAACCATAAGAGCACGAGTCCGACTCGCACTTGACCGGTTTTTTTAGAATAATTTAACATGAAGAAATACTACTATTAAATTGAAGCTTTATTTTAATGGAGCTCACGCTTAAAGGAAAATTATATCAGAAAAACTTAAGGTAGTATTATTTTTCCATTAAGTTTCGCGGAAAATTACATTTTCATTAATGTTAACTAACTTTTACACGCAACTGTCCTTAAATTGAATTTCGTAGTATCGTTATTTAAGACTAGTTTTTTTTTAAGATAATGGTCTTTCATACATACATACATACATACATACATAGATCGCGCCTGTTTCCCAGAGGGGAAACAGTTGTTTGTTTGTTTGTTTGTTTATTGGGCAATACAGTTTAAATAAATAAATAAATAACATGTTTATTGTTTTTATTTTGAAATGTAAAGAGAAAAAACCATTTATTAATATTGAATAACATCCCGATCTTAACAGTATCATCGACATAAATAATCGTGCCCCGAGTAAGCACGAATGCTATTTCGTCACTATTCTTATAAAACCTTGTATCTCGTTTTTCGTAATGTCCAATTTTAAACTTATTTACCTTCATCTGTAAGTTTAAAATCGTACATCACTAAATATGATATACGAGGTTATATCAAAATAGTGACAATTTCCTTAACGCCATACTGGTTTGAATTAACCCTATTCTGTTTCGTTTCCTCCTGTCGAACAAGAATACGAAACCTATCAGGCTTTTAATAGCTGTTAAGAACCTTTCAAAAACTTAAGCACAAATTAGAGTTTAGTGTAATCCCCCTGTACCTAATATGGTGGGCGGTAATGCTATTGTGAACGACACAAAGGCATTATTAGGTATTGTGAGATGATCTCACTTGAAGATGGGCCGGAAAAGAATGCGTCGGTAGTTTATCAGGAGGTATTGTTGAAAAGACCTATTCGAATACGGTTTCCGCGTTCAGTTCATTTATTATTACAATGTTCGAACTTTTTTTCATATTATTTTTGTTCACGCCTTCATTCCCAGATTGAATTCGGCAGAGCTACAAAAATCAATACTAAAAAAGAATTCTTGATAGTAAAATTCTACATGTGACTACTTGCACAATCGGGCTAAGATGTTTACCAGTGTAAACATGTTTTTATTAGTAGCAGGTTGCAAGCCCATCGCCTAACAGTACCTCAAGCCCTTAAACTTAGTCACCTCTTACGACATCCACGGGAAGACACGGAGTAGCACTATTATATGCATGCATTGTCCTTACTCATTTGCTTCAGGGTTAGCTGGAAGAGATCCCATTTAGGGATAAGTTCGCCTTTGTACATTAATTTACTATTATAATTGTAATATTTATATTTTTGTGCAATAAAGAGTGTGGGGGACGCGGCCTCAACCAGGCCGGCGTCGAGTGCCCCCGGATTTAGGCACTGGCAAAAGTACACCAACACACAGCTCAGACACGAACAAGAAAACCACAATGTTAATTATAAATATATTTACAACAATCAAGTCACACAAAAGTACAAACACTAGTAAAAACACTATAACTAAAACACTTAGCACTAACAAGTCCCTTAACCTAGTTCGAGTCCCTTTTCTCACAATAGTGGCCCTCGTGGCACACTTAGTACCCCGACCGTCCAGGCTCGCAGCTGCCTCAGTGCGACCCACGTGTCGCAACTAGTGAGGGGAGCACCCAGGTCGCTGATCGACGCTCACGGAAATCTCACTGTGCGACCCCACGTGGCGCAACTAGTGAACGGAGTGACGAGGTAGCGGATCCTAAGCTAATTGGAACTTTCCCTACTATGCACTTTTCAGACTTGGCACTTGTTCCTTTACTTCTTCCTGTTTTCTTGAGGGCGGATCCTGATCGACTACAATTTCCATGAAACCCTACCGGTTTATATACTGCCCTTCCTTACCATGGAGAGTCCTCTCCCTCCATGACGTCTCGCCTCTAATTGGCTATTAATTATTTCGCAATTTTGATGATTTATTGGTACGATTTTCACTATGGCATTTCTACTTTCTGGCCTACGATTTCCTAATTTTTCTAGCACGACTTTTCTCTTATGCCCATAGTTATGTAGGAGGTTGCAGCCCTACTTCCTACGGGGTCCCTGCCGCTATAATTCAGACTTTAATAGCGGCAGGGCCAGCTTTCTCTCAGCTGTGGGAGCGCCGACCTCCTTTTCCTACAGAGATCGACGCCTCCCGTCTCCCAGGAGCGCTCCCACTCTATAGTTCAGACTTTAATAGTAGTGGAGCACTCCTGGGGACCAAATAAAACAACATCCAACCTTGTATTTTAATTTCAGTGGCGGCAATCGGCCCTAATGTATGCTACGCTAAGTACAATTTTCTATCCTACTCTAATACTTAACGCTAATCAATTGCTATCCCTTACATAATCAACTAATTTCTTTCTCCTACAATCAACGAAACATTTTACACAATTAAAGTTAGCCATTCATAACATTATATACAATTAAAAGCTAGCCGTCCGCAACAAAGAGTTTACATACATATATCTGCTATCTGTATATTTGTTATTGGTTTTTTTTAAATCCAAGAACCTATCTTTATTTAACGAAATACAAGATAACTTCTATTTGGAGCTACTCTGTTTATCTTTAAACACAATCGTTTTTAAATTCGTTTATGTTTTTTGTTGTTTAAATACAATAAATTATTAATAAACAGCCACAGTTATTGTATAATAACGAAATTGGCTTTATCTTTAAGTATTTATAGTAAGTATAAACAATATTCAAGGTTATGATTAATCGCGTTTGTACGACAGACGAATATAAGTTGTTGATAACAACAGTTTTGTCACTATTATCAACAAGAAGAGTAAATAGATATGAAATATTGTGTCAGCTTTATAATGATAAAGAGTTGCTGTACTTACCGGCATGAATTCATGTTCTGCTCAATCATGAATAAGATTTTAAATATACACTAAACACACGCACTAATATACTAGTACATTTCTTGGCCTGATTGTGCAAAATGTGGTTACAGGATTGGGCTTTTTGTATTCGGAAATCATAATCAATGAAAGGGTATTCTTAGAAAATTACTTATCAATAAATAGTTTTTGCTCTAAATAGCCAAGTATTTTTGGAGTCGTTGGTATTTGTGTAGCTCTGCCTACCCCACTCTGGTAATGTAGGCGTGATGGAATGTATGAATGGATATAAATAACTTAATTGAATTGAAAGATTCCTGTATTCAATTCATATATAAAATTTTATGGATAGTATAGACAATAAAGATGTAAAATCATATTGGAAAGTAGATAAATAAAAAAACTGAAATCTACTTTGTAGTTTTCACATCCTGTGCAGCAAAATATAAAATAGACATAAATTTTCGTGGAAAAAAGACGGAAATAAATGTTAATTTACTGGTTCACTGGTTTGATGGCATATTTTTTACGCATATTGTATATTTTCGTATAAAATCGTGCGGCCAAAAACAGTTTTTACAAAAGAAACCGTTTTGATTAAATAATAATAAAAAACTAACCTTTTACCACATTACTTAATCTACACAAAAGTTGTTTATTAAATTGGCAATTTCAGCCAATTTTTTATGCGGTTTGAATGGATCCCTAATTTACAAACGCCTAACAAAAGTATTAGAACAAAGTAACAAACAAAATTTGAAAAACAAAACCTAGCGCCGCAGACGATGTAAAATAGTTTCAGCTCAGCACGTTTCTGGGTTTTCAGGCCAAAGCTGATCTTCCGCAGGTTCTGAACTGCTAAAGATATGCTCGTTAATAAGCATTCGGAAATCTTAGAAAAATACTACTGGATTTGAATACATACACATTTTATTCCCAGAGTAAGGTATGCAGAGTTACAGAAACACCAACAACTCTAAAAATACTTCTTGATAAGTTTTTATCCATATTTTGCACACACAGTCTAAGATTTAAATAGATGGATGCATTTGGAATGGATTTCAATGTTGACCAAAATTTGGCAACGTCTACGTGAGAAATTATAAATGATTCGTCAACGTAAGAGTAAAGTAAAAGGAATTTAAAACTAAGGCTGGAATATTATTTTCTCAATCGGATCCTCTAAAGCTTTGTACCTATTTCTATTACCAGATCGTTCAATAAGTCCCGAGACTAACCCGAGACTAGCTTATTAAAGACTCTTTTAATTTTTAAAAAGTACTGGCCATCAATAAAAGATATGTGTGAAATTTAAAAAAATGGAACAATAAATTATTGATTTTGCAGACATTTAAGTGACGCTACACTTGTAATTTCGATACATTCGAAAAAAAACGAGTTTTGCGTGTTGATAAAACATTGTTTTTTAATGTGAAAAAATACCGTTGAAGCACAGCAATGGCTTATAAAATTTTAAGCGGGATCAGCTCTCTATAAAGCAACCATTTGTCGGTAGTATACCGACTTCAAAGGCGGTCGCATGGACACAAATGATGGGGAACGCTCAGGTCGTCCATATGAAGCAGTAACTCAACAAAATATTAACCAAGTCCTAAAAATCGTAATGGAAGATCGGAAGGTAAAAGTGCGCGAGATAGCCGAGATAGTGAAGATTTCAGCTGGTAATAAAATAATTTTATTAAAACAACCTTGTTTTAGTACTTAGTCTCGGGACTTATTGAACCACGTGTTATGCCTCAATATGCCTCAATACTCCGTCCGCATAGAAGTCGTATGGTACTCACGGGAAAAGTACGCTATGCCGACACTGGTTCATCGGTTTAGCCGTGAAATCGTAAAAGACGGAAAGACAGTTACTTTTGCATTTATAATATTAGAATAAAAGTAATGAGTTTAATATTTTATCCATGAAGGTGGACCATAAAAAGCTATTGGGTTTTAGAAATTAAAATAGGACCAGTACCCGGAGAAAATGAATTCAAGAAGTTTAGTTTTAGCGAACGCTTATCAAAATGTACTTAGAGTTTTATCTATGACGCAGGGAGAGATTCATGAGAGTTATATCATTCACGTCACTGTACTGTAAAGTTTACATTTACTTTAAAAACAGAATCATGGTTTATTTCCATTTTAGAGGCTGTAATATAGCCGGTATAATTATAATGTATTATTTTATCTTTGAAATAAAGTATTTTGAGTTTACTGATAAGACAAAACTAATTAAATGTTTTTTGAAAGGCAACTGCTTACATTTAACACCTTATTGTAAAATAAAACGTATTTATTCCGTTTCTGGTACAACATACTCAGAGAAATAATAATTAAATGATTTTAACATAAACATAAAAATAAATACTTTCAGCAATTAATTCTACAAATCACGGCAAATTAACAATTATTTTGATAATTAAGTCTCCAAACAAACTTATACACATTAACGAAAACTATGATTTTCGAATATAATATAATTACGGTCGAAAACCGTGGCGCTAGTGGCCACTGACTTTAACGCAATGCGCGCCGCTAGATGGCTCTGATACCAACAAATTACGAATGTCAAAATTCAGACTTCAAGTTATGTCAATATTCAGACTTCAAGTCAAGAGCATCGGCGGTCGAATGGATTATGGGGATGACTCGTGATCATCAGGATTGAGTTTTTGTAAACATTAGGAAAATTAGTCAATGCTCAAAACATTTTAATTCCTTTATATATTAAACCAAAGTCTAAAAATGACTACTAAAAAATTGTGAAGTATGTTAAGTAAAATATGAAAATGGAATCCTTTAATAGTAACGCTATAAGCTTATCCCTCTTTGTCTTGTGAACTATACAATTGAATGTCGTGCTACACGTTTACTTCAAGTAAGAAAAATATACTGGGCAAAATGATGCTGAACTTGCTCAGAATTTTAACGCAAAAACTTAAAAACCTGCAAGTTCGGCATCAAAATCGAAAACAAATTAACAAAAAAAACATCTAAATGTTGAAAGCTTAAATAAATATATTAAGGACAATGTATGAGCACAAATAAAAAGATTCGGGCTTTAAATTAGGCTTCGGTTACAAAAAAACGCGAAATAAACGAAATACTCGTACTATAGTACTGTCAGAATTCAAGTATTCGTTGCATGCACAATTAGTAGCTTCACCCAACGGATATTAATAAACATTGAACGATACTAAAAGCAAATACAGCATATGCGATCGCGAATTTAAAGCAATATACCCAAACATCCGCCACTTTAGAAAAATGTTCAAGGGGCCGCGAAATCGAGGTCTATATTGAGCGTGAATTTCTAATATACCTGCTAAGATCCTAAAACAGTAGATTGTACAACAATGGCATAAAACTAACCATTTTATCCAAGAGTTATGGTATCCATCCGAGCCGTCAGGCGAGGGTGGATAATTAAGTCGAGGATAAAATGGGTTTTAATACCGAGTTATACACTCTGCGAGGGAGGAGTCACCTCGCCTGTCTGGCTGTAACTGTAAGGTTAAATTGTCTTAGTCTAGATGACGACAACACTTTATGTAGTAGCGCATAAAATGTGAATTATGCAGCCTATACCCAGCATAACGAAGGATTCTACGAGCATGAGAAGTGAAAATTTTTTTTCGCTTCTTCCACATTCATACATCGAGTCACGCATGCACGTCGGCTTCGTTTGCTTAGGACGAATGAACGATACAAAAAGCAATTACAGCATATCCGATCGCGAACTTCTAGCAATATACCCCGGTTTTGCTGACATGTTGTTCTAGTTATTAAAACGACATACCAGCAAAACCAAGATACATTAAAACATTACTGTCAGGGTAACTCAGGTACCAGGGAAAAATGAATACAAGAAGTTAAGTATTAGCCAGCGTTAATCACAATTAGAGGGCCAATCAGAGTTATCTATTACGATAAGAGATAATAATTATCTCCTCGCGTCATGAATAACTCTGATTAGCCCAAGTATTATAATAAGACTACTTGCATTTATTTTTTCCTGGTACCTGGGTTACCCCGAAAGTCCTGTTTTAATGTTTCTTGGTATGTCGTTCTAACACAGTATTAAGGCTCTAATTATGCCATTGCATTTTTCAAACTTCAGGAAAAAAAAAAAGATGGTCAAAAAATGTATTGTTTTAATTCCTTCTAGACATTTTTAATTCCTTTTTTTATATTAAACCAAAGTCTTAAAATGACAACTAAAACATTGTAAAGTATTTTAAGAAGGAAAATATGAAAATGGAATCCTTTAATAGTAACGCTATAAACTTATCCCTCTTTGTCTTGTGAACTATACGATTGAATGTCGTGCTACACGTTTTCTTCAAGTAAGAAAAATCTACTAGGCAAAATGATGCTGAATTTGCTCAGAATTTAAACGCAAAAAACTTAAAAACCTGCAAGTTCGGCATCAAAATCGAAAATAATTAACAAAAAAAAACATCTAAATGTTGATAGCTTAAATAAATATATTAAGTATAATGTATGAGCACAAATAAAAGAATTCGGGCCTTAGATTAGGCTTCGGTTACAAAAAAAAACACGAAATAAACGAAATAATCGTACTAGTACTGTCTGAATTCAAGCATTCGTTGCATGCACAATTAGTAGCTTCACCCAACGGATATTAATAAACATTGAACGATACTAAAAGCAAATACAGCATATGCGATCGCGAATTTAAAGCAATATACCCAAACATCCGCCACTTTAGAAAAATGTTCAAGGGGCCGCAAATTCGAGGTCTATATTGACCGTAAATTTATTAATATACCTCCTAAGATCCTGAAATAGTAGATTGTACAACAAGGGCATAAAACAAACCATTTTATCAGTCAGGCGAGGGTGGATAATTAAGTCGAGGATAAAATGGGTTTTTGAGACCGAGTTATACACTCTGCGAGGGAGGAGTCACCTCGTCTGTCTGGCTGTAACTGTAAGGCTAAATTGTCTTAGTCTAGATGACGACAACACTTTATGTAGTAGCGCATAAAATTCGATTTATGCAGCCTATACCCAGCATAAAGAAGGATTTTACGAGCAGGAGAAGTGAAAATTTTTTTTCGCTTCTTCAACATTCATACATCGAGTCACGCATGCACGTCGGCTTCGTTTGCTTAGGACGAATGAACGATACAAAAAGCAATTACAGCATATCCGATCGCGAACTTCTAGCAATATACCCCGGTTTTGCTGACATGTTGTTCTAGTTATTAAAACGACATACCAGCAAAACCAAGAAACATTAAAACATTACTGTCAGGGTAACTCAGGTACCGGGAAAAATGAATACAAGAAGTTAAGTATTAGCCAGCGTTAATCACAATTAGAGGGCCAATCAGAGTTATCTATTACGATAAGAGATAATAATTATCTCCTCGCGTCATGAATAACTCTGATTAGCCCAAGTATTATAATAAGACTACTTGCATTTATTTTTTCCTGGTACCTGGGTTACCCCGAAAGTCCTGTTTTAATGTTTCTTGGTATGTCGTTCTAACACAGTATTAGGTGAGGCTCCAATTATGCCATTGCATTTTTCAAACTTCAGGAAAAATAAACGATGGTCAAAAAATGTATTGTATTCATTCCTTCTAGACATTTTGGATCAAAGTTTATTACAGCACAACTAACAGTTTGTGAAGTATTATAGTGATTATTATATGAAAATCGAGTCATTTTATTAATAGGCTATAAACTTATCCCTTTATGTCTTGAGAAGTGCACAACTGAGAGTCGTGCTACACGTTTAGTATGTCGTTCTAATTATTAAAACGATGTACCAGCAAAACCAAGACACATTAAAACAAGATTCAACTGTCGGGGTAACCAAGGTCAAACACTGTGGCGCTAGTAGTCACAGACTTGTACGCAATACGCCACGGTGCCGCTAGATGGCTCTGATACAAACAAAATACGAAGTGAAACTAAATGTCAAGATTCAAACTTCGAATCAAGAGCATCGGCGGTCGAATGGATTATGGGGATGACTCGTGATCATCAGGTACCGAGTTCAAATCCTAGGGTCCGCTAATTTATTATTGAGGTTTTTTTAACTTTAGGGTAATAGACAAAGCTACAAAAAAATATTAGTAATTCCTTCTAGATATATTAAACCAAATTCTAAAAATCACAACTAATAAATTGTGAAGTATTTCAATACGAAAAATATGAAAATGGAATCTTTTAATGGTTACGCTATCAACTTACCCCTATTTGTCTTGTGAACTATAATGAATGTCGTGCTACACGTTTATTTCAAGTAAGAAAAATTTACTGGGCGAAATGATGCTGAACTTGCTCAGAATCTTAAGCCAAAAAACTTAAAAACTAGTAAGTTCTGCATCAAAAACAAATAACAAAAAAACATTTAGACAGAGCTTAAATAAATAGACAACGTACAATGTATGTGCATATAGAAAAGGATTCGGGCCTTAAAGTAGGCTTCGGTTACGAAAAAACGTGAAATAAATGAAATACTCGTACTACTGTTATGTTAATGTTACGTATTATGTTAATTAGGTTAGGTACATAGCAGGTTTGAATTTTTAGTATGAGCGCTGTCTCGCCAACAAACTGTTGTGGCAGTTTGGCGAGGAAAAAAAAGTGAACACAAAATGTTATGTAGGTACAATTTATAAATTTTTTTTTTTTAGTGGTGGGAGGACCCTGTGCAGGGTTCGTCCGGATCGCTACCACCATCTTATCCATTAACCACCCGCCAAGCAACAGTGTTCGCATTGTTGTGTTCCGGCGTGGGGATAAGACAACCGGTGAAATTGCTAGCATAGAGGCATTCTATCTTAGTCCTCAGGGTTGGCGACGCATTTGAGGTCTTAGGATTATAGTCTTGAGAATTCAAATGTCTATGGGTCTCAGATTCCACTTACCATCAGGTGGCCTGAGTACTCGTGTGCCATCTCCTTAACATATAAAAAAAAAAAAAAAAAAAAAAAAAAAGCAGTACTCTCTGAATTTAAGCATTCGTTGAATGCACAATTACGAGTAGTAGCTTAACGTTCACCCAACGGATACTAATAAACATTGAACCAAAAATGATTATTTATAATACCGTTTATATCATCAAAAAAATCATACTTGGGGTTATTAACCTCTACAACCACAATCATGGTTTAAATCCGCCATTTTAACGTAGAACCTTAATACCCTAAGGTATTAAATTAAATATAAACAAAAAATATTATGATTAGTCGTTTTGAAAACTTTATACGATCATCATCCTCAAGAGAAAAAATAAATTCCTAATAACTAATACAAAATTTCACAAAAAAGAGTGAAGTTCCAAATAATCCCAGTTTGGTGGGAATTTCACTATAAAAATAAAAATAAACCACAAATATTTTGACAAATATACAAAGTTTTATAGATAGTATGAGATTTATTTTACAATTGTCGACATCGGACTACAAAGAGAAGATTGCTACCATTTTGAACGCCCGTGTCAACCAAATATACCTCTCTGATGAGTTCCTCATTGACCAACAACAATACGTGGCAGTATTTTAACAAACATTATATATCTCAGCACTTTGTACGACTTGAAACATGTAACAACGCAACAAGCAATAAACTGTTCGTTGCTTTATATTTGGTTCTGGAAGTATTTATTATTATTTTTACTAATTGTAAGAGACAATCTACAAAATGATTAAAGCAAGCAACTTTTTTCCACTTTTGTTACTGATACTAAAATTTATTAACTAAACATTGGTATCAAATTTATTGATTAAATTAAAACCCGTGTAAGTATGAGTATGCACAGACATGAAAAAAAAAACAGATAACAAAAAAAATATCATTAAATTTTAAAGATGTAATTTCTAATTGCTAAAATAAGTTATTTTTGCTAACATTTATGATCTCATCAAAAAGCAAAATACATTTTGTTTTTTGTTATGCATTTAGACATTTGTATCAAAACTACTTGCTACACATTTTTTTACCTTTATTTTGTTCAAAAAAAAATTGTGTAGTTCGTTTTATGATTTCTAAGGTGAAATAAGAGCAAGTCAAATTATTTTTATAATTTTATGTAGCTAGCAAAAACCAATCAAACAATATCCTACTTCTTACAAAAATATTTATTGATTGATTCTCCGACTGAAATAGCGTATTCTGAAGGTTTGTCGCTGAGATGGTACTCGGTGAATGCCTCTGCGTGGAACTCGTCGATGTCTGTGAAGCTGTATTCGCTGATGTGATCGCCGTAGGCCACCAGTGCTTGTTTGAACTCCTGGTAGGACTGCCACAGTTCCTCCAGCTCCTCCCAGTAGCGTGTTTCTGCCGGCCCCGCTGCGCGCGCCTTCCCACTTACCACGTGCGCGAACTCATGCGTCACCACCACTTTGTCCACGGCACTCTCACTCAACCGTTTCGAAAACCGGCCATTTGAAAACGCTGCTCGCGGCTTATCGCCAAAATTAATGCATGTTATGTTTTGGCCCAAATTATATAAATCTCGTGTCACTTTTCCGTAATACGTAGCTTCTGACTCAAAAACGACTTTTTGCGTTGTTAAATGTCTCAAGTCGTACAAAGAGCTGAGATATAATATTTGTTGAAATACTGCCACGTATTGTTCTTGGTCAAGGAGGAACTCATCAGAGAGGTATATTTGGTCGACAGGTGCATTAAAAATGGTAGCAATCTTCTCTTTGTAGTCCGATAACGACAATTGTAAAATATATCTCATACTTCCCATAATACTATGTATATTTGACAAAATATTTGTAGATTTCTTTATTTGTAATAGTGAAATTTCCACCAAACTTAAGGATTTTTTGACACTTTTTCTTTTAGTTATTATTTATTTTTTCACTTGAGGATGTTGATCGTACTAACTTTTCAAAACGAATAATCTTAATGTTTATTATTCACGGTATTTATATTTATTTTTTACCCTAATTCTACGTTAAAATGGCAGATTTAAGCCATGATTATGGTTATAGAGGTTAATAACCCCAAGTATGTTTTTTTTTTAATAATAAAAATGGTATTTCAACTTACAAAAATAAAATAAAAACATTGTTGGTACAAATACCTATATTCTCATATGGGTTCATAGTTATAGAATTTACAGCATATCCGATGGCGAATTTCTAGCAATATAGCTCGGTTTTGCTGGTATGTCTTTTACTCTTGTATATGAAGAAGTTTACGGTCGATATAGACCACGATTTCTCGGCCTTTTGATCATTTTTCTAAAGTGGTGGATGTTTATGCTGTATTTGCTTTTTGTATTGTTCAAAGTTTAGTACCCGTTGGGTGAAGCTACTAATTGTGCGTTCTGCGGACGCTCGAATTCAGACAGTAGTACGAGTATTTCGTAACCGAAGCTTACTTTCAGACCCGAATCCTTTTTTGTGTGAATACATTGTGCAGCTAGTCTATTTATTTAGGCTCTGTCTATTTTTTTTTTTGTTCCTTATTTTTGATGCTGAACTCGTAGGTGTTTTAGTTTTTTCCCTTAAGATTCTGGGCAAGTATAGCATCTTTTTACCCAGTAGATTTTTCTAACTTGAAGTAAATCGCGTCGCGCAACTTTCAATTGTACACTTCTTAAAACATAGAGGGATAAGTTTATCGCTTTACTATTAGAAGATTCCATTTTTACGGGCTGCTCTAATTTTTCCGTTTAAAATTTGTGTGGAACCTATCATGATTGTTTATGACACATCCTTTTGTCTCAAAAACTAGTTATAGAATTTCATAGCACGCCAAGTATTTTGAAATGTTTCTCAAAACACGTGACGTTTTTATTTTATTGCACTGATGTTATAACAAATAAAATAGTACAGAATACCTGCCCTAACGTTTAAGTGTAACTATTACAGAGGACAAAGAATGCAGAAATCAGTAGTATTATAAAATATGCTTAAAATTTTACTTTTAGTTTGTTTCTTTATATTATTATTATTGCGGATGTTTGGGTATATTGCTTGAAATTCGCGATCGCATATGCTGTATTTGCTTTTTGTATCGTTCAATGTTTAGTACCCGTTGGGTGAAGCTACTAATTGTGCGTTCAGCGAACGCTCGAATTCAGACAGTAGTACGAGTATTTCGTAACCGAACCCTACTTTCAGACCCGAATCCTTTTCTGTGTGCTTATAAATTGTAGTTAGTCTCTAATAGTGCGTTTTGGGACTAGTGCATTCGCCACCGGAAAGGGCTCTGTCTTAAAGTTATTTTTTTTTTGATGCTGAACTCGTAGATTTTTGAGTTTTTTCCCTTAAGATTCTGGGCAAGTTCAGCATCATTCCGCCCAGTGCATTTTTCTAACTTAATGTAAACGCGTAGCACGACTTTCAATTGTACACTTCTCAAAACATAGAGGGATAAGTTTATAGCTTAACTATTACAAGATTCCATTTTACTTATTGAAATACTTCACAAACTTTTAGTGGTGATTTTGTGAATTTTGGTTTGAAATAGCTAGAAGAAATTAAAAATATTTTTTATGAGCATTGACTATAGTCCCAAAGTTTTAAAAAAAAACAATGTGTAATTGGCGGACCTTACGATTCGAACTCGGTACCTGACGAGCACGAGTCAACACCATTAACGATTAGACCGCCGATGCTCTTGACACAAAGCATGAATCTTGACATTTAGTTTGATTGCGTATTTTTTGGTATTAGAGTCATCTAGCGGCACCATGGCGTATTTCGAAGAAGTCAGTGGCCACTATATCCCACGATATTCCGAAAATCCTGTTTTTATGTTTCTTAGTAATAATCAGAACGACAAACTGAAGTTGACGTGGAGCACGACTCTCAATTTTATTAATTATGCTTGTATTGAATGCTCGAATTCGAAAAGTGTTAAGAGTGTGATTTTTCGTAACCGAAGCCTTTTTTAAGACCCGAATCCTATTCTAATGACTCATTGAACGTAGTCCATTTATGTAAGATCTCTCAATATCGTTTTTTGTTTTGTTTTAGTGCCGAACTCGTGGCCTGTGTCTTTTTCCTCGCCACTCCAAACAAGTCATGGTTCGCGAATTTTTTATAGCCTCCTTATTAAGTAACTCAAGTTTTGTATTATACATATTGAAATATTTGACAAACTTTTAGACGATATTATTTTATAAACTTTCTTTTAAGAATCATAGACCAGGGTCGATAATTTTTGAGACCAAAAAAAATTATAGTAGGATGAAACCCATTGGAAGAGGTAGAGAATATAACAATAACGAAAGGAAAAATAAATTACGGGCGATCTGAGGTCGGGAAGGGGGAGGGGGTGAGTTTTTAAGGGTAAAAAACGGTAAATCTCGATTTCCGGTAAAACTGCTAGTCTTATGAAAAAAAGTTAAATGGCAAAGTTGTAGGTAATAAAAAGATCTACAACTTTTGTATGGACACTTTTTTCACATAACCTCAAAATTTATGTGAAAAATTCGAATAACCGAGTTTTTGATTTTTTATTTTTATCTTTAGCAACAAAAAATATTTTTTCACGAAATTTGGTGAAAACTTACCTTTGTATGTCCCAAAAATACAGTAATTTTTTTGATTTAAAATATTCATTTTTTCACCTTATTTTGACTTAATATCGAAAAAGCACCCTAATTTTCAATCGAAAATTCTCACGTCAAAATATCTGCTTTTTTTAAAAAAGTTGGTGTGTTTTTTGTTTGTTGAAATCTCTACTTTCTGATGGTATAAAAAAATAAACATTACTATGGTAAATATTCTCAGAAAATGCAACCCACCGCAGAGAAAGCAATGAGATTGAAAATTAAATCTAAGAGCGTCTTGAACTACAGTATGTAGCTATTGCAGTCTCATCATTATATTGACTTTGACAAGTTCGATGAATAAAAGCTGATGTCAAAGTCTCAATTTTTTTGTATTTATTATCGATTCTTTTCTTGCTAGACCCCACTAAACGATTCAAAGCTGATTTTTTTATTTCATAGACTTGCTTATCATCTGCCTTATTGCAGATTATACAAACAGATTCATCCATACTGATAATCTGAAAAAACAAAATCAAATTAATAAAGCCTTTACAGTTTTATCATGAGTATATCTAAATTTGTTTGTGCAAAATAAACGAAATTATTATTAAACGAAATCTTCTACTAAAATCTCATTCGACTTTAATTTTTTAGGTTATGTTAGGTTAAACATATTATTTATGAAAGAAAATATTACTATTTTTATATTAAAGCTGATTGGTACAGATTAAAATATAGGTAGTATTTACCTTGCTATGAAGATTCCTCAAGTTTATTTTAAAGTTAATTTGTCACAATTCCCTTCAAGTAATTTAGCCAGCACGTGTTTTTTTTTACGAACGATGTTATTCACTGCTCTGTATCTCGAATACTGGCTAACAGTTTTTACAGCTGCTATGAAATAAAAGGTAGTAAGCCACATACTATGGAGACTGTACACTGTATGTAGTATGTATATAGTCTCTATACCCCATACCTTCCTAGCCCTTTCCCCTCTTCTCTATGAAATAACTTTTGACGGGCTAACATTTTCCGAAGGTCACTCAGGTATATACGTAATCTTAAAATAGAAATAAATAGGTCTCTACGCATATAATTTAAAGAAGATTCGAAAACTTTCTCAAAATATTGTAGATGTCTTATTAAATATTAACTTTATTAACTTATTTGGTTGTTCATTATAGTAGTATATTTCGATTAGCAATTTTTTTGTTTATCAATATAACATGAAATCTTACGTATTTCTAGTAATTAAAGTGTAAATTTTAATAAATAGCTCAAAATTATACATAAATTATGTATGATGTAATGATATGATAATGAATTATGTAATGATTAAAAAAAAAATCGGATTCGAGTTTTTTTCACTATTTGCATTTTCTGAGAATATTTACCATAGTAATGTATATTTTTATTATACCATCAGAAAGTAGAGATTTCAACAAACAAAACACACACCAACTTTTTTAAAAAAGCAGATATTTTGACGTGAGAATTTTCGATAGAAAATTAAGGTGCTTTTTCGATATTAAGTCAAAATAAGGTGAAAAAATGAATATTTTAAATCAAAGAAATTACTGTATTTTTGGGACATACAAAGGTAAGTTTTCACCAAATTTCGTTAAAAAATTTTTTTTTTGCAAAAGATAAAAATAAAAAACCAAAAACTCGGTTATTCGAATTTTTCACATAAATTTTGAGGTTATGTGAAAAAAGTGTCGATACAAAAGTTGTAGATCTTTTTATTACCTACAACTTTGCCATTTAACTTTTTTTCATAAGACTTGAAGTTTTACCGGAAATCGAGATTTACCGTTTTTTACCCTTAAAAACTCACCCCCTCCCCCTTCCCGACCTCAGATCGCCCGTAATTTATTTTTCCTTTCTTTTTTCGTAATTTGTTTTTGTTATATTCTCTACCTTTTCCCATGGGTATCATCCTACTATATTTTTTTTTTACTTTTTACCATTTAAAAAATTATCGACCCTGGTCTATCAGTATTAAAATTGAAATAAATTTGCGGAGATGCGTTAGTAATTTTGTGGGTTGTCCCATACAATAAGTCAATTTACACCGTGTTTGCCATCATCTTACGGCTAATCAATTTATTAGACTATCAACATTGCATGGAGGTGTGGCATCGATGACGAATAAAAAAGATAATGTCTTCTGAGTGCTTTTTTAGGGTTCCGTAGCCAAATGGCAAAAAACGGAACCCTTATAGATTCGTCATGTCTGTCTGTCCGTCCGTATGTCACAGTCACTTTTTTCCGAAACTATAAGACACACTACACTGTTGAAACTTGGTAAGTAGATGTATTCTGTGAACCGCATTAAGATTTTCACACAAAAATAGAAAAAAAAACATAAATTTTGGGGGTTCCCCATACTTAGAACTGAAACTCAAATTTTTTTTTCATCAAACCCATACGTGTGGGGTATCTATGGATAGGTCTTCAAAAATTATATTGAGATTACTAACATCATTTTTTTCTAAACTGAACAGTTTGCGCTAGAGACACTTGCAAAGTGTTGAAATGTGTCCCCCCCCTGTAACTTCTAAAATAAAAGAATGATAGAACTAAAAAAAAATATGATGTACATTACCATTACCATTACCACCAAAAATTGTTTTGAACGAGATCTAGTAAGTAGTTCTTTTTTAAAACGTCATAAAAACATTGATCAAAGCTACAACTTTTATATTATGTTACTTGCTACTACGGAACCCTTCATGGGCGAGTCCGACTCGCACTTGGCCGCTTTTTCTTGTGTACGTTTATTGATAAAGAAAA
Organism: Acleris holmiana; assembly: GCA_949316455.1. Taxonomy (NCBI): domain Eukaryota; kingdom Metazoa; phylum Arthropoda; class Insecta; order Lepidoptera; family Tortricidae; genus Acleris; species Acleris holmiana. The sequence goes on along the minus strand of OX438763.1, from coordinate 23,857,396 downwards.
TGTATGATGTACGTATTATTTACTTCAAAAGATAAAGATAAAGAAAGATAGTAAAAATATTATTCTAAAGATAAAGCCTTCAATTCATTTTCCTCGTGTGAAATTGATGGTATTTTTTTAATAATCCTATTAAGTTGTGCATTCTATGGCCCCTGTAATAGTTACACTTTTACGGTAGAGCTGGTATTCTGTACAGGGCTGAGATTCTACACGGTAATAACGATATCGTATTTGACGTGTTTCCGTATTGTAAACGTTTTGATAACTCTTATGTCATTTACAATAATGGCGACTGTGACATAAACGATTCTGAAACACGTCAAACGCGATAGCGTTATAACGCAGGAGTAGAGGCCCTGTTTTATTTATATGGTGTTTTATTTATATTTTATAACGTACACGGTAATTTGATTGTTATACCATTTCTGAAAGGGACACCGCACGGAAAGCATAGAAAAAAACATCAGTGTAAATAAAAAATATAGATAGGTGTGCCACGTGTTTTGATATACATTTAAAAATACTTGACGTGCTATGAAACTCTTTCACCAGTTTTTGAAAAGAATAGTGTTTCGTAAAAATGTATTTTTTCGTTAGAATGGTAAATTTTATCCAGATCTATTCAGCCAATCTGGCGTGATTGTGTATCATACATACATCCATCCATCCAAACTTTAACATTTATAATAATAATATCACGGGACAATGTCACAAAAATTGTCCTAGTCACAAACTAAGCTCTAGGCTTGTACTATGGGTACTAGACAACGACAAACATACTTAAATAGAGAAATATATAGAAAACGTCCGAGACCCAGGAACAAATATTCGCGCTCATCACACAAATATCTGCCCTTACCGGGATTTGAACCCATAATAATAATTAGTAAGATAATAAATGATTAACAATTGAAACCGTATTACTCATAACAGCTGATTCGTGTAATGACCGATAAGACGTACATATAACTTGGCCGTGACACACGATGTCTGATGAATGATGTTAAACTGTGCTTAAGAGGCCGTAAACCAAATTTTGCCGGTTTTGCTTCTTTTAGTGATTTTGTAGTTAAAAATATTGCTTTTCTATAAGTTTTAAGGCACATCATGATATGATTTCAGTTCTGAACGAATAAATGAGCTACGAATGAATGAGAGAAATATATTTCAGGGTGGCACTCCATACATGTAACTAGGGGAAGAAAAAAATTTTTTTGAGTTACAATACCGTGTGGGGTATTTTTAGATAGGGCTTCCAAAATGATACAGGTTTTTATATAGGTTTTTAAGTGATTTTTTTACGTAAGTGAACAGTTGGCGAGATATACGCTTCTAAAAAATAAAAATAAAATGTATTTCAACCATGAACGTTCCTCCTAGCTACGGAACCCTTCACTGTGCGTGGTCCGACATGCACTTGGCCGGTTTTTTAGTTTTGTCGAGTATTATAATGCGAGATTTAGGTTATTTTAAAACATTATATATTGCTTATTTTTTTCATTTTTTTAGATGTGTTTTTAAGGTAATTAATTAGTTTTGAACTGAACTTTGTTACTGTTGTTTAAATTTTGTGAACGAGAGTTTTAAGTAGTCGAAATCAAAAAAAAGTTTTGCCCATTTTGTATAAAACTTTACGTTAATATTTTTTTAACACAGAAAAAAATATGTAGGTAGTATAAGTAATTCATAAATTTTTTAGACTACTTTAACAGCAATAAATTGTAACTTTTCATGCCTTTTAGACTTGAAAACGATTCGTGAATTATATTCTAAACCTCTTATAGCGAAATTCACAAAACCGTCGCCGATTTCAGTTCAATTAATCAAAATAATATAATAAAAAGAAATAATAGCTCAAAAGTTCACACCCATAGTACAAACCTAGAGCTTAGTTTGGGACTAGGTCAATTTGTGTGACATTGTCCTGTGATATTATTATTATTATTAAGTAAATCAGCGAAATCGGCAAAATTCCGTATACGGCCTCTTAAGAGATCAAGGTCAACCCTTTTTACAACCTGCGTGGTTATCCTCGTTGCAGAGGTCGTACCACAGTATAAATGTCGTTGTACTCTCACTTATTTGGTACCCCGCAAAAACAGGACTGACAGGCCAAGAGGGACGCTGCTATTCGTTAGAATGAGAAAGCTATACTTCTATAACTCTATTCTTGTCGATAAAACCATAATCTAGCGTTATCGTATTGTTTTTAATTCGGCAGCCATTACTGTCACGTAATTAAAAGTTATCGTAACGTGAATAATTCTATAACATGTCAAAATCATCTGGGTTTTACCAAGTAAAATAAAATAAATAAATAAATAAATATCAGGGGACAATCTCACACAAATTGACCTAGTCCCAAACTAAGCTCTAGGCTTGTAATATGGGTACTAGACAACGATAAACATACTTAGATAGAGAAATACATACTTAAATATATATTAGAAAACATCCAAGACTCAGGAACAAATATTCGCGCTCATCACACAAATATCTGCCCTTACCGGGATTTGAACCCAGGACCGCTGGCTTCGGAGGCAGAGTCACTCCCAACTAGGCCAACGTGTCGTACTATAGAACCTCTGCACGCTCGTAGGCAAAAGAAAGATAAAACATTAATTCGTGACAAAAAGACAAGCAAAAAGGAACAATGCAAAAGGTCAGTCCAACTGAAGTCGGATTTTGGTTAAAAAAATTGCGGGACGCCGACTTTAGGTGGACTGACCCGTTTATTATTTAGGTTAAATAAAATGTACTTATTATTTTTTGCTTTTCAGTTATTTCGGCGGTTCAATATCCTATCCATAAAAAATAATTATCAGAATTGAACTACTTTGTACAAAGGAATACGAAGTCGTACAAAGAAAAAACTCGTTGACTTGGGAACCTCCTCAGTTTTATCGTTGGTTAAAAATTAAATCTATCACGACTAAGTGAACTTCATTAGTTATTGAGTTACAGTCGAGTTGATTTGTTTTTCATAAAAGTCATGTGAAAAGAAGTTTTCTTTTCCTTATCTAATCATAATGTTACTGTTGTAATAATTATATTTTTATGATTATTTTATATCGCGTAATCTACCACTCACGCGCACTGACCAATGAGAGAATCCAAATCCAGAGGCTCGGCGGCAAACGTCAGCAACTTGGCGTCGGAATGTACTTGAGTTTAGTGGCAACAGGACCTTGTACATGATCCATTCGAATCCTAACCACTATCAACCCTTAACTTACTGCCAAGCAGCAGTGTTTGAATTGCTTCAATACGGTGTAGGGATAGGACGACTGGTGAAATTACAAGCATAAAGGCATTCCATTTCATCAAATAAAATGAAGTAAAAATTAAAGACGAATCGAAAAAGTTACGTTTCATTGTAATTTTTGTGCTCGAGTTAGTTCAGGCCTTGGTGTGGAACATTTTATTTAATCTAGGTTGTAGCACGGAGGATAGTGCTTATGATCTATTTTGTGTATGCGTTCTTAGTAAAAATCCAAAATTTCGACCTTTGATATGCAAGCCGATTAACTCAACAATTTAATTTACTATAAAAGTATTCATGAAAAGAATAAACAAGACGAATATGTTTTTTTGTTTGTCTTCCAGGAAAAAGGTTCCTATTCGTACTGGCTAGGTGAGCGCTGATGGAGGACTGTTTATCACCACTTACCATCCGGCTACTAAGCGAGTAGCCTTGCTATCATAGATTTATTGTATTAATGGTTCATTAGTTCATTACAGTCCTGTACACGGAAAAGAAAATAATTTTGTATAATTCATTTAACTCATTCCTCACTATCCGACGGCGATCGTGAATTTGATGCTGTTACATTTTTACTTATTTCGTTTGTTAGTTAGTATGCTCATGCTGCAGACCAGGTAGACCTAATGCTCGATGGTCCAACATAGCAACAGCCGGAAAAAAGTGGAGAAGAGAGAACATTCTATGAATAACACGAGCAAATTATTAAGAAGAGGCGTATGTTTAATGGTCATGGAGAATTGTGTTCTAGCTAGATCAGTATGTATTCGTCGATTGTTGATTTGAAAAGTTAGGAAGTCGTGAAAACAGCGTTCAGTGACGTTTTAATCGCTATGTTCCACGTCCATTATGTACGAAAGGTTGGCGCTGGTCGCTGTCTTTAAAACTACAGTGTAGATAGACAGATAATCCACAGCTGGTTTCTAACGCAGGCGACGGCACCATGACTTTTTAATTGAACCGTTTTTAGAACCGGTTCCAAAACCTGGTATATGATATACTTAACACACAAAAACTACATTTTGCAAATCATTTATACTCGTACTTACTAAAAGTTTTTGTAAAATGCTTTATCCTTGTCAACCGGTGTAGGGACCTAAAACCAATTATTGGCAGAAGGCAATGTATGCGAGTTTCTTATCTTTGAATGTAGATTTGATAGAAGATAAGTGGGATAAGAATTAAGGAAGGGTGAGGTAGGTAATAAAATAATGGATGGTTTTCTATAGAGGTGTAACATCACCGCCTACAAATAACTGATAAATAATAAATACTCGTACATCATGTTTTTTTTTTAATTTAAGAAACAAAAGGTCGTTTACAGAAAAACTTAGGATACTATAACTTAATATTTAAACCTGGAGTTTCATTACGGTAGAATGTGATGTTCCGTCTGTAAGTAAATGAATTACAAAAAAGAGAGAACAAAAAGAAAAAAAAACAATACAGGTAGTAAGTAGATTAAACCAAACGTAATATTATACTAATATATGAAGCTAAATAAGCCAATTATAATATTGATAACAAAAATCACGATTAAAATTAGTGGTAGTGCAGTTGAATATATCAATATTTGTTAGCTTATCACATTCGTTAAAAAGTGTGTTTGCTTGTAGCTCGTGTGAGTGTGACCAGTTCTAAAATCAAGTTGTTTTTACAAACTTCTTTTGCACTTTTTCAATTCTTTCGATATAAATAGAATTAAAGCGTTTCCAAACACGGGTTTGACGACACGCTATTCTAGTTGGTAGTGACCCTGCCTTCGAAGCTAGGGGTCCTGGGTTAAAATCCCGGTCAGGGCAGATATTTGTGTGATGAGCTGGATGAACACGAGTATTTGTTCCTGAGTCTTGGATGTTTTCTATGTATTTAAGTATATATTTCTCTATATAAGTAAGTTTATCATTGCCTAGTACCCATAGTACAAACTTAGTTTGGAACTAGGTCAATTTGTGTGACATTTTACTGTGAGTTTATTTAAATGGTGCAGGCGAATCCGAGATTGCTATATTGTTTTAATATTAATTTGCTCATGAACTTAACAATATTTCAAAAAGCAAGGCATACAATTTTATTTAGAAATTATGAGTATTTTTAAAGATTCGCATGTGGTCACAGTTGATATAAAGAATACCACGGAAGAGATTTAATGGTTTTCCAGTAGTAGTAAGTCGTGCCGTGCGTACAAATTATTTTGCTTATCAAACCACAAAATGCGAAAACATGGTTCTCTGCCTTTTCGCCGACAAATCTTTGACAAATGCATCGTTTTGCAACCTATTCATTTGCCAACCCCCTTTTTTCGTGTAACTACAACTATTTCAGGATTTTTAAAAGACTTAACCTACCTAACCTATTGGGTTCTAAACGATGGTACTGATATAAATTCAGAATTATTTACAGTTTCGGAAAAATCGCGGGTCGTCAAATATTTCGGTTTGTGACCAGAATCATTTGTGAAACGTTGGTTATGAAATGCTAGGATCCCGCAAAAACATATAAATAATATGCAAGTAACTAGTCTTCATTTTTCGACTTACGAAAATATTTGTCAATCAATTTCCCGACGTATAAAGCAGTAGGTGAAGGTTGCTCGCTAAGGTGGTACTCGGTGAATGCCTCCGCATGGAAGTCATCGATGTTTTTGAGGCTGTATTCGCTGATGAGGCGTCCGTAGGCTGCCTGTGTTTTTGCAAAATGCTGGTAGGGCTGCCAGTAGTACGTATCCAGATCCTGCCAGTAGCGTGTTTCCACCGGTCCCGAGGCACGCGTGGACCCGCTCAGAACGTGTGCGAACTCATGCGTCACCACCACCCTGTCTATGGCATTCTCACTCAACCGTTTCGAAAACCGCCCGTTCGAGTATGCTGCTTGAGGGCTATCGCCAAAATTGATGCATGTTAAGTTCTGCCCGGCGGCATTTTTATCTGACTCCACTTTTCCGAAAAACAAACTACCTGACTTGAACATAACACTTTGTGTTGTTACATTCCTCAAGTCATACAAGGAGTTGAGGTGTAATATTTGTTCTAATACTGCCACCTTTTGTTTTCGATCCTTGAGGAACTTATCGGAGAGGTGAATTCTGTCGACAGGTGCGTTGAAAATGTTAGCGACCTGTTGTATGTACTTCAATTTCGTGTCCTCGTCCATAAGAATGACCTCCATGTTTAACTTGAACGCTCGAGCTGTTGTTTTAACTTTTATCTATAAGTCACTAGCGATAACCTTAGATATAATACAAACTGGTAAACCCTTATTCTTTTTAAATTCTAAATTGAAACGTGCTTGATCAACTACTGTGTACCAGCAGCTAAGACTGAATGGTTTACGACTGTTGTTACCAGCTTTTATATTTTCGCCAGAGTTTAAAGTACAAATCCAACCGTGAATTTGTAAACGGGAATTCTCAGATGTACATTTTTAGACCTTATCCCATTGAAATAAGGTGCAAAAGTGTATACGTATTTAACAGCTCTACTCCTTGTGGCTAACGACAAACAACGCGAGCCATTGATTGGTATGTTGTGCGGTTGTGCGTGATACATATGATATTATCAACGAGATGCGACGCGAGGGCGTGACGTCGTTAATTACGAATATTCCATGGACCATTCAATATCCAATATAATTTTAATAAATAATAAAATAAATAAATATCAGGGGGTACAATCTCACACAAATTGACCTAGTCCCAAACTTAGCTCTAGGCTTGTACTATGAGTACTAGACAACGATAAACACACTTATATAGAGAAATAAATACTTAAATACATAGAAAACATCCAAGACTCAGAAACAAATATTCGCACTCATCACACTAAAACTGCCCCTACCGGAATTTGAACCCAGGACCGCTGGCTCCGGAGGCAGGGTCACTCCCAACTAGGCCACCATGTCTTCAAATATTGCGACAGATCTTACAAAATTGTGTGTCTTGCACAAGTTTGTTAGGAACTTTTTGATTGCCGTCGGTATTTGAGCGTTACAAGAATCTACCAAATTATTAGTCCTTTAACAAAAGCCAGTTTAAGTAATAAAAATTTATTATGTAACTTCTGCTCTAGTGATTTTATTTGAACAAAATTAAATTGATAAATAGCAAGGTTTTACTTTCGATTAAATGCACTTGATATATAAAGAGGGAATAATATGTCCAACAGTAAATAAATGATATTTTTTTTATGCGCTAAAACAATTATTTACCGTCAAAAAGTTAATAACTGTTAATTCACTTCAGACTGTTAACATCAGTAAGGTAAAAAGATATACACGCCCTTCCTACTATTTTAATGATGAAATAAATTAATATAGTAATAAATATGTGCTTACCAAGTTTTGTTTTTATTTCTTTATTTTAAAAAAACTTCAGCAGATCTTCTTCTATGCGTTTGTCTTTAAATATTGATATAATAATAATTTAAAGAAATTTTGCCGTAGTATGTGACCTTGTAGTCAACGAAGTCGACTACCTTGGAATTCCCGCAAGCTTAATGCGACCGTTCCAGTCATGTCTCAGTCGGTGGTCCCAAGTCATTTCAAATATATTGTGATACTCATAAAACTGTACGTTACCTAAATAAACGTAAAAAGCGGACACAGAAAATATAGGTTAATTTATTACCTAGGTTAATTAGCAACAAAACGGTAACTCGTAATTTTATCGAATTTCACTTCATCGAATGTATCATTTCATCAAATGCTATTTTCTCCTGAAAACATAATATTTTCAGGGTATCTTAAAAATTAATTACGTAAGTTAGGTGAGATTAGATCTGATGTTTAAGATACCTTGTTTCAGCAGAGAATAGCGTTCAATAAAATAAAAATCTATGAAATTATTCATTTTGATAAAAGGTATTTCGATAAAATGAATAGTCAAGTATTTTTGAGGTAAGTCCCTGGTTTAAGAAGGTATATTTGTAAGCAGTTGTATGAACAAGAAGGGTGGGCGAGTTCTTTTGCCGGTGAGCTTAAGTCGCCTGTAACTTAGGAACCAAATAACTCTACTTAGTCGTATTAGTACTAAAAGTATCTGATTTTAACTGCAGACAGACGGGCAGATGGTATGGCATGGCATGTACATGGCGAAACTATAAGGGTTCCTTGTTGACTTCGAAAAGCTATCACATATTTTGTATTGTTTTGACAGCTGTCAAATCTGACCTCTTAGAACGGCGTGATAATAGACTTGCACAATGATCACATGATCAGCTTAGCGATTCTTCAAACCTGGCTTGAGCACAACTAGCGTATCTACTTATGACGTCGAACCACATATCACGACATCGGTAGCCAATGAACGGCCGAGTACATCACGACATACGCGACAGGCAGCCAATGAGGTTCCTCAGTGCGACCCGCTGGAGAGCCCTTTCCAGTGACATGGTTTTAAACTCGTTCGCTTTACTATCATCACATAAACACGCAGTAACGTAAATTATTGATAAAGATTTATTGTTTTTAAATTATACTTCATTTACTCAACTACGCAATTTTTCCTGGATATTTTTTACTTACCTTCTAATCTGAAGAAACCCCTTACTCTAAAGCAAACTGGTTGAGCATCCTTAAGTCCAGGCCTTTCGCCTTTCTTTTCGTGACTTTCATACCGCATACACTGTGGAAAATCTTATTAAAACATAGTTTGAATGCACTAAATAAGGTATTCGAAAAACTTTAAATCTCTCTTTTTATGATAAGGAGAAGGCACATGAGCACTCAGGCCACCTGATAGTAAGTGGAATCTGAGACCCAAAAACATTTGAATTCTCAAGACCAAGACCCCAAATGCGTTGCCAACCCTGAGGGCTAAGATGGAATACCTGAAATTACTAGAATAGTCTAGTAATTTCACCAGTTGTCTTATCCCCACACCGGAACAAAACAATGCGAACACTGTTGCTTGGCGGTTGGCTAATGGATAAGATGGTGGTAGCGAATCGATATATTATTATGTGTCTTGTATTTCTTAATTTCGCCAGTCTTAACAAGAAAAACATTATCTTCAAGGTCTCCACAATACCAAGTTAAGAGGGCCATTTGCTACTGGGGAGTTGGGATGTGACAATAAGCTCAATGCGCCGGGTGGTCGGCGCGCGCGCAATAGCGCTTGCTAACGTGTAGATAACGATAAGACACCGCGTTAAACACGTACCTATTTTATTTTGTTTTTATTTTTGAAAGTCATCGAATTCTGAGTCTTGTTTTTAACTCGGCCGCCATTATCGTAAAGTAAATGAGAAATTTAGTTTGACAATACCTAAAGCCCAAGATCCTACCCATAGTACTTATGAACTTGTCATTCAGAGCCAGCTCCTTCGACAGTTGTGTAGTCATAGCGTACCACGGTCCTTAGGACTCCTTCCAGACCCACCGTACCCCTCGGCCGTACCACTGGTGGTACTTAGACCAATGATTACTATTAAAATCGAATGTAACGGAGTCGACGGAGCTCTGCTGTCGCAGAGCTCTTATTTCTGGGTAGTTTGGCCCTCCGGGCCTGCTTTAGTGGTACGGTGGGTCTGCACCCCTTAGGACTTATAGCAATCCTACTGGTAGGACCGTGGTATGCTATGACTACACAAGTAAAATAAGATACAAAGTCTTTTAAGTAGTTGGGTCTGAATGTGTATAAAACAATACTACTGGGAGGACTATGGGTTGTAATGATTACAGGCTGACTTTTTCGTTTGGCTTTGGAGGATTTTAGTGTTGGTAGGATCCATTAACCACCCGCCAAGCAACAGTGCTCGCATTGTTGTGTAATGTTCCGGTTTGGGGATAAGAACACCGGTGAAATTACTAGCATAGAGGCATTCCATCTTAGTCCTCAGGGTTGGCAACGCATTTAAGGTCTTAGGATTATAGTCTTGAGAATTCAAATGTATGGGTCTCAGATTCCACTTTTGTTGTCTTATCCCCACACTGGAACACCATAATGCGAACACTGTGGCTTGGCGGGTGGTTAATGGATAAGATGGTGGTAGCGATCCGGGCGGATCCCGCACAGGGTCCTACCACTACCACCACTAAAAGTACTCGAATTATTAACAAAACACATTTTATTTGGTCACTCTAATAAGAACATATCCATTTTTGTTTCAGGTATGAACGACCAAAAGGAACCAATGCAATATACATAGTAAGTCAACGTCCTGCGGCCTATTAAATATTTACAAATCTTTACCGTCAAGTGTATAAGAACTATAATTATTCTGACAATACGATAACAATAAGTGTAAAAACAGTTATATATGTATATTAGTTACATATATATACAGGATGGCTCATTCACATCGGTCAGTATGGGAAACTCTGAAACTGTAAGACGTACGAAGATCTGATCTTAGGAACCATGTCATCGATTCTAATAACAAGAATAACTGCATTTATACATTTAAAAAAAACATGTACTCAGCGCGGGAATCGAACCCGGACGTTTTGAAAAATAAAACTAACACTATTTCTATTTAGATACCTATTGTGTAGGTCTTAAGAAGCAAATGTTACAACAGAACATGATGTCTTAAATTATTAAAATTCATTGTTTTCATATCATTTAATTTATTTTAGTAGGTGTTCGAAATGACTACCATTTCTTCAATACAACATTCAGTTCGTTTAGGGTATGAAAACAGTGCATTTTATTAATTTTAGTCTTCATGTTTCATACTAACATTTGCAGCTCTAGACGTACACAATCGATAACTAAATAGAAATAGTGTTCGTTTTATTTTTCTTAATTTCCGGGTTCGATTCCCGCGATGAGTAGGTATAGGTTTTTTTTAAATGTATGAATGCAATTATTCTTGTTATTAAAATCGATGACATGGTTCCTAAGAACAGATCTTCGTATGACTTATAGTTTCTGACTTTCCCATACTGACCGATCTAAATGAGCCAACCTGTATATATACATGTTTTCTGTATTATGTATACCTATTTACCTCCTCACTTTACCTACACACATTCAGCTTTTTAGACCATTCGAGCGCATTCAACAGGACACCAAGTTGCAACCTTTTTGTATTTTATTACTTTCTTAGGATGATTGTTTACCGTGTCGCACGCAAACTTGGGATCCACTGAAAATCAGCGTTGCAGCACATGTGCCGCAACACATGCTGAGTGTGCCCCTGTTGGCGTCAGGGTGCAATACCACCAATGTTCTGTATTTCTTTTGTATAAGTTAATTAAGTTGGTGGAGGTGCGTTCTTCTTTCTTTCTTTCTATTTAGATATATTTAGAAAAAGGCCCCTGTTGTAAAATTAGCTCATTGGTAAAAAAAAAATATTAGGACGGTTTTATTTTCGTTGGCAGTTTATAGATTCTTCTAAACTAATTTCGGTGCTAAAATGACCATCTGACTAACAAAGATTTTAAGCGTATTAACTTGTATCTATATTATTAAAATCAGCGCATTCTTTTGCGTTTGACGAACCAGTGGTGCTAGACAAGTTGCATTCGACAATCGTTAGCGATTATGTTTCGATTAAAAAATATATGGAACTGCCGTAAGTGTCACGTTACTATCTCGGTGGCTTACGTCAATTCCATACATTTATCAATCGAAACATAATCGCTAACGATTGTCAAATGCAACTTTTTTTTTTATGTTAAGGAGAAGGCACACGAGCACTCAGGCCACCTGATGGTAAGTGGAATCTGAGACCCATAGACATTTGAATTCTCAAGACTATAATCCCAAATTCCCAAGACCTCAAATGCGCTGCCAACCCTGAGGACTAAGATGGAATGCCTCTATGCTAGTAATTTCACCGGTTGTCTTATCCCCACACCGGAACACAACAATGCGAATACTGTTGCGTGGCGGGTGGTTAATGGATAAGATAGTGGTAGCGATCCGGACGGACCCTGCACAGGGTCCTACCACCACTAAAACTTATCTAGCACCACAGGTTTCAAGGCGACGGAAGAATTTTTTTTAACAACGTTAGCCATTCTAAAATTGACGCTTTTTGGAAAACGTTAAGCCTTGCAGACCAATCTTTTAATTTTTTATTTAGTAAATTAATGACTGTTACTCGATTCATGATAATGTTTTTTTTTTTTATCGACATTATTCTTGTCCCGAGTTTGTTAGCCATTTCCACTACGACCCAAAAGACCTGATATTCCCATCATGGTTGACAGCGCAAAATAAACCTGAGTATCTATGAGGTAAAGTTGAAATTTGCTCTGGTTTTGTATTTAACATAGCGATGAGAAGGTTAAAGGCACGTTAAATTTGACAGGTGACTTTTAACCGTTTTCGCTTGTCGGTCAAAACTTGCCATTGTCTTACCCTGGGTTCCTATATTCAAAACGTCTCGTTAAAATTTGCCACATTTGGTATGTAGCAAATGTCAAATTTTTACGAGACGTCACCTTTTGAATGTCAGAATTTTGACGTCAGGGTAACAAGATATCGACGGTTCTGTTGTAACGAGGTTGTTACAAACCTCCTTTTTTTACGTTCCTGGCCACTTTTTCTTTACCATCTAAATCTTTCCAAATTCAAAATTATTGATTCTTTTTGTAATTTCCGATCCATTAGTCAGTTGGCAAATAATTTCGATAGGCACCAGACACGAGTTCTCGTGTCGGTGCCCTCCTGCTTATTTTTCTGTATTTTTAAAATTTTTCATCATAAAATAATATATTATACATCTTCATTTCTTAAAAAGTGTCTAATTTAATATCTTCAATATCGAGACGGGACAGGATACTTCTACTATACCGCTAGAAATGGCTCTCCGGTAACAATCGATCAATCGAACCAGCGTATACCATATCTACCAACTACCACCTCCAACCAACCATCAACAACAACAATACCAGCAGCAGCAACAGCAACAACAGAAACAGTAATACCAGCAACAACAACAACAACAATACCAGCAGCAGCAACAACAGAAACACCGTTACCAGCAGCAACAACTACCAGCGACAGCAGCGAATAGCAGCACCAACGTCAATAACTCTAGCAACGACCTCAGCGAACAGCAAAAACAGCTTACAACATCAAGATCAGACTATTAGTTACTAATTCAGTGATAATATTGTGTTGTTGTAATAATTATTTATTATACCCTACCTTAGCATTCAACAAGAACGAAATTCCTCATAATTCATTAATTCATTAATTCCCTACTTTTCATAGTGTGTATGTTGTGTGGGTAAAGGTAAGTGTGTGTTGCTTGTGTTCTTTTTTTTCGTTTACAGGACTAAAATTTTATACATACAACACACTTAATTCAAACACAACTCTATACAAAACTCAAACAGTACACTATTCAAAAAGAAATCACCCCATATTCAGACAAATATTCAATCCCGGTTCCATTGGAACTAGCATAACTGGAAACATTCACTCGTGATAATCTCTTATCGAGACACTTGTGCTTTGTGACTGGTAACACTTACGGCAGTACCGTAGGAGCATATCCTCGGTGTATCCAACATACCAACTTTTGTCTTGAAGGTGACTTACTAGGGCATTTAATGCCGCCTATCTAGAGGTCACTGGATTTTCAAGATTGGCTACTCACTGACATACATTACTCAAACTATAAATAAATAATATAAACACTTTATTAATATATTTATTTTGAAATAAGATAAACTTTAAAAATATATAAAATAGCAACATACTTGATCCATTTGCAACATCGCATAGATCGAGTCGATATTACAACAGAATGCACTAAAAATACATTAGATGCATTTAAAAACATATCTGAAATTTTTATTCAATGTCGAAAAGATTATGACAATAAAACGTCAAATCTATCATCTTCTTACCAGTCAGCAGTCTCTGTCCAACCATTAACAGATTTAGACCTCCTTTCTCAAAAATTGACCAATTTGGTAGAAACAAGACCAAAAGACATCAAACGATTTATTTATACAGGCCAAACTTGTCCAAGAGATTTTATACAAATTTACATTACACATTTATTATTATTTTATTTTATACTTTTCTCTTTCTCTCTAATTAGGTATAATTTATAATTTAAAGTCTTAATGTAAGTATCATTATCTCTTCACGCTCATTCACTAAAGCATTATTTTCATTTCTTGAATTTGTTCTATTATTAGAGCAAAATCACGTTAACTTTTTATTCTAGAGCGGCTGACTACTCTCTAAATAAGCCTCAGGTCATGAACTATTAATAATATAGATATTTTTCTAAGAGCCTTACCACTCTTAGTTCTTCTTCATAGTTCTTAACTATGTACTTTGCTTCGTATCTACTCCCTCATCTAATTACACGTTAACTTTTTATTCTAGAGCGGCTGACTACTCTCTAAATAAGCCTCAGGTCATGCATTCTTTTCCAACCCAGAAGTGGTTAATTACTCATATTGTACGTACGTCAACATGTACGTCAGGTTTCTCTGAGTGAGAAAACTTTTTTTTATTATATAATACTTGTATATAGGTACTTTATCATCTTAGACTACATCAGCGGTTGGTGACTGATCTTAAAAAAGCCTACACTATTACGGGACCTTCTATGGAGTATATCTCTGCAAAAATAAGAGAATACTCTACTTGAATGATGTTATGAGCTGCGATATATGCGACCATAACTATGAATGAGGATGAATAAAAGGAATAGAATGAAAGTAATAGATTGCTTCCCACTGTACATACCCACTATATATTTCATTCTCACCTCACTCACCGCATCTTTCATCTCAACCACCACCATTTAATTTAAGATCATTTTTCATTTGTTTTTATAAGTTAAGAATGTAAAAGAAAAATCCTTCACTCCAAGCTCAGGATTTTTCTTTCCAAGCCAGCCCGGGTATTGTAACGAGGTTGTTACAAACCTCCTTTTTTTACGTTCCTGGCCACTTTTTCTTTACCATCTAAATCTTTCCAAATTCAAAATTATTGATTCTTTTTGTAATTTCCGATCCATTAGTCAGTTGGCAAATAATTTCGATAGGCACCAGACACGAGTTCTCGTGTCGGTGCCCTCCTGCTTATTTTTCTGTATTTTTAAAATTTTTCATCATAAAATAATATATTATACATCTTCATTTCTTAAAAAGTGTCTAATTTAATATCTTCAATATCGAGACGGGACAGGATACTTCTACTATACCGCTAGACTGTAATGTGACTGAAACTCGTATATAGAATAATTGTCCAGTATAATCTGACACTCACTAAGTACGCGAGTGCATAGTTAGTGTGTGTCAGTTTATATTGAAAAAAAAAACAATATACTACTAACTTCGTATATTGAATTTTTTCTAGTATAAACTGACACAAACTGAGTATGCAGTCGTGGTAAAATCTCACATAAAACTTGTAGCTAAAACAAAAACATTTCACGTTTTCAACACTTGAAATTTAATGATCATGTTTGTTCACGAAATAAATATCGACCGCTCTGTGACTCAACTTCGTTGTATAGAACATTGTCCAGTATAAACTGGCACTTACTAAGTACGCGAGTAGATACTCAGTGCATGTCAGTTTATACTGGAAAAAAATATATATACGTGATTGAGTCACAGAACCATCGATATTTATTTCATAAACAAACATGATTAATTCTAGTGTTGGATACGTGAATGACGTGTCGTATACGTATCACGATGTGTGATAATGTTCATATTTTAGCTACACGTTTTATGTGATATTTTACCCTGATATCGAATACTAGGTAAAACTAAAGTTTTGATACAGCGAGTACAAAATGCCTGTTTAAGATTTTGCTACCAAATACCACCTAGAAGTCACGCCTCACCATATTTATCTCGAGGGAAACAATTAAATATGTCTTCACGCCGATACATACACTTTGCAACCCTACTTTTTGGTGTAGTCAAATTTGAAAAACCGCTTTACCTCTACAAAACATTAACCTGGTCATTACGAACTCGCCTTGGCCTGCTGTGTGTCCAGTCTCATAGAACTGCAGCATTTCAGGGAAGCTTTAAGTACGCCGCAGCAAAAATATGGAATGACATTCCACCTCCTATTCGTAATGCCACTTCTACTTATGTATTTCGTAAAAAAAATAAAAGAAATTACCCTAGTACGACAAATAGACGGCATTAACTTCCACAATTTTTGATATTATTTTGTATTATTAATGTTTTTGTTTTTTTTTTTTTATAAGTTCACGGGCAAAGTTGACAAGAAAAAATATAAAAACAAAAATTGTCTATTTTTTTATACAAGAGCACACGGTACACACTGTTTCTCGAGCATACGCGTTTTTTTTTTTTGAAGCTGTTGTTATTATAATATTTTTTTTGCTGTTTTTAATTATTGTTTTTTGTTATTTTTTGTTCTGAGTCTTCTGTGAGCCTTTTCGGCTTTAGTACCTAATATTTGTTTCTTTGTTGTTGTTTTATAATTGTGTACCTAGTGCATAGTATAGTTCTTTGTAATTAATTATTTAATTGTAATTGTATTTTAGCCGAATAAATGTTTCTTTCTTTCTTTCTTTATATCCACGTAAAACAATTATAACAATAAGTTATAAAAGTACTAGCTTTTACCGGTGACTTCGTCAACTTAGAAGTCGCTTATCACTGCTCCCTCGAGAACTGTACAATTTTTTGGGTTAAAAACTTTCATAATGTCCTTCCCGGGACTCAAATTATCTTCATACCTAACAATAAATGCGCCTGTAATAACCGACCTTATTACGCGTTGTGACGTCACCACGCGGCACCGCGCCTCTACATCTGAACTGTCTGATTGGTCTGTTATTTTTGTAAGATAACGGTTATCTACTCTTGAACTAACAAATGTACGAGTAATACCTACTGATAATAATACACAATATAGCTACTTATTACATGTTATGACGTCACCACGGCACCGCGCCTCTAAACTTGAACTTCCTTATTGGTCTGTTCTTGTTGTAAGATAACGGTTATCTACCCTTGAACTAAGAAATGCACGAGTAATTACTGATAATAGTACACAATGTAGTTGCTTATTTCATATTATGACGTCACCACGTCACCGCGCATCTAAATCTGGACTGTCTGATTGGTCTGTTCTTGTTGTAGGATGACGGGTTACCTACCCTTGAACTAACAAATGGTTTAGTAATACTGATAATAGTACACAATGTAGTTGCTTATTTCATCTTATGACGTCACCACGTCACCGCGCCTCTAAATCTGGACTGTCTGATTGGTCTGTTCTTGTTGTAAGATGACGGTTACCTAGCCTTGAACTAAAAAATGCTATAGTAATACTGATAATAGTACACAATGTAGTTACTTGTTTCATCTTATGACGTCACCACGTCACCGCGCCTCTAAATCTGGACTGTCTGATTGGTCTGTTCTTATTGTAAGATAACGGTTATTTACTTTTGAACGAGATGGACGAGCAACTGATAATAATTCACATGTAGTTGATCTTATGTTGTCACTACGGCACCGCGCCTCTGAATCTGGACTGTTTAATTCGTTTTTTCTTGTTGTTACATAACGGCCATCTACTCTTAAATAAATGTAAAGAATTATTTTGTTTAAGTCAGCTGTCATGCGTTTTGGTCTAATCAGATCCCTTAGCAGTTACTTTCATGTTCTTGTAGCAATCCTTGGGAGAGACTCATGTGCAGCAGTGGACGCTTTTTAATGACTATTTCTTAATTGTCAACCTATAAAGGATACGTCACGTTACGGAGGTATTCGATAATTTACATGTAACCAACGGTGATGCAGACGAATGATTTTACAAAAAAAAAATGCCTTTTCACAAGGTTTTATTTAACTAGCACTGTTCGTATGTAAATATATAATTTTGTAAGTATGTAAGTTGTCCGTCAAAATTTGCAATCCATTTTTCAGTCATTTGCCGCTATCCGATTGAGCTGAAATTTGTAATACTTATGTAAACCCGATGACAATGCAATAATATGGCACCATTGAGCTCGTCTGATGATGGAGACGTAAGGTGGCCATAGGAACTCCTAAATAACACATGACAAAACTTTCATATTAGAGTCCGCTAGAATTGCCTTGATAAGCAAATGATGACTATGCCAAAAAAGTGTATTCGGCGACCAAATATTGCCTCAAAAATGTATTTTTTGGTTAGGTTATTATATCATGTGCATCGCTACATGTTACTTAAGTTACATGAGCTCATTGGTTCCTTACAAAGCTTAGGTAAGACACTTCACTCGTACAAATAAAAGTTAATTTTTGGCATACATTTTATGATATTTGTTCTCCTAGACTCATTGTTTTTAGTTTAATGTTATTAGCCTTACATTTGAATTGATTTTATTTGTTTTAGCTTTAATAATTATTATTTATTACTTTATTAAGTACTTGTAATGTAACTTACTTTTAAGTATTACTGTTTGCAAAAATTACCTTCTGCTGGAGTTTCTTGACGCTTCTTCTCCGCAATGATGGTCTTATCTGAAGCGTTAGTAAATTCACTTCATATTACCGACGTGTAAAAGAGCCCCATGGGGGCCTATTTACTGAATAAACATTTTGATTTTGATTGATTTTGAAATTTATAGGGGCGTGACAAACCACATGATCAGACAACAACCAGAAGGCGGGTTGCTAGAAGTGGACGAGTTTAATTATTGTACAAGTAACCTAAATATGTCAAATTAAGTTAATTTATAACGCATGCAATTGGCGTCACCAAATCAACCAAATAAGGAAGATAATCCCAAAATTACTCCATAACGAGAAAGAAGCTCGATTGTCATAAATTCGTACAGTAAAAGCGTAATCTTACCATAAATAAGTCATGAAAGAGATCCGATCAGATCGTAAAGGTTTATGAGCGAGTACGTAAAAGGAAGTAGCTCGAGTTGACGAACATGTCCTGACGTCACATGGTGTGTTATAGAAGCGATTCTTCGGATGTCTGCTTTCTATTACAAAAAATCAGGTACAACTTAGCATTTAAAACGTTAGACTAGAACCTTAGTATGACAAAATAAGCCTACGTACTTAAAATACATATGGGTACATACATAACATCACGCCTTCATTCCCAGAATGAGGTCAGCAGAGATACAAAAACACCAAAAAAAAAAAGAAAAAAGGATACGTTGGCCCAGTTGGGAGTGACTCTGCCTCTGAAGCTAGCGGTCCTGGGTTCAAATCCCGGTTAGCGCAGATATTTGTGTGACAAGCGCGAATATTTGTTCCTGAGTTTTGGAAGTTTTCTTTGTATTTAAGTATGTATTTCTCTATATAAGTATGTTTATCGTTGTCTAGTTCCCATAGTACAAGCTTAGAGCTTAGTTTGGGACTAGATCAATTTGTGTGACATTGTCCCGGTATTAATTATTTAAATAATAATAAATAATAAATATCAGGGGACATTTTCACACAAATTGACCTAGTCCCAAACTAAGCTCTAGGCTTGTACTATGGGTACTAGACAACGATAAACATACTTATATAGTGAAATAAATACTTAAATAAATAGAAAACATCCAAGACTCAGGAACAAATATTCGCGCTCATCACACAAATATCTGCCCTTACCGGGATTTGAACCCAGGACCGCTGGCTTCAGAGGCAGGGTCACTCCACACTAGGCCAACGTGTCGTCATCATTTATTTACTTGTTTATAATTCTGTAACCACAATTTGCTCGATCAGGGTAAGCCTCCGTTACTTTTTTAATTCTGATATTGTTAACCGGATTAAAATAAAGAAGATTGAATACCTAAATACTTCAAAATTACCTTATTACCTTTCGGAGCCCTAACTAATCTCGAAATATTCTTAGAACCAGTGAAATTAATGTAGTCTGATTTTTATTTTTGATAATTTTCCCTAAAATATCCGCCATTTTGGAAAAAGATATTATCCACAAAAAAGGCATATCCAAATCTCGACGTAATCTCGAATATGCGACGCTGGTTTTATTTTACGAGTACGCTTAGCTTAAGTTGTATTTTCTCGCTTGTCGCTCAGTGCGTCTCTATTGTTAAGGACTAGATAGAAAGGGAGATCCGAGGGACAAACAAATCGCGGGCCACTTGTGCTAGCCCTCTTGGTTAATTTGCATGTTATTGAATAAGTATTTTGCTCCTCATACTGTTAAATATAAAAAGAAGATAGTTGGGTCATAAACACTCTTAAAAACAAAAGATGTCTCTGCTGTGGCCAATAATTAAAAGCTTGTGTGCATATAATTTATGTTTTTATATGATATGTCTAAAGCAGTTCTGACGGCGTTTTTGCGAAAATTAAGCCTTGAAAACGTTAACTTTCGGTGTGTCCACAGGAAAGACGGTAACCTAAATAAGGGTGGGTATGACCCAGTTGCCAAAGGATAAACGATGTTAGCTTCGTTATAAGGATTTATCATCAATAATTGTACCAAAGTAACGAAGTGTGAGAACAATCAATGCCTCAAAATATTTCATAACAACTCCGTCACAAAACTGTTCCAGTCGTTTGAATTCTAAGGTATGTTATCTATAATATAAAAATGATTCGCAAAATGTGTTGGTAAGCGCATAACTCAACAACGCCTGGACCAATTTTACCAATTCTTAATTTTAAATGTTCGTTGAAGTCCAAAAAAGGTTTTACGGCGAGAAAAATTCGAATAATTTCCGGGAAAGTCAGTTAAATTTGCAGCGGGGCGAAGCCGCTGGCGGGCCGCTAGTAAAGTATAAAATTACTTGTGAAAAATTACACAAATATTCAGACTTCTTTAATTTCCTATAAATTACTGAACTAATTACAATACCAATAATGTATGATAACACACTTGATCTGGTTGATTTTTAGGGTCCCGTACGTTCGAATAAAAAAACGGAACCCTTTAGGATTACTGCCCTGCTAAGCCAAAAGGCAGTATCTCAGACAAAACTTTTGAAGCAATATCAACCTTATTACTAATGGATGAGAGTCAAAACTGCTTTGGTAGTTAAATTTGAGATACTGCTATTGGCTAAGGAGGGCAATACTCGTGTGTGTCTATCAGTCTGTCACAGTCAATTTGCTTCAAATCTACTGGACCGATTACGTTGAAATTTAATGTTCATCTGTGACCCAAACGCGGACGTGTAACTTAAATCAATGAATTTTAAATATCACTTGGGTGGTAGTGAGAAAATTAAAACAAAACTTGTACAAAGTGTACCATGTGACAAATTAAATGAAAGGGCATGTTACACGATTCCCGAATGTACTTCAATTATAATTATAAAAAAACCGTTTTTAATTTATACAAGAAAATAGATGTAAATTGACCTTATCTTCTAACCTAAAAAAAAAACATAAAAAAAATTCTTTACCTATAGATTACAGGAAAACCTATCAGAAGTCTATGGTACTTAAAGTAATATAGTGTCGTTCTACTCGATGACATGTGACCTCTCGTAGGTATTATGCAAACTAACAAACTGTTCAGAGAGACGAAAAAATTCTTAAAAAACTTACGAGCTCCCACCTTAATAAAGTGTTGTGTTGGTGTTGTTATTTTTGTGGTAATATATCAATATTACCAGTTGTCACTATTTACTGTCACTTGTAATCTTACAAGGTTACACCAGTAAAAATTTTACCAACGCTTGTCACGAGATGTCACTTCAAGTCTTTTTTTGCCGTCAAAATTAATTGTTATGCAAGAGACATTTTACAAGTTAACACCGGAAACACTATTTGAAACTTTCTGCATCAAAATCTCATTTTACCAAAAAATATTAATTACGATGTGTCACATGTCACCTAGACCGACGATAAGAAACTTACGGAACCCTCTCCACGCATATGTACGGTTTTTATCATGATGTCACTTCTCATACTCCAATATACTCTTTGACGCTGAACAGAGTCTTTCTACGGAGATTTTTGCCAAAACGTTAGCTTCTGCGCTTCTACTTATTCGCAAGTAAGTTGCGAATGCCCCGTAGCGCTTAGCGCTATAAAGTTGCTTGAAGCGGTGTAGAATAGCTTCCAGCGCTGATTAGCGCTATCGCCGTAGATAACGGATACCTGCTTTGCGCTTTATGACGAGCTTATCTTTATTATAGCTTTTGTTAGCGTTACGCCCAATTCCACGGGATTTTGATTTGTTAATTATTATTGGCTCTATTCTGGTCGGTAAGTAATCGCATTTGGTTCCAACGTGAGGCCAGCGCTGGCTTTAATGGCAGCATAACGCTGAGTTGGAACCATGTCGTGACAATAGTGTGTATGTCAGTATTTTGTTCCTTGTTCTTTGTCTGTTTGTCACGATAGCTCTTATTTACTTGGCAGTAATGGCGGCCGAGTTAAAATAATACGATAACATGTCAATATGGGTTTACCGAGTAAGATATTTATACTAATACTAATACTAATACTAATATAATATAATATTATAAAGAGGAAAGATTTGTACCTATTTTTGTATGTTTGTATGTTTGTAATGAATAGGCTCAAAAAGTACTGGGCCGATTTAAAAAAATCTTTCACCAATAGAATGCTACATTTTTCCAATTTGACATAGGCTACATTTCATTTTGAAAAAAATAGGGATCCTTGGTAAAATATGAACAATGTAACCGAAGGTGTAGAAAAATGAGCGGGCGAAGCCGCTGGCGGGTCGCTAGTATAATATAAGGTAATATTTATAATATAACATCTTTTTGAGACCCGGTGTGCTATAGGAGTTAGGTACATAATCAAGTCAATTTAATTTTAACTGTATTTTCATAAGCATAAAATTCATTTTTATTTGTTTCTAAATTAAAAATGGCATTTAAAAACTATTATTTTCTTGCCGGGAGGTTGAAATTTCCACTGACAAACAGCTTCTTGTTTTTAGTATAGAGGATATACATATAGGTCAGGGATAATGGTAGGTTCCAAATAGTGAAAACAAACTCACAATTTTACTTTTTTACAATGTACATACATACATACTTAAGTCACGCCTTTATTCCCAGAGTGGGGTAGGCAGAGCTACAGAATTACCAACAACTCTAAAAAACTTGTTGATAATTTTTTTTACAATTTAAATAGATAAATCACCAGGTGTAGTGGCAACCCCTTCTCGCAGTCAAACCGATTTTTAATTAGGTACATAGTGACTCAATTACCTATCCCTTACAACAAAAAGTATAAACCATATAAGTTCTTGTCAATTTTTTAAATATTCAATGTTTATTGAGAAAAGACATACACACATACATGACATCCCGCCTGCATTCCCAGAGTGGGGTAGGCAGAGCTACAGAAATACCAACAACTCTAAAAAGACTTGTTGATCATTCTGCAACCACATTTTGCACAATCATTCTAAGATATACATACATACATAACATCACGCCTTCATTCCCAGAGTGGGGTAGGCAGAGCTACAGAAATACCAACAACTCTAAAAAGACTTGTTGATCATTCTCCAACCACATTTTGCACAATCATTCTAAGATGTACATACATACATAACATCACGCCTTCATTCCAAGAGTGGGGTAGGCAGAGCTACAGAAATACCAACAACTCTAAAAAGACTTGTTGATAATTCTGTAACCACATTTTGCACAATCAGGCCAAGAAGTTTACTAGTGTATTAGTGACAGGTTGCAAGCCCATCGCCTAACAGTACTACAAGCCCTTATTCCCTTAGTCGCCTCTTACGACATCCACGGGAAGACATGGAGAGGCACTATTCTAACCCGGCAACCACACGGGAAAAATAAATACATAGCACTAAAAATAAATGTTTACCCTTCCCTCCATAATACTCGTAAATGAGTCCAGAATCAATCATAACTTCAAACCGTTGTTATTAAAACGCTCTGGCCAAAACGCCATAACGCCTAAACGGCATAAATCAGGGATCCACGCGATATTGCCAAACTTTGAGTTGGGAGCGTATGACGCAAGGCTCATTACGCAATGGGGGTATTCTTTACAACAAAGGAGAATTGAACAACAAATATAACAAACGTTAAGCTTCTATTCTATTCTTTCCTTTTTTGGCAACCGGTCGCTTTAGGTTAGCAACCATTACTGCCAATGACACCTGACAGCAGCATAGTGTATAGCGTGTTTGACCAGTTTTTATTTTTAAAATTGTTGTAAATTCCTAAACGGGGGTTGCAGTTATGTATGTTTGTTGTGTACCTGGAATAGACAGACACAATACATATAGACAGAACAAAACACTTAAGACAATACAGATGGAATGAACAGATGGTCATTGGGAGATACAAAAGCAAGCAAAAGCACCTAGAGTTTAATTTTTTCTTTACCTATGTATTTAATTAAGGAATTTAGGACTTTTTTATTAGAGGATGAGAGAAATAGGAGGGATTTGAGGTTGATGGGTTTAGGAATGCAGGGGGGTAGAATGTCATATAAGGAAACCGACCTAATTGGGCAATTCAAAATAATGTGGTCTGCAGTGAAAGTTAAGTTTCAAAAACCTTGCAAGAACATGTCAGAAGTTTTTTTTAGACAAACCCGCACTATATTTGAAATAATTTTCCATAGACACCCCACACTAAGGGGTAGATGAGGAGAAAAGAACCATCCGCACTGTACGTGTACCCTAACAGATTTAAAGTTTTATTTTAAGATTTTATTTAACCACTAGTTCGGCGTGACTTATTATGTATATTCATGCCAAATTACAGCTTTCTAGTACTAAGAGACTGAGCTGGGCTGCGGATGGACGGACGGATGGACAGATGGACTATAGTTTGACTATGGAACCCTAAAAACTCGACTACCTCTGTAACTTTAGGGAGTTACCATGACGTCATGCTTAAGCAATGCAATTTATGAGGGTAAGGGACAGAGCTACTCGTATAGCAGTTACACGGCTCTCTCTCTTACTCTCACCGCAAACTGAATTGCTTAGTCATATCATGATATCCCAGGACCTAAGAAATGGCTTATGATACTTCTTAGGTTAACACTAAATTCCACGATATGCATTTTGAAATTCTTCAAGGCGTTTGGTTTGGTCACAAATAAAAAAAAAACATTATCATAACACGATCGATATGTTTTCATAGCGGTATGATACATCAAAACATTCACCATCAAATCAACATCGTAACAAAACCAATAGTTATTTGTACAACAAGAGGGAAAAGTTGGTTTGGTGTGAGTGTTGATTTTGAATCCCGCTACACTTGCTCGCGATTCAAAGACACGAGGTGCAAATAACTTTGATCTCGTGTTGCACATACAATTTTTCATCTCAGGAGCGAGGAACAACATGTTAAAAATTACGACGTATATTTTGTGACCTAGCTGTCCACGTGGTATCACGCCTCGACCACCTTTACATTCTGAAAAATAATTAATAAGTTTCTTTATATCACGCTCGCAGCAAAATCGAATTTTCTCACCGTGTACAAACAGCAAACCCTGCCGTTTTGAGGTGCTGAGATGAAAGAGAATACCGATATAAATTGCACGCTGGTTGCCTGATTGTACTTTTAATTAAACACATTCTTTTTATGACGACACGCTAGCCTAGTTGGGAGTGATGCCTTCGATGCTAGGGGTCCTGGGTTCAAATCCCGGTAAGGGCAGATATTTGTGTGATGAGCACGAGTATTTGTTCCTGAGTCTTGGATGTTTTCTATGTATTTAAGTATATATTTCTCTATATAAGTAAGTTTATCGTTGTCTAGTAGTACCCATAGTACAAGCCTAGAGCTTAGTTTGGGACTAGGTCAATTTGTGTGACTTTGTTCTGTGATTATTTATTATTTATTTATTTATAATTCTCTTAATCAAAAAATCGTGCCGCTTGCGACTCTTTTTTTATTTTAAGGAGAAGGCACACGAGCACTCAGGCCACCTGATGGTCAGTGGAATCTGAGACCCATTTGAATTCTCAAGACTATAATCCTAAGAGCTCAAATGCGTTGTCAACCCTGAGGGGTAAGATGGAATGCCTCTATGCTAGTAATTTCACCGGTTGTCTTATCCACACTGTTTCTTGGTTTATTATGTATTTTGCTGAGCCAGGGTTCGTTTCACTGCCGTGAGGACACACTTCTGATTACCTAAATTATCTTTAATCTTTTAAGGTCTTTTTTTATACGTATGTGTGTCTTATGGTTGGTGAATAAATGTATTTCTTCTTCTTCTTTTTATGCTTATTTAGATAGTTGGCAATGACGGCCACTGCGGTATTTTACGAACCAACAAAATTAAGTGCAGTAATAAGTGACTACTAGTAAATACTTGAAGGAAAGCCAGTAATACTTCTCCCGGTCAGCCGCGACAGTCAATAAAAACTTGCGAAGTAATCATAAAGGCTGAGCTGTATTAGGAGAGCCATAAAGTCGTTATTACGACAACTTTTTGATTTATCTCGCGTTTAATGGCTGCCGTTACCAGAGTTAGGTCATAGCGTCGCGTATATTGCACTGGCTCTGTATTTTGTTTGATTTTAACAGTATCGTTAAAGTATTGTTAACTGTCTGTAACTTCAGTTCACGTCTTGTTTGTAAATAGATTGAAAACTCGACAATGTATTACATATTATTAATAAGCGAACATAAAGGGACGATCTAACTCAATTTCACCTAGACCCAAACTAAACCTTATGGCTACACTATTATGGTACTTAATACATTAACTCTAAAATAGAAAAAACTAATTTTATTTAAAAATAACCAAGGCTCAGGATTTTAACCTTACCTACCGCTTAAGACCCCGCTAGTGGTGGTAGGACCCTGTGCAGGGTCCGTCCGGATCGCTACCACCATCTTATCCATTAACCACCCGCCAAGCAACAGTGTTCGCATTGTTGTGTTCCGGTGTGGGGATAAGACAACCGGTAAAATCACTAGCATTGAGACATTCCATCTTAGTCCTCAGGGTTGGCAACGCATTTGAGGTGTTAGGATTACAGTCTTGAGAATTCAAATGTCTATGGGTCTTAGATTCCACTTACCATCAGGTGGCCTGAGCGCTCGTGTGCCTTCCCCTTAACATAAAAAAGACAACCTGTGAAAAGGGTTGTCAACATCGAAAAAAAATCAGTTTAAGGATCGCAGTGTCAAGATTAAAGACTTAAGAATGCAAATGTCCATGGTTATGTGTTTATTGTTTGCCGTCCCTATACCAAAAGAAACATTGCGTAACACTATGCACTGTATACACGCGCCGTACACACTACCGAATGCATTTCCGATCATTGTTAAAAAAAAACAGAAATTTTTATTCAGTACGTCCACGGGTTAAACGATAATTACGAAAGAAATTCAATTCAAATTCAAGCACAGCTATTTTAAACGCGTTCTAAAATAACGAAAGGTGCTCCGAAAAACTAATTCCAAAGATGAAATCGGTTTTCCGGAAGCTTTCCTGCAACCCGATTGCATTCGCACCTATTATTTCCGGATTTGCGAGCGAAGCGGGAATTCCGGAGCCGAGAAAGTTCATTACTAGAAGCAAGTTCGGAAAAGAAAAACCAATGCGGGTAGTTCGGTGTACAACTTTTTGGTGTAAAACTTTTGAGTAGGATTTTGTGTCGCGCGTGACGCGTGAAGAAGACAGCCTGTGCACTTTTTCCTTGTCGTTGCTTTGACTTTAGCCTGATGATAGGTCAATTTTATAGATAAGTAAGCTATTTATACATGACATCGAAAACTTATGTGACTTAATATTAAATAAGATCCTAATAATAAAAGTATGTAGGTGTTTAGATGTAGTATTCAGACCAGGGATCGTTACCGGTATTCTGACTACCGGTTTTAAATGAGGTATTACCGGTTATAATTGACTTTCACTATATATACCGCTAAAGCTCTGATTAACGGTATAATGAATACCGGTATTCAAGTTTATTATCGGTTTAGCCTATTGACACCAATACCTCTTTTTGATACTTTACCCCTAATACCTGTCAGTGTCAATATTTTCGTTTATTTGTATATGTAAATGTTTTCGGTGCTCTTACAAAAAACTTAGACTCGCCTTAGACAAGTCTGAAATTACAGTTCATTAAAGTCTAATTGACATCTCATTTATCAGGTAGGTACAATGAATAGCGGTATTGAATACAGGTATTTAATACTGTAAATAGTGAATACATAGCGATAAAAACAAAAGCGGAATGACAACAATACCTCTAATTAGCGGACCCTGTGCAGGGTCCGTCCGGATCGCTACAACCATCTTATCCATTAACCACCCGCTAAGCAACAGTGTTCGCATTGTTGTGTTCCGGTGTGGGGATAAGACAACCGGTGAAATTACTAGCATAGAGGCATTCCATCTTAGTCCTCAGGGTTGGCAACGCATTTGAGGTCTTGGGATTCAAATGTCTATGGGTCTCAGATTCCACTAACCATCAGGTGGCCTGAGTGCTCGTGTGCCTTCTCCTTTACATAAAATAATAAAAAATAATTCGATGATAGGTATTATTTTTTAGCGGTAATAATTTGACAATGTAAATACAGGTATTGGATAAAACCGGTTTTACAATTCCTGATTCAGACTTAATCACGCAATGGTGAAAAATAAAATTTATTGTGAATTGCGTGGTCGCCACTAAGGGCGTGGTCGGTAATGTTGACAATATAATAAAGATAGGGAATCAGTATACAATATGCCCTTAGGGATTCTATTCTCTTGCTGTATCTCAAGAACCAATGATGTCTACTTAGTCGTGATAGTTTTACTTTCAAATTCGTTTCAAAGTTTTAGTACTTGTAGATTTTGCTGTGGGGGGGAGACTTGACTCTAACAAAAATCAGCGCTTTAAAGTTTAATATTTCATAAACGGATAACTTAATCAAAAATTTTTGTTCACAAACCCGTAATATTTTTGAAAAATCTATCCAACGATACCCCATACTATGGGGAAGCCGGGAAAAAAACAACACCATGTTACGTGTAGGGGAAGTACCGTGAAACATTTTTGTTTCAAGATTATTTTTTACCACATAGTTGGCATGACTAAATAAGTATACTAATGCCAAATTACAGCTTTCTAGTACAAAGATTCTCTGAGCTAGGCTGCCGACGGATGGACGGACATGGCGAAACTATAAGGGTTCCTAGATTGACTACAGAATCCTAAAAAACGATATCAATGTCAAGGCAGGCAAGTTAGCTATCAAAACACTACTAGGGTAAGTAGTGTAGTATGATCGACCCAGTAATGGACAAGGTCCAATGATGGACACTTGACTCTTATTTTACAGACAATAAAGGTTATTCATTTGTTTTACAACAATCAATTTATAATCTTATGATCTTTGTATTAAGAGTAAAGTATCCATTATTGGTGCCTGTCAGCTTAAAATGACCAATACTGGTGCGATCACCCTAAGTACGTCAAACGCTACTCTACGGCAGCCATTATAACAAACCATTTTATTTATTTCAAAAGTCCACAGAGTAAAAAGGCTGTGCTCCGTAAGCACAGAGTATAACAAGGTGTCCCACAAAGCGCTTGCCTACAATGCGCATTGTGGCGCTGCGCTCGGCGCCGCACAAATTGACAACAGCGCTTTTTTGCGCGGCGCACGGTGAAATGGTTCAAACTTGGCTGGGCATGTTCCGATTTTGCGTATCGACGCGTTACTCGATGGAATTTGTGTCGGTTTTAAATGGGAATAAAAATTAAATGGATGTATATTATTTTGGGTACATTACTCAAAAAATACGAAAAGTGAAATTGTAGTTTAAATGCCGACGGACAGGTAAAGTGGGTATTATAATATACAAATTACAGAGCACTAGGTGAAGTATATAGTGTATATGAACGACAGCTAATGAATGACAGCTAGGTAGCGAGTTAGTGATCTAACCTACTGCAATTGTATGTGCTCTGCCGTACTAGCACTACTTAGTGTCACTTAATTACTGCTCTGCAATTAGTACATTGTATTACCCGCTTAAAGTTATCAGACACCGCTTTACCATATTAAACAACTAATAACTCCGTCTGCGTAGAAGTCATTTATTGGTATTCCCGCGGGAACTATACAATTTTCCAGGATAATGAGTAGCCTATGTTCTATTTCACGACCTAATCTATATGTGTGCTAAGTTTCATCCCGATCCGTTCAGTTCTTGAAGCGTGTTTGACTAAAAAACATCAAAATTTTCTCATTTATAATTATAGTTATGGCAGTTTTCTGCGACTCCAACAGCATCTAAAATTGAAGCATAATCCATTTTACTCGGTGATAATATAGCTTTCTAATGGAATAAAATTGAAATCTACCCGGTAGTTTTTGAGTTTATTCGTTACAAACCTAGAAAAATAAAAAGCTTTCCTCTCCTTCTTCTTCTTTTATATTAATGGCGGACCACCGCGATATTCCGCAGTGATTTCACTAATGTCAAGTGAGTAGAGTAAATCAGTAAAGATAATAAATCAATAGTAAAAGCCGGACATCTTTCAATCGGCCATCTTCCCTCCCCGAAGGTTACGGCATCTTTCCTCTTAATAATATTAATGTACGAGACCACAGAGTAAATAGGCTGAGCTCGGCAAGCACAGAGTATAACAAGGTGTCCCACAAAGCGCTTGACTACAATGCGCATTGTGGCGCTGCGCTCGGCGCCGCACAAATTGACAACAGCGCTTTTTTGCGCGGCGCACGGCGAAATGGTTCAAACTTGGCTGAGCATGTTCAGATTTTGCGTATCGACGCGTTACTCGATGGAATTTGTATCGGTTTTAAATGGGAATAAAAATGACATGGCTGCACGGACAAGTAAATAACAAATATGAGGGAAAAATCTAACACAAATTGATTTTGAACCAAACTAAGGTTGAGGCTTGTACTATAAATACATAGAAAACATTAAAGACACAGAAGAAATAAACAAATATTTTCCCTTACCTAACGAGGGACATAGGCAAGTCACTGATCCCTGGAGTTAAAAAAAGACAGTTTCAGAGACGCCGCGAGAAGCTGATCAGCTTTTAAATATATTGTGAAATTTAATGATTTATGTTTATAGTTAGCCTAACACTTATTTTATGTGAACAATAACATTTTTTTTTTTTTATTATTTCAGAGTTTAAAACAAAGTCACTTTTCGCGTCTACCTGTCTTTCTATCTTTGTGTATCTCGTCTTCTGTATATCCGCTAAGTCCTCCTAAACCGTGCAACAGATTTTGATGCGGTTTTCACCATCAGTTACATATTTTTTAATGGATCGTCTGTAATAATGAAGGATGTATAATAAATTCTGATTTATGCACAATCAGCAGCAAAAGTAGCTGGCGTTTTCCAAATAAAATACCTATAGTTAAGGACAAAAACTACGGTAATTTTTCCATTACGTCACGATTTTTTTTTGTCAAGAGAATACGTCGTGTCTAGATCATTTTGAGCATGTAATATTGCTTAGCTACTTTTGATGCTGACTGTACGGGTGTTGTAGAAAACTCATATAAACCGAAGCGAGGGCGGGTTACTTGCTACCGTACTTCTATAAAATACAATACAATTATATTGCAGTTTGAAGACGGGTTTGAGGAATATTAACTTGTTGTTTAAGACAATAGTCATTTATAAAAGATCATTTTACACTCAATGCAA
This sequence comes from Acleris holmiana, assembly GCA_949316455.1. Classification (NCBI taxonomy): domain Eukaryota; kingdom Metazoa; phylum Arthropoda; class Insecta; order Lepidoptera; family Tortricidae; genus Acleris; species Acleris holmiana. Next base: position 23,825,616 of record OX438763.1, on the reverse strand, counting down.
ACTATTAATACTAATAGTGAAATATACTTGTGATAAACATATGTAAAACAAACTGACTAAGAGACGAGATAGTAAACTTATTTAAGTCTTCCGTGATAAAACACTCGATTAAACTAACCTATTCTAAGACGGTCTTAAATACCTAAGTAGTTAGAGGCGTCTCTTAAAGTCAGGTGTCTGCGCCCAAAATAACCTCTAAGCTTACTGGTTCTCAAGTATTTACAGTAACACTGCACGATGCGGGACCGACACGATCAGTTTGCGAGTGGTCGTCAATAAATTGTTTTTTTATAAATTGACCAAGTCCCAAAATACTTATATAGAGAAATACATACTTAAATATTTACATAAAAAAAACATCCAAGACTCACGAAGAAGTACTCGAGCTATTCACACAAATATCTGCCCTTACCGGGATTTGAACCCGGGACCTCTAGCTTCATAGGCAGGGTCATAACCAACTAGGACAAGACGTTGTCAAGTCTTATCGTCATCAATACTTATTTTGTTTTATCAAAATAAGTATTGCTACCTACATTGAAAGCCTCATGGTCAGCCCTTGCATATAATGATTTTCTTTGGGATATCTTTTAAACGGCTCAACCAATTTTCATCAAACTTAGTTTAGAAGGATCGTGTTTAAACGAGCTCTCTTTAAAAAAAAACACGTCTAAATCGGTGTATTCGTTTAGGAGCTACGCTACCACGGATAGACAGACAGACAGATACACAGATAAGCACATTACACTTTTAATACCCCTTTTTTTGTCGGGGTATTGAAAACCAAGTGGATAAAGAGACCATGAATTTCGATAAGGCTCTTGAGATGCTTATGAAATAGAACACACACACACCTGTAAAATAATTTCCAATGGATTTCTGTTTCGTCCTTTTTTTGCTCAGGTAAGAAGGTTTTATAAAGCAAGTAACAAAACATTGTCATAATAATTAATAAAGTACTGTTTAATGCAAAGAAGTTTTTTTTTTATGTTAAGGAGAAGGCACATGAACACTCAGGCCACCTGATGGTAAGTGGAATCTGAGATCCATAGACATTTGAATTCTCAAGACCTCAAATGCGTTGCCAACCCTGAGGACTAAGATGTAATGCCTCTATGCTACTAATTTCACCGGTTGTCTTCAGTGTACACATAAAAATGTATAAGAATTATTTTTTTATGGTAAAGAGAAGCACTCGAGCACTCACGCCACCTGATGATAAATGGAATCTGAGACCCATAAACATTTGAATTCTCAACTGTAATCCTAAGACGTCAAATGCGTTGTCAACCCTGAGAACTAAGTTGGAATGCCTTTATTTTGCAATTTATCGCAACGCGTTGCAAAGTATCAACAACATACTTCAAAAATATTTTCAAATTAAATTACTTGTGCTTATTTTTATCCCGTGTGGTTTCCGGGTTAGAATAGTGCCACTCCATGTCTTCCCGTGGATATCGTAAGAGGCGACGAAGGGAATAAAGGCTTGTAGTATTGTTAGGCGATGATTTGCAACCTGTCACTAGTAAACATCTCAGCCTACTTGAGCAAAATGTGGTTACAGAATTATTATCATGTCTTTTTAGAGTTGTTGGTATTTCTGTGCCTACCCCACTCTGGGAATGAAGGTGTGATGTTAAGTATAATTTTTTATACATAATTATATATAATCTTATTGCAGCGCGGTTAGCACATGACGGCGAGATAGACTACCTGTATTTTTCTTACCGTTTTATTTAGACAATGACGGGTAGTCTATCTCGCGCGCGACGTAACACGCGCACCGTCATGTGCTAGCCGTGCAAGTTTTATTGAATCAAGCATTGTTTTCGCACGTTCCCCAAAGACGTATTATTGACTTCCATGGTATTCAAACCGTTCTGAAATTATGTATTACACACAGCAACCTTAAATTTTACACCACCGCATTATGGCCAAAAAACAATTCACCCAAATACGTCAAAAACAGCGCGTGATTGTGGGTTGTAAATAACAGGCCAAGTTCTGCAGGTATGATTACCGACACCGACGTTTTCCAGCCAGTAATCGGGCGTTTTAAAGTTCCATTTTCAAAAATACAACTGTTAGCCACAGTATCGTTTGAGCCGGATATGTTCCAGTTTATTGGTTTTGTGCGGGTAGCGTTTTGGAGTTTTATTTGACGGTGTTTTTGGTTGCACAATAAGTTGCTTTAAGGTGGGTTTGGTACTGTGATCAAGTAAAATTTAGTAAGTAGCATTAATATTTGCTTAGTATAATCTTAGTAAAATGTAATATTTAGTTATAAAACTTGCTTAAGAATTTAATGACTTTTTTTTTCACTTTATTGTACCACTATTTTGGCGTGAGTATATTCATGCCAATTTGCAGCTTTCTAGTCCTAAAAGTCCCTGCGCTAGGCTGCGGACGGACATGGCGAAACTATAAGGGTTCCTAGTTTGACTACGGAAATCCCTAAAAATGGGATTAGGAATATGTCTAATTCTAAACAGAAATAACCCAAAATAGTAATCCGCAGCACCACTTTAACCCACAGCATAGTATGATTTATTATTAATTTACGTAATAGCAACGTCACGAAGCGTCGCGTGCGCCGGTATGGGTTACGATAATAATTAACCACTCTTATTAAGTTGTTAGCCGGATTGACTCGAAAGCTAAATGCGAGGGTAACACGGACTTAACAATAAATTTACCCTCTGATGGTAAGTTCACCGAGTTACATGACTTACTTGCTAGCGAGTTGAATCTATCCCTCACAGCATTGTGTAGAGTGAGATGGGTAGAGCATTCCACTCTCTACCTAGTACACTGTAACTTAATGGTAATAGCTCAAAATAAATCGTAAGCTATATTACCCGACTGTGTATTATAATTATGTAGGTAAAGGACGATGGGTAAAAATGTCCCCACCCACCAACAGTGATGAAACATGTGCCAGTTTATAGATCTTGGCAATATGATGTATTTTTTCTATGGCGACGATCACCATATGTATGGGGTTTTCTTGAAAAATCATAATCTTATCGTATGGAACTATGGAATTTGTTTGAAAATGAACACGTATGTAGATGATTTGCCTTGCCTGGCCCTTTGTTTTCATTAAAAAATTCCCATTGATTTTGCTACGAAGATAAGTATTTTGTCTTTTATTGGGTCCTAATGAACATATAGACCTGCAGCCCGTTACTGTTGGAGGGGGGGGACGGGGTCCATACAAAATTGCCCATCACCCTTTGGTTTTAGGGTTCCGTACCAAAATCAAAATCAAAATGTTTATTCAGGAAATAGGGGGCCTATTATATTTGGGGCTCTTTTACACGTCGGTAATATGAAGTGAATTTACTAGCGCTTCAGATAAGACCATCATTGCTGAGAAGAAGCGCCAAGAAACTCAAACCCAAAAGGTACCCTGTACCCAGTTACAAACACCTCCGCTCCCCGTCCGTATTTCTGCCAGCGAGCTGCATTGCCTAGACTAGAGTGAGTATTTTTACGGTCGCTATCTCGCACTTGGCCGGTATTTTTTGTTTGTTAATTTTGTTTTCTCATATTTTTTCCCATTTCTATTTTTATTGTTTTTTATGACCTAATTTTCGTTACACAAAGGAAACATATTTTGTTTCAATTAAACTTTCACATCAATTAACTATGGACAATATTTTTGCAATTCACCCAAATAGTAAAGCAAATAACAATAAACGAGCAGGAAACATGAAAATGTCTATGGTTAACTTTGTGTTTAATGAGGGCTACATCACTTTTTTTCAATTATTATATAAATAAATGAAAAAATATCGGACAAATTGACCTAGTCCCAAACTAAGCTCTAGGCTTGTACTATGGGTACTAGACAACGATAAACATACTTAAATAGAGAAATACATACTTAAAAATATAGACAACATCCAAGACTCAGGAACAAATATTCGCGCTCGTCACAAAAATATCTGCCCTTACCGGGATTTGAACCCAGGACCGCTGGCTTCGGAGGCAGGGTCACTCCCAACTAGGCCAACGTGTCGTCTTATAATGTCTTAGTTTTCTGGTTTAGGTAAAGCCCTTTTTCCTGTTAGTCTTTAATAAGGATAATTATTAAGGATAAGAAATTAAATTATTATTATAATCAAACAATCGATAGGGCAAAAAGTCCGGCTTTTGGTAAGTGGTTTAAGTGTGTACGAATTGTCAGACCAAGTTATTTATACATCACTTAGTATTTTGACGACACGGTGGCCTAGTTGGGCCTCCGAAGCCAGCGGTCCTGGGTTCAAATCCCGGTAAGGGCAGATATTTGTGTGATGAGCGCGAATATTTGTTCCTGAGTCCTGGATGTTTTCTATATATTTATGTTTTTCATTGTCTAGTACCCATAGTACAAGCCTAGAGCTTAGTTTGGGACTAGGTCAATTTGTGTGAGATTGTCCCCCAACATTAAATAATTATTATTTGTCGTGTACCTGGCATACCCAGTTCATTGGTATTATCCTTAATTTATCTCTTCTTCATCTGCAGCTTTTCATTTAAATGCCTTCTGTTAGGTATTGTGCCTGGTCAAGTTTCTTCCAATTTGCCCTAGTTAGTCTTACTAATGACATTTGTATTACAATTAGGTTCATACATTATCTAGACACTTGAAACATGCATGACATCATAGTGAACCTGGTATAAATAATAAAAAAAGATAAATTGTCACTAATACACTGCTAAATATCTTATTTTTTTTTTATTTTTTTTTTTATTATTTTTTTTATTTTAAGGAGAAGGCACACGAGCACTCATGCCACCTGATGGTAAGTGGAATCTGAAACCCATAGACATTTGAATTCTCAAGAAATCCTAAGACCTCAAATGCGTTGCCAACCCTGAGGACTAAGATGGAATGCCTCTATGCTAGTAATTTCACCGGTTGTCTTATCCCCACACTGGAACACAACAATGCGAACACTGTTGCTTGGCGGGTGGTTAACGGATAAGATGGTGGTAGCGATCCGGACGGACCCTGCAGGGTCCTACCACCACTAAATGACTTGATTGGCTTGATTGTGCAAAATGTAAGTACAGTAATTATAAACAAGTCTTTTTAGAATTGTTAGTATTTCTGTAGCTCCGCCTACCCCACTATGGGAAGGAAGGCGTGATGTCATGTTATGTTATGTTTTTATAAAAAAGATAAAGGTTGTTTATTCAGTAGTAGCTGCACGGGCACTTTTACACGTCAAAATTCGAGCAGCGCTTCCCAAGAGGAGACCACTGCTGAGAAGAAGCGCCACAAGAAACTCAAGCTCAGTATTTTTTTAAATAAATATTGTTTATGACAATGATAGAACTAAAACAATAAATAAAAATATTTATCTATATCATGCGTAGGTAAGCAGGAAAACGTGTCGAAACTTCTAATAAACATAAACACAAGAGCAATAAAATTAAATAATAATATTGATACCCATGATGGTGCAAAACTACATGATTTAAAATATTACTTTTAAAATTGTAGGCACCTACCTAGTCCAACTGAAGTAGGCTTTTTTGCCAAATATATTGTGGTCGCCGATTTCAGTTTTTTGTTTTTTATAACATTTATTTTATTTCATGCCTTTTAGTGATCATAATACGCAGTTACGTAGTCCCACTTCTTAGTTGATTTGAAACTTTGAGTTATTTCAAGCGCGCTGCAAGCAACGCCAAAATTCATAGTCATATTTCAATATGTAAATATTCTTCGTTGTAGTCGCTTACCTTAATCGAGATATCTTATCGCCACCCTTGAAATAGATACCATTGAGGAGTTCCGGTGGCCATCTGTGGTCTTCATAATCAGTTCGACTACACCAAATTATACTTTCTGAATGCAGATGCTAGACTTGTTACTAAAAATACCAAAATCGCTATGTTTCCCTACAATATATCAGGAGTTCCCTCATTTCCTCACTGATCCCCTCATCAGATTCAGATTTGGTGACAATGGGATCACCTCGAAAGTATACTCTATCAAGTCAAAAAAGAATTTCGAAAAACGGTCCACAATTGACGGAGTAATCGGTGAACATACATGAAAAAAACAGTGGAACGTATAACCTCCTCCCTTTTTTTGATGTCGGTTGAAAAGTAAATAAAGTTTCAATACGTTCTCCTACAGAAACCGTGTCCCCTAAATACCAAGTATGTACAAGTACCCGTGCGGCTAACTAAATAAACATGTTTATCTTCATCTTGACGTGTTAATACTAAGCATTATTAATAACATTTCTCGACACAGTTTCTCAACCAGACAAAACGAACAAGTTCCACTACAAACACCCCACGACACTTCGCAGCCAATTCACGTTTAAATGTTACAAACCCGATGGTTCGAGGCAAACTCGCCGAGGCAAAACTCGTCAGGCTATTTAGTCAAGCAAAACGTCGGCTATTTTACTAACTATTCAGTTGTGCTTTCGCAACTGACTCAGGTATTAGTTTACAGGCTTTGCGATATAAATTTACATACTTATTTCAAAGTGCATCGACAACTTTAGAAAGGTATTTAGCTAAATACAACGTGCTATTGCTGCCAGATATTTGTGTGATCAGCACGAGTATTCATTCCTGAGTTTTGGATGTTTTCTATGTATTTAAGTATGTATTTCTCTATATAAGTTTATCGTTGTCTGGTACCCATAATACAAGCCTAGACTTAGTTTGGGACTATGTCAATTTGTGTGACATTGTCCTGTGATTTATTTATTTTATTTGAGACATTTTTGTGACAGTAAACTCTGTCTTGTGGCACTATTGTTAAACTAGTGTAAGTTTTTATTTTCTAATACATAAAAACTGAAAATATAATTAATAATAATATAATTTAAATAAGGTAATGGTGGTGATAGTGGTAAAAAGGCAGTCAGTTGACTGTGGGTAGTAGCGGATTAAAAGGGAAACACTAGGCTGATCGAGGCATTCGGTTTGGAACGTTAACAGTGGAATATCGTGATAGTAAATAAATGAAGAATGAATACAAAGTGGTTTCATTTAATAGTCACTGTCGTTAATGGTGTTAAAGTATTAGACTTAGGGCCGTGTTCACCAACAATTAATCGGACGGTTAAGTCTTAATCAGCTGTTAATCAATACATCTGACACCCGTTAAACTGCTAATCGTCCGTTTAATTGTTGGTGAACACGGCACTTATAGTTGTATTGTGGATGTTTTTATTGCCACGAGGACCAAGTGACAACAAAGATTGAATTTACAAAGAAATAATTAAATTTAGGTTATTATAGTAAAAATTAAAAGGTTTTTTTCAAAATCATGGCAGTTACTGCACACGAAAAGGTACACATATGCATACTAAAATGCGGTAAAAATACTTGATACTACAAAAACTTACGATCTATTTGCTACTTTGCAGACTAATTTGCGGCATAAGACTTTCTTTACGGCACTTTAACTTGCATTTTGAACGAATTATACGTATCAAGTATATAACAAACTTTTAGGTAGGATAAAACAAAAATACACTTTTGTATGTATCAGAATAATGTTTATATTTTAACATTTGAGCTAGCTTACTTAAATTAAGGTGTTCTGAACACATGCGGTTGCAACATTATCTTATTAAGTACCTATATTACAATAGGAAAGTAAGTTTTGCTTTCGCAAGAAACATGAGATCTTTCATTAAATGGCATATATTATACCCAACTAAAAATAAGTCATAAAAAAATCTAAAGTACAGTCGACTACAAAGAGATGTATAGGTACACTTTTTCCCCTTATTGCATTGTTTGGATACATCTCTTTGCAGTCTACTGCACTATCAAAAATAACATAAATGCTCTAACATTCAATACACCTAAAAGCATGCATAGTAAAATTATAAAAATGATAATAGTACCATTTACGCGGTACATAGAACATTATAGTACATGGAAGTCGTGTTCTAAAAGAGGGGTTGCCTTGCATCAAATCGGGTAGTTCTAATATGTTGCCTGTAGTGAAGTGGTAATGACGAATCCAATTTTTCGACCTTGAAAACCCTCCGGATCATTGTGAAATTCTTGAAAAACCATGAAATGTTAGTTCTTTTTTCAGTTTTTACCATTTTTTGCCACAAAAAATCTTTATTACAGTAAAAGTCACTATGAACACTTTTAAGTAGACTAAATTTGCAACAAAATAAAAGAAATTTTGATTACGTTAGACAAAATAGTTTCTAAAATACAGCTATTCAAATGTCAGCAATTTTTTTCTAAATAATAAAAGTTTTGAATTTAGTGGTGTCTGTTCAATAGGTATTTTTTCTACTGTGTGTTTTGTTTTAACTTTTATGTATATTTACAATTTATAATAAAAGAAAACAACAAAACAACAAAACCCTGTGTCATTGGTTTTACGTATATATTCAAATCACAATACATTTCGACTTTGCCGTAGTTACATAAGCCGATCGATGAAGAAATGCTACCGCAGCAAGCTCTCCCCAATAGGAGTGCTGTAAATTTAGAAGAACAACCTGGTCCATCAAAGATGTACAAGAAAAAGTACAACACAATCACTACATGGTATAAAACAAAGTCACTTTCTCTGTCCCTACGAGTATATCCTTAAATCTTTAAAACTACGCAACGGATTTTGAAGCGGTTTTTTAATAGATAGAGTGATTGAAGAGGAAGCTTTTTATGTATAATTCATTTTGAATTATGTACGGGTGTTTCAGAAAACTCATATATAACGAAGCGAAGCGAGGACGGGTCGCTAGTACAGTACAATATAAAACACTTTATTGTACACCAAATAAAAACAGTAGTATAAAGTAGTAGTAATACCTTCCAGTACTACATACAAAGAGGTTATTTATTACTACTATGTTTTTTTTGTAAATAAATGCTTATTTTTTATATCGCATTCCATTTTACAAACCCTTCTATTATTTTGTTTACCCACCTCAGCAACTTGGAATTTTCTGGTCTTAATAGACCAAATTGGTCTCGTTTTGTTGCGAATGATGTGTACTTTAATAACGTATATGGTCTTATGACTTAAAACGGGTCCATAGTTGACACATTGACGAAAATTAAAAAACATCTAAAAATATATTATTTTGGAATATTGCAAATTTTGGTACAACTGTAATTTTTTAAATATTTGGTTTATCGACTTCTCACTTGAACCTACTTTGTTGAAAATTTAGTCATCTTTAAAGTGTACATAGTAACATTTGCCGTAAAATAAAAAAATAAAATGTTGGTAAAAATTGGTAAAACTGAAAAAAGTCGAAAAGTTAATGGTTTTTCAAAAATTTGACAATGATCCGGAGGGTTTTCGAGGTCGAAAACTTGGATTTGCCATAACCCCTTCATCATAATGAACATATTAAAAGATCAAAACTACCCGATTTGATGCAAGGCAAAATGTACCAATTCCATGGACTATTACCGAAGTTAAATAAGTAAACATAAATCACAAAAAGTACAAAGCATCAAAAAACAAATACCTACTCATCATTCGATACCTATAAGTATTTTTAAAAGACATGCGTAATCATAAATTCAAAATACGTATGGTAGTAAATAATGATACTACGAGTATTTACCTACTCGGTATCATCATCAAAAACAAAATCGACTTGCGACTGATTAAGCGACTAAAGCGAGAGAAAAAGCAACACAGATCCTGACTATAACGCAGTAAAGTATGATCTCAATGCAGTGAAATTTATTAAAATCTTTCAAGTTACCAATTAAAATGCAGTGAAATGCTCGCATACTGCTATTTATTTAGCATTAAGTTATTGTTCAACCTGAAAACAATGCGAACTAGACTGCAGTAAGTAATGAAGATACTGCATTTTAGGCAGTAACAGTTTTGACTTTGTCGCACTTTAGTTGGTTTTTCACTATGAACCTACTCGACTAATACGAAATAAAATACTTCATTCAAGCACGAAGCTGCATTTTAATCTGTAGTTCATAGGAAATAAGTTAGTGATCAACTATGCAGTATAAATTTTTTGGTACAAAAACTTCTTACTGCGTTTTATTTTACATTCTTAAATATTTTTTAAGCTGAAGATTACAATTTATTTGTGGTAATAAAGATAGTTACTGCGTATTACCTGGTAAAGTGACGGGTCGTTGTAGACGTAACTGCTATCACTGTATTTTAGTTAGTATTACAGTATATATAGACTCGCTGTGTAGAGTTTACTGCTTTTACAAATTGGTTTTTTTCATCGTGTAATCATCGGATCAAAAAATAGGTTAGATCACTGTGTTCCTTATAGCGTGCCCGTTAAAATTCAATTTTCAACTGAAAAACTCGAAAAAACCTGTTACTGCGTTTTAGGGCCTGCACGGCAGTATACTAGACTCCTTGGCAAATAGTGTTTAGATCAAAGCGAGGCCCGAGGGTTGAATCTTTGCTACTTTTCCGATCGATTCGACCTTAGACCATAGAAGGCAAAACGCTAGGATTGAAACAAGTAGTAAGGTTACTTTTCATATTTATTTGATGAAAAGATACAAATCACTAAAATTAATCATCATATTTAAAAATATTCACCGAATAAACCTCGCTGCTAAAAAAATGTCTGCAGCCTGCAGTCGCCGTCCTCTCGGTTTCAACGCTTCACCGAACTCCAAGTATTGTACTACCCTCCGAAGTTAAAAAAGCACATCTGCAATTTTAATAGCCAGAGAATTAAGAACCAAATTATCTTATGCACAAGGCTTTATTCACAATACGATATTTATAATAGATACCTTATTTTTCCTGACGCCTTTTAATCGATTCATACCTCCCTAGTTCCCTACGTCCCCCCACATATTCCATATTGTATTGTTTGACGATGGAGATGGAATGTTTTGTGTACCAGTAATATCGAGTTGTTAATATAATTTTCGTAAACAAATTGAATGAGCTAGCAACCTGTACGTAAAACTACGGGTTCCGTAACCAAGGGTACCAAGGGGTCCCTATACCTGCTATAATGTCTACTAAGTCGTAATAGTTTTTCTTTAAAATTCGTTATTATGATCTTTCATTTAGGTATTTTTTTCAGATTTTTTAGTATTTTTAGTTTTGGTTCGGGGGAGGGGATAATTTGAGTCTAACAAAAATTAGCGTTTTAAAGCTTAATATTTCATATACGGATTACTTAATCGATAAACTATGTTAACTAACCCGTAATATTTTTTAAAGACCTATCTAATGACACCCCACACAAGAAAAAAATACAACTCCAAGTTACGTATTAGGGGAGGTACCCTAAAAAAATGTTTTTCTACTTTATATTGTACAACTTTGTTAGCGTGACTTATAATATAAGTCACTATTATTCCTGCCAAATTACAGCTTTCTAAGTACTAAGTGTCTGCTCTAGGCTGCGCACGGACGGACGGACATGGCGATACTATAAGGGTTCCTAGGAACCCTAAAAAGTCGTAACTTTAACAATCTCTTTACCATAAAAGATAGACACTTTATATTTTCAATACGTCATTTAATAATACTGTCGTCGGTCTAAAAGATTTTTTTATTTAAGAGCCGTACGGAACCCTTGCAAGTCTGACTCGCATTTGGCCTTCTTTTTTTTGCTCTTTGTTTCACAAGTTATGGAGATTTTGAGTTGTTGTTGTTTGTAGTAAATATAGGCTCGCGTTCGCTGTAGTTTCGCAGTTTTAAAGCTTTCATTTGACTGTGAACGTGTTTCGTCAAATAATAAAAATATTCCATTTGAATTGGTAAATTAAATACAGCGTTCATATTTTTAGGGTGTCTGTCATTCCATAGAAGCGCCTTTCATCGAATGTATCATTTAATTGAATTTAATTTCATTGAACGCTATTTACTGCTGAAATCATAATGTTTTCAGGGTATCTTAAACATCTAACCTAACCTAACCCACGTAACCAATGTTTAAGATTTTATTCAATACCTGTATTTAAATTGACAAATTGTTACCGCTAAAAAAGTAATACCAATATTCGAATTAGAGGTATTATTGTCATTCCGCTTTTGTTTTTATCGCTATGTATTCACTATTTACAGTATTCAATACCGCTATTCATTGCACCTGATAAGTAAGATGTCAATTAGACTGTAATTAATTTCATTGTAATTTCAGACTTGTCTAAGTCGTGTCTGAGTTTTTTGTAATAACACCGAAAACATTTACAGAATCAAATAAACGAGTACATTGACACTGATAGGTATTACTGGTTATGGTTTTTAGGGGTAAAGTATCAAAAAGAAGTGTTGCTCTCAATTGGCTAAACCGATAATATACTTGAATACCGGTATTCATTATACCACTAATCATAGCTTTAGCGATATACAGGGTGAAATAGGGGTCGTGATCCCAACCATTTTTTTCTGACTCAGTAAACGATTGCGATGTTACCTGTATATATTTCAATTGAAACAGAGATGGTTCGGTATTTACGTATTTTAATTAAAAAACGTTAAGTAACTTAAAATGCGTGGTCACCCTACTTTTCCAATTACAACCTCTTTGAAAACAAACTGTCTGATAAAATACTTAATAATGTCACAACAAGTCAAAGTCAATAAACGTGTCAACAAAGATTTAAAATAAAATTAATGAATGATGCCTCCGGCGTACCCATTCTCGAATATCGAGCGATCAGATATGGTTATGTTTTACTATCAAACAAACAACACTATCAGAGCAGTTGAGATGTTTCATCAGCGATATCCCAATTTGCCAAAACCAACTAGACGTTTGATTAACGCAATGGTGCAAAATCTTCGAGAACACGGGCAGTTCAGCGTTCCAACCCACGCCCAAGGACGAGGTGGCGACAGGCCAGAAAGGCGAGGCAACCCCGAGAACCTGGATCAACGCATACTGAGATATTTTCACCGAGATCCACAACGCAGTACCCGACAAGCTGCTAGAAGGTACAATGTCAGCCAATTTTTTGTCTGGAAACTGCTCAACGCTACTGGATTGCATCCATACCATTTTTTACCCGTCCAGGATATCTCCGCCCCTGATCTTCCTTTACGAAAAAACCTGTGTCGATGGATTTTAGAAAATGAAGAAACGAATATCTTGTGGACTGATGAGAGTACATTTACGCGTATTGGTTTGTTCAATGTGCACAACGAACATTTTTGGAGTGCTGAAAATCTGCATCTTACTCGGAGAAACGCGTATCAGACACGATTTAGTTTAAATGTTTGGGCGGGAGTTATTATCGCCGTTGTCATCGGGCCTCATTTTATTAAAGGCACGTTGACTGGTATGAATTACCTTGATTTGTTACGAGAAGTTGTCCCGGAATTATTGCGAGGCGCCCCCCAGAACTTTACTTAGGAAACCTGCATTATCAACAAGATGGTGCACCTGCTCATTTTCATAACCGTGTTCGTGATTATTTAAATGAACAATTTCCGCAACGATGGATCGGTAGACGTGGACCTATTACATGGCCCCCTCGCAGCCCGGACCTCACGCCGCTGGACTTTTTTCTCTGGGGAGAGGTGAAACGATTGGTGTATGAGCAAGAATCTAACACCGAAGAAGAGCTACGCCAGCGAATTGTTGTAGCCTCTGAAACGGTTAAGCAAAATCACTTTGCTCTAAACAGATTAAAGGGCAATCTTAGACGACGGGCGGAATTGTGCATACAGGAACAGGGTTCACATTTTGAACAACTTTTGAAGTACAATTAGCGTTGTAAATTTTGTGTAAATAAAGTTTAAATTTTTATTCAGTGTTTTCCTTCTAAATAATACAAAGTAATCGTGTAGTAGCCATCGAAGTATTTTTTCTTATCTGTCTATCAGTATCGTCATAACAACCTCTTTACATACTTACTGCGATTATTGTTAAGTACATGCACTTGACATAAATTTTCTTGGGAAACAGAAGGGTGACCATGATCTCAAATCATCCCAGTTTTTTTTATTATTTGCTGTACTGACTAAAATAAGTCGCAGGAATACTGTTAGTCCTAACCTATCGTGATCCTTAGGGGAAAGTAAGTTAAATGCGTCTTTCTTGCTCCACGACCCCTATTTCACCCTGTAGATAGCGAAATGCAATTATAACCGGTTGTACCTCATTTAAAACCGGTAGTCAGAATAGCGGTAACGATCCCTGCTAAAAACATTATGGCTTCAGCAATGCTTTCGATGAAATAATAAATTCGATGAAATTATGAGTTAGAGCTAAGTTAGCTCCACGCGCTAGCGGGTTAGCTCAGCTAACCCTTTGTTCTTCTATTTAGTCCCCTAAGAGTAAATACTCTTTTAAAGAAACATTGTCCTCGCATATCCTTGCGTTGACGACACGGTGGCCTAGTTGGGAGTGACCCTGCCTCCGAAGCCAGCGGTCCTGGGTTCAAATCCCGGGAAGGGCAGATATTTGTGTGATGAGCGCTAATATTTTTTCCTGAGTCTTGGAGGTTTTCTTTGTATTTAGGTATGTTTTTCTGTATATAAGTATGTTTATCGTTGTCTAGTACCCATAGTACAAGCCTAGAGCTTAGTTTGGGACTAAGTCAATTGGTGTGGGATTATCCCCTGATATTTATTTTTTCGTGACGTTTGTTGAAATATTTTAAAAACATGATTTTTGAGAAAGTAAGCAGCGCTGGTAATGTTGAGTTCTATATTTTATTTTTATAAATAACCGAAACTACGAGTGAGCGCCGGCAGCGCTGCCCTGCTAACACAAAAGGCAGTATCTCAGACAAAACTTCAAATGCAACCTTATCACTACATAGTATAAAACAAAGTCGCTTCCCGCTGTCTGTCCCTATGTATGCTTAAATCTTCAAAACTACGCAACGGATTTTGATGCGGTTTTTTTTAATAGATAGAGTGATTGAAGAGGAAGGTTTATATGTATAATACTTTAATCCGGAGCGAAGCAAGGGTGGGTCGCTAGTTACCAATAAGATAGGATTGAATGTGCTTTGATCATAGAATTTGAGATACTGCCTTTTCTGTTAGCAGGGCAGAGCGGGGCAGGGCTCACGCTACCGGTGGATAGGGCTGCAGAGAGAGGAACCTCCTCACAATACGTGCCGTGTCGAGAAGTACTTACCTTAAAACGTGGTGAATAAAGTTAAGGCATAACAAATAAGAACAATTATTAAATGAAAGTAACGTTACGTTCTAATGGAAATTATTTCAGTCTTGTATTTAGCAACACATGCTTCATTTTAGGTTGTGTCCCTATTCACCCCATTGTTGCTTTCTCTATCTGGCCCTTGATCCAGACATCTAGCGAAAGGCAAGCTAGAAGTGAGGGTCTTATGCTCGTCATCGTACACTCCAGACGGCCGGTAAAGGCAAGTGTCAGATGAGGAACAGGTCCTATATTCGAGAGCACTCGGTTTGTGGTGTCGCTACTCACCAACAGCTCGCCACTAGCTGCCATTATTATGCTGTGTGACATTATCGAGAGGTCTCTAAGAGTCCTTTGACCTCCCACTTTGAGGGCCGCACTCAGATTCCGTGCAGAATAGGTACGACATAAGTAGCTTTTAGCATGTTCGATACACATTATCGATCGGAGACTTGACACATATCGTCACTACTTTGAAAAAACCTCGGATCTCATAAGTCGTGATACACGATTTTAAACTTAAGCAAGAGGGGATATAAGTTTAAAATCGTACATCACGAAATATGAGAAACGAGGTTTTTCAAAGTAATAACGATATGTCACGAGCTAGATGACCGTGTTAGGACGGTTAGTAGTCAGGATCAATTCGCGGTAAGGGTAAATATTTATATGATAAGCGCTAGTATTTTTTGATAAATATGTATGTGCAAACAAAAAATAACGAATTGAAATACAAATACAAATACAAATACAAAAGGTAGTCTTGAGTAATTTTTAGGGTTCCGTACCTCAACAAGATAAAACGGAACCCTTATATCATCACTCACAAGACCATTTTAACTTGCGAAAGCTTGTAGGTGTCGAGTCGAAAATAACTAAAACCATATACTTAAGTCTACAGTCCCTTGAAGCTATAAAAAAAATCAAACCAAATCTAAGTTAACGTAAAAATGACGATACGGCGGTTTATGCAGCATAAAATGTATATCTCGGCACTCTCAAGGGAATTAAAATTTATCGGGTACTTCCCATTGATCTAGAATCCTGAAATTTGGCAAGAAGGGAGGTCTTACTGCTCCATCATAAGAAAATTTGCAGTTGTTAAACTAATAGCGTCCTATGTCGATGTATAGAAATAACAGTTTTTCAACGGCAAAGTAAAGTTTTTCACTCAATACATTTTTATAAATTTGTATGGAACCCTCGGTGCGCGAGTCCAACTCGCACTTCACCACTGCTGCTTGAAGGTAGATTAAAAGATAAGATTATTTTAGCAATGTTACCATCACTAAACCGAAAAATATCGGGGGCAGGGCAATTGATCACTTTCATTCCTAAATTGTAACAATCAAATTTTAATAACGCATAAAAAGTCTTCTCATAATTTTAATTCCCAGTTAACCCTCTTATAATAATTCAAATGTCCAAGAAAATTATTATGTTATATTAGTCGAACAATTTAGTTTACTCAACGTAATATCATAATTCATAGCTTGACCAATCAAAACAATCAGCTGAAATACATCCTTCATTACGCTTTCACTATAATAACCATAATTAGTCTGTGATTTTAACTGCCATCGCGATAAGCGTAGTAGAAATGGTAGGATATAGTAGTAATAGTAGAAATTGTGACACATTAAATGTTGTAACTTAACTTTCGACGGTGTTTTAGGGTACTAAAGTCAACTAGGAACTTTTATAGTATAGCCATGTCCGTCTGTCTGTCACACTCACTTTTTGTCTGACACTATCAAAGTTAAAGTTTTGTACTCGATAATTATAGATATTAATACCGATAAAAACAATCAAATTAAAAAAAAAAACATTACAAAGTAGGGTACCATGTACTCGTAATAAAAGGGTTTTTTACCCTAATATTCTATTATATTTATGTTTGTTCCTTTGTGGCGCTCTAAAAACTAAACGGGTAGTCCGATTTTAATATTTTTATGTCATTTGTTAATTTATAACATCGTGTGATATATTGTTGAATAGCTATCAAGAATATAATTATTGAACTCTAAAAGTAAACTTTCCGCTAGAATATCACTTAGCCCCTCATATTAATAAGTAAACTTATTAATAATGATGATATATTAAATGGTTGCTAACATATTGGAGCTTAGTTTGGGAATAGGTCAATTTGTGTCTCATTGTCCAGTGCTTATTTTTATATTTTTATAAGTCATAACTACACATCGCTAACTCGTGGCATTTAGGTAGCACTTGACAGATTAGTGATGAGACAAGTTTTCTAAATGTCTTTTCAGATGAGATAAAACAATAAATTAATATTTCCTACATGGTCTTAACATATCGCATCTTCAGAACAATAGTGACCTAAGTAATTCAGAAATTTATATTCCGAATTAGGTCCCTATTCTAATAAATTTGTAACTTGAAGTTTGAAAGCTGAAATTTTGAATTGGGTCACTATTGTTCTGAAGCTTCTAATGTCGCAGTAGGTTTGATCACTGGCTTAAAACAATCTATTATTGTGATTCATTTACTCGTAATAATTATTAAAAGACGTGTCGCAAAACATAGAATTTTTCAAAATAATGCAGGAAATCAATAGAGAGCATTCAGAACTCCTACTACAAGGTGACAAGGTAAAATGCACCCGTTTGCGATGTTTATATAGTTTGCAAGACATTTAATATGAACAAGCACTTGAAGTCCAAAAAGCACATCACAGAATCATTTGCTACCTCATCTTTAGAAGATTTAGTTTTACCTGTTAGATTCAGAAACTCATTAAAATAAAATCATGCTTACGTTGTCACATCACTAGTGTGTTATAAACTGTCAAGTGCTACCTAAATGCCGCGAGTTAGTGATGTGTAGTTATAACAAGCATAAGACTTTTAAAGATATCAGGGCTGGGATTCAACACCGTAATAACGATATCGTATTCGACTTGTTTCCGTATTGTCAACGTTTGGATAACTCTTATGTTATTTACAATAATGGCGACTGTGACATAAATGATTCTTAATCGTGTCAAACACGATAGGTATCGTTTTAACGCACCTGAATAGAGGCTCAGGGCCTCTCCATTATTGTAAATGACATAAGAGTTATCAAAACGTTGACAATACGGAAACAGGTCAAAAACGATATCGTTATTATCTTGTAGAATTCCAGCCCTGAATTGGTACCACATATTGGTTGGATATTGTCAAATAAAATCATTTCTTTCTTTTTTCGTACCAGGAAAACATGAAAGGGTTGCATACTGACTACCTACAGGTCGCGTACTCGTACGTGCGTGCGATCGATGGGATACTCCATACATTATTAAGAGGCGCCATCTGTCGCTACGGAGATAATGGCGGAGGTGAATTGAATACTAAGTTGTTGCTTGATTTAAAATGTTTAACAAAAGTAATGTCGTTTTAAAAACTTTGCGTAAAAAAAATATTCAAGATTTTATTTGACCACTTTGTTGTCGTGACTAATATGTATATGGGTTCCTAGTTTGACTACGTAACCCTAAAAAGGCATTTAAGAGCAACTTACGACTTACAAAAATATCCCACTTTGTAGTATGGTGGTTAAGTAAGTACTTAACTAGAAATATAATTACCTACGTGCTAAGTCTGTTGCCATTTTTAAAAGCAAGCTAAAGGATCATTTTCTGTCACTTCCGTAGTTTTTCTATTATCTCCCTTACTTTTTTTCTTTGTTATATCTCATGCTTCGTCTGTTGTCATTGTTTGGCTGTTTTTGGAGGATGTATGTATGTATATATTATAAAGATGTATAATTATATGTATTTAGTATGTATTTATTCAATTATTTATTTTATGTATTTATATTTAGTATATTTATAAATAGTTCTAATTTCAAAATTGAAATAATTTAATTGTTTCGTGTAGTTATTTAGTTTGAGTTCTAAACGAATTAGTTTACACCTCCTGCCATGAATATGTGTCCTCAGTTATTTCTCTTACAAGGTTGTCTGGAAGAGATCGCTATTTAGCGGTAAGACCGCCTGTTGTATACCTATGATTTAAATGTACTGTTCCATGTTCTGTTTTTATTTTTTATTTTTGGTGTTCAATAAAGAGTATTTGTATTGTATTGTATTGTATAATTATATATGCATAGGTAACAAGTTAATGCTGGTAGGAAACTAAAAGATTATATTAGATAGATGTGCCTGTTAATGTATTGGTAATTTCGTGTTGACCTAAAACTAGGTGGAACCTTCATAAATATTGGTCTAAATAAAAGGTCAACTGGCAGAGAATGCCATTAGGTGTTTTTTATGTTAAGGAGAAGGCACACGAGCACTCAGGCCACCTGATGGTAAGAGGAATCTGAGACCCATAGGCATTTGAATTCTCAAGACTATAATCCCAAGACCTCAAATGCGTTGCCAACCCTGAGGACTAAGATAAAATGCCTCTATGCTAGTAATTTCACCGGTTGTCTTATCCCCACACCGGAACACAACAATGCGAACGCTAAACTTTTATACCCCGGTATAAAAGTTTGATCGAATCGGGCCTAAACATCTTAGGCCCGATTCGACCAAACTTTTATACCGGGGTAAACGCTTACTCTAAGATTAGTAATGTCAAAAAATGTCAGTTTTCTATATGGCATTTTGACATTACTAATCTCAGAGTAAGCTTTACCCCCGTGTAAAAAGTTTGGTCGAATCGGGGCTTAGCCAGATTGTGCAAAATGTGGTTACAGAAATATGTATCAACAAGTTTATAGTTGTTGGTATTCTGTAGCTCTGCCTACTCTAGTCTGGGAATGAAGGCGTGACGTTATGTTTATGTGAAATAAATAAATGTTCGAAATAAATTTAACTTCCTATTAAAATTACACAAGTAATTTGTTTATCGAGTTATTGAAAACAGCGTGTACCTACTTAGTTTCTGTAGCAAAATAAATTAAAGTATGAAATCAATACCTAGGTGTTAAAACAATGCTTTATTCCAAAAATAATAACAGATATTTAAAATTGAAGGTTAAAACCTTATTGCTACCCTTAAAATACAGTAGTAGTGGACTCTAAAGATCATAGACTGCGTTTTGGAAATCCTATATGATAGTAAATAATGCTAGTCATTAGACGACACGTTGGCCTAGCTGGAAGCTAGCGTTCCCGGGTCCAAATTCCTGTAAGGGCAGATATTTGTGCGATGAGCACGAGTATTTCTTTCTGAGTCTTGGATGTTTTTTATCTAATGTATGTAAGTAAGCTTATCGTTGTCTAGTACCCATAGTACAAGCCTAAATCTTAGTTTGGGACTAGGTCAATTAGTGTGACCGTCATATTTATTTATTAATTACCCCCGCTACGGAACATAGTAATGAAAATACGTCTGTTAATGTAATTATAGAAATCAGATAACCTAGAGAAATTGAAGTCTCTGGTATCTACTTGTTAATTAACTAAAGGTTATTCAGTAATGAAATGGGGTTGAGCGATAGACCTTCGAATGGTCGAAGCGATGTCTTATCGGTAAGATACGATCAGCAGCACGCAAGATACCTTTGCTTTTCCTTCGCCTATTTACTAAACTGGATATAGACAAGTATATTCCTGCGTTTTTGAAGGCGATTCTTTGTTTTTAGGGTTCCGTGTACTAAAGGGTAAAAACGGGACCCTAGTACTAAAACTCCACTGTTCGTCTGTCTGTCTGTCACTGGGTTGCATCCTATAAACCGTAATAGCTACACAGTTGGAATTTTCATAGATGATGCATTTCTGTTGCAGCTAAAACAACGCGTACTAAAAACATACTAAAATAAATATATAAGGGGTCTCCTACACGACAAAATATTTGCCGTTTTTTGCTTGATATTAATCACAGCATCAGGTAGACGCTCGAAAATCTTCACAGAATATTTAGTTCTAAATTAATTTTAAAAATAAAACAACAATTGAAAGTACAAATAAACTAAGGAGAGCTCTCATGCAACAAAAGTATTTTTTTTGCCGTTATTACAGAGAGACAGTCCTGTCCAGGTGAAATTAAAACAAAAATGTTTGAAATATAGCTTCTAATAATTGTATAGATAATGGTACAGAACCCTACCTAATTAATGTTTAAATAACCTGAAAATAACAGGGGAAATTCTGTGAAACGATTCGTTCTATGAAACGTGTGTCGGTGAAACACGGGGACACGCTCGTGACATAATGACAAAACGTCAAATCTAGGCTCCATGCTCGTCAGCACTCGAGCCGTGAGCCCTTAATCCCAGGATCTGACTGCATTGAAAATTAACTGGCTTACGGCAGTTTTGTCATACAGTTTATCTGACAGTATAATTACAGTTGACATGTGCATTGAGTGGAAAAGGCTTCAGCTGGATCGTTCATGATTTAAGCTGCGTGGGATTTATTCATTGTGATTGATAGCATAAAAAACTGGGCAATATGTTAGAGCATGTTCAGTGTAGGCTTCTGAAGCCGTTAAGTACTACAAACATAAAAATCAACAAGTAATAACTAATTTTCTGTTTAAAGTCAATTTGTGCCGTCGTAGATGATTTTAGTAGGTATAAACACTTTAATCGCCTGTATCTCAAGAACCAATGATGTCTACTTAGTCGTGATAGTTTTCCTTTAAAATTCGTTATATGCTCTTTTATTTAAGTTTTTTTTCTGATTTTTAGTATTTGTAGTTTTGGCTGTAGGGGGGGACACTTGAGTCTAATAAAAATTGGCGCTTTAAAGCTTAATATTTCATAAACTGATTACTTAATCAAAAAACAGTCAATACAAACCTATAATATTTTTGAAATACCTAGTTAACGATATCCCACATTATAGGGTAGACGAGAAAAAAAATACATCTCCACGTTACGTGTAGGGGAGTCAAAAAATATGTTTTTTACATAATATTATTATACCACTTTGCTGGCGTGACTAATATCAAATTACAAAATGAAATAAATATGCCAAATTACAGCTTTCTAGCACTAAGAGTCTCTGCGCTAGGCTGCGGACGGACGGACGGACATGGCGAAACTATGAGGGTTCCTAGTTTGGATACGGAACCCTAAAATCTGGGCAATATGTTAGAGCATGCTGAGTGTTAGGCTTCTAAAGCCTTACTTGAAGTACAAATACAAAAAAATATCTCAAAAAATAACAAGAATATACAAGTTTTTTTATTTGGCAACAAATGGGCGAACTTTTCCATTTCGTCACGAAAATTAACATATCTAAATGTACGACTAAGTTTCTTGATGAAATGGAAACGTTAAAGTTTGTTAATTTTTGTCCTTATCGATGTAATTTTTTTTTGAAAACCGCCCAAATATCAGTCTCAGAGATGATTTTAGTAGGTATAAACACTTTAATCGCCTGTATCTCAAGAACCAAATAAGTCTACTTAGTCGTGATAGTTTGTCTTTTGATTCATTATGATATGTGCTTTAAGATATTTTGGGGGGAGGACGCTAAACTCTAGCGAAATTACACTTTTCGAGTTCAATATAGGCCCAATGATGCCTCACCCGATGTTATAGTTTAAAAATAAATATTTTGAACTTTGCTTTACATGGGACCTGAGCAAAAAAAACTTTTTTTTCCACAAAATTATTGACGTATAACTAGGCTATAATTACAACTTGGTAGTACCAAGACCCTCTGAGTTAAACCAACAAACAGACAGACATGGTGAAACTATAAGTGTTCCTTGTTGGCTACGGAACCTTAAAAAGGCAGTCGTGTTTTCAAAACTTGCTTTTTATGATGCGTGTGTATATGACTACAATTTAGTAATCATTACGAGCTCTTTACACTCAAACAAACAGATCGCAAACCGACAGGAGAGTGACACAAACAAATCGGTTAACTCTGCGTCGAAGTATGTTCCAATATTTAATTCTACACACACAAGCAATATCGTTATGGGCGTCGTGCCGCGCCTCGGAATAGTATAAGGTTAGGCTACATAGGGCGAGTTGCTGTCATGAGAGTCAGCAGCTACTGCCATTTTGAACTCTAAATATAAGTAGCTTAGTTTGTCTTGACGGGTCTCATGAGAATGCGTGCTGCGTCCAAGTGACGTGTAAAATAAAATAAAAAATAAAAAACTTGAACTCGAACTTGGCGACTCAGGGAATAAGGGCTTGTAGTATTGTTAGGCGATGGGCTTGCAACCTGTCACTAATACACTAGTAAACTCCTTGGCCTAATTGTGCAAAATGTGGTTACAGAATTATCAACAAGTCTTTTTAGAGTTGTTGGTATTTCTGTAGCTCTGCCTACCCCACTCTGGGAATGAAGGCGTGATGTTATGTATGTGTGTATGAGTGTAAAAAACTTGAAAAAGTCATTAATGTCTAAAGCTTACTATAGGGTCGAGGATTATTTAACAGACAAAAATGCTCGGCCTAAGATTTCTAACGTAACAGCTTGTACCTATCTAGTCTAGGGGACACGGTTTCTGTAGGAGAACGTATCGAAACTTTAATTAATTTATTATTATTTTATTTATTTGCAAGTTTATTAAGTTTCGACTCTTTTTCCTGCTTAACTACGCATGAGATATGTATTTTTAAATTTTATTAATTGATTTATATAATGCTAGGTAACTAATGGTAGGCCTATCGTTGTCATAAGCAATATTTAAAAAAATGACTGACTGTTGAGTTTCTTGTGGCGCTTCTTCTCAGCAGTGGTCTCTTTGAAGCGCCAGTAGAGTTTTGACGTGTAAAAGTGCCCGTGCGGCCTACTTACTAAATTAACAACTTTTAAGTTTTTTAACTTTTTAACCTTTTTATATTCTTTGACGCAACAAAAGCGTTTGTCGTTATCAACACAGACTCACTTGATCTTTGAGTGGGTAAGATTTGTTTAGCTTATTTGCTGAAGCTTCTTGCTGTGCTTCTTTTCCACAGTGATGGTTTTGTCCGAAGCAATATTAGATTCACTTAATATCACCGACCTTGTTACAAGTCCTGATGTGGTCAATTCTGAATAAGTACCCCTGATGATACAAATCGCTTAGACGAATGAAAACGCAATAGGGCGGCAGCAGACTTATAAGACAGTTACACGCATGATACGATCACACAGTACGAGTAGCTAAACTGCAGTAACTTAGCACCAACTGGAACCGTGTAATCTGGACATGAAGCGACACATGACGCACCGCCCCGACTAGCGTTCATATTCTAGTACTCACGTGGCCCTACTCGATTTGGCCAATCAGTGTTCGAAATGGAAGCGGTTGTCATTGGATTTTACTCTTTAACCCTTTAACCAGCCAAGCCGGCAAATTACGTCATCGGATTTTCGTGCCGGGGACGCCGGGTGTACCCTCCATACATTTTGTACCTGCGCGGTTACGGCATATGACGTCGTTGGCGTCCCGTGCACGTAAAGTTGCAGCCGGCCGTGGCGGTCAAAAGGTTAATGACCTAAACATTTCAGTGCTGGTAGGACCCTGCGCAGGGTCGGTTCGGATCGCTGCCACCATCTTATCCATTAACCTACCGCCAAGCAACAATGTTCGCATTGTTGTGTTCCGGTGTGGGGAAAAGACCGACCGGTGAAATTACTAGCATAGAGGCATTCCATCTTAGTCAGCTCAGGGTTGGCAATGCATTTGAGGTCTTATGATTACAGTCTTAAGATTGCAGTCTTGAGAATTCAAATGTCTATGGGTCTCGGATTCCACTTACCATCAGGTGGCCTGAGTGCTCGTGTGCCTTCTCCTAATTATAAAAAAAACTTGCATTTCAAAGGTAAAGCCTGACAAGATTCTATTTAGTCCTATTTCAATACGTATTGAAATAACTGGGAAATAGATTAATGTTATACCTATAAGTCACTAATATTATAGACAGGTTATTTACGAGTATATGACGAAACATATTCAAGCAAGATGTTCAATCGTATTGTCTTTTGCTTAATTCCACACTCTTACCCAACTCACAAAAAGTAAGCATTTAAAAAGCAATATCGTTGAAAACAATGAATTACAACGGAACTAATTTGTTACTATGTAAATAATTAAGTAAGGAAACAAATTTATAAGAACGGCCATTAAATTTTAATGGTCCGAGACTTAATGCCATAATTATAATAAAAGTTACCAAAGTGTTTACATTGATTGCTTTCTTCAACGTTTTAATTTATTACGTACTTAACTAAAGTTAGTGACCGATTGAACATGACAGCGTTACATTTATAAGGCGATAAGCGGTAAACGTTATCTTTATCGAAAACGTAAACGATTAACATAATCTGCGGGACGGTCACGTCAAACGCTTACGTAAATTCCATACATTTTGACAATTCTCGAAAATTGTCGCCCTGGGTAATCCAAATAAATCCATTGACTCACCAAAATCTCTTTAGTATGTGCAACTTCATGACAGGTACTTGTAACGAATCAGTTTTTTTTTCTTATTCAATTTAGATACCGTCCCTTGGTTTACGAGGCATTGTGCCGAGAAATCTTTTCACATGTATGGGATCCCTTAAAAACGTTTAAAAATATTTTTGGCAATTTGTAGGTCGTTTTAAAAAAAATATTGTGAAAGGCTTACTGAAAACAAATATCACGATCGCGTCTTTTGTGTAACGAAAGTTAGTCATACAAACTATAATTTGATTTCTTTGTGTGACGAGATTACCCATGGATAATATCGTCACACAAAGAAATCAATTAAGTTTTGTTTTAATTATAGCCCTTAACTATGTAATTTTTGTTAAAACGTTCCTTGTATGTCATTGTGTTGACAAAGAGACTAAAACCTGTGAAAGTAGAGACGATGGACGAACAGACGGAACTTTACCTACGGAACCCTAAAAAGCTAAGAGGGGATTTCCGATTCGATTCTGTATCAGTGTGACTGTTTTTTAGAGCCCCAGAAAACGAGGTCTCCATTTTACTTGGTAAAACAACGTTGCTTTTGACATCGTTACCGTATCGTCAATGTAATATGACGTTTATTTAACTGTAATTGCGGTCGAATTAAAATAATACGATAACATTACAAGATCAATATGGTTTTACCTAGTAGAACACAGCTCCATTAGTAGATGCCAAATCAAAAGGCAAACGCGTCAAATCTTATTTTAATATCAGGGGTTGTACTGTAAATGCCTATGTCATTATTTTGCATTTGATTAAAAATTAAATACTGATGAAAGGTTAACATATGGTTTGTTTATTGCGGAACCGATTCTGCATGATTTCATAAACTTTCTGAGTTTATCGATAGGTACTGACATTGAGACGGACAGTAGCAAGTATCATCGAAAACTTTATCACGCAAAAAAGTAAGGGTTCTTATGTTGTAATATTATTTTTTATTATTATTTGGGCATTATTACTTTGAACAATATTCGCCGAATTGTCATTCAAAGAAGAACATTGAGTCACATACCAATAAGTGAAAATAAATGTATATTTTGATTGCGATTGAGCTGTATTTAACACTGATTATTTTTTAGTTGTTTATTTTATGTTATTTATTTCTTTGTACCAGTACCTAAACACTTGCTTAATTAGAGCATCCTTAGTGTAAAATTTCGTCATTTTGACGTCATCGGCATCAAAAGTACGACTCTTATAAATAAATAAATATCAGCGGACAATCTCACACAAATTGATCTAGTCCCAAACTAAGCTCTAGGTTTGTACTATGGGTACTAGACAACGATGAACATACTTAAATACATAGAATACATTCAAGACTCATCACACAAACAGGCTTCAGAGGCAGGGTCACTCCTAACTAGGCCAACGTGTCGTCGTGATAGACCATTATTTATCAATACAATTTAATTGAAATACAAAGAAGAATTCGCGTTGACTGCAAAATGAGCTCGAAAGATTAAGCAGTGAGTAGCAAATGGGACAGCGCAGCCTGTTAAACATTCAATATTATCGCGAAGAAGAAAAACTCTTTGAGGAGATGAAATAAGCTCCGGGCCATTATCATCTAAAGTGAATTGCAAATTTGAAGTATTCCTTGGAAATGGCTGGAATAGAACAAAGACTCTGAAGGCAAGACTTTGGATAACCTTTTGAGGGTAGTGGAAAATCACAACAGTGATTCAGGATGTAAAAAACAAAAAACTGCCTAGAGAAACGCTAGACATACATACATACATAACATTACGCCTTCATTCCCAGAGTGGGGTAGGCAGAGCTATTAGAAATACCAACAAAATCTGAAAATACTTGTTTATAATTTGACCAAATTTTGCACAATCGGGCCAAGAAGTTTACTAGTGTATTAGTAACAGGTTGCAAGCCCATCGCCTAACAGTATTACAAGCCCTTATTCCCTTAGTCGCCTCTTAAGACATCCATGGGAAGACATAGAGTGGCACTATTCTAAACCGGCAAGCACACGGGGAATGAACCACGCAAGAAACAACGTCTTTTAAAACGGTAGGTAACAGGTCAGTCCAGCTGAAGTCGGCTTTTGAAATATTGTGGGACGCCGACTTCAGTTGGACTTACCTATTATTTTAAATTATATTATACCTACCATATTAAAAAAGTATTTTTTTTACGATTTTAAAAGCAGTTTTTTGTTTGTTGTTATAACAACATAATATTATAGCTTTACCGTAATACGAAAGTTAAACCTCTCCGTAAAATAGTACATTTTGATACAAGTGCGGAAAGTATGTCATTTTACACGAGTCCCGAAGTATCTTGGCCCGAGCTGCAAGCGAGGAACAAGTTAAAATGATAGTTCCGCACGTGTATCAAACGACGTTATTTAATACATTTGCGAAAAAATATCAATGAAACAAAATGAACCGGTAAATAAAACTATTACAAGAGAGATTTTACTTTTAATTGACACAGACTTTATGAAATGGCAACGGTTGTGACCATTCAGCCTAATAATAAAAAAGTCACAGTAATTTAATTACCTATATTTAAAAATTCTCTATTAACCAGCGGTAATGCATAAAGGTGGATTCACATTACGCCGTATTGGGCTGGGCCCGGTTTCGGCATGGTGTAATGTGAATTCACCTTAATACGCAACTATCTAATCATTCGTAATACTAATTCAGATTCAGCCATCTTGATGAGAGCTGTTTTTTTTAATATTACCTAATAAATATTATTTAATTTTAATATTTTAAGTTATATTACCTATGTATAGTCTCAATGCTAAATGACGTAATCAAAAAGTGGTTGAACATGCAAACTCTTTGGTTGGACGCACGGCTTGGAAGTTGAAACAAAATTATATTTAAAAAAAAAATGGAAAACTATAACGCACTAGTGCGGAATATCCAACTTTCCGCACGATTTACAGCTACGAAAAGTACCACTTTTTGAGCAACTGTGTTAACCCTTAAATTGGCAAAAATTAAAAAAGTCGTGAGTTCAAACCCTATTTGATTTCGAACCAGCATAAAAAAATATCAATCCAAAAAAAACAAAAAGTGAACATTATGGTATGTATCCTGTGGTGCACACTGCCAAGTTAAGTGCTAAAAATAAATATATCGGATGACTGTGTAAAAGTTATGCACGGTAATTAGTAGTAATTACTTTTAAAAAAACATACGCGTCGACTTGAGAACCTCCTCTTTTTTTATGTAAAAGTTGACGCCACCGTGCTTGGGTTGATTTAATGGCGGTTTCGATTATGATATTTCTGTATAAGATCAAAGTGACAAGGCTACTTACGAAACTGTGAGTTTAATAAGCCTTTAACGAACTACCACATTGTTCTTTCAAGCATTCTTTCATTTTATCAGTTCGGTAAACAAATGCGTCGGCCGCATTCAGTTTAACCAAATTCGTTATTAATTTAACTGAAATACGCAAAAAAAAGTGTTTGAGCGCCTAAAAGGCAGACCACGGAGATCTCTTTCAAATAATAAAAACTTTATGTAACGTGTGTATCACAAATAAATGATAACTTACTTATTTTAAATTAACGAAAGTGAGGTGCTAACCAAGATGACTACGCTAACTAGCGTTTCTATTCGTTTTGTTTTTAAAACTAGACTAGTACTTTGACTTTTCGTATGACGTAATCTACCAGTGACGCGGTTGGTTTTAAAACAAAACGAATAGAAACGCTAATTAGCGTACGCATCTTGGCAACAGTCTGTGGCCTCGAATGACTGTTTTTCGGTTAAATTTACCTAAAATTGGTTATTTAAACATAAATTAAGCAAAAAATGAACAATTTTAGGTAAATTAAACCGAAAAAAGGTTAACCACTTCCGTTAATATTGAATGTGTAGTGTTTTTTCAGTGGTAATTGCGCCGTAATTGTTTATACAGGCTTGTTAAGCTTGCAGTTACGAACTAGTAATGGAATGTAGCCTATACACACGTACGGATACGCAAGGTTTAAGTGATGCGCATCCCGGTGGTACTCAGCTGAGTATCTGGAAACAAACGCAAGGTAAAATAAAGTCTTGGGTGTTTGCGACGCCGCCTGTCGTATATTCAGCGGCGTTCGGCTAAGGACCCGCTAGGGAAAGCCTCGACAAGGGATGAGCAGGCGTCATGTTTAAATTTGCAATTCAACTAGAATACCTTCACCCTAACTACGAGTGTCGCACTCCCCTCCATATTTGATAAACAAATATGAAAATGAAGTACAGCAGCGTTTGTTTTCCATTTCTTTTGACACTTGACGTCATTTCCCGCTATCGGCCGGTTCGCTTCGCATTTCATTTTCAGCGTTTAAATATCGGAACGCCAAAGGTATTTGATTTAGTAATTCAATTTGTGGCTTATTGTGAAATGTTACGACTGGGGCGTGTGTTTGCTTCTGACACTGATATGAAACAAATTGCTTTGAATATAATTTTGCTTGTCAATACGGTCGTTTATTTCATTGAATAACATTAACGAAATGATCGACGTTTAAATTAACACAAGAGATAACTGTTAATATTGTGTTTGGGAGGATTTTAATAATCAGATACCGTTTGGATATGGGGATGATCCGAACGGTTGCCTAAAATGAATCGCGATAAGGATTTATCGAAGAGCGCTTTCAGAGGCAATTCGATGAAGATTCGGGCGCATCTGTTGAGGCAAAAACGTAGTCGAGATAAGTATATATATGCGTATGTACAAGACTCAATCAGTTTTCAAGACGCAAGTTTCCTTTCCTTTGTAAGTTCCCGTGTCGTTCAGACTTTGAAACATTGCAAGACAGACTTTAAAAGCCCTATTAAAATGTATAGTCCATTACAGGAAATGTGTATCGATTTGTTTTGGGAACAGAGGTAATCGCCAATCGGCATCGTAGATTCGTATTTTCTCCCTTTGAGCGTTGTTTGCGCACACGAATCTCTTTGGATAACTAGTGGACCAGTTCTGTGCGGTCTCAAAGCCAGTTTTTGTAGCATTCCCTCAGGCCCGACTGTCCAACTTATCGCTGTGACGAAAAACGTGAGAGACAGCTATCGTAAACAAGCTACGCGGTGGAAAAATCGGCCGTGTCGAGCTCGCATCATTTTATGATTCAGTGAGATTAAACTATGAATCGGACGTTAAACTTTGGAGTATTATTACATACTGCTCGTTTACTGTTCTTTAGCAATTCATAGACAATATCCTAACTAATATTATAAATGTGAAAGCGTGGATGTTTGTTACGCTTTCACGCAAAAACTAATAGACGAATCATCATGAAACTTTGTTCTGGGAGGTACTAGAAGTAACATAGGATACTTTCTATATAAAAAACAAAAATACAAAAAAATAAAAATTGACAATAAATTCCGTGCGGTGGCCGGGTTAGAATAGTGCCACTCCATGTCTTCCCGTGGATGTCGTAAGAGGCGACTAAGGGAATAAGGGCTTGTAGTACTGTTAGGCGATGGGCTTGCAACCTGTCACTAATACACTGGTAAACATCTTAGCCTGATTGTGCAAAATGTGGTTACAGAATTATCAACAAGTTTTTTAGAGTTGTTGGTAATTCTGTAGCTCTGCCTACCCCACTCTGGGAATAAAGGCGTGAATTTATGTATGTATGTATAAAAATTGACAAGGAAATAAAATTGCAGCGGGCGAAGCCGCTGGCGGGTCGCTAGTATCATAATATATACAAAAGGAGGTGTTATAAGCTTAACTTAAGGTATCTGTGTGTCGGTCTGGTAGGTGGCGTAGTAACTCCCACGCGAAAGCCCCAGGATTCATTTTTTACAAGCTTTTTATTGACTTGAAATGTATGTTCAGGTCAAATCTTGCAAGGAAGATTTGAACCACTTCCTGAGAACTGATTGACCTAAAATTTGGTAACCTCGATGACATCTAATTTATAGCAAAATTGAGCTGGTCTGACGATGAAGTAGGAAGGCGGCAACAGGATCTCCGCTAAAACTAACGTAAACTCACCGAGTTTGGACTTTTTTTAAAGAAAGCTAGGTTAGGTTTAATCGGTATCAGATCTAAAAGTAGAGGTTACTTTTTATATCAAGGGGTTATCATTTTCATTTTTTTTTATGGCATCGAGAAGGCAAAAGAGCACACAGGCCCCTGATGGTAAGTGGAAACTGTGACCCATAGACATTCGCATTCTCCAGACTGCAATCTTAAGACTGCAAATGCGTTGCCAACCCTGAGGACTAAGATGGAATGCCTCTATGCTAGTTAATTCACCGGCTGTCTTATCCCCACACCGGAACACAATAATGCAAACACTGCAATTTGGCGGTAGGTTAATGGATAAGATGGTGGTAGCGATCCGGACGGATCCTGCACAGGGTTCTACCACCCCCTATTTTTGATATTATTAAGAAATGTAAACTCACATTACTATGAGCAGTATTATGAAAACAGTGATAGAAAAGTAATCTCATTAATCTGGTTGCAAATATCCCTTTCAAAACATTTTCTGTTGAAAGTATTGATTCTAACGGCGGCAAAATATTTTGATCAGTTTCTGATAAAAACACTGTGGTAAATGGTTTTTTCAACACGTACATCATAATAACATTTTTTGCCTGATTGTGCAAAATGTGGTAACAGTAGTATCAACAAGTTGTTTGGTGTTAATTCTGTAGCTCTGCTTAACCCCACACTGGGAATGAAGGCGTGATGTTATGTACCTATATGTATTAACATTATAGTGATACACTTCACAGTGTGTCACTTTAGCGCCACTGAAAATCGGCATCGTGAATTATGCCGTGACACAATGCTATATTGTGTTAATTTTGACGTCACAGACAACATTATGCTATAATAAAGTCTTTGTTTTATTATTCCTTTTCTTGTATATTGTGTAGTTCTTTCTTGTACTCTTTGAACAAATATACATCCATACAAAACATCACGCCTTCATTCCCAGTTTCGGGTAGGCAGAGCTACAGAAATAACAACAAATCTAAAAATACTTGTTTATAATCCTTTCAGCACATTTTGCACATTCAGGCCAAGATGTTTTTCAGTGTTTCTAATAAATATATTTATTTCTATTTTTAAATCTAATACCTTCCAAAAAATTTTTTCACATGATAGCTGTTCTATCTCTCTCCACCTCTCTTTTAAATATAAAACTTACTTATGTGTTCCATACGTGACATGAAATCATCCAAAGGGCCTTTTTCACACATTCGACTCTGTGTTAAAGTTTACTCTAGTCTTCCATCCGACGAACAAGTATTGACTTTTATTTACCAACCTTTCAAATAACTTTTCTTTTCACTTTCAAAGATAAGTGTTTGTAGACAGAAAAAGAACTATACGTGCTCGGGAAAAATGTGCTAAATGAAAATTCTGTGAGGTATTGCTGTCAGGAGTTATTATACTATCTTTTCAACTTTCTTTTACTCATTTATAGTTATAAAACGTATTTGAAATTCCTCCTTTTAACCCTTGACAAAGAGGGATATAATGTAATAATGCTATAAAGTGTGTCTTTGTATCTGATGTCTGCTTATAAGACTGTTTGTTACATC
Organism: Acleris holmiana; assembly: GCA_949316455.1. Lineage (NCBI taxonomy): Eukaryota > Metazoa > Arthropoda > Insecta > Lepidoptera > Tortricidae > Acleris > Acleris holmiana. The sequence goes on along the minus strand of OX438763.1, from coordinate 23,792,625 downwards.
CTAACTCCGAATCTTATTACCTAACCAATTTGGACGTAGTATTTCTTAGTTACGTTTGATGAAAATTGGTTTGGACGTTAAAGATACCTATTTCAGCTCTCAACATAAAGATATTGTGTCAGCTCAAAGAACAGATCTCCATAATATCAGGTGTCGGTGTTGCACAGTATTTTTATCCTAAAACCGATTTCACTTTGACCGACCATTACCTGCCAGTTTAGTAAAAAATATTTCTTACGTTTTTATAGGCGGATTTTTAAATGGACTTTAGGAAAGACTAGCTCCCACACTTTACCAAGTATCAGGTTTTTCACTTTCAACCTACCCATAGGAAATGATGAAACCTCACACTTGGTGAAAGTTGTGTCGCAACTGATTTGTCGCGTGACCCCGCGTCGCGTCGCGTGGCTAGTCGTCGCAGAAGGGGTGAGCGGAAAATTGACAAAGGGCCTCGGAGTGGTTCGTCGTTTTGCGACTGACGGCGAGCGGCGCCGAACGGAATACCAGATGAGCCGAGGCCTGCGAGGGAAATAAAACAACAAGGATCCTGTAAAAAGATGAAAAGAGGTGCAAATTTTGAGCGATAGCGTTCCATCGTAGCCACATTTCTTTATTTACACTTTTATCATTTAATTCGAGAAAATTACAAACTCATATTATTGGTAGTAGTTTCTTCAATCTCATTGTTAGTATACTTATTACACTAATTGCTAGGGGCATGTAGCCCATAACTAGGACGTATGTTGGAGCAGTCTACCCTACTCCCTACGAGCCCTTTCATTCAGCGTTTTTGCCGGCGGTTTCTTGGCGGAGCGGGAACGCGACCGGAATGCTGCGAGCACGCGACCTAAACGCGGCGTGTTTATTATAAGAACTGCACAACGCGTCATGCACGTCGCGATATTTTATCCGCTGCGGCACGGCCGCGTGCACGTCGCGTTTTGCAATTCTTATCATAATCACGCCGCGTTTCCGTAGCGTGCTCACAGCATTCCGGTCGCGTTCCCACTCCGCCGAGAAACCGCCGACAAAAAAACTAGTGTGAAAGGGCTCTACAATGCTCAGGATGATATTGGGGCTTGCTCGCACGCAGCGCATGGTGTTGCGGAAACAGTCGACCCCGGCAGATACAAATATCCATAATACTGTAAAAAAATAAGATTCCTGAAATTGGACTTAAATAAACTTTTAAAAAAGAAACTTGGGTTGGTGTTGCAGGTGTGTCAAGAACCTGACACCTGGTGAAACTTGTGTCGCAGCTGATTTGTCAGATGACCCCGCGTCGCGCCGTGAGGCTAGCTGTCGCAGAAGGGGTGAGCGGCCAATTGACAAAGGGCCTCGGAGTGGTTCGTCGTTTTGCGGCTGACGGCGAGCGGCGCCGAGCGGAATACCAGATGAGCCGAGGCCTGCGAGGGAAATAAAACAACAAGGATATTGTAAAAAGATGAAATGGGGTGCAAAATTTAGAGCGACAGCGTTGTCATTATTTCTTTATTAACACTTTTATAACTATTAACCTCGTGAGGCCCACCATACCATAAACAGGGAGATTTTGAATCTAATTGTAAGGTAATAAGGTTCAATTAACTTTGCTCTTAAATCCCGTTTTCAATTTTGAAACAAATAAAAATGAACCTTATCGTTATATGTATAAAGTTGAAACTAAATTGCGCATGGTGGTGTGGAAACAATTAACTCCGGCAGCTGCGAACATCCACATATTTAATATAAATAGGTTTGGTGTTGTGGGTGGGTTGAAAGTAAAAAAAACCGGCCAAGTATGAGTCGGACTCGCCCACAAAGGTTTCGTACCATTATCTATACATTAGAGGCTATATCTGTCTACCTGCAGTCGTTATTAATATAGAGCATAAAACGGCAATAAAATAACATTTGTTGTATGGGAGCCCCCCTTAAATATATAATATTTTATATTTTATATTAATTTCTTTTTTTTTTTTTTTATATCCTGTGTGGTTGCCGGGTTAATAGTAATAGTGCCACTCCATGTCTTCCCGTGGATGTCGTAAAAGGCGACTAAGGGAATAAGGGCTTGTAGTACTGTTAGGCGATGGGCTTGCAACCTGTCACTAATACACTAGTAAACTTCTTGGCCTGATTGTGCAAAATGTGGTTACAGAATTATCAACAAGTCTTTTTAGAGTTGTTGGTATTTCTGTAGCTCTGCCTACCCCACTCTGGGAATAAAGGCGTGATGTTATGTATGTATATTAATTTCTGTGTATATTATAAGGGTCTACCTGTTGCCGTTATTAACATCAAGCACAAAAAGGAAAAAAAAACACGTTTGTTGTATGGGAGAAATTCCATCGTGTGTGAAAATTTCAACTGTCTAGCTATCAGGGTTCATGAAATACAGCCAGGTGAGTTAAATTATTACTTAAGAATCACACTCGTTTTAAATAGATAAAATATTCTACTTTCAGATAACCTTGCTAAGAATAACTTCTAATAAACTAGATTTTTTTCAACAAAAATGTCGTCCTAATAACTTTAAGGGTGGTAGGACCCTGTGCAGGGTCTGTGACAACCGGTGAAATTACTAGCATAGAGGCATTCCATCTTAGTCCTCAGGGTTGGCAACGCATTTGAGTTGTTAGGATTATAGTCTTGAGAATTCAAATGTCTATGGGTCTCAGATTCCACTTAACATCAGGTGGCCTGAGTGCACGTGTGCCTTCTCCTTAACATAAAAAAAAGAAAAAAAAAACTTCATCCGTTTTTGACATACAATGCAACAGACATAAATACTAAGATACAGACATGGAGAAAGAGAGTCTTCTTTTTTTATTAAATAACGAAAGAAAACGCAACACTTACACCAACTCAACAACAACAAAACAACAAAGCAACAAGATTAGTGTGCTGTTTTATTTCGTAGGTTAAGGTGTGACGCCACCGCTCACTTTTTGCGCGGCAAAAGATCGCGCGAGTCACGCACGGTCGCTCCATCACCCGCTAATGTCACCCCAACCAGATCAGTCACCCGATCAGACACTATACCGATATCACCACTACTCCACTATCAAACAATTTGAGAAGGAAAACAACACAAAACCCACCGATCGAAATAACACCCTAAATTAAAACGTCATTGGCACTCTGCAAACTTTGCACAATTTTTGCTTTCACATTTGCATATCTACAACTACTGAAACTCAATTTGAAATTGTGTTTGCATTATTTGAGATTTCAGAATGAAATTGTGAGTTTTAGAAATGAATACAGAATTAAAATCTACGGATCTGTCAAGACATCGCTGAGTTTCGCGCAGTAGGCGCTAATTAAGAACACATTACTCAAAAACTTTATAATGAAGAGCGCTCTCAACACACTAATTAGATTTTTCTTTTGTTAAAATCCGTAGGCGTGGGGGAAGTTATTCCGATGGGAAGGTTTCACCTGAGTTATTTGAAGGGAAACGTATTTTTTTATAATTTCGGAAAGACCGACGAAGTTTCGCTTAACTTTTTTGATAAATCTTTAATTGCGAGATGAGTTTGGGGAAACGTAATGAGTCCTTAAAATTGTTGAAACATTTTGCGCTGGCCGAATATTTTTTGGCTATCTACACAATATTGTGAGGGAAAAGAAGAGGGTCTCGTGAGGATAATTTCTTGCAAGAATAGTGTGTCGGCGCGGATCCTCTAATATGCGCGCGAAGTGGAGGTTCCCGCTCGGGAATATAACCCTGAACGATATCACGTTCATATTTTTAGAACAAAAATATTCACGCTGGAAAAATTGGTGATACATTGACTCGGACTACTGAAATGGACTTTGCTTCTAAAATATTTTTGATCGATAGGGGTTGGGATAAAAGAGACGGCGAATGCTTCGTTATTCACACATTGAGTGCCGATGACACACAAATTGCATACGATTTTAGTTTAGTGGCACTTATATTATGTCTCTAAATAGTTAAAGATGTGTGTCTGAATAAACTGGATTCTGAAGCAGTTTTGAATTTCCTTGCCGAACATAAATGTTAGAATTTACAAAGTTAAAATTAAACCTTGGATAATTTTGTGACTTAAAATTCAGAGCCCGAGGCGTTGCCCAGGAATGGGTCTATATTTTCAATTTAAAGAATAAATTAGAGTTTGTATGTTTTTGAAATCGATATAATGATGTCATTTTGTTCCTGATCAGGAAACTTGTTGTTTGGCTTGTTGGAGGCACTCATTGGATTGTGAAATGTATGCACTCGCATTTGTTGTCTTAGGTATGCAATCTTTAGATTGTCGTCTTAAGAATGCACATGTTCACATTGGCATCTTCCGTGCCATAAATAATCTGTTAAAGAATGTTGAGTTTCTCGCGGCGCTTCTTCTTAGTAGTGGTCTCCTCTTGGGAAGCGCGGATTCTTAAGGAATAAACATATTTTATCTTTTTAGGGTTCCGTACCTCAAAAGGAAAAAACAGAACACTTACAGGATCACTTTGTTGTCCGTCCGTCCATCCCTCCGTCTGTCTGTCGAGGTATTGAGTAAAATTAAAACGATATACTTCTGTACCTTGAAGCTGTACGAAAAGCAAATTACTAAGTTAACATAAAAAAAGCGGCCAAGTGCGAGTCGGACTCGCCCATGAAGGGTTCCGTAGCAGCAAGTAACATAATATAAAAGTTCGTTGTAGCTTTGATCAATGTTTTTATGACGTATTAAAAAAAAACTACTTACTAGATCTCGTTCAAACCAATTTTCGGTGGAAGTTTGCATGGTAATGTACATCATATATTATTTTTACATTTATCATTCCCTTATTTTAGAAGTTACGGGGGGGGGGACACACATTTTTCCACTTTGGAAGCGTCTCTCGCGCAAACTATTCAGTTTAGAAAAAAATTATAATAGAAACCTCAATATCATTTTTGAATACCTATCCATAGATACCCCACACGTATGAGTTTGATGAAAAAAAAATTTTTGAGTTTCAGTTCTAAGTATGGGGAACCCCAAAAATTTATTGTTTTTTTTCTATTTTTGTATGAAAATCTTAATGCGGTTCACCGAATACATCTACTTACCAAGTTTCCACAGTATAGCTCTTATAGTTACGGAATAAAGTGGCTGTGACATACGGACGGACAGACGGACAGACATGACGAATCTATAAGGGTTCCGTTTTTTGCCATTTGGCTACGGAACCCTAAAAAGGTGTGGCCGTTTATGCCGCAAAGAACGTTTATTTCAACACTCTCAAGGGAATCTTAATTTATAGGGTACTTCCCATAGACCTAGAACCCAGAAATTTGGCAGGAAGGAAGGTCTTACTGCACAAGTAAAGGAAAATATCCGTAAATTGTTAATTTGTTTCACATCACAAAATGTTTTTTTCTTGCGATTGACAACTTAAATAAATAAAAATGTACATTCTTATAAGTTTGCCCTGAACCCTCGGTGGGCGAGTCCAACTCGCACTTAACTAGCTTTTTTAAGTCCTATAATAGCTCTGACTGGAACTGGGCAGGTTTTAACACCTCATAATACTGCCCTCCTTAGCAAAAAAACAGTATGTCAAATTCGATTGCCAAAGTAAATTAAATCCTCGCTTCTTAGTAATAAGGTTGTGATTGCAACAAGAGTTTTATTTGAGTTGCTGCTATTTAGCTTAGCAGGGCAGAATAGAAAACATGTTACTGTCGTAACAACCTAAAAGCCACAAAATATGTGTCAGTGATTATTCCATTAGACTGATTCGCGTGTCACGAAGAGCTCAGTCATTGTGCACTAATGGCTAATGGTTGTCGCCTGTGCCAATGGTGGTATTCTTAATTCGTCGACGAAGTAACCAGCAAACTACAGTTGCTCCACGTGCGTAGGCACCTCAAGCAGAGTTAGATACCTACCGCTTTGGTCGAGCTGTTTTGTTACACGCAGCTAAATAATAATGCCCTGACATTGTTGACACGAGTATCAATAAAGATTTCTGTCACACATAAATACATAACATCATGCCGTCATTCCCAGAGTGGGGTAGGCAGAGCTACAGAAATACCAACAACTCTAAAAATAATTGTTTATAATTCTTTAATCACATTTTGCACAATCAGGCCAAGAAGTTTACTAGTGTATGAGTGACAGGTTGCAAGCCCATCGCCAACAGTACTACAAGCCGTTATTGCCTTAGTCGCCTCTTACGGCATCCACGGGAAGACATGGAGTGGCACTATTCTAACCCGGAAACCACGCGGGGTAAGGATTTATGTCACGTTCGCATAAACAAAGCAAACGCTAAAAAGTATTTGCTATATTAACATAAGCTAAAACGACACAACGGGATAAACTATTTTTGGTTGCTAAAACATTTAGATCACAAGAAGAAGTTTAAGAAAAAAGAAAGCCAACAAAGATCTAGAAAAATAATCACCTGTAATGTATTTTGTAGACGACCTTATTTCAAAAGTTATACAATACAATACAATACAAATACTCTTTATTGGAAGTTAAAAAAACAGAACACGGAACACATTATAAATAAATTACTAAGGACACACATATATGGCAGGCGGTTTTAAATAATTCCTTTAGAACTCAATTAAACAAACTGAACTACGAGAAAAACTTAAAGTACCTATTTCATACGTTGCTCATATAAAAACTTATTCACTAAAAATGTGCTCCTTTGCCTTTCATATCTCTTAGATCTTTTTAAACAGTTATTTAGTCAAAGAAACATACGTGTGCACTCCACGGTAGCATGCTCATTCCTTCAAAGTAATGACTTCCTATTGTACATTGCAGAGCAGTAAACAAAAACATTTTATCCGTTTCCAGGCCACGTACCGTCTACAAAACAATGTCACTCTACATTATAATGAAAAAGGTAATCTGCATAGAAATAAAGGGTGTCCCGCCTTCCCGATGACTAAAAAACGCCTCTATATTTTTCCTGGCGTAATCTCCTTTATGGGTATACGTCGTGTTCTTTTTCCCTTGGCTTTTGAACGTTCCTAGCGATTACATTAAAATCATAGGGCATGTGGGCTCGTGATTTACTGGGGACGCTGGCACTTAATTTTACCCTTGTTTATTGTAATGCTTCCTCCAGTGAGCCGGGGACGGTAAACAGCCCCGCCTCGCCGCAGTCGCGCGTGACCCCCGCAGTACTCCATAAGTAAAACAGCCTGTATAATATGTACCACTTTACTGAGAGCAGTAACATTTATTTGTAAAAACTGTCAGGACATACAGGATGTTATAAGAGCTGAACCATATTAGTGAAAAGTGTTGCGTATTCTAGATGGTTGAATAAGTTTTATCATTAGGACAAATCTGGCTTCTACGACAAGTGATTGCACTATAATCATCTTATACATAGGGTGGTCTTACAATAAAAACAACCTCCAAGGGAAAACTAAAAACTTTAGAGATTTGCCTATCACTTTTTTCCTTCGTAGGTAAATGTGATTAAGTCTTTCCTCAATCACTCGCTAACTTGAAAGCTCCTAAGGTAGTCTCGAATGCAATTACTTTAATTATTGTCCTGAAATCAAGAAGTAAACGTTAGTCAACTGATCATTAAAATCTTATTGAAATATTTTGTGTAGTAAATTGGCCACATTAGGATATTTACACATCCTTATTATGAAGTGAATCTAATACCGCTTTGTACAAGTCTTGTTGTTGCGTTGTCAAGAGAAAGAAACAATAGATGTAAGTTCTTTTTTATTTGTTTTTGAGGACACATTAGCCTAGTTGGTAGAGACCCTGTCTTCGGAGCCAGCGTTCCCGGGTTCAAACCCCGGTAAGGCCAGATATTTCTATAATCTGCTCGAGTATTTGGCGCTCAGTTTTGGATATTGTCCATGTATTTAGGTATGATTGTATTTCTCTTTATAAGTATTTTTATTGTTGTTTAGAGCCCATAGTACAAGCCTAAAGCTTAGTTTGGGACTAGATCAATTCGTGTGAGTTTGTCCCCTGATATTTATTTATTATTCACGAGTATCTCGCTGCCTACCAATTCATCATTACCGTCATTAACCGTTGCAATCTGCAGCTGGATCATAGCATCCTCAAGCATTCTCCAAGTGTTTTTAAAAATATCACTTAAGGAGTTATCTTTTTAATATAAGCTAAGGTTACTGTTTCTTCCCTATTTTGCTACTGTAACCTGAAGAGGGGCGCGCCCGGCCGAGACAAAATGACTTTCTTCCTCTATTTACCTGCAAGAAAACAGACGCCAGATTTAATACCAACTCCTCCTGTATAAGCTGCAACATCTAAACACTTAATGTCTCCGCCTTTTAAGATAATTTTATTTCACAACCGAGCTTTGAGATTTCAAAACAAAATAGACCCGTTATGGCATTTTTGGTACGGAATGTGCTAAACGGCAGCGTTTTCCCTTAAAATCGTAATTTTCTGGGCTTGATTGAGTTATAAAAGGTTTTCCGTAGAAAAACTTGACCGTTTGCTTCTACGGTGCTCAAATAGCTATCAAGCGTTGGGTCGACTCGATGGATGACGTCATCTGCAGTTTTTCTGCTCGAGATAGGGATATTGATAAACAAAGGCTTGCAGCAAACTTGCCTTTTGGATATGGATATATTTTTGAAAATGATTTAGAAATGCAACAAAACAAACATGGCTGGTTCCCGCTATTCGTCTTTATTTTCTTGTAAAGGGTAATTCTTGGAAAAAATCTTGCTTTCTGCAGAAAAAAAAGATGTTTATGCAACAGTAGCAAATTGCAGTAACTCAACATTATATCTACAAGACTTAATATTTTACATTGTATGCCTATCGTGCAGTAGTATGATTCTTATCTAATTCAGTGATATATTTTTACTAGAAGCAGATAATTAGAAACCTAAAAATGCAACTGCAATAAAAATGTAACATATATATTGGAAAATATATTCCTGGTGGGAACAAGCTAACAAAGGTAACGTTTTTTTTAATTATAATGTTTTATAATTAATTGTTTGCCGCCACCAGCAAAAAAAAAAAACATTAATCATAAGAAGAATTCGCGACCAACTAAACTCACCGAGTCACCAGCTCTGCCCTCCTAAGCCAATACGCAGTATATAAATTCGATGGCCAAAGCAGATTTAATCCTATCCTGTTGGTAACATGGTTGCATTTGCTACAAGAGTGTTGTCTGCGATACTGCCATTTGTGTTAGCAGGGCAGAGCTGCTGTCCGTGTTAAATAATGTTAGGTATTGCAAAATTATGAAAACAACTAAAAGCCAGTTCATTTCATGATATTTATTTTTCCTTCGTTATACTCTTTGCTTTAAGTAACTGCTTTAAATACCTTTAATTTTACTAGTTTTATTTCGAATAACTAAACAATTATACATAAACACTAACGTTACCGTTTTTTTCTACTAACAAAACCTTACCGTTCTGAAATGACGGGAGTTTATTATATTTATTAAAAGCATCTACTAAACCGTTGCTGAAACGGTTTAAAAATTTATGTTCTCTATTGATTTAAGAAGATTACAGTCTCGGGGGCACGGGCACTTCGTAATCTGCTCAAAAAGGTCTTAAATTTTTCAAGTTATTTACAGAAAAATACGAGCCGAATTTATTGACATTGCTTTTAAAAATATTACTTTACTCCCGTGGGTGCGTGATAGATTGCACTGTGTTTTAACTTTTTACCAAGGTATTGAATCGAGTGGAAAGCCGTCATTCCTGGTATTTAGGTAGCGACGCGACGTGCCTATATCGTGATGTGTGTTTTAGGAATGTGAGTGTTTTTGCCTGTGAAAAAACGCGGAGCGTATTTTATCTTGACACTCAAAGAACGTGGTGAAATGACGTAACTCAGTAAGAGTTATGGCATAAATAGAGAACATGCATGAAAATCAAAATTGAGTTTCATTTTATACGATTTTGAAGAACATGTAATAAGAAGCATGTGTGACTAAAATCGAAAAGGGTATGCTAAGATGGTTTGGTCATTTAGAAAGGATGGATGAAAGAAGAGTTACGAAAGAGATATGGCGAGCGAGAGTGAGTGGAGATGTCAGTAGGGGACGTCCTAGACGGACGTACAGTGATCAGATTCGCGAGGTACTGAATAAGGGCCGAATCAAAAGCACCCGAAACCGACGTACGTGCATGAAGAGATTGATGAATGTGGAGGAAGCGAAGGTTGTATGTTTGGATCGGTGCACCTGGCGTTCCATAGTCTCTGCCTACCCCATTGGGAGACAGGCGTGAAGATATGTATGTGTATGTATGTAATAAGAAGCATATAAAACGCAATACACTAGGTTTTTATCAGTTTATTAAGATTGTATGTAGATTCAAAACTTGTTATAACTTTAAACTTTCTTTTAATGTTTAGATTGATTTTCGGCATCCTCAATTTATTTACGTTATATTTTAACAACCACAATGCTAATTTTGTAACCACATTTTGCACAAACAGGCTAAGATGTTTACCAGTGTATTAGTGACAAGTTGCAAGCCCATCGCCTAACAGTACTACAAGCCCTAATTCCCTTAGTCGCCTCTTACGGCATCAACTGGAAGACATGGAGTGACACTATTCTAACCCGGGAACCACACAGTGGTCAGAAAGTTTATATCGCTGAAACAGTTTTTTTTTTCAATAATTCTTTAATGTCGGAAGTGTCAATAAGGCTAGGTCAAGGTAAGGTTAGGTTGGACACGTTGGCCTAGTTGTGAGTAACCCTGCCTCCGAAGCCAGCGGTCCTGGGTTCAAATCCCGGTAAGTGCAGATATATTTGTGTGATGAGCGCGAATATTTGTTCTTGAGTCTTGGATGTTTTCTATGTATTTAAATAAGGTAAACGCAGCTATCAACGACCCATCGAAAATCTGCAGGTATTACCGACCCATTAGTGTAATTCTAAATTTTAACGTTTCTGCAACTGTTTAACACAGCCACAGGTAATAGAAGAAATACACGCGTTTGTTTGTTGAGCATCGGATAAACTTACTTTAGTTTGCGTGGCAGTGCGAAAAGGAGATAAAATACATCAGTTTCTGTGCGGCCGGCGTGGACGCAGGTCTTGTCGTACTGGCCCTTGTTCCGGCAGGTAAGTACCCAATTTTTCTGCTTAAGACATTTAATGCACATAAACGATACCTACAATTATCTTGTAGTATTAAATGTATTCATTTAATTATAAATTCTCGAGTTTGTAATGCATTTTATTGATAAAACACCACTTTATATGATAAAACTTTAACTGAAAATAGGGCGGTGATAGCTTCTTAAATTTTACTAGTTGCAGCCATTAACGACCCATGAGTCGGTAATGGCCGCCATGTAGACTTTCATTTTTATATCTTTTCTGTTGAAATTTGACAATTATCCAAGTATTTGTATAAACTGTTTTAATAACAAACAATCAGCCTTTGTATAAATCAATTAGCGTTATACAATAATTTGTGTAGTTTTCTTTTTTTGCGTTGTAAATTTATTGAAAATGACTACATTATTCATAACTCGTCAATAATTAACTAACCATAATTTAATAAAAAGTTGTTTTCGTAGTGAAATGTTGTATTACTTTAATCAATCACGGTCTCTTTTACAGTCAGGAAACCACTGATTATAAATATTATGTACTTTTTATGAGTCGGTAATACATTTTACTATTATACCTACATATTCTATTACCGACCCACATGGGTCGGTAATAGCAACGATGGGTAACTATTAGCGACCCTACACAAATTATTAGACTCGAGTATTTCATGTTAAGTAATATTATTTATATTGGTGTACATTGGTGGTCCAAAAATTGACGATATAATTGAGAATCTAGATGCCTCATGCCTAGACCAATCGAAAACACCCCCGTGTATGTTCAGCGATTTTCATTGGTTTCTGAGTGATTTGAAACTTTTGGGATATTTCAACAAAAAACAGATTATTTATTTCTGCGATGGTCTTCGATTGGTTTATAACAGTGTTTTATTTCTGAAAGTAGTCGAATAAGGGATCTTTTGTATTTTTATTAAAAGTATTTTTCACCATTTACAGATGTATCATTTTCTGACAGTCGTTAATAGCTGCAAAAAAAACGTTAATAGCTTCACAGCTGTTACTATGGGTCGGTAATAGAAACAATCGACTTACCCAATTTATTAATTATTTTTCACAAGAAAATGCTTTATTTTAAAGCATTTAACGTAGTAAATATAAACCTAATATTCAATATTACCATATAAAAATAATAAAAATACTGTGACGGCTACCAGTATTCTTAATAAGTATGATCAATTTCAAAATTGCCTTAGGAGGGTCGTTAATAGCTGCATTTACCTTATGTATTTCTCTATACAAGTAAGTTTATCGTTGTCTAGTACCCATAGTACAAACCTAGAGCTTAGTTTGAGACCAGGTCGATTTGTGTAAGATTGTTCCCTGATATAATTATTATTTGTTTGTCTTTACCAAACACGGGACTATGGGAGTCCCGGACCTTTGGAAGGCGTCCATCCCAGAACGCTAGACGAAGCTTTTAAAACTATAAATTTGTTTATTCACAGCAATCCTAAATAACTGGTGATTCTATGAACCCTTTATTATTGTAATGTAACAAAACACAATCAAAACCACAAGCAACACTGGCACATCAGATATTCATGGCAATCAACCACTTAATGTACTCTACTCTCCAGCGCTACATTGTGCAAGAAGCCATGAATGCCTTCTGAGCATGAACCCGGCGGCATTATGTGTACGAACACGACGTGTCGTGTCCACAAAGAGCGTCACGTCACCAATAAGTTTCGACACGTCACGTCGGATGTCGTGTTGCTATCGTGACGACTTCGTGACGGCGTTGTCTACAATCAATAGGGTGTCGATGACAATACAAAGTTGAGGCGGCGTTGCAGTGGGTGTAGTGATATGATTGATTTAAAATAGATACATGATTAGGAACTCGGTTGTGTAAACTTTTGCATTTCGATGACAAATCTAAGTTTAAATTCTGAATTAATCGTTCCGAATTGTTCAAATATTTCATATTGTGGAAAGTCGAATAAGTTACAGCAGTTTATTAGTGTTGTTATAAGTGACGATCACAGATAAAATAAAATTGAACTTTATAACGGCGTTTGGACCACGATTATTGTTTTAACAGTCCCCTGCAAAACAGTACACAAAATCGACGACAGAAATGACGGACTTTATGAAGAAAATTGCATATATTTCAGAAATGACTATGTTTAATATCACTAAATTAAAATATTACGTAAGTAAATAAAATGAATATATCGAAAATACAATCTAAAACTAACAGGGAGTTTATTTTTAAAACAAGTTTTGATTTTACATAAAATCTTAATAATCGGGTCAAAACTTAATGTATTAAGTTTTTTTTTTTTTTTTTCCTAAATCGATGAAACTCAATTCTGTTTTTCATGCATGTTTCCTAGTCAAAATCCTAATCAATCTACGATTTCCATCTTTCGTACAAAGCAGTTAAACAAATATTCGTCATCGCGACCCAGAATTAAGCATCTTCGTTAAAATCGAGTATGCATGGAACACTGAATGACGTGCGGTTTGAAGCCGCGACGTGTGGTGCGCCCTGCCACTGGCAAATATTTCAGCTACAGAAACGAAAAATCTCTCATTTATGTTTCACTCGAGTTTTATTTAACTTTCAACATTTGGAAGTATGAAATGGTTGCTCTTTTTAAAGTTAGTGAATTGTTCATTTTTGAAACAAGTGATATGTGTATTTTGATTCTGTTCTGTAAGCTCGCCAATCGAGAAAATAAGCCACCAGGCCTTTTAACTGGTTACAATCATGACTTCCACGCAGACGGAGTCGCGCACATAATCTACTTACTAACATACAGTACCTACATACATACAGTACCGGCAAATAATATTATCGGGTCATACACACATTTAGGTTACCGTCTTTCCTGGCTAAGCCCATTCCCGCAAAAACGCCGTCAGGACTGCACACAATCTTTTAACTATTGACCACAGGCGAGACAACTTTTGTTTTAAAGATTGTGTACCTACAAGTGTGACTCACCAAAATTGACAATCAATCAACAACTAGTTGACCAATTTTATTGTGCTATTATTTAATTCGTTAGCTGATTAAATAAGGTCCAGAATGGTATATAACAATCTATGGTTTCTGTGCGCAAAACAACAACAAGTGTGGACTGAAAAAAGATGCAGTGACTTAGATTAAAAAGGGCATGCTTCGATGGTTCGGTCATTCGAAAAAGATGTATAAAAATAGATTGACGAAAGAGATATGCAGTGCGAAAGTGAGTGAAAGGGCCCGAACCGGCCGTCTTAGGCGTACTTTTTTCTTAATCAAATCGGAGAAATACTGGAAAATGGCCGAATCTTAAGTACCCGAAACCGACGTGCATGCATTACTCGATATAATAAATGTGGAAGAAGCGAAAGAGGTTTGCCAGGATCGTAAACTCAAAAAAAAATAGAGCCAACCAAGAGAGATTTTCTCTTAGTAGGTCATAAAATGAATACAATATTCATGATTTTAGTTATATCAAAGCTGATAGTACCAACAGGTAGTTCTTTAGTGATTAAACTAACATCTTAGTTCCAAGGTGTAATGTTACATGTTACACAGCGAGCATTCATGCAGTCAGTACGTAGTGTTACGGGGAAACCAGCGAGCAATTACGTACTGACTGCATGAATGCTCGCTGTGTAACATGTTACATTACACCTTGTAACGTTGATCAGTAGCCAGCTTTAGGCTCGTATGGAATCAAGATACTTATGCACAACAATCACTCTCTTGTTAGAAGCGATCAAACTTTGTTTTTCAGCGTAGCAGGTAGAAAGAAGTGGTCTCTGCCTACTCCTATTTAATGTATGTATGTTAACAAAAACAAAACACGTTACGGACAATAAAACTATTACAACAGACTAAAAAGACAACAGGTGGGTTATTTGTAAGTTAATGAAAAAATAAAATGATTCTCACTTTTAACCCCGTCAGGAGACGTTCAACGTGTGAACTGCGACAGATCGCAACTTGGTTTAAAATGGACCGACGCTTACGTGGTTTTTGAAATAGGAAACTAGTTTAATCAAAGTATTCTTTTGCTAGGTTTGATGAAAATAGGTTAAGCTATATAAAAGTTAGTCTTTAAAGTAGTCGTTGCTATTATTATTTGGAGTTTTTATCTATTTGATTCGCTAAAAATTTCGCATTCAGTTTCTAGTTACAATACGGTTTGTAAGCAAAAAACTTGTTCATTTTACAAAACAATATCCTATAACTGAGCCGAATGAACACAGCCATTTTTTCCGAGTTTTGTTTTATCGAGTTTCACGTATCTGCATTGTTTTTATGTGTTCGGTTTAAGCTGGAGTTCTCGTATAGATGGGCAATTGTCTAGAGTTAGTTACTGACTGCAAAAGTATTTTATTCTGCGGGATGGTAGTGTCATAGAAATAAAAACCTATTGTTTTTATTACTTTGTTTTAAAGGGAATATAAAAGTCGATAGTTTGTTCAGCAACATTGGTATCCACTTTGAAAACGCTGTTAGATTCTTGACGCGTACCTTCGGCCTACTTACTGAATAAAGGCTATCGGTGTATCAAAATTATCATCACTACATAGTATAAAACAAAGTCGCTTTTTCTGTCCCTATATATATATTTTTTTTTTTTTTATGACAAGGTGAAGGCACACGAGCACTCAGGCCACCTGATGGTAAGTGGAATCTGAGACCCATAGGCATTTGAATTCTCAAGTCTATAATCCTAAGACCTCAAATGCGTTGCCAACCCTGAGGACTAAGATGGAATGCCTCTATGCTAGTAATTTCACCGGTTGTCTTATCCCCACACCGGAATACAACAATGCGAACACTATTGCTTGGCGGGTGGTTAATGGATAAGATGGTGGTAGCGATCCGGACGGACCCTGCACAGGGTCCTACCACCACTAAATCCCTAATCCCTAATCACTATATCCCTATGTATGCTTAAATCTTTGAAACTACGCAACGTATTTTGATGCGGTTTTTTTAATAGGTACAGTGATTCAAGAGGAAGGTTTATATGTATAACACTTTAATCCGGAGCAAAGCGAGGGCGGGTCGCCACTGTATAAAACAAAGTCGCTTTCCGCTGTCTGTCTGTCCATATGTATGCTTAGAACTTTAAAACTACGAAACGTATTTTGATGCAGTTTTTTTTAGAAGATAGAGTGATTCAAGAGGAAGGTTTTTATGTATAACACTTTAACCCGGAACGAAGCAAGGCGGGTCACTAGTATAATTATAATCAATGCGTGTGTTCATGATTTTTTAATTGTTTTAATTCTTCTTCTTCATGTGTCAATGGTTCCTTCTCCTATCTGACTATTTTCCCCGATTGTTTTCACTTAACTCTGCCGCCATTGCTTTCAACTAAATAAGCGGTTTATTTACTTAGCAATGTTAGTTAAAAACAAAACTAAAACACAGCTAACTAAATATCTGAGACCGGATTGAACTCTGTGAAAAAGTAAGCTTTGTCTTCGAATTTTGTTTTCAAGATATAGATAAAAATATGTTCCAATCTAAGAACGAAGGACTATCTGTGTGATAAATTTTAAGAGTTATCATACGTTGACAACATGTCAAAGGCAATATCGTTTTTAGCGTGTAGAATTTCAGCCCTGATAGTTAAATTTTGTTGCAGTTTTGACGTCCGAGGCAAGCACCTATCCGAGGCTCGGCACTGGTCCGCCCCAGAAGTATTCGGGCCACGTGCGCACTTTTCGACGTCACCTGCGCCTGCGGCGTTGCTCGTGCGGGACGTCAAACGTCGCGACGAGGGCGTCTACCGCTGCAGAGTGGACTTCCGCAACACACAGACCACTAGCTTCAGATATAATCTCACTGTTGTTGGTAAGTACTTAAAGCTACCTTACCCGTTTTCGTTACCTACGTGGCGGTAAGCCTAGTAGTGACTATCGGTTCCAAGTTTTATTTATTTCCTTTATTGAACAAACAAACAGCAACAAGTGCACAATGACAATACAGAGATTGAAATATTATTCTTAACATGCACTTACCCTCTTGGCTTCGCTTAACCTGGCAACACTATTAAGAACTGTCAGTTTAGTAATCCAATGAGATAGCAGAGTACCAGTGTACCTTATCACAATAAACTTCAAACTGAACATTAAACGACTAGCATGACCATGACAATGACAGTCACAACGGCAAGGTTTGATTTCAGTAAGGGCAAACATTTGAAACCCAGGAGCTTGGTTTAGAATCAGGTCAAGTAAGTCAGTTGGTGTGAGATTGTCCGTAGTCTTTTGTGTTTAATTTTGATATCTTGTCTTTTTTATACACATGGGACCTGTTAGATACATTACTTGGACCATTAAAGATATTTTCTTCAATTACCCCTTTTTTACCTGAATGTGCAAGCTTCTTTACAATGATCGCGTTTCATAAAATTAAAAAGTTTAGCTACCAGACTAGCTAATGCGCAATAAAAAAATGACCAAAGGACGTCACAAGGTCAACTAGAAAAATTTGGGCTTCCATAGACATATCCTGAATTGGCAATTGAGTCTTCCAAACGGATTTATGTCTTGTTCACAAATCATTATGTTCTCGAATACCAGCAATAGATAAAAGTTAGCACTGAGCGTTGAAGCAGTGACCTATCTTTTACCCCTGCCTGGTAGCTTTTTTATATCCGACCAAGTTTGTTTGCAAAATTTAATCGTCAAAGTATTGTAGACCGTGAAGTGATCTTCTGTTAGCTATGCTCTCTGGGTTAGTATTGTTCCGAAGATAAACTTCTCAAATTATGAAACATACCCTAAAAAAACCGGGCAAGAGCATGTCGGACCATGCTCAGTGTAGGGTTCCGAAGCCGTCAAGTACTACGAACATAAAAATCAACAAGTAATAACAAATTTTCTATTTAAAGTAATTTGGTGCCGTGTTATATAGATGACTTTAGTAGGTATAAACACTTTAATCGCCTGTATCTCAAGAACCAATGATGTCTACAGAGTCGTGATAGTTTTCCTTTAAAATTTGATATATCTGCTTTCATTTATGTTTTTTTTTCAGATTTTTAATATTTTTCGTTTTGGCTGAAAGGGGGACGGGACACTTGACTCTTACAAAAATTAGCGTTTAAAAAGCTTAGTATTTCTTAAACGGATCTCATAATATTTTTGAACCCTTAATATTTTTGAAAGACCTATCCAACGAATGTTTTTCAAGATTTTATTGTACCACTTTGTTGTCGTGACTTTACTATATTCGTGCCAAATTACAGCTTTCTGGTACTATGAGTCTCTGAGCTAGGCTTTGGACGGACAAACATGGCGAAACTATAAGGGTTCCTAGTTTGACTACGGAACCCTAATAAATGGTAATTTTAAGAGTTTCTAAGTTTTTGTATATACATAGAACATCCTCAATTCTTGAAAAGATTTCCAAAATGTTGGCAAATTCCTGCAAATTGTACATTGCTCTGTGTCTATAATCGTCTTGCAATGTAACATTCTGCAGCACACGATGTGTGATCCCCTTACCAACATACTACATTCTAAGTACAATCTCGCTTTCAGGATCAATTAACTCGACCATAAAGCGAGACTGAATACTCTCGGAACGTTAGTCCCGACAGGCGACTGACTTATGTTAAACTACAAATTCACTGGCGCTTTAAGTGTCGTACGTCGTTCACCTGGGTGACGCTGTTCGAAGTGCACTATCATTGCTACTAATGAGTTTGTGTAAAATACGTTCCCGGGCTTGAGGTTAGTGGTTTTGGTAGTGTTAGGTGAAATTGTAATTGTGTGTTTATTAAGCATTAACAAATTTAATTGACTAGTGTTTTTCGATTGCTGTTGTCTGTTATTTGAAGAAATTGTTTTACAAGAACGACTCAAACAATTTTTTTCCAATTTAATTATTATCAGTAATATTTTATACCGTGTGGTTGCCGGGTTAGAATAGTGCCACTCCATGGCTTCCCGTGGATTTGGTAAGAGGCGACTAGGGGAGTAAGGGCTTGTAGTACTGTTAGGCGATGGGCTTGCAACCTGTCACTAATACACTAGCAAAAATCATAGAATTATCAAAAGGTTGTTGGTATTTTGGTAGCTCTGCCTGCGGCACTCTAGGAATGGAGGCGTGATGTTATGTACGTATATTTTACGATCTTGAATTTTGTTTTGAGCAATTTGTACTCACCATTTTATCATGATGCCTATTAATTTTCTCCCTGTCACTGATACGTTAGTAGTTAGTTCTTGGCCTGATCTTGCGAATTATAAACAAGTCTTTTATGGTTGTTCTCTGCGTGTTTTGACACAGTTTTCTAAGGTCTTACAGCCGTACAGGCCAGTCTTGAAGATGTGGATGGCAGGAGTAAATTACTTCAAAACATGTATGATAAAATAACTCGTATTTAATCAAAGTTTTTCGTTACATTTTACTAAGGTTAAGCCCCGATTCGACCAAACTTTTTACACGGGGGTAAAGCTTACTCTGAGATTAGTAATGTCAAAATGCCATAGAAAACTGTCATTTTTTGACATTACTAATCTTAGAGTAAGCGTTTACCCCGGTATAAAAGTTTGGTCGAATCGGGCCTAAGAGAAGTAACTAAGAAAGAAGTAGTAGTAAGGTGAAATTACTATCATAGAGGCATTCCATCTTAGTCCTCAGGGTTGGCAACGCATTTGAGGTCTTAGGATTATAGTCTTGAGAATTCAAATGTCTCAGATTCCACTGATCATCAGGTGGCCTGAGTGCTCGTGTGCCTTCCCCTTAACATAAAAAAGTAGAGAGTCTCCAGTCATCCTTCCTTTTGATTGGTGCTCGGTGGGGTTCGATGGCTGGCTCGTCATTGGTTGACGATGACGTGAGAGATGCAGCTGATTGGTCGCGTATGACGTGATATTTTGCAACTGGCTTGTATGTGTGCTCCACTCTGAGAATGGATCAAGGCGTGATGTTATGGATGTATGTATGTTTCTCCTATTTATGTTCAGATGGCTATCAAATTATTCACTCAGCAGATCACCACGTAACTGATTACGAACTTCAAGCATTATTAAAGCCAAAACCCGTTTTTTATTATTATCAATTTTAAATCAGATGGAAGTAGTTTAATTTGTTTAAGATTTTATTGCTAAATATACTTACTTTAACGAAACACTTTCTCCAGAAATGTTCCTTATACCAACCAAGATGACAAAGAATCAGGTACTTGTTACTTAACTTAATACATCTTTCGATACAAAAAACTAAAAGGAAACATTCCTTTCTTAGTATTAAGCACCGCTCATCGATACCTAAATAGAATCTTTAAATCACATCACCTTCATCGTTTCTCTTAAGTGTACCACACTCCAAGAGTGACAGGGACAAACTCCCCTAAGTTT
Source organism: Acleris holmiana (assembly GCA_949316455.1). Lineage (NCBI taxonomy): Eukaryota > Metazoa > Arthropoda > Insecta > Lepidoptera > Tortricidae > Acleris > Acleris holmiana. Next base: position 23,772,229 of record OX438763.1, on the reverse strand, counting down.
CGAGCTTCATACCACGGATAACGCAGGTAAAGTGATCGATGGCCGAAACTTCTGGAATGTTCAATCAATGTTGCTCTATACGCTCGATTTTCATTAGTGTTGATTAAATGCTTATTAATTTGATCATGGGACATGTCACGTCAGTCGATGGATCGAGTCTTCTCGTCAAGCCTTTGAGACATTCCAAGCCTCTAGTGATTACACTACTCAGTCGATTGTATTATCTTTACTAGCTGAGGACCCTCCTTGTCGCTGATACTTGTAGGTAAGTAAGTTTCAAACAAAATTTGACATGAAATTTATAAAGGACTTTTCACAAAATTCGAAGACTTACGTTAGTCTGCGAATTAAGACCTACTGTAATAAAAATTACACGTGTAAAAATGTCTTTGAACCTAGGAACATTTAATTTAATAATTTATTATTCTTTGCAGCGAAACACAAAAGTGCAAAACTTTTTCTTAGTCACTGAGTTACTTAATGTAGTTTATGTAAGTTAAAGTATGTATATTGATTTGTAAATATATATTTCTGTGTCTAGCATATTTATGTAAGTATTTGAATGTAGTTAATTTTATGTTTATAGTTAGGACTTATTTCTATGATCTTATCCTAAAGCAATTTGTAAACTTGCCTACTCGATGCACAACCTTTCACTTTTCTCAATCCCTCAAGGGTTAGCTGGAAGAGATCCCTTAAAGGGATAAGTTCGCCTTTGTACATTATTTTCTGGTATCTTCATTGTATTGTTTCTGTTTAATTTTGTACAATAAAGTGTTTATATACATACATACATACATACTTATATACTTATAGGGAACCTTCTATACGAATACTTGCAAGTACTTATCTCACTTATTGGTCATTACCCTATTATTTGGTCCATTTAACATCCGATCCTTATGGAATACTCCAAATCGCTTCCTTCCAATGGAAATAGTTGGATATGTATAGAGGGCTGTTTTTTGGTATATACCAATCCTATATTATTAAACGAGAAATTTTCGTACGTATATGTATTTATCTACGATCATCATATAAACATACCTTCGTTGGATGATTTGATTATGTTGCTATAATAATCACCAGTAACCCATATCCATCCATACTTTACATACATACATAACATCATTATCATTAGTACTCTTAAATGCGTTCAGAAACCGTAGGAAATGACCAGCATCATTGCAACCAATTTTACTATGAGAACTTTCTTGTCTGTGGTAGTTACGAGAGTAGGATTGTGAAAAGTGGTTTGTTTGTTGTGTATATTATATGTGTGTAGATAAAGTAGTGCATGCAACTGTAGGTACATAATTAGGCGTTAAAAACATGAGTGATCCTATTATAAAACTCGCTGAGGCTCGTTTCATTAAACCGCACTCGTGTTTTAAGGTCTCTCATTATGCATCAGTTGCATAAACTACTATTATTGTAAGATAATCACGTTCTCGAAAGCGGCCCTGACAATTTTGATAAAAATGGCGGAATAGGGGTTTTTCGGGTCCAAAAATCGATTTGTCGTCGTCATCTTCGAAAAAAAACATGTTCCACCAAAAAAAGGGGTTTCGACGTATTTGACTTTAAAGGGGGGTACAATAAAATGTAAAAAAAAAAAACCTTCCCTACACGTAACGTGGGAATGTATTTTCTTTCTCGTCTTCCCTATAGTGTGGGGTGTTGTTGGATAGGTTTTTCAAAAATGTTACGGGTTTGTGAAAACATTTTTTCGATTAAGTGAACCGTTTATAAAATATAAGTTTTAAAGCGCAAATTTTTGTAAGAGTCAAGTGTCCCCCCCACAACCAAAACTACAATTACTAAAAAACTGAAAAAAGACTTAAATGAAAGAGCATAAAATGAATTTTGAAGGAAAACTATCACGACTAAGTAAGTATCATTGGTTCTTGAGATACAGGCGATTAAATTGTTTATACCTGCTAAAATCATCTATGACGGTACCGATTGACTTTAAATAGAAAATTAGTTATTACTAATTGACGACGTGGTGGCCTAGTTGGGAGTGATCCTGCCTCCGAAGCCAGCGGTCCTGGGTTCAAATCCCGGTAAGGGCAGATATTTGTGTGACGAGCGCGAATATTTGTTCCTGAGTCTTGGATGTTTTCTATGTATTTAAGTATTTATTTCTCTATATAAGTATGTTTATCGTTGTCTAGTACCCATAGTACAAGCCTAGAGCTTAGTTTGGGACTAGGTCAATTTGTGTGAGATTGTCCCCTGATATTTATTTATTTATTTTTATTTTACTTGTTGATTTTTATGTTTATAGCACTTAACGGCTTCGGAACCCTACACTGAGCATGGTCCGACATGCTCTTGCCCGGTTTTTTTTATTCTATGCCCGTAACCTAGCAACCATAACAATTGACAACATGATAATACTACAATATTATTGTGGTTTAAAAATATGATTTAAAAATTGGAAAATAAAATCTCTATTAGTTTTTTTGACACGTTGCCCGAGCGCCTTAAATCGATATCATTGCCACATTCATATTTATTCATATATTTTTGGGATATAACTTTTATTTCTTAGTATAATTCCAGTTTATTTATTAGTGTAGTATCGAATTTCATTCGGCAATTTGTCGTCTAGTTAACCCGTAATACACCATAAAACAAGAGATTTGCGTAAACCCAAACTGTTCAGCAAGCGCCACCCCCCCCATTTAAGGAAATTACCTACTTAACCGCACTGCGTACACGCCACTCCCACCCTTACCTCGCGGTGTTAGGGGGTGTTGTTGTGTACAAGGAGCGGTGCTAAATCACGAATTGATGAGGCGTACTAATTACGTCCCGTATAATGTACACTCGGATTCATTTGCAGATTCATTATTAAATTGAATATTTATACGGCTACAGAAGTTGTGAAGGTAAATTATAATTATCTAAATTTATAAGCGCAAGCGTTTACGTATCAATTAATATATAGCTATTTTTTTTGTTGTATGAAAAGCAGTTTAATATACAACGTGTTACAAAATAATTCGTAAAAAATAAATAACGAAAGTAGTGTCAACCCTATTATATTGTATACCTAAGATACTGAACTGACGTTATTTAATAAGGGTTGACACTACTTTTGTAATTTCTTTTTTACGGATTATTTTGTAACACGTTGTAAATCATATGCTCGTAAGCAGTGGTCTAAAGTTTGGACTGCAAATCAAGAGAAGCTAAAACTACGTCCACATTTGTATTATTCTCATGCGACATATCAAATGACATAATCCCCCCCCCTCCGTTAATATCTCCGAAACTACTAAACCTAAAATTTTGAAAAAATACAGAAATTAGTAACGAGTACCTATAAAATTACATCGTGTGTGTTATCCTTTTCTATAAAAAAAAACTTATCAGAAGTATATGGTACTAAAAGTGACAGAGGAAATTTCTCATAAATTACGAAGCCCAATTCCACCCGATTTCAACACGTATTTGTCCGATTTTTTACTTATTCGGTTGAAGTCAGAGTAGTATCCGGTCCAACATATATCGAAGGGAAACTCTACTTAACATTTACATTGATCGTCAATTTGGTTTGGAATCAGCAGCAAATTAATCGTATTTCTTGTTTTTCTTTTATTAATTCCAAAAGGCGTTCATAAGTCATTATCCCCTAATATAAAAGTGCGTGTAAGCGCTCACTGACCTTACACAAATGCCAGGCAAATGCTAATCACCACGATTGCTAGCACTCTAGGTGATAGTGTAAATGTCGCCGTTGTGTCTATAGAGATACTTTAATAATAAAACCAGGCAAGAGCATGTCGGGCCATGCTCATTGTTGAGTTCCAATGCCGTTACTACAAGCACAAAAATTTACCAATAGGGAACATGCTCATCCTTATTTCTTAGGCTCTCTGGAAAGTGCTATGAAAAAGAGGAATAACTGTATACGCCAAATAATTGTCATGTAATTTCTTCATAGGATACCCATGAAGCTATAAAAAGACATAGTTCAGACCCCCTGTAAAAACATACATACATAACATCACGCCTTCATTCCCAGAGTGGGGTAGGCAGAGCTACAGAAATACCAACAACTACAAAAAGACTTGTTGATAATTCTGTAACCACATTTTGCACAATCAGGCCAAGAAGTTTACTAGTGTATTAGTGACAGGTTGCAAGCCCATCGCCTAACAATACTACAAGCCCTTATTCCCTGAATCGCCTCTTACGACATCCACGGGAAGACATGGAGTGGCACTATTTTAACCCGGCAACCACACGAACTAAAACACTCTATACAAAATCGAGAACAGGAGTGACTTTTTTTATGTTAAGGAGATGGCACACGAGCACTCAGGTCACCTGATGGTAAGTGGAATCTGAGACCTATAGACATCTGAATTCTAAGACTATAATCCTATGACCTCAAATGCGTTGCCAACCCTGAGGACTAACATGGAATTCCTTTGTGCTAGTAATTTCACCGGTTGTCTTTTCCCCTCACCGGAACACAAAAATGCGAACACGGTTGCTTGGCTGGTTAATGGATAACATGGTGGTAGCGATCCGGACGAACCCTGCACAGGGTCCTACCACTACTAAAACGTCACGGCTATTGTTCCATGTTTAAAATATAAGGACCTTATAAATAAATTTTCATTTATTTCGTAAATTACTATTTATTATTTAGCCAATATTGTTGAATGAAATATTACGTAAATAAACTGAGGATGCCTCTCCGTAACTGTCGTGTATATCAGAATAATGTACCTACAATCTAAATCACGTCTTTGAAGTGCTACAATATATACAATGTGGATGTACTAATATTAAATAAATAAATAATTATACGAGTATAACGGGCTAACAGGCAGACGGCCTACCTGAAGAGAAGGGAAAGTGGGGAATGGTCACCGCCGCCTATGGACCCGGTCTCAAAGAAATTTAATGATATCGTTTACAATGGCTGAGAAATCTTTTGTTTGAAAATCCACTTTACTCAATAAATGAGTATATGGATCTTGACATGTAGATTTTGGTTCTGACTTTGCAAATATTTTATTTTTCTATTATTTCTTTACGTTCTAATTAGTTATTTTAATTGTTTTACTATTATCATGACATCACTGATATTTTTATTGTTTTAAGTTTTCAGTAATTTCTTAATGCTTTTATATTTTTATTTGTAAATCGGACGACCTCAATGTAATTTATAATTTGACATGCTGTAAAATTTATGCTGTGACTTTACATTGAGCAATAAATAATCTAATCATAACATCACGCCTTCATTCCCAGAGTGGGGTAGGCAGAGCTACAGAAATACCAACAACTCTAAAAAGACTTCTTGATAATTCTGTAACCACATTTAGCACAAACCTGATAAACATTATACCCAAAGCCGTTGTAGCCGCCTGTCTCTCGGGAACCAATTTATTCTACTTACAGTCGTGATAGTTTTCCGTTTAAGTTGTTATACGTGCTTTTATTTAGGATGTTTTCAGATTTTTATTACGTGTATTTTTTTGCTTTTAACTACGCTTTTCGCGTTTAGTATTTTCTAAACTGTTTATTGAAAAACTATCCAATGACATCTCACTTGAAGTCATAATGTAAAAAATGTATATTACTTTTGTTTTAAAACATTTTTCTCAAGATTTTTTTACAACTTTGTTGGCGTCATTTAAAAGTATTTACTATTCCAAATGTCAGCTTTGTTGTACTAAGCTGCCCTGCTAACATAAAAGGCAGTATCTCAGGCAAAACTCCTATAGCAAATGTAACCTTATTACGAACGGGTTAGGATTGAATATGCTTTGGCCATTGGATCAGACATACTGCATTTTGGCTCCTAAGCCAAAGGGCAGTAAGAGTCTCAGAGTTAAACCGCGGACAGACGGACAGATGGATATGTTGAAACTATTATAAGGGCTTCTTAATGACTACGGACCCCTAAAAACTGTTTTTTTTGCCAAAACTCCGTCCGCGTAGTCGTCCATCGCTTTTAATTTTGGAAGCTGTTTGATTTTCCGGGATATAAAAGTGGGGTGTCACAAGTTAGAGAGAAATAAATCAAGAGAAGAAACCATTCAATTTTAAACTCTCCTAAAGCGCCTTAAGTTTTATGTCTAATTGGTTTTTGTTTGGAGGATGTGGCTTTTAATTTTAAACGTGTTTGTTTTCCCGATTCGTGGGAGCGTTTTAATAAATTGCGAACATAGGAGCGCTTGCTTGTTCTTGTGTGAAATAATTGTAAAGGAAAATTTGAAGTTAACGTTGAAAACGATGGCAGGTGCTTTAGAATTTGTAGGAAATATGAAGGCCGTGGTTTAAGCACAGTATAAACGGCAGTTTATCTTCAAATAAAGGCATATTCCACGGCTTGCATGTGTGCAACTTGTACCACATTCAAACTAAAATACAGTCTGGTGACAGACAGAGTCTTAGTAATAGGGTCCCGTTTTTAACTTTTGAGTACGGAACCCTAAAAATTAACTTTATACTCATTCAAATATAGTTTAAACTTAGTTGCCTGGATTTAACAGAAACTCCTAAAGTACATGCAAATGTCTAGGAGGGTTCTCTGCCTTTTTGCCGACAAATCTTTGACAAATGCATCGTTTTTCAACCTATTCATTTGCCAACAGTCATTACAAATATTTCAGGACTTTATAAAACTAACCTAACCTATAGAGTTCTACACGATGGTCCTGAAATAAATCCTGAATTATTTACAGTTTCCGAAAAAAACGCGGGTTGTCAAATGATATGTTTGTAAAATGAATCATTTGTTAAACGTTGTTTATGAAATAATAGGATCCCGTCTAGGAGTCTCAACTTACACTAATACATGCCAAAAAATGCTTTTGAAATGTAAACTATATAACACATTAGTGACACACGCCTAGATCAATTGATTCACGTGGCTTACATGTGTAGCGTGCGCGCGTATCCTTCGCCGCAGGGAACAACTTTCCACCACTGCGTCCACCGACCCTACGCTAAAAATTGACGAGCTATCAATCAGTTCACATAGTAATCGTACACGTGACCAAGTAATCCCGCAATTCCCGGTAGCCGGTAATTCGATCGTATTCCCGTCAACTAGCTCCCTTTGAGCACTGGCTCCTGAGCTATACAAAGTGTTACAAAATAATCCGTAAAAAAGAAATTATGAAAGTAGTGTCAACCCTAGTATACTGTACACCTAAGATACTGAACTGACGTTATTTAATAAGGGTTGACACTAATTTTGTAATTTCTTTTTACGGATTATTTTGTAACACGTTGTATTAACAAACTAATCCCTTGGCTCGTCTTGTTCGGGTTTTTGTAAAACGATTTATTTTTGTACAAAATATAGTAACTTCTTTCTTGAGACTCATCACACAAGGTTAGTTTATTATTACGGCCGAACTAAAAATCTTCTGTATTGAGAATGCAAGTTTCTAGAGGTCAGATTACACTTACCATCAGGGTGGCCTCTGTGCTTTGTTTGCTTTTGTAGGTCTGTTAATATCTTAACATTAAAGTCGTCATTTGCAGTAAAGTATACGAAACGACATCATCGACACACACCTAGAACGATTGATTTACGTGGCTACCGTGTGTGGCTTGTGCGTGCGTATGATGCGCAGCAAAGAAGATAATAAAAATGCTTTTGAACGGTTGCTAAAATCTTAATATTAAAGTCGTTATTTGTAGTGAAGTATACCAAACGACGTCATCGACACACACCTAGAACGACTGATTTACGTGGCTTCCGTGTGTGGCTTGTGTGTGCGTATGATGCATAGCAAAGAAAAAAATAAAAATGCTTTTGAACGGCTGCTAAAATCTTAATATTAAAGTCGTTATTTGTAGTGAATTATACGAAACGACGTCAGCAGCACAGGCCTAGAACAATTGATTCACGTAGCTACCGTGACGTGTGTGGCTTGTGCGTGCGTACTCCAATTCGATTGAAATTCTCCCCTAGCGTCCTAAGTCCGAGGTCGGCCCAATAGGGGGTGCCCTTAGGCATGCTAGTGTAAAACCCATTTATAGCGTGGACTCCCATCAGAAGTCCGCCCTCTCTCCGGCGAAGTAGTCAAAGCCATCAGAGGCTTACTACGTAGCTCCCTCAAAAAAAAAAAAAAAAAAAAAGTGCGTGCGTATGATGCGCTGCAAAAAAGAAAATATTAATGCTTTTAAATGGCTGTTAATATCTTAACATTAAAGTCGTTATTCGGAGTGAAGTGCTTGAAACGATGTTAGTGACACACGCCAGAACTGACGTGGCTCGCATGTGTTGCGCGCGTGTGTATCCTTTGCTGCAGAGAACCACTTTCCACCACTGCATCCACTAACCCCAAGCTAAAAACTGACGAGCTGCCAATCAGTTCACACAGTAATCGTACACGTGACCAGGTAATCCCGCGATTCCCGGCGGCCGGTAATTCGATCGTATTCCCGTCAACGGGCTCCCTTTAATGAGCAGCGGCCCCCGGGACCCCCGTAATTGCGCCGGATGCCGGACGGCCGATAATTGCCCGTCTCTTTTGAAACCGGTCCGGCAGCGCGAGATTTGGGATTGAGGTCTGGTTGAGTGTTCGGAGATTGGTGTCATGGTGGCTTGTAGAAATGGTTGGCGTCATGATTAAGGTGGGGAAAACTAGAATTATTGAGTATTTACATACATATAATACTTAATATCAAGCCTTCATTCCCAGAGTGGGGTATGCAGAATTACAGAAACACAAACAACTCTAAAAACACTTGTTTACAATTCTATAACCACATTTTGCATAGTTAAGCTAAAAAAGTTTACTAGTGCATTAGTGGCAGATTGCAAGCCCATCGCCTAACTGGACTCTAAGCCCTTATTCCCTTGGTCGCCACTTACGACATCCACGAGAAGACATGGAGCGGCACTATTCTAACCCGGCAACCACACGGAGTTATATAGAGATATACATACTAAAAAACATAGAAAAAAATCAAGATTGGGAAACGAAATATTCACGTTCATCACACACATTTTACCCTCACCGGGAGTTGACCCCAGGACCGCTAGCGCAACATGAGTATAGTTGACGTATTGTAATAATTTTGATCGTGGCAGATTAACTTGGAATTATTTCTGCGGATGGCGTCAAAGTTTTACTAAACAAAACAAAATACACACATATTATAATTTTTATATATATTTATGTGAATTCTAATTCTCAAGTCTGCAATCCTAAGATTTCAAATGCTTTGCCAACCCTGGGAACTAAGATGGAATGCCTCTATGATAGTAATTTCACCGGTTGCTTTATCCCCACACCGGAACACAACAATGCTAATAAGTTCTGCTGCTTGGTGGAGAAAAACGATTGAATCTGTTAACGTTTCAGACGGGGAACTTTCAGTTAAAACTTAATTTGTATGAATTAATGTTTCAGAACAGTTTATGTAATTTTAATATGCGCAAATTAGACTAAAGTGTTACTTTTTAGGGTTCCGTACTTCCGAATAAAAAAACGGAATCCTTATAGGATTACTAGTGTGTCTGTCTATGCGTCTGTCACAACCAATATGCTCCGGAAATTTTGGATCTACTTGTCCGAATAAATTGAAATTTTGAATACACGAAAATATCTCTGAACCAAACATGGACGTCTGACGTAAATTAATGAATGAAATTAAAAAAGTTAAAATAATACTTTTATAAACTGTACCATGTGACATGTAAAATGAAAATTACTTTTATTTTAAAATTAACAGTTTTAATGTTATGTTAGAAAATAGATGAAAATTGACCATTTTCCCATAATCTCCGAAACTACTATGCCTAAAATAATCGACATACATACAGAAAATAGTTTTTTACCGATTACAGGAAAACCAATGAAAAGTCTATGGTACTTAAAATACCTAAGATTTTTTCATTTTTTTATGTTAAGGAGAAGGCACACGAGCACTCAGGCCACCTGATGGTAAGTGAAATCTGAGGCCCATAGACATTTTAATTCCCAAGACTATAATCCTAAGACCTCAAACGCGATGCAAACACTGACGAGTAAAATAAAATTCATCTATGTTAGTAATTTCACCGGTTGTCTTATCCCCACACCAGAACACAACAATGCGAACACTCAAAACTTACGGAGGCCTCTCCGCGCGAGATTAACTCGTATTTGTCCGGTTTTTATTAATACTGAATAACTTTCATAATTCCGTGTATAAAATTGTTCTGTAACAACGTTGGTTTCACGCCAAGTTTGTCCGACCAAAAGACTAACAAAAGTGGTCCGTGACTTGTTTGTCGCTTGAATCTCCCTTTCTATCTAGTCTGTCACGATAGAGACGCACTGAGCGACAAGCGAGAAAATACTTGTGGTACCCGTACAGCCACTCACAGGGATATCGCCTTTAACTCGAAACGTGTTATCCACGATATTGGACGCGATCATCTCTGGGTTTGGATAAGTGGCACAAAACTGTGAAGAGCTACGTTGAGAGAGTTCTTTCTTTTTAGGGTTCCGTAGCCAAATGGCAAAAAACGGAACCCTTATAGATTCGTCATGTCTGTCTGTCTGTCCGTCCGTATGTTGAAACTGGGTAAGTAGATGTATTCTGTGAACCGCATTAAGATTTTTACACAAAAATAGAAAAAAAAAACATAAATTTTGGGGGTTCCCCATACTTAGAATTTTTTTTTTATCAAACCCATACGTGTTGGGTATGTATGGATAGGTCTTCAAAAATGATATTGAGGTTACTAACATCAGTTTTTTCTAAACTGAACAGTTTGCGCGAGAGACACTTCCAAAGTGTTGAAATGTGTGTGGGACACACACATTTCAACACTTTGAAATGTGTGCCCCCCCTGTAACTTCTAAAATAAGAGAATGATAGAACTAAAAAAATATATGATGTACATTACCATGCAAACTTCCACCGAAAATTGGTTTGAACGAGATCTAGTAAGTAGTTTTTTTTAATACGTCATAAAAACATTGATCAAAGCTACAACGAAATTTTATATTATGTTACTTGCTGCTACAGAACCCTTCATGGGCGAGTCCGACTCGCACTTGGCCGCTTTTTTATTATACGGTTTGGTAACATTTTTCATGGTTTTGGACGCTATCTGTCCGTCCGTATTAGTTTTAAAGAGCTGTAACTTTTGAACCGTAGGAGATACCAGTTTTTTTTGTATATGTGTTATTACGGTGGATTCACAAAGAAAGAAACAAAAATAAATAAATACAATTTTATTTTTGTTGCATCATAAAAACGATAAAACTTAAAAGCGTCAAAATTTGGTATGGCAGTACAAACCCTAATAAAGAAACACAACAAATCCTAAAATAAAGTCAAGTTTCAGATGCGCTCGCACTGATTCGATTCAAAATCGAATTCAAAATTGAATCAAAAAAAAAAAAAAAATGTATTGAATCGAATAATACCTACTGTACACGGCGGTACAGAACCCTTGGTGCGCGAATCTGACTCTTATTTGACTGGTTTTTAATTCTTATTCTACAAAATTTTAGTCACGTAGATTTCACGTTTGTTCAGAAACAAGAAAGAAATAAACACACAATACAAAATAACTAATCGATTTAATCTGCTTTAGCCATTTGTAATACTGCTTATTGGCTTAGGAGAGCGCAGTGAACGTTCTCATTTCATCTCTGTCACGATATTGCAAACTTCTGCCTACTGACGATGACCGGCAACATCGAGCTTTAATCGAAAGTTTAAATCACTTTGCGCAGCTTTGTTGTCTTTCTATCCGGGCTGGAAATCCCCGCACCAGGAATGCATAAACAGACACCTCTGAAGTCGTTAATAATCCAGGCACGATTTAATTAATAAACTTTTAATTAAACCACGTAATCGTCTGGAAAGAACAACAGAAAAATCAAATAGCGATGCAGTTAGTAGACTGTACTAAGTCACCTTGAGTTGGGTTAGGGCTGTCACGCTTCCGGGATTTTCCACATTTATCCGGAGGGCATCTGGGGGCACCCGGACGGGGTTCTCTGAAAGAATTTGGGTAAAACCCGGACAGTATACGTTCGGGTATGATTCGAAACAAGAGTTATTTTCAGGACCTATTGCGTCAACTGCCGCTTCAACCTACAGTGACCATAATTTAGTCCAAATCGATTTTTTTTATAAAAGCCGGCCGAATGCGAGTGGGACTTGCGCACGAAGGGCTCCGTACCATTATCTATATAACCACAGTGCCTGTATTAAGATCGAGAAAAACGGAAAAAAAATACGTGTTTATACAACTATATATTCTGTGTATATTTCAATCGTCTACCCGTTGCCGTTATTGGTAGCTAGCAAAAAACGGCAGTAAATCATGTTTATTGTATGGGAGCCCCACTTAAATATTTATTTTATTCTGTTCTTAGTATTTAAGCTATAGCGGCAACAGAACTACATCATCTGTGAAAATTTCGATTATCTAGCTATCACAGTTCATGAGATACAACCTGGTGACAGACAGACAGACAGCGGAGTCTCAGTTATAGGGTCCCGTTTGTACTCTTTGTGTACGGAACCCTTAAAAAAGGCTTTAAGTGTCTAATAACTGAACAATGATGCAGCAATACGTAGTAAGTCTAGTAGTTATCAAGTATTTGTTTATTAGTATGATTATCTGCTCCCCGGGAACTCCTATACTCCTAACCACATTTTGACACGTAAAGTGTCGTTGGCTTTGTCTCAGTGTGACGTGAGTTAAAAACAATGTGTTAATGTAACTAAAGTACATTATCGCAATTAGCTTGCAAAGTAAAAATATAAATTAATAAAATCACACAGGGCAATGTCACACTAATTTACCTAGTCCCAAACTAAGCTCTAGACTTGTACTATGGGTACTACACAACGATAAACTCACTTATATAAAGAAATACGTACTTAAATACATAGAAAACATCCAAGACTCAGGAATAAATACTCGTGCTCATCACACAAATATCTGCCCTTACCGTGATTTGAACCCAGGACCCCTAGCTTCGAAGGCAGGGTCACTCCCAACTAGGCTAGCGTATATCGCTAGTTTCTAAAACAAAAATAGTTTTTGTTTTCAAATACGTCCGGAAAAGTCCCGGAATGTTTAACAGCTATATCTGACGTCACTATTTTAATAGATGACAGCCCTAACTGGGCCTAAAGTTAGATGCGATCGTTCGCGTAAAACCTAATTGGCCTTTGATGCTTTAAACGGAACAGGCCGAAATAGCTCTTGTGTTAGCTACAACACTGGGACGAGCAAAAATTGCCTCTTTCGCTTCGGAATAAAGATGTTTACGATTGCAGATGTATCTCTGGTATTTGGATGGTAGATGGGTGGTAATTGAAGTGAGATGTGAGCAATCACCTGCGTTGTATTAGGGTGATTGTCGATTAATTCGGTTTGAATGCAGGCAAACCGACGTGGGATTAAGGATGCTACCGAAATTATAATGATCTGCTTACTAACTTGGTAACTGGATGGTCGTAATAATAGGGATGCGTCGAATAAGTTGGAAGAAAATCTTAAGACTGCAATCCTAGACAGGATTGCAGTCGTAAGATTGTTATGGTAAGAATGAAAATATCTATGGGTCTTAGATGCTACTGGTGCCCTGGGCCTCTATTCTACTGCGTTATAGCTGTATCGCGTTTGACGTATTTTAGAATCGTTTATACCCTTCGTCCACGTTCATAACCAAGGTTTCATAACTGGTTATGAATAAGGATTTTTTTTCACTGTTTCATAACCAGTTATGAAATAAGCCATTTTTTTCCATTTTCACAAATAGAACCTCCGATTCATGAGTTTAGGACCGTGGTCTCACTGCTATTCGACGGAGCCCTGCCTCCTATTTCTGGGAGATTTTGCCCTTCGGGCATCTAAAGATACCTGCCGAACCTAACCTACCTACTTTTGCGGTAATCTGAGCTTTGCGGTGATTTCCGGAGGTGATCCAATAGCAGTGGGACTAACGCTCCTAAACTCATGAATCGGAGGTTCTAGTAGTGAAAATGGAAAAAAATGGCTTGTTTTATAACTGGTTATGAAACAGTGAAAAAAAATCCTTATTCATAACCAGTTAGGAAACCTTGGTTATGAACGTGGCTGAACGGTTTTATATCACAGTCGCTATTGTAAATGATATAAGAGTTATCAAAACGTTGACAACACGGAAACACGTCAAAGACGATATCATTATTACCGTGTAGGTATGCCCGTTTGTTTTCTGTATGTCATAAAAAACCATAATCAGTAATTTACATCACATAAATCTTAGCTTATACCAGGAATCGACCCCCGGGATTGCTTTATTAGCTTCATACTCGTAGCTTCATAGACAGGGTCACTTATTCTATTAACTAAAATTGCCAACGTTCAAACCAAACCTTAAATATTGTAATAAATCTGCTAAAATATATAAAATTGCTGGAAGAAACAGGATTAGTTTGACTAGGAAAGCTGTTTAAAATACTTATACGTTGGGACCCCGGAGGAAGACGTAACGAACCGGAACACCGCAGGGATGACGTCATTGCCGCGCCGGATAAAGCGTATCTCTACGTCATATCCATAACTCTTACAAGTCAAACATCGACAGCCCTTAGATACGTAAATTCATGAACCCTGTTTATTAAAATTAGGTTATATATGTGTTCGTATAGTTTGAGGAACATGATCAATTACTAAATACTGTTGAGTACGTTTTCAATAGTATATTTTGTACAATTTTGACTCCTTATTTCGGTTTTGACGCTTTGTGTCAGGTTCGCACTATGCCAGATTACCAAATTAGCAGAATGCCATATTCGCACAATGCCAGGTTCGCAGAATGCCAGATTCGCACTATGCCAGATTCACAAATTAGCAGAATGCCATATTCGCATAGTGCCAGGTTCGCAGAATGCCAGATTCGCACTATGCCAGATTCCCAAATTAGGAGAATTCCATATTCGCACAATGCCAGATTTCCAAATTATCAGAATGCCATATTCGCATACTTCCAGGTTCGCACAATGCCAGATGTAACAACACGTTTGCTTTTACTAAATAAATGACCTAAAAAGTAAAACTATTATATCAGGAAGGAAAACGATTCTATTAAAATTGCTTTTAGAAGAATGGTGCCAGGACTCAGTACAGATCGTCGAATCAATGCCTATTATTATTATTACTGACATGTCTTGTAAAAATAGTAGCATTATGTGAATCTGGCATTGCGCGACCTGGCATTGTGCGAATATGGCATTGTGCGACCTGGCATTGTGCGAATATGGCAATCTGCTAATTTAGGAATCTGACATAGTGTGAATCTGGCACAAAGCGTCATACTCTTATTTTTTATTTATTTAATTAGAATGGCACACGTTAAAAAATAAGTTGCAGAAGTGCCTTATAAAGCTCGGGCTTTAGGGTTCCGTATAATTTTTTTAGCAATATGTAATTTAATGAAGGGTATGTAGGTAACAAAGGGTTGCCAAAATAGATCAGTAATGGTGGAAGTGACACACAAGGGCCATTTTAACTCCCCTCTAATAATGATAATAAGAGTTGATGTACCTGGTTACTATGCCCAGGTGCATGATTACATATAAGTTTGAAACTTTCACTCGCCGACAAACAGTCTGACCAACATGCAACTCTATAATCACGCATGTACCTTTCTGAAAAATAAACCAAAGAAAAACTGGGGGTTTATCGATTCTACAGCAACCTTTCGATTCGTTCCGTTGCCATTGCTTTTGATTGTATCTCTGAAATCTTTGTAAATTTGGCTTTTGATTTTATGACAAAAATAAATAGAATCAAGTATAAATAATGTTGAAATTATGACTAAACTAGTTTTCACTCACAACTGTATCCACGTAGAAGTTGATTAAAGCTCTTGAGAATTAACAAAGTTTATTAGATATAAAGTGTTTCAATACAAAATAACATGCCTATGTGCAATTTTTTATTAAAATCATTTATTCATCAATACATAGTCCTTAATATGAATAATAAACTTTTTACCTCTTACTTAACATAACGACGAAATATGAGACAATTAACTTTAGTAAACTCATTACCGTTACAAATTCAGCGAGCAGAAAAATGTCTCAAGTATCCCACTTACATTAGCCGAGACTTTGCAAAAGTCGCTGCAGAAATCTTTTTACCGACAGTTCGAAGGTTCTAAGAATAGAAAAGAATTGACACTCAAAAGGTTCAGATAAGGGGCCAGTCGGCTTTGGAATTTAAAGGTCGAGCAATCAGATTGTCTGATACGTGACATGTGTCGCTTTTTATCCCTAATTGCAAAAAGAGGACGTGTGTCTGTTGCGTTGTGGTTTATAGATAGATTTTAATTATTTATTCATTTATTTTATTTGGTACAATCGCTGGACAAGACGAGTTCTTGAATGGAGACCTAGAGCGGATACTTGAGGGCGCGGCAGACCACCGCAGCGCTGGATGGACGACTTTCGACGGCACGGAGGTCGAGACTGGATGAGACGGGCACAAAATCGCCAAGAGTGGAAGAAGAAGGAAGAGGCCTTCATCCAAGACTGGATCACCAAAAGCCATGGTGATGATGATGATTTGGTACAATAACATGATGTAAACACAATAAAAAACATAAAGCACAATCCAGATCAATTTAAGTTAACAGCACTTTTTAGAATTGAACACGACATTTGTTGTGTAGGGGTTAAATTATAAAAGTGACGTAATTAAAAAAAACTGATTTTGTTTTATTGCATAAATGGACTACACTCTAGCCAAAGTATAATGGTGGTAAACTGGAGCATTGCAGTTTTTTTTTCTATTAGGATAGATGGAGTTCATTTCACTTTTCTACAACGCGTGTTCCCACAATCTCTTTTATGGAATAATGTCCTATTTGCATTTGCGGCGGTAGACGTATGTGCGTTTTATTACTAATTGGCATATTTTGGCATAGCTTATACATTTTATAAGGACAGCGTATGTTTATTTAATGTCAAATGCCATTTTATTAAATACTTCACTGTGTTTTGCAACTTTAGATCAACCTAGCGGCGTATCACAATGTTCTAAAATTACACTCTTTCATTTGAAACTGGTAAATTGCTGTTGTATTTTATTTAAAAGCGACAATTTTCAAATAATGTAATTTTTGTTCATTACAACAAGTATTTTATTTGTTTTTAATATATACTACTAATTATTAAATAATTCATTAATCCAAACTAAGGTAGAAATATAGCACTGGAAGAAGCGAAAGAGATTTGTCAGGATCATAGCAGATGGAAAGAAGTGGTCTCTGCTTACCCCTCTGGGAAATAGGCGTGATTTAATGTACGTATGTGTATGTAAGGTAGAAATATTTGCCGGCTACTTGGGAAAAGCCTGGCCTGACGAAAGCAGTGTTGCCAGTGTTACTAGCTAAATTGGCGGAAAAGAGTAGCGTGCAATAGGAAATACTGTCTGAGTCTGATTTTGATGCATGTTCTCTATTGTTAGCGGTGTGTTAAACAAATAGTTTTTATTCCTGGTAAATTTCTTTGTCGCTCGAAACTATAAATGGCTTATTGAGTCACCGTCAAGATCACCGTGCATTATTTTATACTGTTACTAAATCTGTGATGTCACGTTTGGTGGATAACGACAAGTAAAATTTCCTTAGCCTGTCTAGTCTAACGGATCCCGATCCTGTGACAGAAGTGTCTTATAAACTTCTGTGTCGATTCAAACCTCTGACTGTGTATCTCATACCTTACTTAAATAAAAACGTGAGCTATTAGACAGTAAAATAAACATGTTTAGCTAAATTGGTTCTTAGCTAAGAGTTATTAAGAGTTAAGAGTTATTAGCTTGGGAAGTGGGAGGTCGCCATTATACCGATGTTTTTTTAAACCAACTTCAAAACTTTGTCTGTACTTTTGTTACGCGATAACTCCGTGAATCGTGGACCAATTCTGAAATATTTCTTTTGTTTGATAGAATACACCTACCCCCGAGGTGGTCGCATGTTCACAAAGTCGGTATTTGATGAAGGGATTCGTAGGGAATTCAGAGAACGTAGTTTGGTATTTTGAGTAACATGTAATAACATTTTACATTCAGAAAGTATCATTTAATGAAGTAGAACCGATGATGAAGACGACAGATGCGCACTGGATGTTCTCAATTGTACCTTTTTCATGGGTAGCGATAAGATATCATGGGCCCTAGCCAAGATGCAAACGCTCCTAAAGTTATTCTTTTCTATCGCTCAAAATGTACGGGATGACTGTCGACCACGTGGTTTATCGAAACGCACGAAAATGTCATCCCATACATTTTGAGCGATAGAAAAAAAACGTAAGGAGCGTTTGCATCTTGGCTAGGGCTCCTTGATGTTGATAGTTGAGCAACTATAACGAAGCACATACAGCATTATGATCACTAAAAAGAAAAACAAAAAACACCTTGAAAAACGCAAAAAATAACTTATTTTTAAATACTAATAAAATTAAAATCAGTGTACTAGAATATTTTTAAACAAAAGCCGTTTTCAGTTTGCGTACTCGGAGGCGTTTTATTGTTTTTCAAAACATAAAATTTTTGAAGAGTCGTACTATCCTCGAATTTCTTGGAATCCACCGCTTTCGGTTCAGTTTGATATATAGTGCATCTGATCCGTATGGATTACGAGCTCGGCTCTGCTGGGGAACGCAGTTAGTTTTGAGGGATTTGGTTCAATTGTTAGAAATTTATGGATGCGAATCGTTAGCGCAAGAGATGTGGAGTTGGAAGGGGCTGTTAAACCGGTTTTATTAATCACTAGCAGTTATCCCCGACTTTGCCTAGGCTATTATAATAAATAAATAGCAGCGGATACTCTCACACAAACAGTTGTGTTGAAATCGGTTGTCATGGTATGGGCATGTGATGCGGAGGAATGTGGAAAATATCGTCAGGAAAGTTTTAAGTATAAATGTGGATGGCTATACGAGTAGGTGAAAACCAAAGAAACGATGGATGGACTGTGTGAAGATGATATGGCTACAAACCGAGATGGCTACTAATAGAGAAGTACGGAAGAAAAAGACATGTTGCGCCGACCCCAAATAAGTTGGGATAAGGGTAGGAGAATGATGGTGACTCTCACACAAACAGACCTAGTCCTAAACTAAGCTCTACGAGTAGACTTGTAATATGGGTACTAAACAACGTTATAATAAGTAAAAAAAGTAAGTTGTTGTAAGTTTAAGTATGTATATTGATCTATAAATATATATTTCTGTGTTTAGCATATTTATGTAAGTTTTTGAATGTAGTTAATTTTATGTTTTTAGTTAGGACTTATTTGTAGGAACTGATCCTAAAGAAGTTTGTAAACTTGCCTACTCGATGCACAACCTTTCACTTTTCTCAATCCCTCAAGGGTTAGCTGGAAGAGATCCCTTAAAGGGATAAGTTCGCCTTTGTACATTATTTTCTGGTATCTTCATTGTATTATTATTATTATTTTTTTCTGTTTTATTTTGTACAATAAAGTGTTTACATACATACATACATACATAATACTTATATTGAGAAATAAATACTTAAATACATACAAAACTCGGTTTCCTCACGATGTGTTTCACCGTAAGAGCCTCGTTGGAACATTGTGACCGTTGAATTCTCAAGACTATAATCATAAGACCTCAAATGCGTTGCCAACCCTGTGGACTAAGATGGAATGCCTCTATGCTAGTAATTTCACCGGTTGTCTTATCCCCACACCGGAACACAACAATGCGAACACTGGTGCTTGGCGGGTGGTTAATGGATAAGATGGTGGTAGCGATCCGGACGGACCCTGCACAGGGTCCTACCACCACTACTACTACTATTGCCACACTAGCCTATTGCCGCTGCTCCTTAGCCAGTTAAGACGGTGGTGGGTACCTTCCAACTATAGCAAAAAAGTCCTATGCACTTGATGACCATCATGCAGGTATATAATTATTTGCCATAATTATTTTTAGGCATAACGTATTTGTGAAACTGTTACTTTTCACGATTGTTATAAACTAAACCTAACTTAAACCAGTATGGAAATTTACGGATTCAGCGATATAAAAATTATAACTATTAATAATTATGTCACAAAGACATTATGGTCAAAAAAAAGTATTAAAAACCGGCCAAGTGCATGACGGACCACGCACAGTGAAGGGTTCCGTAGCTGGGATGAACGTTCATGGTTGAAATTCATTTTTTTTTTATTAAAATCTCAAAAACTACACAGCGTATCGTGTTCAAAACAATTTTGGTTGGAAGTATTTCGTATGTTCTACTACTGTAATTTTTATTAGAATGTTCTATTTAACAGTTCAAAAGCTACCCACCCGGACAGAATTTTTAAATTCAAATTCAAGCATTTATTCATTACAAATATTATTAATAATAAAATAAAGCACATACAAAATAAAAAATATAAAACAAAACACAATTTGCCACGAAATGGACCCTACTCAGCATGTTTACGACTATAGAAGCGTATATCTCGCCAACTGTTCACTTACGTAAAAAAGTTACTTAAAAACCTCTGTATCATTTTGGAAGCCCTATCTAAAAATACCCCACACGCTGATGTAACTCAAAAAAAAAACAATTTCACTACATCATTGTATAGCGGTTCATAGAATACATCTATCCTCCAAATTTTATTTTTATAGTGCCAATAGGCTTTGAGTAAAACGCCTGTGACATACAGTCGGACAGACGGACATGACAAAATTATAAGGGTTCCGTTTGTGCCATTCGGCTCTGGAACTCTAAAAACTAAAAACAGTCTTCAAAAAGCTAGTAATAACTTATTTTTAAATGATAGGTCAGTCTAACTGAATTCGGCATATAGTTAATAATATATTGGGACGCCGACTTCAGTTACACTGACCTAACCTATCATTTTAAAAGAAGTTTTTCTTGCATTTGGAAGACGAAGATTTTTAGTTCAAAAAATACCTTTTAGTGATCCTCATAATAATACTGTTATGTCGTCCACGTATATTTAATCCTATAATAATTGAGGAGTAATCTCAATTTCTTTAGGTTCCCTTCATCAATCAACTTGCAATGGGCCCACCTCGGGAGTACAACCTATCAAACAAGAAAATTATTTTCAAAATCTATCCACAATTTGTCGGAGTAATCGCGTAATAAACACAAAAAAAACATACAAAATTAAACAAATATTATTTATTGAACAGCACATTCAAATACAGCATGAAAAGTAAAATATAAATAAAATGTTACTAAGTGACTCAATAGGTGGTCTTATCGCTAAGTAGATCTCTTCCAGACAACCTTACAAAGAAGAGAAGTTAAGACGAAACAGAAATAAATTGGTAGGCGGTGCAAACTAAACTAATAAATAGAAAACCAAACATTCAAACGACATAATACGTATAATATATATATATATACAAACTTAAATAGATAAATACGAAATATACATAAATAAATATATAATAGCGAAAAGGAAGGAAGCTCGACATACGGTCGAATCAAAAAAATCAAAATCAAAAAATCATTTATTGCCACGTAACATAAGACACAAACATAAATGTAAAGGTACATTACAATACACAAACAAAAATAAAAATAAACTAAATTACACCATACATACATTTCACATTCACTCATCTCACAATCAGACATTCCAATCATACAAACAACATAATAAAGGAACACAACAGAGACACAAACATGGAGGTGGCAAAAGGCTCAGGCTCAGCCTGTGCCACGATTGTATAATCGCAGCAATTTATTTATTTTGATTATCTCCATTTAAGAAGTCGGTTAAAAAGCAGTATGGAAGCAAACGGGCTCCCACTTCATTCTCTTATCCTGCCTTTTTCTCTTGGACGTCATTTATGTTTGAAAAAGCAAGCAGCTGGGAACACTGATGCGGAAGGCAGACAACCCTGGAGTGATGGCACGGCATTACGAGAAGCGATCGCATACTTTATTCATTGCCGCGAATAGGCGCGCGGAATTAGGAAAACAAACGAACAAAGGGCGAAAGATTTACTTTCGGCTTATCTTCCCTGTAAATTCGCGGATGTTACTGTTTACCGACTTTTTTATTTTATTTTCTTTTTTATGGTTGTTTAGAAATTTAAACCCGGGATTGCCCTGACGATTGGCTTATATTTTATTTGGGTCCGTAATATTCTTCGGGTTTCTTTAAGGCGGCAATTTTGCTAAGAGCAAATTTTAATATCGGGATTTTGAACTTTTTTTACAAATACCTTTTAAGATTTGCTGTTCTATTTTATCAAACTATAAGCCTTTGACATGTTTTAAAGTATTGTCAAAGCTACGATAGCTCTTATTTACATGACAGCCATGGCGTCCAAGTTAAAAACAATACGTACCCCCACGTACGTAGCAGAACAAAATAATAACAAAAAGATACATTATTATAAAAAAAGCGGCCAAGTGCGAGTCGGACTCGCCCATGAAGGGTTCCGTAGCAGCGACTAACATAATATAAAAGTTCGTTGTAGCTTTGATCAATGTTTTTATGACGTATTAAAAAAAACTACCTACTAGATCTCGTTCAAACCAATTTTCGGTGGAAGTTTGCATGGTAATGTATATCATATATTTTTTTTAGTTCTATCATTCTCTTATTTTAGAAGTTAGAGAAGGGGGGAACACACATTTCAACACTTTGGAAGTGTCTCTCGCGCAAACTGTTCAGTTTAGAAAAAACTGATGTTAACCTCAATATCATTTTTGAAGACCTATCCATAGATACACAACACGTATGGGTTTGATGAAAAAAAAAATTGAGTTCAGTTCTAAGTATGGGGAACCCCCAAAATTTATGTTTTTTTTTTCTGTTTTTGTGTGAAAATCTTAATGCGGTTCACAGAATACATCTACTTACCAAGTTTCAACAGTGTTAGTTCTTATAGTTTCGGAAAAAAGTGACTGTGACATATGGACGGACAGACAGACAGACATGACGAATCTATAAGGGTTCCGTTTTTTGCCATTTGGCTACGGAACCCTAAAAAAGGGTGTACAAAAGCGAACTTAACCCTTTTAGGGATCTTTTCCGGCTAAACCTCGAGAGGTGATAAGTAAATGGTGAATGCTAATTCGTTTATTTTTTACAGTACCACCAGAGAGACCAGTGGTGGTGGACCGCTGGGGACGGGTCATTAACACCACCACCCTGGGACCGCACCAGGAGGGGGACGACGTCCTGCTCACCTGCCGTGTCCTTGGAGGTAACTTTAATTATGCTTTAACTTTGTAAGGCCTACCATATCACAAACAATCTATTTTGAATCTACAGTCAAGCAAATAAAGTTTAATTACCTTTGCTCTTTAATGCCAGTCTCAATTTTGAAACGTATAAAATGAACTTTATTCTCGTGAAGATAAATTTCAAACTAAATTGCCTTGATTATGTACCTTCAATAGAACACCGGGTCTTAGAAGGTTATGATAGAGCACCTTAAAGATAAAATACACCTAAATTTATTATTTTTAGCAATTTCTTGAAGCAACTTTTTTATTAGTATTGTATAGTTTTATATGAGATTACAATCTCAATACATTTGTCGCGCTGCATAATTGTCAATGTCATAGAAAATTTACACTTTTGACAACTTTTTTTACATTTTGACCTTACTGGAATGGCTTGCATATACGAAACCACGTCATCATCAACCAAAACTAATACAAGTTACTAGCGCTAACAACTTAAAAGCCGATGAAACGTTAAAGTCTACTTATAAAATCCCAACAGCTCCAGTCAGTGCTTTTCAATTATCCTTGTAAGTTCCCCGTTCTTAAGACTTTCGCAACGAGAGCAAATACATTTCCCATCCATGTGCTCCTGTTTACACACTGGGATAAGTCCATGTTTCCCAATTTCGTGCAATATTTCGCCGCTCCAAATGTTCTAGCGTGCAGTTGCAACAATAATCCGAACTACAAAATAGTGGAAACGTCGCAGTGTCTGCCAAATCAGCTTTCTCTTTTTGTCCTATTGTGCTGTCCCTCGCTGTCGCCGTGCTATTGACATTCTTCAAACAGGAACAAACAAAAACCAGCGTTAAGTAGGCGATGTGTCCTTTTTTAGAAAGAGCATTTCATTGACGCCGTTTCCTTCTTGGTGTTTCGTTTCATTCGACTCTGGTTCAGTTTGAACGATACAGGGTGAAGAGTCCAAATGGGCTAGTATGAGAAATTCGGTAACTAGAAGGAAAGGGCTCTTTGAGTAACCAATGACACGATTTTGATTTAAAAAAATACGAAATTTTGTTTAATTTTTTTAACTCGGGCACTGAGCCTAAATGTAAATTGTTTATTTCACCTACACTATGAATTATAGCAATAAAACGATGCATAATTTTTGTGTTTGTTTTAAATCTTTAAACTATAAGTTCTCTTTGACGACACGCTAGCTAGTTGGTAGTGACCCTGTCTTCAAAGCTAGGGGTCCTGGGTTCAAATCCCGGTAAGGGCAGATATTTGTGTGATGAGCACGAGTATTTGTTCCTGAGTCTTGGATGTTTTCTATGTATTTAAGTATAGACTTCTATATATAAGTAAGTTTATCGTTGTCTAGTACCCATAGTACAAGCCTAGAGCTTAGTTTGGGACTAGGTCAATTTGTGTTTATTTATTTTCTTTTCTTTTCTCCTTCGTTTGCTTTCTCAAAATTGGCCTCTTAGAACAGGATTACCCTGATTCTTATACTTTTCGAACTCACCACGATTGCTAAAAAGCAAAAACTAGTGAAGCATTTTTTGCTAAACCACGGTAACAATTCTAGTTAAAAATAGAAAATAATATGTTACTTGAACGTTGATAATAATGCTTTTCTAATTATGTTGCTTCTAAATGAAAATAAATGAATTCTCTTCTCTCTCCAATTGAATGCATAGCGTGAAGGCTTTTATCCACACTGGATAAAAACGTTATTGCATGAGAGGATGCTTCTAGCATCATATTTATATAAAACAAAACTTAATTTAAAACTTACAAAGACTTTCATCCTCATGGCGTAACAGTTCGGAGCTCTGCTAATTTAAAAATGGCGCCCAAAAACGGCGGGGCGACGCAACAGGCAGACCTAAGCCCAATCATTAAGGGCCATCTGGGTTCACACGAATTGAATATTTTCCCCGGAACCCGAATACGCTCCAATCAATTTGCCGATTATGTAAATACGGTGGTCCCGTCAATCGGAATTACTTCTGAGTTATACTCTTAATCCGATAAAAGTCACTTTGATTGGAATCGGGCGATTTTAAAATTGCCGAGGTGTCCAGGGAATCAATATCGTTGGTAATTTGTTGAAAAGTTCAGATTTGATTGTCATCTTCCCCAATGTTATTTTAGACAACTTGGAATTCTGCAAACATACAGTACTCCAACGAAAATGTTAAGCAATTTAGGTGCCTTGTCATAGTAAACTTCAAACTGAACATCAAACGCCAAGCTTGACAGTGACAATGATAACCATAACCATGATAACAAGGTTCTAAGTATGCTCAATATTTTTATTGGGTGAGTACGTATACAAGGGGCTTAGTTGAGTTGGGGGTAGTGGTGGTGGGACCCTATGCTGGGTCCGTCCGGATCGCTACCACCATCTTAACCATTAACCACCCACAAGCAACAGTGTTCGCATTGTTGTGTTCCGGTGTGGGGATAAGACAACCAGTGAAATTACTAGCCTCAAATGCGTTGCCAACCCTGAGGACTGTGACGGATACATTCCCAAGTTACGTGTAGGGGAGTTACCCTAAAACATTTTTACATTTTATTGTACCGCTTTGTTGGCGTGACTAATACGCATATTCATGCCAAATTACAGCTTTATAGTACTAAGAGTCTCTGTGCTAGGCTGCGGACGGATAGACGGACAGACGGACGGACAAGGCGAAACTATAAGGGTTCCTAGTTTACTATGAAACCCTATAAAAGTGGTTGAACATGCAAACTCTTTGGTTGGATGCACAGCTTGGAAGATGAAACAAAAAATGGAAAACTATAACGCACTAATGCGTAATATCCAACTTTTCGCACGACATACAGCTACGAAAAGTACCACTTCAAATCAAATCATTTATTGTGTGGAATTTAGGTACAGTATAAGGTAAATATAATATTGCAGAATTTTAGAAACACTAAACTTAACCCTACCTTTTCAGTTGTCACACATGTTACACATTATCACAAATTTTACTTAATATTTATACTTTTTTAACTGAATTTAACAAACATAATTACCAAAAATTTAATTAATAAAACAATGTCGCATCCAATAAAAACGAAATGAAATTGAATAATTATTGTCAAAAATGTAATCATAATAGTACATTTTGATACAAGTGCGGAAAGTATGTCATTTTACACGAGTCCCGAAGTATCTTGGCCCGAGCTGCAAGCGAGAGACAAGACTCGGGGCGAGTTAAACTGACAGTTCCGCACGTGTGTCAAACGACGTTTTTTAATACATTTGCGAAAAAATATCAATGAAACAAAAATAAATCAGTAAATAAAACTATTACAAAAGACAGTTTTACTTTTAATTTACACAGACTTCATGAAATGGCAACGGTTGTGACCATTCAGCCAAATAAAAAAAAAAGTCTAAATTACTTATGTTTAAAAATCAAAAAGTATAATTCTCTATTAACCAGCGGTAATGCATGACGGTGGATTCACATTACGCCATACTGGGCTGAGCCCGGTTTCGGCATGGTGTAATGTGAATTACCTTAATACCTAACTATCCGATCATTCGTAGGTAATACTAATTTAGATTCAGCCATCTTGGTGAGAGCTGTTTTTTTTTAATATTACCTAGATAATTTTTATGTGTATGTATTTAATTTAAATATTAAAAATTATAATACCTATGTATAGTTTCAATTTTTAATGACGTAGTCTAAAAGTGGTTAAACATGCAAAGACTTTGGTTGGATGCACGGCTTGGAAGATGAAACAAATTTATACTAAAAAAATTGGAAACTTACTTATAACGTACTAGTGCGTAATATCCAACTATTCGCAAGATATTCAGCTAAAAAAAGTACCACTTTTTGAGCAACTGTGTTAAAAAATATATTTCGTGTTGAAAGGTTGCTCCTTTGATTATCATGAACTATATGACCTTTCGATCGAGAATGTAGGCAATAACCTCGCTCCCAGCGCTAAACATGGTGGTCTGAATGTACTGCCAGGAATGTTTTGCGAGGTAAAAGCGTTTCTGTGTATGTAGCCCGCTCGCCGGAAAGAAAAACATCCTTAGAGAGCTACTAACGCCTGCGGTTTTCAATGCCTAATGTTTTAAATATGAATTGCACACGGGATACAACATTTCAACGTTAAAAAGGTCACGGTATCTTCTAAAATTATTTTGTACTTTTTTCTGAGTTTAATGGTTGTAATGCTTCAAAGTCTTAGCCATTTTCAGTTGAAGAAAAAATGATGAAAAACAATAACAAGTTAGTGTCGATAAAATAGCATTACAGCGAACGGAGTTTTAGAAAACATTATCATTATCAGCCGGAAGACGTCCACTGCTGGACAAAGGCCTTCTCACAAGTTTTCCACAACGACCAGTCCTCTGCTGCTGTCATCCAGCGGCTTCGCACGAGGAAACATAATAGCATTTTTCTTTATCTTCATTCGTAATCTCTTTTGCGTCTTGGTTAAGGTCCAAAAAGTTGAGCATACTAACTCACGCAATAAAAATTTAATTGTAAAGATACATTTCGCCGCAAAACCAAAAATTTTTTCACCTTCGTTGTTTGTATGGTCAACTACGCTTAACTATGGTCCTACTTTTTGGCCATCACCCTCATCTGTTGCAATCATATGTGCAAAAAAATTAACAAACATACCGCTTTTTTGATAATAAAGTCTCAAGATGTAATTAATTCTTGCCGTTGACGCATTTCATATATCGCACCGTCGCGACCTGTCACACCTCACCCAATAACATCTGAGCAAGAAACTTTTCGATTATAATAAAGAATCGCTCGTATTTCGGGGGTGTTATAAAAGCGTTCTTGTGTCACTGGGAGTGTCTGAGGCTCTGAGGGGGGAGGGGAAGGGAGTCTCGAAGCAAGCAAACAAAGTTGTTGCTTGAAACAAGACGATCGCGCGACATTGCTCGCGGCCGCGACAAGGTATAATTTTCGAATACATGAGCCGAGTTTCACTAATCTTTGATGCAGTTCAAGGATGTGAATGATTTAACGCATGATTATAGGTGAAAAACTCAATTAAATGTCTTGTTGTATGAACTTTTTACATATCTGTATAGACCGTTTGACATTCTATATTTGAAATTTGACTTAAGCTCCATATTTACTTTTGAACACAACTACTTACTACAGGGCTGGGATGCTACTGTATAATAGTAATAATAATAATATTGTCAACGTTTTGATATTTCTTATGTCGTTTACAATAATGGCGACTGTGACATAAACGATTCTAAAACACATCAAACGCGATATCCTTATAAGGCAGTAGAATAGAGGCCCTGGTCCTTTTCTTAAGTTTTTCACCTATACTTTGATATATATTAGGTATAGTCCAAAGTCGTGACTCGGGAAAAATACATTGTCTTAACCCCTTATCGCATAGGAAGCCATATATGGCTTCATGCATTTTGTTATATTTTTAAATGGGTTCTTTTGATGATTTGAAGTATAATTAATGAAAAAAAGGAGAAAAACGATGTATTGTCTTTAAATTTCATTTCCAAACATACATTTTAAGTAAATTTCAAACTTATAATTTATGCAGTAAGATTTGTATCTTTGTCAAAATTCAAGTTTGGAAATGTACTTTAAAGACAGCGTTTCACTTTCGATATGCTATGCATTAAGAGGTTAAAACGAAAATAACGAGAGATATTCTTCATATTACATAGGTTGAAATACAAATCTGTACAAATTTGATCATTAAAATATATTTTGTCCTTCGCCTAAAGTGCACTGTGCTTTAGAAATCGTACTTCCAAAATGATAGATCAAGATACCTAAAAGACTTGTTGCTAATGATAAGATGTAATTAATGAACTAATACGAGACAAAGTATCTAATTAATTATCTAAATCTAAATAAAGTTTAAGAGGTGTGTCTATAGAGTCATCAAGATCGTTTTAATTGCAAACACCTTTTAGCAAAGGTTCCTGAAATTATTTTAATCATAAAACGTAACTTGTTCATGTATTCATTTTCAAGTGTTCAAGTTAATCGGCTATATTCTAAGTATATTTGACATACTCTATTCGATTGCTGTTAAATCGAATCAGAATTTCGATCGCGTTGTTCTTTCCGGTTTCTATCTCGTGGCTGTTGTTTGTCTTTCAAACGTACAGATTCAATACGAACGTCTGAAATATGATTTGAACGTTGCACACAGAGTAAGGAAAGACGAAAACTAACAAAGAAACGCCGAGCGCCGAAAAAACGAGACAATTTGCGGACGGTGACTTGTAGTTTTTTCAACAATCGAGAGAACTCAATAGTCGTTTCTCGTGACCAGGAAAATATTGGCTTAACTTCGCAATTTAGGTTATTACTTGGTTTTTTACCTTATACATTTATTTATATTACGTTAGATATGCCTCATGTCAATAAAAAGGATTGATATCTTCCATGTGGTTGCAAGGTTGGAATAGTGCCACTCCATGTCTTCCCGTGTATGTCGTAAGAGGCGACTAGTAAACTTCTTGGCCAGTTTGTGCAAAATGTGGTTATAGAATTATAAGCAAGTCTTTTTAGATTTGTTGGTTTTTCTGTAGCTCTGCCTACCTCACTCTAGGAATGAACGCGTGATGTTATGTATGATATAAATAACCTACCCAACAGCAAGCTTAAACTTATAGTTTTACTAAACGGGAGCTAGGAATTAGAAATGAAATTAATAGCATCCTTAATGAAGCTAAATATAGAAACAACCGTCCTTGCGGTTTTTCAACTTCTGCAAAGTTTACAAAGCGAAATAGTTCCCTTGGTTACGGAAGAAACAGCAAACAGCAAATTTTCAAGCAAAATAACTGTTCAAATGGTTTCGGCAAGTAGCTAAGGAAAATAAACAGTGGCTTTAATTTCAAAAGCGTGAATTGGGAGGCTGTGATTGAATAGGTAGGTGTTAGGAGCATCGCGGGTGCCACTCGTCACTGTCAACACAAATCCAAATTAAACCCATTGACATTTGGAATTAGATCCTCCCGACCGCGCCAGTGCCTCAGGATGGCGAGGTCTAATTCAATTTGCTTAGAGCGGAACTAAGGATGCTTTAGTGTTCGATCTCGGCTTAACAAAAGCACATAGCGTTAACAAATAAGTAAACATAGGACAGTCCAAAGGAATAGCTTAGGCTGCGCACGACGATTATAGTATTTCGCTGTGGTCATTCAGCAATGGGAAGGGGAACGGTCAGTAAATCAGTGTAAACCAACGAGCGAATTATTTCTTACGATTACAAATAATATTTTACATAATATTTTTTACAAGAACTGTTGTTATGTGACGGTTATCATAGCTATAATAAATGAATAAATATTTTTTTGTAAAAAAACCGTAAAAGCAACCAATTTATTGAATTATTAAAATAACTTTCTAAAAATTCACTGTAAAATTTATGGCGTTGACCTTATTGGTCATTCCCACATCGGTTATATTTTTTTCGTATCGAATAAATCAAAGATATGTACACAATTATTACAAAATGACATTGAAATATTGAACACAATTATATTTATGCGATAAACAATATTTTTCCCACTTTATTTGCTCGACCTGTACATATTTCTCTAGAGTTTTCCCTAAACAATTTCACTTGGCATACCTATTCTAGGAGCTTAAAAGAATATCGCTTGGCACAAAATCCTAATAACACGAGCTGGCGAACGTACTCATAGATTCAGCGTATCAAATATACCGTCGCTGGACAGCGAGCATATTCCGCTGCGAATAATACCGGCCAAGCGTAGAACGCACCGAACCGTTCCTCTGCTTTATAAATCCTAGCGTCCATATTCTGTTATTTCACTGTACGTGGCTGAAAAGGTTTGTTTTAATCTCGCTTTGGTGTTTGATTTGCAGCTTTGATGTCCGTGTTCATTTTGAATTTGCTCATGCGTCGATCATCATTGTCAGTCACTAGGCGTTTGTATGTGGTTTATTGCGTCATGAAGTAACATATGATTGTGTTTATTTTGATTTTTATCAGATTTACTGCGTCATGACAATACTTTTAGCCGCGTTAGTGGTGACCCTGAATAAA
Source organism: Acleris holmiana (assembly GCA_949316455.1). Taxonomy (NCBI): domain Eukaryota; kingdom Metazoa; phylum Arthropoda; class Insecta; order Lepidoptera; family Tortricidae; genus Acleris; species Acleris holmiana. The sequence continues at coordinate 23,740,965 of OX438763.1, read as the reverse complement.
AAGCTAGAAATCCCGGGTTCGAATCGCGGTAATGGCAATTATGTGTGCTTCTCTTTAAAAGTGTGATTATTGCTATCTGTAAAATATATCACAGGACAATGACACACTAATTGACCTAGTCCTAAACTAAGCTCTAGGCTTGTACTATGGGTACTAGACAACGATAAAAAAAAAAAGATTATCATACTTAGGTAGAGAAATAAATACTTAAATACATAGAAAACATCCAAGACTCAGGAACAAATTCTCGTGCTCATCACACAAATATCTGCCCTTACCGGGATTTGAACCCAGGACCCCTAGCTTCGAAGGCAGGGTCACTACCAACGATGCTAGCGTGTCTGTCCAAATCGGTATTAAGTGATAAGTTCGGGAGTAGATCTATTGGTGTGAGTTTGTTCCCTAAATAACGAATTTGATCTTGCATCGTTACGTCTTCAAGCATAAGACACACTGAACTACTTTTCTGCTTTATAAATCCTAGAAGAGAACAGAACATAGACCTTCTGTTAATTCACTGCACGTGACTGAAATGGTTTGTTTTAATCTCGCATTGGTGTTTGATCTGCAGCTTTGATGTCCGAGGTCATTTTGAATTTGCTCATGCGTCGATCGCTGGTCGGTTAGTCATTAAGCTAAATTTGTATGCGGTTTTGCACCGCTCATAAAGTAAAATTGTTACGCTTATTTTGATATTTATCAGAAATTTTGCGTCTATCCTGTTGGCACTTTTTGACTCTATCATCAGAAGATCGTAATATTGCATTTTTATTGGGTTTCAGCCTAATTCAATAGCGGGAACTGGTTCAAAATGGACTTAAACATACGAGTACAGGGTATTTTCCAAAGTTGGTTAAATTTCTAGGACTGACGTAAGCTGATGACAGGTTGCGTCGACGGCCATTTCGAGTCAGTAGAATACAGAAACGTCAGCAGCGTTTGCATCTAGGCTAGGCCTACAGGGCCGCTATTCTACTGCGTTAAAACGATATTGTGATTGAAGTGTTTCCGTATTGTCAACGTTTTGATAACTTTTATTTACTTGACAGTAAAGGTGGCCGAGTTGGATTATTTCTAAAACACGTCAAACGCAATATCGTTTTGACCCACTAGAAACATAAGCGCCAACGATTGTCGAATGCAACTTGACTAGCCCCACTACTCTTAACGATCTTTGGATTATACAGTTTAAGCTTTTCTAAGCAACGTTATGTAAACCCGAAAAACATTAAAACCTCTTGCACTTTGCATAATTACTGAGATACAGCTGTTTTAACTCACGAAAGCGGGTGGTCCATACTTGTTGTAACGCGTATAGACACGCACACAAGCGCGACGCTTAGCGGCGACAGCCACGCACTCGGAGACAAAGTGCACGTGCATCTAGCCACAAGTATGGCTCAATCGCCTTCATTGATAAAACAATTGTAAAATTTCAAAGTATATAGGAACGTAGAAGAAAGACTACTAAGAGACAAATGGAACATCTGCACATATTCATCTCTGATTCTGTGATTGTACTAGCTTTTTATCAACTTAGTGAGTGTATGTTCAGGTCATATTTTACAAGGAAGATTTGAATCACTTTCCGGGGACCGGTTGAGCTGAAATTGGTATACTTACGTAGCTTTGATGACAATACCATAATAAGTCGCCATTGAGCTGGTCTGATGATAGAGTTGGAAGGTGGTGACAGGATCTCCGCTATACTTAACATAGACCTACTGAGAGCCGTATTAATAAACTCATCTTGGCTGAGATTTCCTCCATAAGATACGTCAAAGTAAACTACAAGCCACAGAAAACTGTAATTATTGACGCATCTTGAGACAAGCAGATCAGTTTATTAATACGGCCCTGAGTTAAGACTATAAGGTTAGTCATGACAACAGTAAATGACCCTGCAAAAAAAGTACAATTGGCAACATAAGATTTTTACACAGAAACTTTTGAAATTTAACCTATTTCCATTGTCACCAGGTCGTCCAGAACCAACAGTGCGGTGGCTAGTAAATGGTGTTCTGGTGGATGCAGAGTATGAACAGAACACGGGTGATGTGATCGAGAACCGGCTGATGTGGCCGGCCATTCGGCGAGCAGACTACGCCGCCGTGTTCACGTGCCAAGCGGCCAACAGCCAGCTCGTGCCGCCAAGGGAAGTCTCTCTCGTGCTGGACATGTTTTGTGAGTATGAATACCCGGGTAAATTTACAAATTAGGTAAAAGTTATCTTATTTTTCTGAAACTAAATATTGTTGATACATTTTACTTGACATGCATGGGAAGTATCCCATGTTAGTGTCCCAAGTGTTGTGTATGGGTTTAGTGGTGGTAGGACCCTGTGCGGGGTCCATCCGGATCGCTGCCACCATCTTATCCATTAACCACCCGCCAGTGTTCGCATTGTTGTGTTCCGGTGTGGGGATAAGACAACCGGTGAAATAACTAGCAAAGAGGCATTCCATCTTAGTCCTCAGGGTTGGTAACGCATTTGAGGTGTTAGGATTATAGTCTTGAGAATTCAAATGTCTATGGGTCTCAGATTCCACTCACTATCAGGTAGCCTGACTGCTCGTGTGCCTTTTCCTTAAAATAAAAATAAAATAAGAATGCATGTCAAATAAAATGTGTCAAGAATGATGTAAGAATCCTAGTTTTATACTGTCGATACATTCTACTGAATGAAATAAGTACCGTGTACCGTATTATTGCCGTGTTTATCGCGCGACTATACGTAAATAAAAGATCCGTCACATTCTGACAAGTACAGCGTGAGAGTGACGGATGCTTTATCCGCCACGATAAACACGACCATAATACGGGCTCAGGGCTCGTATCATGGTCGTCTTTATCGATGTGGATAACACATCTGTCACTTTCTGACCAGTATGTCAGTGCGAGAGTGACAGATGTGTTATCCATGTTTATCCACATCGATAAAGGTGACGATATCGTCTTTGACGTGTTTCCATATTGTCAACGTTTTGATAACACTTATGTCATTTATAATAATGGCGACTGTGGTATAAACGATTCTAAAACACTGCAAACGCGATATCGTTATAACCAGAGATCGGACAAATGGGCGTCATTACTCGTAATAATGTAGACATGACTCCAATTTTTAATTAAACAATTAAATAACATTAATTTATTTCTTACCTGAACTTTAATCTTGATCCTTTGCAGGATAGTTATAAATAAATAATACAGGAGTGGCCATTGATATTATATTCATTTAAGTACATAAGTTTGCTCCATTAACATCCGTGGATTGCGAAAGGAGTTTTCACCTCATAAGTTCATTTTAACCGTGAAAAGGAATAAAATCACCACGGAAAAATGATTAAAATACCTGTTTATTTGCTTTAATAAAGATACACAATAACAAGTCTTTGTATCATTTAATTATTAATTATTACTTTACCTTGCAAAGGATTTAATTATTTTTAGGTTAAGTAATTAATTAATGCAATTTTATTTCTTTTATTAAAATCTGTGGGGTCATGTCCACATTATTGCGAGTAATGACACCCATCTGTCCGATCCCTGGTTATAACGCAGTAGAATAGAGGCCCTAGACTAGATAGAGGGGGTTTTCCGAGTGACAAATTTTACATTGTCGTCACAACTATTTTTACCTTATTGATTTTAACTCGACCGCCATTAGGTACTGTCCAGTTAACGAGAGCTGTCATAACGTTGATAAAACGATAACAATTGTTATGGTGGCAAAGCTAAAACAATACAATTACTGTAAAGATCTGATAAAATGTATTGATTGACGCAGATGAACTCACGGGTGTCTAGCATTCCATCAAAACACCTTTCATCGAATGTATAATTTTATCGAATTTCATCGAATTTCATTTCATCGAACGCTATTTTCTGCTGAAGCCATAATGTTTTCCGTATCTTAAACGTCTAACCTAACCTAACCTACGTAATGATTGTTTAAGATGCCCTGAAAACATTAAGGTTTCAGCAGATAATAGCGTTCGATGAAACGAAATTCGATGAAGTGAAATTCGATAACCTGAAGGCACGACAGCTCAATTGCATCCTGTACTATTTTCAAAAACGTTTATAAAATGTATTTCTGCATAAGGGAAACCATCTTAAAAAATATATTAGTATGGGTCTTGGTTCTTTACTTACTTTTGTTGTTAAATCATATTTGATTATAACTGGTTTATTCTTGTTACAACAGTGAAACCGCTTACCGTGGAGATACAGAGGCCTACGGAAGTAGGCGAAGGAGGTTCTCTTACGGCTGAACGGCGGTACGAGGTGTCGTGCGAGTCCGCCGGGTCGCGACCACCGGCCATCATCACTTGGCATAAGGGCAAGCGGTTGTTGAAGAGGATAACGGTAAGTTTTAGTTCTATATCATACAGAGGCCGGTAGAGGCCTATTATTGTTTTTGATAGTAAGTGACATAAGTGCAAGTGATTGTTGAAGAGGGTAAAGGTAAGTTTTAGTTTTAGTTCTATATCATACAGAGACCGGTAGAGGCCTATTATTGTTTTTGATAGTAAGTGACATAAGTGCAAGTGATTTGAAGAGGTTGATAGTAAGATTTAATTTTAGTTCTATATCATACAGAGGCCTGTAGAGGCCTTATTAAGGTTATGATAGTAAGTGACATACAGAGCAAGTGATTGTTGAAGAGGTTGACAGTAACTTTTGATTTTAGTTTTATATTATACAGAGGCCTGTAGAGGCGTTATTATGGTACTGATAGTAAGTGACAGAAGGGCAATTGATTATTGAAGAGGTTGACAGTAACTTTTGATTTTAGTTCTATATCATAAGGAGGCCTATAAAGGCCTTATTATGGTTATGATAGTAAGTGACATACAGAGCAAGTGATTGTTGAAGAGGTTGTCAGTAACTTTTGATTTTAGTTCTATATCATACAGAGGCCTGTAGAGGCCTATTTACGTTAATAGTGATTACGATAAGGGCAAGCGTTTGTTGAAGAAGATATTGGTACAGTTTTAGTTCTATAATTATGTATTATCATACAGAGGCCGGTAGAGGCCTTTTTATGTTTGAGAGAGTGTGACATAAGGGCGACTGTTGAAGAGGATAATGGTAAGTTTTCGTTCTATACATGTTTATGATAGAGAGGCCTAAGCAAACATTTTGCTCTATGTTTAGTCTAGATACTATTGAAAATGACTGGTTTAGAAGTTAACGGCACGATTTTTGCCTTTTCATATTAATATTAAAATCTAAACAGCTTATAACTTTTTCAAGTTATTAACAAATAAACTATGAAGGCTTTAATATTAACTCAAAGGAATAAAATCGGTGCTTACAGAAGCCAATGCCGACTATTTTAATTTTCCACAAACGGTTCTAAACATGCAATGAAATAGTTTTTTTGTGATAACGTACAGTTAATGTAAAATTCTTGCTCATTTTATTATGAAATTTACAGAATTTATTACCTAATGTAATACAAATATATTACCGTACATATTAAATTTTATATTAAATATCCATGTTATAGATATAATAATAATTTTACTCGTATAGCTATATATTAACGTTAATAAAGTTAGCTTAGGCTAACTTTAATAACGTCACATTTATATGTGACATATGTTTTTTAATATCAAACGTTTTTAAACAAAACTATTCACACATGACGTTATTTTGTTAATATGTAATTAAATAATTCTTCATTTCATACCCTATAATGGGCATCTATTGTATAAAGTTCATTGCGATTAAACACCGTTTTCGCAGAATCACTGGAATTTAAAAGATATAATAAATTATAAACTTTAATTAAATTCCTTTAGAGTAAAAAGACTGACGAATTGAGAACCTACTCCTTTTTTAAAGCCAATTATAAAATACACTCAAAAGCATTGAAAATGTTTCACTGCGATATTATGCAAACAACGTTAGCTACACGGTGACCCATTTTATTCGCTTTTAAGTGTACTACGATTATTATAAATGTGAAATTTTGTGTGGATGAATGTTAGTATCTCATTCACTCCAAAACACCTGAACGCATCTGGATGAAAAATTGCCATAGAAATGGATTATGGTCTGGAATATTACATAGGCTACCCTTTGTCCCGAAATATAAGTTAAAGCTGTTTCTATGGATAACGAATTCAACGCGCAGTCGCGGGCAAAAGCTTCTTGTTAGATACGAGTATATTTTGTATTTAGGTAGTTGTGTATTTTTCAACCTCAAAACATTGGATACTTTGAATTTTAATCTATAAGTGTGTGCGATGCACTTTTGCGTAGTATGTGGTGTAAAACTTTTTGATAGATTAAGGTATGAAAACATAAGAGAGAAGTTTGGTCTGAAAGAAGATGTAGTGACTAAAATTGAAAAGGGCATGCTTCGATGGTTTGGTCATTTGGACAAGATGGATAAAAAACGATTGTAGAAAGAAGTAACAGTGCGATAGGGAGTGGAAGGGTCTGAAGGGGCCGCCCTCGGCGTACTTTTTTTAATAAAATCGGGGAAATACTAGAAAAGGGCCGAATCTTAAGTACCCGAAACCGACGTGCATGCATGACTCGATGTATGAATGTGGAAGAAGCGAAAGAGATTTGTCAGGATCGTAGCAGGTGGAAAAAAGTCGTCTCTGCCTACCCCTCTGGGAAACAGGCGTGTTTTATGTATGTATGTGTGTGTGTGTTTATTTTGCTAGTTTATAATTTACTTTAAAGATTGACTAAAAGCTTTTTAATTGATATTTCTGCAAGTTTTTAATGCTAATCTAGAGTTCCAGACACTACTTTAACACTTATCGTTAAATTAAACTATCAAAGTAATCTCCGATCGACTAAACTCCTATTTAATAGATAATTTGGTTCTCCAGTACTCCTTGGAGCCAAATGACACTTGTATTTAAATAATTTTCCTATTAAAATAATCCCAGCTTTGCCGAGAACTGCAAGTATTGATTTTCCAAACAGAATATGAAAATTTTATTCTAAAATGATACTTGATCTGGTTCAACATTCAAATTGGTACAGTCTGTACCAATATGTAACCTTTTGAGGCTCAAAACAAAAAAAAGTGGGATTTCGAATCCACCAGCAATAAAGCTTCCAATCAAAACTATAAAACTCTTGAATAATTACGAACGTATGAATGAGCTTGTGTTTGGGATAAATGGATATAATCATTGAGCATTGCGTCGAGCATTATGCATTGATCGTCGAGCATCGAGCACTGAGCGCTGAGCGAGCTGGGTGAATGGTTGCTAATTGGTTCTGCAGCGATAATCTAGTTGCCTCCGATCGCGGCTTGCTGTTGATTTAGGCCAAAGCTCGTCTAACTCAAGGCCATGAAATCAGCGGATTATAAATTATTATTAAAAAAAGAGAACTATTTGCATAACATTACCTAGTCTAAAACCTTTGTTTAAAGATACTTGACAATAAACATACATATTTTTTTTTATAAAATGAAAACAACCAAATTTTTGTGCTCATCACAAAACTGACTATTTACCAATATCACTATCTACGAGTAATTTGTTTGAAGTAAATGAAATCTCAATTAATATCTAGAGTGTAAAAAAATAATTTCTAAAACCGTTAATTCGTTGTTAATTCCAACGACTAAGATGAAATGCCTCTATGCCTCCTTTTATTTAAAAACTAAACAGAAATATTGAGTAAACAAATCCTACAGATAACCAAAACTGTTTTACCGACCTTAAAAAAAAACTGTTTAATCAATAACGTACAGGCACTTTTACATGTCAAAACCTACCATAGCTTCCCAAGTGGGGAACACAGCAAGAAACTTAACAAATCGCTCTGCTAGATCAAAACAGCATCAACTCAAAATAAAACTGTATTTTAAAATTAACTTTAATACCAATGTGTTTAGACTTGAAACAAATCTAACAGTTTTTTTGAGTTGATACTGTTTTGATCTAGCAGTGCGAAATCAGTCATAAGCGAATTAATTATTTTAGCTGTTTTCCGTAACTCCGTCTGCGTAGAAGTCGTTAATCGCTATTCCCTCAGGATTTTTCGGTGCAAAACTTGATCTAAATCGGTTCAGCGGTTTATCCGTGAAACGCAACAAACAGACTGAACTCAGCCTGTCAGTTTTATAATATTAGTGTGGATGACAAATTATAATACTTACCACTCTCTTCACTATTGGCTTTTAAACACACGCTACATCACGTGGTTGTTTTTGTATACTACAAATGTATACAAAAAAACCGGGCAAGAGCATGTCGGACCATGCTCAGGGTTCCGAAGCCGTTAAGTACTACAAACATAAAAATCAACAAGTAATAACTGATTTATTACTTGTCAAATCGTCAATCGTCATCAATTGTTTAAAATCAATTGATGACGTCTTAGATGATTTTAGTAGGTATAAACACTTTAATCACCTGTATCTCAAAAACCAATGATGTCTATTTAGTCGTGTTAGTTTTCCTTTAAAATTCGTTGTTCTTACATTTAAGTTTTTTTTGAGATTTTTAGTGGTTGTAGTTTTGGCTGACGGAGGGGGGAGGGACACTTGAGTCTAACCAAAATTAGCGCTTTAAAGCTTAATACTTCTTAAACGGATTACTTAATCGAAAAAGTGTATATACAAACCCGTATTATTTTTGAAAAACCTATCCAACTAAACCCCACACTATAGAGTAGACAAGAAAAAAAATACATCCACACGTTAAGTGCCTATAGGGGAGGTGCCTACCCTAAAAAAATATATTTTTTAAAGTTTTATTATTTTACTTTGTTGGCGTGACTAATATGCATATTCATGCCAAATTACAGCTTTCTAGTACTAAAAGTGTCTGCGCTAGGCTGCGGACGGACGGACGGACATGGACTTGGCGAAACTATAAGGGTTCTAGTTTGACTACGGTACCCTAAAAACCATATCGACGCTTGAAAGGCGAAATGGGATAAGCGACATTTTTTGTGATATTGAGTTACATATATCGTTCAAATCAGAATAATCTGCTGATTTGATCGATATATGTAACAAAATATCAAAAAAAATGTCGCTTATCCCATTTCACCTTTCAAGCGTCGATATGATATAGCTTCTCCTTAGTTTTCTACCGGTTGCCTTTATTCCCAGATCGGTACAGAACAATGCAAACACTACACAGTGAATTGACGTTACTAAGGCGATACCTAGACACTGCAGCAGAAGTGCATTCCTCAATTGTTGTTCCTATACCGCCCACTAAACAATTTCACGTTAACTTCGACGGCCTAAACTCCCACATCCAACCTCCTTTATAAAGTTTACAATCGGCTCTACCCGCTCCCCGCGCACTCTCTAGCCTACCGGCCGCCCAACTTTTTCCCCGAGTATTTTCCTAAGACCCGATATTAGAAACGTGGTCCGACCACCAGAGGTGAGACGTTTACTGGAATAGGTTTTTGGAACAGGTCTTATCACGTATCGTACGTACGCGTTCCCACGCGGCCGCATAGCGTACGAGTATTTAGGAGTACGGCGACTTTCAACGTCCAATCGGGTGCGCAACTCGCTTTAGGTGCCGCGCCGACCGCGACCGCTGATCGTCCGTATACTCAGTCATAGCGTTCGGATTATTTCGGAAGAGCTCGGGTCACTTCGCGTCAACTTGGGGACCAGCGCCAAGATGGACGCATACTAAAATGGCCCGTTTTACTCATTGAATCGCGTACTCGTGGCGCTAGGTCTTTGGCACTAATATTTTGTGGACGCGTACTTAAGAACGAAGACTCAGTACGCATTTTGCCTAGTATGTCTCACCTCTACGTGGTCGTTCTACACCAAACTCGTAGATAGGTAATACTAGCCGGCACGTGAAGGCATTATGATTTTATTTCACCTAATATTTTCCTTGTTCACGTATCATTATGGGCACTTAGGAAGGTAGCAATAAAACGTATCAAGGATTTCGGAGGTATCGTTCCATTGTAATATACACAAATGAATATCGTTCGTGGTGCTGTTGTGGTTTGTAAGTAGTAAAGTTTTTTGATGCTTGTTTGTAGATAGATAAGTTTATTGAGATTAATTTGAGAGGTTTTTTTTTTTGGGAAACTTTTACCAATATTGAATTGTTTTTTTGTTGGTACGATGTTTGACTTATAAGTCCGATGAGTACATAAGCATGCGTTTGAGATTTGATGGAACATTTTTTTGTACTAATAGACTCATCACATTCGTTAAGGCTATAGATGTGACCGTTGATTTATTAATAAACATGTTTTTTTTACCATATATTTTATTAACATTTATCTACGTTTCAATGCTTATTATCTTAATTAATAAGCTGGTCAAATTTGAAGCGTACTCGCCCACCGAGGGTTCCGTATATTAAAAACTTATAAGAATGTAAAATTGTATTAAGGGGTAAACTTGAACAAGCCGTTAAAATCCTATTGTCTTTCAGGTTATTTTTTTGTGATGGAGCAATAATTATCGATTTTCGGATTTCTTCCTTTACTTGTACTCCAAGACCTTGATTCATGCCAAATTTCAGGATTCTAGATCTAAGGGAGATTCTAGATATAAGTTTTTTGCGGCATAAACAGCCATATCTTTTTTCAACGTTAACTTAGTAGTTTGACTTTTACAGCTTTAATTGACGACCTAAGTATATGATTTTAATTTCAACTCGATACCTCTACGCGTTCCCGAGACAAAGGGTCTTGACAGACAGACGAACGGACCACAAAGTTAATCTATAAGGGTTCCGTATTTCCCTTTGAGGTATGGAACCCAGAAAATATTTTTTTAAGATTTCATCTGTGTAGTAAACGGGTACACTACGTAATTCCGAAGAGTCATAATTCCGAATATTCATAATTCCGAATGCATGTTTATCATATAAGACTTTATTTTTTGATATCGCTTATAAATCAAACCTTACCTAACCTACGTGGTGCAATATAATTATGCATTTTATTAAGAATAGCTCCAACGTAAATAATTTTGGACTAGTCAATTTTCGGAAAAAAAAAACGGAATTAAATAAATAACTAAATATCACGGAACAATGTCACACAAATTGACCTAGTCCCAAACTAAGCTCTAGGCTTGTACTATGGGTACTAGACAACGATAAACATACTTAGATAGAGAAATAAATACTTAAATACATAGAAAACATCCAAGACTCAGGAACAAATACTCGTGCTCATCACACAAATATGCCCTTACCGGGACTTGAACCCAGGACCGCTGGCTTCGGAGGCAGGGTCACTCTCAACTAGGCCAACGTGTCGTCTAATTATAGGTTGTTCCCGTAATAAATGGTGCTTGAAGGTTTCCTCGAAATTGTACCGTAGAATACAGTGTCACCATCGCCCCGAAATAATGTGTCAATCTTTCCTATACCGTATTACATGATTACCTCCACCTATCCTAGATTTTCAATATCTAGAACTAAACACTCCCCGTTTGTTATTCTAGCCGCTTATAGTACGAGCTCAGCACGTTTTTGAAATATGGTCTCACCTTTGCTTTATGCGACTCCAGGGTTTATGGTAGGTCAAAGACTCGGCTCAGGTGAGCTGGAATTCCTGGCGTACTAGAGATTTACATGCCTAGTGAGTACATACTTCTCTTTCCAGTATTGTTCTTAACTAAAGGGGTTTGGGTGAAAGTTTTGTCATATGTAATAATCATATTGTTTAGGTGAGCGGGTAAATAAATATATTTTAATCATAAGATTGGAGCTGTCATATTTTAATATTATACCAGAGTATATTATGAGAAACAGAGCATAAACTTACATATTTAGTACCTATTTCACCATACTATGTTAATCACTTAACAGACGATTAGAGCGTTGAAAGTTGTCAAAATGTATGAACTAACAGACGATTAACATTGATAAAATTTAACATGGTATGATGAAATTGGTACTTAATTAATAGGTATCTCAACCCTGATATTGTTATAGAACATTATAAAATTTTACAAATTTATGACATAAAATGTGTATCTAGAGATCCTCTCAACCTTAAAAATTAGTGGTATATTTATTTTGTTTAATGTATGTACAATATTCGTTTGATACTTTGAAATTTTATCGTCTGTCTCTTTAATTGTTGTACGTTTAGCATTGTTGTGTTTATTTATTTTTCAATCGCTCAAGGGATAGCTGTAATATATATTTTTTAAAGGGATAAGAGCGCCTTTTTACATAAATTGTGTATTTTGTTTCCATTTTTTAGGGTTCCGTAGCCAAATGGCAAAAAACGGAACCCTTATAGATTCGTCATGTCTGTCCGTCTGTCCGTCCGTATGTCACAGCCACTTTATTCCGTAACTATAAGAGCTATACTGTGGAAACTTGGTAAGTAGATGTATTCGGTGAACCGCATTAAGATTTTCATACAAAAATAGAAAAAAAACAATAAATTTTTGGGGTTCCCCATACTTAGAACTGAAACTCAAAAATTTTTTTTTCATCAAACTCATACGTGTGGGGTATCTATGGATAGGTATTCAAAAATGATATTGAGGTTTCTATTATAATTTTTTTCTAAACTGAATAGTTTGCGCGAGAGACGCTTCCAAAGTGGAAAAATGTGTGTCCCCCCCCCCGTAACTTCTAAAATAAGGGAATGATAAATGTAAAAATAATATATGATGTACATTACCATGCAAACTTCCACCGAAAATTGGTTTGAACGAGATCTAGTAAGTAGTTTTTTTTTAATACGTCATAAAAACATTGATCAAAGCTACAACGAACTTTTATATTATGTTACTTGCTGCTACGGAACCCTTCATGGGCGAGTCCGACTCGCACTTGGCCGCTTTTTACTTAGTGTGTTTACTGGGTTAGAATAGCACCACTATATGTGCTCCATGCACTCCATCTTCCCGTGGATGTCGTAAGAAGCGACTAACTAAAAAATTTTTCGGAAATTTTCTCCATACAAAATGTGTCAAATTTAAACGAGACGTAACATTTTAACGAGACGTTTTTTAAATAGGAAACAAGGGTGAGGGAATAAGGGCTTGTAGTACTGTTAGGCGTTGGGCTTGCAACCTGTCACAATACACTGGTAAACTACCTACTTACCTACTTGTGCAAAATGTGGTTACAGAATCAACAAGTCTTTTTAGAGTTTTTGGTATTTTTGTAGCTCTGCCTATCCCACTCTGGGAATTTAGGCGTGATGTTATGTATGTATGTATCTTCACTTAGTTATTTTCTTTTTATTCAATAAAGAGTTTCAAACAAATATACATTTATGTTCATACAAACTTACCCAATTTCCTTTAACGCCGCTTCTTATTTCTATGCACCCCTGGTACGTCTACGTAGAGATTTGAAGAACTGTGATTTATGAGTCTGTTATGATGTGTTTTTGAGTTGAAGAGACTATTTTCAACGTTAAACATCGTTTTGACGACACGTTGGCCTAGTTGGGAGTAACCCTGCCCCCGAAGCCAGCGGTCCCGTGTTCAAATCCGGGTAAGGGCAGATATTTGTGTGATGAGCACGACTATTTGTTCCTGAGTCTTGGATGTTTTATATGTATTTAAGTATTTATTTCTCTAAGTATGTTTATCGTTGTCTAGTACCCATAGTACAAGCCTAGAGCTTAGTTTGGGACTAGGTCAATTTGTGTGACATTGTCCCGTGATATTTATTTATGATCACAGATCAGGGCCTAACTCTATTGTTTTTAAATCAGCCGCCATTACTGTCAAGTAAATAAGAGCTATAACGTTGACAATACGATAACATCCTATTACGCAGTACGAGTAGAATAGAGGCCCAGTAGTTTGATCTTTAAAACGTGACTTCTTTACAAATGGCAAAATTATATTTACCTTACAAAAAGTTTTATTTTATTGAAAACTGGCGACCCGGCCTCGCTTCGCTCCGGATTAAAGTATTAAACATAAAAATCCGTTGCGTAGTTTTAAAGATTTAAGCCTACAAAGGGATATAGGGACAGAAAAAGTGACTTTGATTTATACTATGTAGTGATAAGGACGTGCATGACGTTAATAATGGTTTAAGACAAACTGAAATACTCCTCTTCAGAACAAAAAGGTATTATAAAAGTATTTAACTTAAAATTTGCTAGATTAATATTCCCTAATTGAAATTCTGTACAGTCAAGGTCATAAATATGTATACACTTTAGTACCTTGTCACTTTAATCGCTGTGACAATTTCATATGGCAGTTGAAACATGACGTTGAATAGACAAGGTACTAAAGTGTATACATATTTATAACCTTGACTGTACTAAAGTGACCCGTTTTCATTGCTCTTGACTATATTAAGGGAATGGCTTTTATACAATTGACAAAACCATATCGTTGTTATATTGCTAACGTTATCACAGGTCCTAGTTGGACAGAAAATAAAATTTCAATTTCGGAACCAAGATGGTTTAATCACCAAAAGGAAAACCCAGTTTTATTTGAAATTTAAATCTATGTAACTATGCATAAACATAATTTATTATTACGTCCGAACAGTAAAACTCAAGGATTATAAAACTCAAAAGTAATTTTACATTTACATGCAGCAAAACGATAAATTTTATTGACTTAACTCATAACTCGACCGTAAGAAATCGCCCGTCCAAGTTATGCACCGGCCAGACATCAAAAATGCGTCGATGCATACCGGTAAAAGAGCAATACGCCATCCCTTTCGCTCTTAACTCGATATGCTACCGTGTAAGACAGGGACAAACTTTAAAGGTAGTTTCGGGAGATGTATGCAATCCCAAACAGTAATATAAGTTAGTTATCTGTGACAAGTATGCGACCGAACGTACCTGAAACCGTTTAGTGTATTCAGATTGGATATCAAATAAAACTTTTATAGTATCGATTCCCGATTTCCACTAGTAGTGATGGCGGTTGGCCCGAAGCCAGCGTTCTTTTGTATAAACGCCCAGTATTCATGATTATTACAGCTAGTGGTTAGACAATGCATGGTGATTATCCAGCTTTTGTGTGGGTAATTTAAATCGTTTTTAATTTAAATTGGAGGTATAGAGACACGTTGAATCGTATTGTTTAAGCTGAGCGATATTTGAATTTAAAGGGCGCATAAATGAAGAAAAAATGCACAAGTTTTTTTTTCTATAGTTACTTACATCCAATTGTGTCAAGTTTTGTTAAGAAAATTCCCAGTGGTTCAGCCGGTAAGAAATAAAAGCTGAATTCATGAAATATGACTTTTTTTTAAAACAGTAAAACTTTAATGAACCATGATTTTTTAATTTGTTAAGCTTAGTATAATATATGTGTTAAGAGAAAATTTTACTTATTAATGAGCTACCATTATCATTTTTATTTCTAAATAAGCCTTACTTAAAGTTCTGTCACACATATTAATTTGATGGATTAAATCGTATAGCAAATGTTCCAAAATGAAATTAACAATTTGGTTGGATTTCATTACATTTTATTAGTAAGCTATTCTGACACCGCCAAAGAACAAAAACATAAATCCTCTTTACAAAATAATGAATAAGATCAAAATAAGTTTTGACAGTTGCAGTGACATCAACCTTTTCTGATAACGAAAAAAAAAATTGGTTCCGGTTTGGGGATAAGACAGCCGGTGAAATAACTAGCATAGAAGCATTCCATCTAAGTCCTCAGGGTTGGCAACGCATTTGCAGTCTTGAGATTGCAGTCTTGTGAATGCGAATGTCTGTGGGTCACAGTTTCCACTTACCATCAGGTGGCCTGTGTGCTCGTTTGCCTTATCAATGGCATAAAAAAAATGTCTCCTTTATAGCTTAGATTTTTTTTTTCTTTCGGTTGAACCACTAGGAATTTTTCAACAAAACTTTGCACAATAGTACTAATAGATGTTAGTAAGTGTAGAAAAAAACCAGCCCATTGTCATAAAAGGGCACTTTCCCTTCCCTCCCTACGGCCTTTACAGTATTTGAGGGTTTTGTTATTAAGCGGTGCCAACGTGACTCATTACTAAGGCTCTGCTGTCCGTTTATCTATCCGTCTATCCGTCACAGATACCGTAATAGTTAGACTCGTAAAATATTAACAGTGTGTGTTATCACAGACAGCCGTTCTAACGTCGGATAGTAAAAAATTTAAAAAATGCGAGCTGTACTCGCACTTGGTTAGTTTTTTAGGGTTTCATTGTGAACAAAAGGAACCATTATAGTTTCGCAATGACTGCCTGTCCATTTGTTTGTCTGTCCGTGGTTTAGCTTAGAAACACTTCGTACTACCAAACTGTAAATTGGCACAGTTACACATTTATACTTCAATTTTGCCGCGACATTTGAAAAACAACTGACAAACTGACAAATGAGATAATTATCATTGGATAGCTATTTTTTTTTTTTTATGTACATTTAATTGTTTTTTTTATGTGCGATTTTGTTAAGGAAATATTGAACTCAAAAAGTGTAATTTTCACTTGACTTAGGGTTGGTCTCAGACAGCCAAGAACGCAATACGACTACTTGGCTTTTTTACACATATCGCAATAACCGTACATCTCAAAATGTCCAAGATGCAAAATAACCACATCGTTTTTTTTCATTTCACCTCTGTCATAGCAAAGTCAACAGAGCCCCGCATGGCTGGGATCCTATTCCTGGTTGGTTTGCCCTTCGGGCGTTTGAAGTTACCTAATGAACCTAACCTACCTATGAAAAATATCTCATAATATATGAAATCACATGTAACGAACTTAAGTGGAAAACTATTGATTAAGTAGACTTGATTGGTTTCTAAGATTATAAAAGCGTCCAAAACGTTTGTACCTAGTAAAATAAACTAAGGCAGCAGCAATAAACATGAAATAAAAAAAACTTACTTGTTATTTTTTTGAGATAGTGTTTTCAGTTTGTGGTAAAGCTTCAGAACCTTAAACTGAGCATGGTCCGACATGCTTTTGTCTGGTTTTAATTTGCTGTAAAAAATAAATATTCAATCAGTTTACCTACCTTGTTTCCTTTTGAACGTTACTGCTCTGTTTCTATTACCCTCTGAACCCGTATTATTATAGTATCCTGTAATAATACATTCATTTTATTACTATCTACATTCGCTAAAGCATTTTGTTTTTTTAGACGTGATATTTATCTAAGTCTATCAGAAATAAACTTTTATAAAATCTTATCAACTGGAGTTTATTATGGATTCACACGCGTAACCTCGTTATTACAATTGAATATAAATTTCATGCAAATTAATCTCTCGATGTAGGTTATAAATGTTTTAACAGAAACGCATGGAGCCAACCCCATGTGCTTCTGTTTAGTACACAAGAGAAAATACTCTTATTTATTGTCCTCGCGTGTGATATCCATGGACTTATTTCTCTAATAAGTCCATGGGTTTTAAAATGCCGAGCGGTTGCTGGGTTAGAATAGTGCCACTCCGTGTCTGCCCGTGGATGTCGTAAGAGGCAACTAAGGGAATAAAGGCTTGTAGTACTGTTAGGCGATGGGCTTGCAACCTGTCACTAATACACTGGTAAACATCTTAGCCTGTTTGTGCAAAATATGTAGAAATACAAAAGTTCGTTCTTATCTTATTTATTTCGAACAATTACAGTTTTTGAATTTGAATTTGATATCAAACATGACTACACATTTTTTAGCAGAAATTACAGTTATTGAATTCACACGTTTATAAAGAACTAACTTGTACTCGCGACTTCGTCCGCATAGATTTCGATTTTGTTTATTCCGATAAGTTAATTGAGAGAGCAAAACAAATATGAAGTTTTCTACTTAGTGAAACAATATTACTTTTGACATGACGTTATCTCATTAATTTCAACTCGGCCGCCATTCCTACTCGGTCCCGCAGGTAAAACTTAATGGCGCTCCTCTGAAGCAGGTCTCGCGCGTTAAATATCTTGGCCATTGGGTCTCCGAATCCCCCTCTGATGACCTGGACATAGAACGGGAGCGTAGGGCGCTGGCGGTTAGATGCAATATGGTAGCCCATAGGTTTGCAAGGTGTTCAGTCAACGTGAAATTGACGCTTTTCAAAGCATTCTGCCAGTCGTTCTACACCTGCAGCCTGTGGGTAAACTATACGCAGAAGCCCGTCAGTGCCTTCGAGTTCAATATAACAATGGTTTTAGGATGCTGTTGGGACTGCCACGATTCTGTAGCGTATCGGGGATGTTCGCTGAGGCACACACCGATGGCTTTGCGGCCATTATGCGCAAAAAAGTTGCTTCCCTCGTGCGGAGGATTCGGGGCAGCCCAAACAGCATACTCAACACCATTGACGAGAGATTCCAGGGTCGTTTTCAGAAGCACTGGAATAATTTACACTGTTCGCAATAGAGTTTTTGAGAATTGACATGTTTTTTCATTTTTATTTTATACTAGCGATCCGCCCTCGCTTCGCTCCAGATTAAAAAATTATACATATAAACCTCCCTCTTCAATCACTCTATCTATTAAAAAAACCGCATCAAAATCAGTTTTGTAGTTTTAAAGATTTAAGCATACATAGGGATATAGGGACAGAAAAAGCGACTTTGTTTAATACTATGTAGTTATAAAAAAGACATGTTTCTGAAATAGTTTATTGAATTGAATTGAATTGCTGTCAATTTTCTAACGTGTACCCTTGTTTAACCGACACTAATTTCATCGAATGTGTTATTTCACCGAATTTCACTTCATCAAAAGCAATTGTTTGCTAAAGCCATGTTGTTTTTATTTTAAATAATAATCACGTAAGTTGGTTTAGGTTATATTTTGTGACTATCATGAAAAACCCCTGCGCCTAGAAAAGCCTTTCGAAGAAAATTAAATGTAAATTCTGCGAAGTGATACATTATATGGAATGAGTGGCGACATATTTTAAGAGTAATCATATCTTTTACAATCCTAAAGTAAAAGGCAATATACTTTTACCGTGTAGAATATGATATGTTATCATATTGTCAACCATATCCCTTCATTTTTCATAATTTCATTTGCCGTAATGGTCACTGGCTATAACTTTAATTTTCCCTAATATTACATACCATTTAATTTGCCATAAAGGCATTTTATCTGAATTTGTTAACCTTTCAGGTAATTTCTACATGCCATCGCATAGCCCAATAGGTTATGCAAGGTTTGTTTTATTACAATTTTGAATAATTCACAGTTTTTGAAAAAACGCCTTTATAACAAATAAATATTTTAACACATTATCGTTTTGGCATATTATATTATGTTATGAAATTCGGGCAAATGAAATTATTGCATATGAAAATCGCTCAAACGATAGAGAACAATTGTTAACGGTACCATAGCTCTCATTCACTTGACAGTTATGGCGGTCGAGTTAAAAACAACACGATAACAAGTCAAAGGAAATAAGGCTTTACTAATTAGAATAGAGTTTGGATCTCCCTTACCATCTGGTATGTAACGATAGAGATGCACTGAGCGACCAGCAAGAAAATACAACTTGTGCTAGCTATAGTGTACAGTCAAGGGCATTAATATCTATACAGGCATCGCGTCTAATATATGTATACACGAACCTTATTGCCAGTGGCACAAAGGTGTATAGATATGTTTGACGTCTTGGGAACGTATATATTTATGCCCTTGACTGTACACGATTAAATATTTAACATGAAAGCTACCAATCTTCGAGGTTGGTGGTTTGGAACCGTCATGTTGGTAATGTGACAGAGAATTCATTAATCAGTGTAGCCAACATAATATGTTCCATGTCAGGACCACCCAAACACGAGTGTTGTTTACCCATACAAACAAGTCATTTGTGAACCTGTATCATATTTATTATGTATGGCTTTCAGAATAATTAAGTTGTTTGGGAATCCTGAAATTGATTTATAATTATATCCTAATTGAATCCAGTATAAAAAC
Organism: Acleris holmiana; assembly: GCA_949316455.1. Lineage (NCBI taxonomy): Eukaryota > Metazoa > Arthropoda > Insecta > Lepidoptera > Tortricidae > Acleris > Acleris holmiana. The sequence continues at coordinate 23,721,111 of OX438763.1, read as the reverse complement.
CTATTCAGGTTGTTAAAGAAGGTTTGATTGTATGTCATTCTGCAAGGTTTTTGCTAATAATGATCCTCTTTTCAACAAAATAATAATTTATGTCCAGACATCGGAATTTTGGGACCAAAATGACAGGTCGGGAGTTTTTATATCGATAAACTCACTTATAGATACTTATCCCCTATACTAGTACGGTCACTAGTATACAGGAAAAGCATCGATAAGTGAGTTTATCGATACATGAACTCCCTACGTGTCATTCAACTTCGCTCCCAATATTCCGATGTGTGTTTTAAACTGTTCATTAGTTGAGTGTTTTTAGGCTAGATTTTTAGCCACCACCTACTAAAGGACACTAGACATTAAGAAGCTACAAGGCTGTGAAATACAAATCAAAACCTGACAGGCAGTGAAAAGGAAAAAGTTATAATAGACATTTATCTGCCTGCCACTTGGCAATTTTTGGCTGTTCATCACTTGGCCTGCGTTAATCAAACAGCCACATTTAAAGTTTTAAAGGACCATGGGCAGAAATGTCCCCCCCCACCAACAGAAATGAAACATGTCTCATTTAATAGATCTCAGCAACATTATGTATTTTTACTATGGAGACGATCACCAGATGTATGGGGTTTTCTTGGAAAACCATAATCGTATCGTATGGAATTTGTTTGAAAATGAACACATATATGGATGATTTGCCTTATTTGGCCCTTGTTTTCATTAAAAAAATCCCATTGATTTTGCTACTAAAATAAGTATTTTGTCTTTTTTTGCGTCCTTATAAACATATAGACATGCATCCCGTTACTGTTGGTGGGGGGGGACAGTGCCCATACAAATTTGCCCATTGTCCTTTAAACAAGTCCAGGAAATATATCAGTTGATTGAGCCTGCGGGTACCTCGCTCCCCCTCGCTCCTCGCCTTTCCTTACCCCTCTGTAGTCTGAAAGAGAAACGTAAGCCGATAGTTTTTCTTGGCTCGCCCCAAACATTTCGACTGAAAAGGCTTTTGCACAGCAGGTCAACTTTTAAACTGCAAATACGGATGATCTTTAGGGATTTTGCATTGGTTAAGGAATCAGTAAAAAGTACAACTAGGAATTCGAATATTTTATAGTAAAATATGATGTATGTCAATCTGTTTTTTTGTAATATTCTTTTTTTTTTTTTTTTGCTACACAAACAAATGTTTTAAAAACAATAACAATTAACACAATCTGGCCAGCCATATTAAAGACAAAACTAGCAGATCGTGCACAGTAAAAACTATATCTACCTCTATAAACGTTTCATAAGCTCTCTATAAGTAATGCATTCAGAAACCGTTGGCATGATGACCAGCATTATAACATTCAATTTTGTTATCTGCGGTGGTTGTTATAGTTTTAACGTAATGTTCTTATAACGATATAAAATGTAAAAAAATAAAATTTTAAATTTGGAACAGCGTCGAATTAAATAGGCCCCAATTCTAGTCTCAATTGAAATTTAGTCAGTACGAAACTTAGCTTAGCACCTATAGATATGTCAAAGATAGCACTGATAGCAATATACATCATTTGCTTGCGGATCTTGAACCCATCTTAGAGTACTTAAAATATAGGTACATACAGTCAAGGTCATAAATATGTATACACTTTAGTACCTTGTCTATTTAACGTCATGTTTAAACTGTCATATGAAATTGTCACAGTGATTAAAGTGACAAGGTACTAAAGTGTATACATATTTATTACCTTGACTGTACATACATTATATCACGCATCTAAAAAAAGGTATAATACATGACGTGTAGATAAAACATTCGCATGTTCAGAATAAAAGTGACCTAATTCAGAAATTTTAAATTTCGAATTGGGTCTCTATAGGTACCCAATACATTTATGACTTGAAGTTTGAAAGCTGAAATTTTGAATTGGGTCACTATAATTGTTCTGAACATGCGAAATGTATGCAAATGTTCATAATTAGGCCTTATAACACTCGTGTGATCTTATTATGAAACTCGTGTAGGACTCACTCATTAAACGACACTCGTGTTTTAAGAACCCTCGTTACTTATCAGTTAAATTAACTATTAAAATACATGCGTCATTTTATTTGGAAGCATTAAAATACAGAGATTTTCGCTATATTTTGTACCTCGTTGTCAATCTTCTTTCTCTAACCACATAAATAAAATTGGCAAAATTAAACCCGTCTAGAACTGTATCACAATGACGTTTCAAATGAAATCTGCCCAAAAGAATATCACTGTGACAGTTCTATGATGCGCCACGGTTCTATGTAGCCAATTATACAGATTGGGGTAAGAGCCAAAAAGTTGGCCACGTTAACTCACGCAATTAAATTTTCTATGAAACTTTTCCGTTGTGTGATGAAAATTAGCATATATTAAATTGTAAGGATACTTTTCGGCGCACAACGGAGTTCCGTCTTCGTTGTTCGTAACTGCGCTTAGCAATGGCCCAACTTTTTGTTCCTCGACCATTTGCTTGATTATTTTTATAAATCAAATCAAAATCAAAATGCGTTTATTTGCTGAAATACAGTTATAAAGGTGTAACATGTTTTTAGGGTACAGTGTATCCAGCCTGCATGCAGGCGTGCAAAATATTCATAATAACATGAATTTATAAATTAAAAAAAATATACCTAAAAATAGTAAAAAATGCGATAGTAAAATTTAAATAAAATGTCTACTTAATTCCTATCATGCTCGAGGTACATCTTCACACTATAAAAACAGTTGTCCAGAAGCCATTTTGTGAGCGACCGCTTAAAATCGTTACCTTCTAATGACTTCAGGTTAATGGGTAGTTTGTTAAATATAGCAATGCACATATTAAAAACATTTCTTTTATAAATGCACTTGCGAGCTGGAGGTTTATATAAAAGGTTCATAATCTTTTCCCTAGTCTGTCTATGCAAGGCTTCGCTTCGCTTCCTAAAATATGATGGGTGAGAGACGACAAAAAGACAGATTTCTCTTACATATAAGCAGGGCAATGGGAGAATATTTAAGCGTTTCAAAAGAGGAACGCAGCTGTCGTCCCACCATGCATTACAAAGGACCCTGACACATTTTTTCTGAATTTTGAACACCCTATCTAATATAAGTCAAAAACCGTAAACGTAAACTGTTTGCGCTCAAAGGCCAATCTCACCCTCGCTTTCCCGTCTCACAAATCTAAATCCTATTCCAAATCCTTTTCTGTGCACTCTGTCAGGTTGTGGAATCGGCTACCAGCGGGTATTAGGCAATCACAATCGGTAGATTCCCTGAAAGGCAAATTAAAAAGTTCTGGCTTGACTCTATTTCCTAAATATTGTATCAATTATCCAAATGTTGATATATACATATATTTAGTATATGTAAGTTTAAGTATGTTTATTTATGTATAATTACATATCTTTCTATCTATTTATGTAAGTATTTGAATGTATTAGTTTTGTTTTTATTCTATGGTTCTTTTTTTTGTTTTTATAGTCTTTTTGGTTAGTTTTTGTTTTTTGGGTGCTCTAAATAAATTTGTACACCTGTTTACTCGATGCACAACCTTTCACTTCTCCCAATCTCTCAAGGGTTAGCTGGAAGAGATCCCTTAAAGGGATAAGTTCGCCTTTGTACATCTTTATTATTTTATTTTTTGTATTGTTTTGGTTTTTCTTTTGTACAATAAAGTGTTTACATACATACATACATACATAAGTTCATCTCTCCACCAGACCTACTGTAGCCTTCCCTAGATTCGTTGGCTCAGTTCCAGGCCCAAGATAATTATCCCCTATTAATCTAGCAGCCAAATCGCTCTGTCCGAACGCGAACCTTAAAAACCCGCTCTTCTCTGCTTTGGTTCGAGACAATGGGTTAATGCTCATTGCTTGGTTAGAAATGGGTAGTTATATTGTAAAAATACTATAGAGAACTGTCGTGCTAGCACTTTATCGTAGCATAGTGTTTAAAAATTACACGTCAGCGGCCCTGGCGCTTTCCAAAAAAAAGTACCTATTTTTTTTTATGTTAAGGAGAAGGCACACGAGCACTCAGGCCACCTGATGGTAAGTGGAATCTGAGACCCATACACATTTGAATTCTCAAGACTATAATCCTAAGACCTCAAATGCGTTGCCAACCCTGAGGACTAAGATGGAATGCCTCTATGCTAGTAATTTCACCGGTTGTCTTATCCCCACGCCGGAACACAAAAAGGACACCTATAGTTAAGGACAAAAATTAACTACGGAAACTTTTCCATTACATCACGAAAATTAGCTATATATTTTTATATTGCCCTCATTAGCCAATAGACGGCATTTCAAATTAAATAAGCATAGCAGATTCAAACCTCACCTGTTAGTAATATGGTTGAACTTGCTACAGGAGTTTTGTCTGAGATGCCACTATTTATCTTAAAGCAGTAATTTGTTAATTTTTGGAAAACGCCCAAATTTTATTGCAATAAATAAATTAATAAATAAACAACGCAGTTTTTTAGTCTCCACCGAAAAGACTTTCTGTTTACTTTTTGCAAAAATGTACAAAAAATCCAGTAAGTTATCTTTAAAAGTATCGGTTTTTTTTTCATATTCTGTTTCGTTTGAAAGATATTAAAGAAAACTTCAGTAAATCGCGCGCCAAGGCCATTGGCCCACAGTAGCCCCTTAAATATAAAATTAGTTCATACTTGTTGTTTTTGTGTTTGTAGTACTTAACGGCTTTAGAATAATACACCTATACCCTACATACTCTCTAAAAACATAACCCTCCTTCTATCGCAGTCGGGTAAAGAACAGGGCTGTCCCTGGGCTAGTTTAAGACGAGCATTATAAAACGTTAGCCTTGAAGTTCACTTTAACCGTTTTATACGGATCGTTTAACTTTAAATTGTGAGATAATGTGTCCGTCATTTTAGAAGTTGAAGCAGTTTGCGAGATGCAGCTTGAGACGTCCAAACTCGGGCCTAAGTTGGATTGCTGCTTAATATTCTAAAAGTGTTTGAAGATTTTGCAAAGGCATTTAACTTTTGCTTAAAAATGGCTTTTTTAGGTTTACGTGTCTGTCTAGGAACGCTTATAGTTTCGCCATATCAGTACTTCTGTCCGTTTGTCCGTCCGTCCGTCCGTCCACAGCTTAGCTCAGATACTCTTAGTACTAGAAACCTGTTATTTGGCATAAATATACATATTAGTCACGCTAGCAAAACAGTAAAATTAATAAACCTAATTTATAATACAATTTCAAAAAAATCTCTACCCCATGGTGTCTTTGGATAGGTCTTTCTAATACATTGTAGGTTTTAAAATCAATTTTTCGTGTTTTGAACATTTTACAAAGGCATTTAACTACATACATACATAACGTCACGCCTTTATTCCCAGAGTGGGGTAGGCAGAGCTACAAAAATACCAACAACTCTAAAAGTAAAACGATTTGTTGATAATTCTGTAACCCCATTTTGCACAAACAGGCTAAGATATTTACCAGTGTATTAGTGACAGGTTGCAAGTCCATCGCCTAACAGTACTACATACCTTAATTAAAAGCAAATATACCTAACTAATCTTTTAAACGAATAAAGCAATATAAAAAATATTGATCGAAAAGCTTAATCGTGCCCAAGATAAATTATTTTAAATAGCCTTTCTTTGAGAGAAGAGGATTCTTTATCTTCTTTAGCAACATACGTATCCATTTTCACTAATAAAAACTCTATAACTTCTAAAGTGATAGTAATTATATTTATAGTAGCGTGTAAAATCCAGTTTTTATGGCATGTAGTCAACAGACAAACAAACAAACCATTTAATATCGTTGATAGGGTTAAGAGTGCTTCCCCAATAGGAGTATTATCGACAAGGAACAAAATGCTTATTTGATGATAATTTTCTTATCATTCACTACATCGTTAAGTTCATCAACAACATCTGCTGCAAGTCATTCATTTATGCTTCGTTCATTATTATCGAGGTATTATCTTGCGAAGAGGAAGATTAATAAATGACTTGTTTGGAACTAAATTGTTCGATATTATTTTTTATAAGAATAAATTGTTATGCAAATACTTATATACAGTCATCCAAATAGATTTAGGGGTCACTAGTAGATTCATTGCATGTTATCGACGTGTAATTACTTCAAGGTTAAAAATATATTAAAGCTTATAAAAATTATCTTAAAAGCAACAAAAATAAGGCTCAATGATGTCACGGAAAGCGGAGATCTGGCAGTTTCCTCGCTCAATGCACTAAATATTAAACTATTCAGTGGGTAAATGCTTAGTTTTACTTACATTAGTAAGTTTTTAGATTTAGTCTTATTAAGGTTCCGTAGTTAAACTAGGAACCCTTATAGTTTCGAAATGTCCGTCCGTCCGTCCGCAGCCTAGCTCAAAGACCGTTAGTACTAGAAAGCTGAAATTTGGCATGAATATACATATTAATCACGCCAACAAAGTGGAAGATTTTTTTTTTGTGTACCTCCCCTACATTGTCCGTGGGGATATCTTTTTTCTCGTTTACCCCATAGTGTATCGTTAGATAAGTCTTTTAAAAATGTTACGGGTCAGTTAAAATATTTCTTCGATTTAGGAATGCTAACTAAACTTTAGAGTGCTAATTTAACCCTAGCCTAAACTACAAATACTAAAAACCTGAAAAAAAACTTGAATGAAAGCGCCTATAACGAATTTTGAAGGAAATCTATCACGACTAAGTAGACATCTTTTATTCTTGAGTTTAAATAGAAAATTAGTTATTACATGTTGATTTTTATGTTTGTAGTATGCTAAACGGCTTCGGAACCCTACGCTGAGCGTGGTCTGACACACTCTGGCCCGGTTTCGATAAGTCTTGTATAATGTTGTTGTAGTGTTGTTTGTATATCCGTGTGTTACCAGGTTGAATAGCGCCACCCCATGTCTTCCCGCGGATGTCGTTAGTGAAGAATCAACAAGTTTGAAAAACTACGGCAGTGACTGGCCAGTAACTTTTATATCTTACCTCTTCCATTGCTTAAGCATACAACGCCCAACATCACCTAGTTCTTACCCCCCCAACCCTTCCCCCTAAGAGTTGTGACCCCAGTAAATAATTTACGCGCTGTTTTCTCGTTCACTTTTATGTGCGTTTAAGAAAGCAATTTGGGGAACGTCTCGGGCCGTTTCAATTCCCAGTATTGGGGGTTACTTTACTATGGAGACGTATGCATACAATGGAAAGTATAAATATACTAGTTTCTGCGTTATGTAGTCCTGGTGGAATATCAATTGTGTTTCTAGCTGCTTAGAAGTTTTTATTGTATAATTTATCAAATAACATTATACAATACATATTTACATAATATCATGCCTCCATTTACAGAGTGGGGTAGGCATACATACAGAAAAAAAAAAGACTTGGTAGTAATTCTTTATTCACATTTTGCACAATCAGGGCCTCTATTCAGGTGCGTTAAAACGATATCGTGTTTGACACGTTTAAGAATCGTTTATGTCACAGTCGCCATACAATAGTAAATGACATGAGTTATCAAAACGTTGACAATACGGAAACAGGTCAAAAACGATGTCGTTATTACCTTGTAGAATTCTAGCCCTGGTTATGTTGACCGGTGCAAACTGCAAGTTGTGTAAGTACAAGTTGCAAGCCCATCGCCTAACAGTACTACAGCCTTTTTTCCCTTAGTCGCCTCTTACGACATCCACGGGAAGACATGGAGTGGCACTATTCTAACCTGCAACAACACGGAATATTATACAAGACGCTTTTATATAAACAATATTGCGACACCCCACTGATTCCTAATAATAATATAATGATAACGTTAATATTTAAATAACGAAAAAGACGGTACGAATAAACTAAATTAAATTTTTCATTCTTCTGCAAATACGGCTGTATAGACTCCATGGAATCTTTGCTGAAGCGAAACCACAATGTTTTGATTATACAGGGTGTCTCTGACCATGGTGCTTTAAATGTAGGTATCGATTCTACTTCTCAAATGCTACATCCTTTGTTCTACGACTTAGAAAATAACTTAATTTACAGTAAGTTATACGTGATTAAACTCTCAAACTTTACTAGTAAAATCAGTGAAATAATTTATTATGTATGAAAAATAAAAAATAAAAATTTCCTTATTTTTTAAAGTCGTAGAACAAAAGGAGTTCCATTTGAGGAGTAGAATCGATCCCTACATTTAAAACCCCATGGTCAGAGACACCTTGTAATAACAATTTACAAATAAAATAATTATAATATAAAAATTAGTTATAGTCTTCGTTTTAATAAAAAAATGTCAATTTAACGTTTTTTGTAAGTACTGGCCGTCGTATTGTAGCTTGACGTCATACGCCTGTCATTGCTACCAAAATTTCGCTCCCTGTTTATTATTAAGTATCTTTTTTTTTTCTTTATTACGGAGCCGATCGCGCGTCGCATCATACAGTCGGATACGATCGCGTGCTACGGAAGACGCCCGCTGTCAAGTTGTTGTGCGAGGCTTGGTAATTATAGACTTTAAATACTGCGTACATGATTTAAAATCGGTTAAAGATTGTCAAATCCGTTCTGATCCGATGCGAGCCGTTTGGTGGAAATCTTCCTGTAATTCATTAGCTGACTCCTGAGGGCGACCTTTAGACCTTATTTTCCTAGTTACTATTGCATTGCCTGGAACTGGCAAGTTATGACACATAAAATCGGCCTCAAAATGTAACAAAGTTCAAAACACACGCCACTATGCACATACATACATAAAATTTCGCCTTTATTCCCAGAGTGGGGTAGGCAGAGCTACAGAAATACCAACAACTCTAAAAAGACTAGTTGATAATTCTGTAACCACATTTTGCACAATCGGGCCAAAATTACTAGTGTATTAGTGGCAGGTTGCAAGCCCATCGCCTAACAGTACTACAAGCCCTTATTCCCTTAGTCGCCTCTTACGACATCCACGGGAAGACATGGAGTGGCGCTATTCTAACCCGGCAACCACACAGAGTACTATGATAAGTGTATTATCGTACATAATCAAAATACTGTCTCGAGATGGAAAAGTAGCTATGAAATAATAATATTCAATTTATTTACCGAGCGTTATTTCTTCATTTGAAAAAATAGCACGCTACGACCCGTAGCAAGCTACGAGTACCGTAGAAGTCTACGACACTTTAAATCTCGCTCCGCTACATTTGTTACGCTGCGCTGCTTCTGTTATGAAATAATTTAGTCTATTGCTATAGCTTGTCTTTGTCTTGCTTTCCTTAAAACGACAAGGAAAGAAAGAGACTTAATTATTGTAACGTAGAAAATTCATTAAAAATACTAGGGCTCAACTTTAAACGAGTAGAATACAATGCAATGGCTAACAGTTAGAAGTTGATATGACATAAACGATTCCAAAACACGTAAAATTAAATACCCTGGGCCTCTATTCTACAGCATTATAACGATACGAGTATCGTGTTTGACACGTTTAAGAATCGTTTATGTCACAGTCGCCATTATTGTAAATGACATAAGAGTTATCAAAACGTTGACAATAAGGAAACAGATCAAAAACGATATCGTTATTACCTTGTACAATTCCAGCCCAGGGCTGGGATGGGAGGGCAGGGCTGGGCTGGCATCTAAATAATAAATTAATACCTTGTGTGGTTGAAGGGTTAGAATAGTGCCACTCCATGTCTTCCCGTGGATGTAGTAAGAGGCGACTAAGGGAATAAGGGCTTGGTACTGTTAGGAGATGGGCTAGCAACCTATTACTAATACACTAGTAAACTTCTTGCAAAATGTGGTAACAGAATCAACAAGACTTTTTAGACTTGTCGGTATTTCTATAGCTCTGCCTACCCTGCTCTGGGCATGAAGGCGTGATGTTATATATGTATGTGAATAATGAAAACATGAGTTCGGAAGACCCTCGTTGAGGTTGACTTTGTTGGCCGCTCACAAACCGGAGCTATTTGTTCTAAGGGGATGTGTTGCATAAGTGGCGAGTGGGCACCCCATGGTTATTTAAATTCCAGAAGCACCTCTCCATCCTTAGCCTCTCTGGAACTGTTGCCTCTCTTCTGCCAAGTGCGGCTATTTTGAGAGGATCACTCCATTGATTTGACGAATCACCGTCTGCCATTTCAACCAAAGTAATTAGCATTGTCCAGGCAGACGCCATAGATTCATCAATAGCCTAGTTCACCAATCCCATCTTTCTTGTATAGTCCTAAACTAACCGGTGGTTGTCCGTGGGAGTATACTTCTTTAGTGTGAACTCAGGGACAATCGCCGCTTGGTGTCCGTTTACTTTACTAAATTAAAGTTGTCTAAAGGGCAACAGCGTGTTGGCTTCTACTCCATGTTCATGTTTTAGTGGTAGTAGCTATGCAGGGTCCATCCGGATCGCTTCCAACCGCCAAGCAACAGTATTGGCATTAAGATAACGGGTGAAATTACAAGCATAGAGTTGGTTACGTATTCGAGGTGTAAGGATTGCAGTCTTAAGATTATAGTGTTGAGAATTCACATGTCTATGGGCCTCAGATTACACTTACTATGAGGTGGACCTCTCATCATTATAAAAAAAAGAAAGCCTTCCAAAGGAAAGGGACTCCCCTAGTTCCGTGTTAAGTGAAAGCACGAGTATAAATGTATGTAGACGACAATTTTAAAACGTTCTGTTGGCTTTTATAAACGTGTCTTAAACAAAAAACTTTTTTCATAGCCACAGACTTAAAAAATAAGTTTTACTAAGAAAAACTATTAGTGGAATTTTGTAGACGTTTTCTTTCCATTTAGTATGACTGGTAATTTTGCCTCCATTCAGTTGAAAGAGCTATCTCAATCGAGACAAGTCTCACTTGAGACGATGAATTGCTATCTTCTTTCAAGGATTTACCTGGCAGGAGTATTTTTTGTTCAGTATTTTTTTCTTTCTTAAGGCATTATCATTTTGAATGGTTTTGACTTGGCTTTCTGTAATAAAATAAATTATTCTATGTATAAATAATAAGCATTTACTACAAAAAAAAAAGTTTTTAATCTTCATTGGGTTTATGAAAAATACGTTTTTATGCATTATTTATATATTTACATAAACAATTAAAAATTCTTTTGGAGAATCGAACCTCGGATCACTTTATTAGCAGGGTCACTACCAAATAGGCCATTTGCGTCGACAATTGTGTTGTTGTATTAAAAACTGACAACTGACGTTGACTCGTGTGTTCATACATACATTTCATCACCCCTGTTTCCCAGAAGAGTTGGCAGAGACCACTTTTGTCCACCTGATAAGTCCCTTACGCTTCTTCCACATTTATTCTTCGTGTGTTCAATATTGATTAATGTCATCGATCATTATTATTTAATTAAATACTCATTAATTAATAGCATTAGCAACGTGCGTGGCAAGTTGCCATTACAATATATTACCTGAAACACGTTAGCTAACCCGTACCCATACCATGTTACGACACTCGCTAGATAGTCTAATGCTCTGTCCCTCCCACTCTATAGCAATACTGTGAGGGACAGAGCATTCGACTCGCTAGCGAGTACGATAATTGCAACTCATGGTAAAGGTACCGGTCGTTAATTCAGCGAGACAAACGCCGGCGCGATCTAGATACTATGTCTTCCCTACGAACAAATATTTTTAGGATTGGAAGTATAAGCCCTAATGAACATATACCTACCTTATCATGTCTTTTGTTAAAAAAGATTTTTTTTCGGTTTCCGTTCTCAAAAAGGAATCCTTGTAAAAAAAACGGGACGATGTCATTACCATACCATGGGTACTATACAACAATAAACTTACGTATATACTTTTATGTACATAGAAAACATCCATGATTGTGCTCATCATACAAATATTTGCCCGTACTAGGATTTGAACCCGGGACCGCTAGCATCGAAGGCAGGGTCACTACCCACTACCCAACGTGTCGTCGTATAGTTTCACCATGTACGTCTGACCGCGGTTTAACTCAGCCTATTGGTACTACTAGGCTGTAATTTGACAAAGTCCTATACTTACATTATGTCTACAAAGTTGTATAAAAAAATGTAAAACGTCATTTTATTTCTGATACCTCCCCGTACATGTATAGTAAAGGTAATATGCTATTTTTATATTATAACATCATGCAAGACATCATTGAATAGCTCTGAAAAAACATTAAGTTACAGATTGTATTTTTTTGGCGGACCGTTTAGGAAATATAGGAACTCTTTCGGTAGATTTGCGCGTCGTTTGGTATGAAGATTGCTTGAACCTCGAGCAAGGACTTAGGGTACTTCTCACCGTGAGTAGTGATAAACGACTTGTACGAGGACGGTCGTGGGCAACAGCTAGTCTGTTATATTTGTAACCTCAGCACCAAGAGATCTATTTTTTGCCATGAAGAAGTGCATTCCCAAGAATAGAATTTTAAAACTGCAATCCTAGGACCACAAAATTTGTGGCTACCCCTGAGGACTAGGATAGCATGCCTCTATGCTAGTTATGTCTTTCGGCTTGCTGCACTCCAGTGCTGAAAAAAACATATTTATCCGTCAACTTGGCCTCCCGACTCCCCAGACTTAAACTTGAAGATAGCAAACATAAAAGGCACCCTAAAGTTAAATTGATAAGGTTGCTTTTACAATGTCATAATACAGGTATTTAATCGAGGAAATTAATCGTATTAGTTACTTTAATTTACTTCAGTGTTAACACGTTTACAACTCCGTCATCCATGCCTAAGATCTGGTAGCACCGAGCTCGCGGAGTCACGTCCCAGGCATCTGCGTCGCTGGCACCGCGCCAAGATGGCTGGCGCTGCTGGCGGGGCCATAAATCTTAAGGGGACCCGTAAGGAAGTCGGCGGCAAACTCAGTTTCGGCTGCAATTGTGTTATTTACTGTAATGATTTAATTATGCAAACAAACTTAAGTTACACTTAAATGGTTTTGTTTATAATATAAAATAATCAAAAAAACATACGGTGAGGTGATAAAGACAGTAGAAATGGCTAAACATGTTAATAACGAATTTAAAGCATGTATTATGATTAAATATACATAATCACTTCAATTTTTTTTTCTACTTTGTATGATGTGATTGATTTTGATACGGTAAAATCATATTGCATTGTTAACTCTACTTATCAGTAGTGCATCCGTGGCCTAGGGGCTTAGGGGGTCGACTTGTGATCGTAAGATACCGAGTTCGAACCCTCGCACCAAGTACCAATGAGTTTTTCTAACTTAAGTACATTACCCGATGCTCTTACGGTGGTGAAGGTAAAACATCGTGAGGAAACCTGCACATTCGAATAGTTTAGTGTGTAATTATAATTACACACGGTAATTGCACAACAAAAGGGGTTGAAGTGTATCCAAAACGGCCTATCTGTAAGATAAGATAAGGTACTTAACAGTAATGGCGGTCGAGTTAAAAATAAAACGATAACATGTCAGAAGCAATATGATTGAACATAGTAGAATAGAACCCTAGTTTGTGATACGTATTTAATAAGTAACAGTACCCTAGTTTTAGTCAGTGATGGGCAAAATATAATCGACTAACGATTAACGATAAAAAATGGCGATTGATTAATCTTAGTCGTAACAGTTTCGATTAATTTAGTTATGATTAAATTAATCGCCGATTAATTAACAGCGCCTGAATTGTTAATCGATTAATTAATTAGATTAATTTTCTCTCGATTAATATTTGCAATAAATAGTTTCTTTTGTAACTCTTAAGTTTCGAGTTACGTTGATAGATTTCTACAGTTTAACAGTTTACATCTGTATAACATCATTTACAACATATTGATTTTTTATACCGTGCGTGTTCCATTTTTTTATCGAGATTTAATCGTGAAATTTAGTTAATTAAAATGACGATTAATTAATCGTTATTCGTGTACTAACTACGTCGATTAATTTAACCGCGATTAAATTAATAGTGATTAATTTTGTGACGATTAATTGTTTAATCGATTAATTAGTTGATTAAAAAGCCTAGGCATGAGCAAGTGTTTGTGTGATGTCATGACATCAAGTAATTATTTCTGAGTATTGGAGGATTTCTATGTATTTAAGTATGTAGTTTTTTGTTGCTTAGGCACCAATAGTAATAGCCTAGAGCTTAGTTTTGGACTAGCTCAATTTGTATGAGATTGTCTCTTTTATATTTACCTGCTGCAATTTCCGTACACCGTCTGTCACGTTAGTGCCTTTAAAACGGGTCAAAAGGAAAGCGACCAAGTTGAAATGAACATGATTACAATAGGTGTTAAAACAATGAAGTAAAATACCTTTTCTGATACTACTGATATTTTATACATATTTTTTTTAAATTCGTTACTACTCTTGAAGTTGACGATTCAAAAATGACAATCAACAATGATGGTCTTTTCCGAAGCGTATGTAGATTAACACCAACCATCATGTCAAAGACCTACGTGTGGCCAATTTACTGTATAAATATTTTGAATTAGTCTCTGTGTGGTTACCGGTTAAGAATAGTGCCACTCCATGTCTTCCGGTAGATGTCGTATGAGGCGACTTAAGGAATGAGGGCTTGTAGTACTGTTAGGCGATGGGCTTGCAACCTGTCACTAATACACTAATAAACTTATTGGCCTGATTGTGCAAAATGTGGTTACAGAATTATCAACAAGTCTTTTTACAGTTGTTGGTATTTCTGTAGCTCTGCCTACCCCACTCTGGGAATGAAGGCGTGATGTTATGTATGTATGTGAATAAGTGATGGTAGGACCCTGTACAGGGTCCATCCGGATTGCTACCACCATCTTATCCATGAACCAACCGCCAAGCAAATGTCCGCATTGTGTTCCGGTGTGTGGATAAGACTACCGGTGAAATTACTAGCATAGAGGCATCATAGGATTATAGTCTTGAGAAATCAAATGTCTATGGGTCACAGATTCCACTTATCAGGTGGCCTGAGTGCTCGTGTGCCTTCTCAATACATTAAAAAAAAAGACAAAACGGGAAGCAGTGAGCATTTACCGATAGTAGCTGAATTCCGACAAGCTTGTAACCCGGCTGGACTGGGTTAATTGACGTTGAAATCGCAGTCCAAGCATTGTCTAAAGCTGTACAAATACACCTTCTTCATCATTCAGTTTGAATCTTGTAGAACCCTTTAAGTGGTATCTTTTTTATGGCAAAATTGCAAAGGAGCACTCAGTCCACCTAAAGGTAAGCAGCATCTGAGACTCATACACATATGGATTCTCAAGACTGCAATCCTAAGACCTCTAATGCATTGCCAACCCTGAGGACTAAGATGGAATGCATAAAAAGAAGAAATTTCACTTGTGTGTTATCCTCTCACTAGAACACTACTTGGCAAGTTAATGGATAAGATGGTGGTAGGAATGTTGACTCGGCGATCATTATCCTGATAGTAGTTTAAGCGAATAGTTTTATAGCGAAGAGTCTCGCCTAAAACCCTAAGAGACTCTCGCTGGAAGACTAGATTCAGGAGAAATATTACTTCTTCAACCGTCGTCGCTAAGAAGAAATTTATTTTAGTAGTCGATTTAAAAAATATTCGCGTTTATAAAAACGCATTCCGGATCTTTATTAAGCTTTTAAGCGAGTTTAGAGCGCTAAGTTTTATGTCTACCAACCAACCATTAGCTAAAAAAAAACTAAAATGAAATAAATATCAGGGGACAATCTCACACAAATTGACTTAGTCCCAAAACTAAGCTCTAGGCTATGGGTACTAGACAACGATAAACATACTTATATAGAGAAATACATACTTAAATACATAGAAAACATCCAAGACTCAGGAACAAATATTAGCGCTCATCACACAAATATCTGCCCTTACCAGGATTTGAACCCAGGACCGCTGGCTTCGGAGGCAGGGTCTACCACTAGGGCACTACCAATTAGGCCAACGTGTCGTCAAAAAAATAATCTTTCTGTTTCAAAGATAAATATAAACGAAACGACACTAGCAATATTTTAAGAACTCCAGCTCAAATAATAAAATTAATTTCTTGACCAAATACTAATTTACAATTGTTTGCTAAATCAAACGTATTATTTTTTACTTCACATCAAAGTGTACAAAAGCCACGAAGAAATCTACGTGAATCAAGCAATAAACAACCTTGTGGCCATACCAGAGCTATTTTTGAGAAAGCTATACGATCTTATTTGAAGAAGAAAATTGGAAGTAAGTCCGAATAAATAGTCACAAAGCCTGAATCAGCGAAGAAAAAAGGTCCTCGCCATCTGCCGGTCAATCCCATTTTAAACTTAAATTATAAGAAAATTCAATTGTGTTTTGAAATACAAAATGTCACGTGCAAAAATCTTTTGTCATTTTGTTTTTACTTTTATATCATCTATATTAGTATTACAAATGTAAACGTAACTCTGACTGTTTGTTACGCTTTTACGGATAAACCGATGAACCGATTTAGATCAAATTTGGTATGGAGATAGTTTAGTCCCAGGGTCATGGGGTAATTTTTATCCCATAAATTGGACGGTTTGACGGAGTTGCGAAAAAGAGCTAGTTGCTTTTATAAATGAGACAAAGTGATTCGAAATACTTTTTGAACAACGCAGACGCAAATGTTAAATTAAGTATTGGCAATTTTAAACCCTTTACAAAAGAAGCATCCCTCTTATAAGTTTGACGTGTGTATCTTTGTATCCAAGTAAGTTTGTTTGATTGTTTCTCTGTCTGTGGCATCAAAGGTACCAAATTGATGGATATATTTGGACGTGTTTTTTTTAAAGATAGTTGGATTTATCACGATAAGCTCTGAAAGAAGAGTTCACCATTATTTGTGGGTTTAATAAATATTTCTCAATTAGTTTCCTACAAAACTATTTTCATTTTTTTGTTGTTATAGATTTGATTATTCTTTTGTACCTCTCAAAGTAAGCTTGCGTTAACAGTTTTAATGAAAAATAACACTTTTTTATATTTTTTACAAAACAATTTAAATAAATAATTGTAGAAATAAGTGGTCGCTGCCTACCCCTTTGGGAAACAGGTGTGTGTGTGTGAACAGAGAGCTACTAATACATCTAAGTTTACGTGCGAAATTGTCATTTAGTCAAGTTTCATTTTCATTTATAACATAGTATTTCAACTCTGAAATCATTTCTCAATTACTGTAATCCGATTACAAGAGACGCAACTAACATAATTATACACCCTAACGACAGATTATTAAGTTATTATCTAGAATTATCAACACGTCCTTTAATAAGAGTTTCCTCTAATTACGTCGCTAATTAAATAGGAAACATGCGCAGATCCTTTGTTATAACTTTGTCTTCATAATAATTATAAGAATTTTATCGGTATATGAATAATGTACTCTTAATACCTAGCAATATGTGTGAGCACGTACTCGAAAACGGCTCTAACGATTTTGATGAAAATTGCGGAACGTTTTTTTGGGTCAAAAATTTATCTGACTAGTCTATCTTGGGGAAAATTTTGGTGCCGCCGAAAAATCGGGTTTCAAGGTATTTCACATAATAGAGACGACACTAGTATCAAATTACATACATACATACATACGATCACGCCTTCATTCCCAGAGTGGGGTAGGCAGAGCTACAGAATTACCAGCAACTCTAAAAAGACTTGTTGGTATTTCTGTAACCACATTTTGCACAAACAGGCTAAGATGTTTAGTATCAAATTGTGATTTAATAGTATCGTCTACATACACCCGAGTAGAGCTCGGTTGCCCAGGTAGGGGAGAGTGGGGCTGTAAATGCAGGGGGTGAGTATTTTCGATGATAATAGAAATGCGAGTAAAAAACGGTGCAATTTGTATGATGTTTGACGCGAAACGTTATGAAATTATTTCGTTGCAGGAGCCATTTAACTTGCTTTCATTATGGTATAACAGTAGTTACGGACACAAAAACTAAATCGATGGAACCCCACAAAATAATACCTTTTCGCCTTTGATTTTTTTTTAACTCAGTTGATAGTGCACACAGAACAAACACATTTTGACGAACTACAAAATACTAAATTTGTATTTCAAAAGGATGAAACAACTAGCCCCATAGTGGGGTTAGTTGTTCAGTTCCGTTCCGATCGATCTCATAAAAAATGTTTTTAATTGAAAACTGTTTAACGATGCACAAAATAATATCACTATTCGGAAACTCCAATAATCATTCTTTAAATGTGTGTGTAAGCCCAATATATACACTATTTTCATAGCTCAATTTTGTGTTTTATGAAAATCGGCACTTTCAGCGCTCTCCTCTACTTAGATCTAAATAGTCCTGCTCCACAATGAGTTAAAACACAGTTTGCAACTTTGCAGTTAGTCTCTTATTTCCCTGGAGCTTTCCCAGTTCATATATATCTTAATACATTCGCTACCCCTAACTATCGATTGTATGCAATTTGACCACAGCACGTAGTCACTGGCGTTGAAAATGTTAATGATTTGCACGTATCCGTTCAAACTAATGCCCTGGTTGAACGTGAACAAAGGTTTATACTTCGAAATGTGTGATTGGTTGTTTTTTCGCGCAGTTTGATGACACGTTGGCCTAGTTGGGAGTGACCCTGCCTCCGAAGCCAGCGGTCCTGGGTTCAAATACCGGTAAGGCAGATATTTGTGTGATGAGCGCGAATATTTGTTCCGGGAGTCTTGGATGTTTTCTATAAATATTTAAGTATGTTTTTCTCTATTTAAGTATGGGTACTACCCATAGTACAAGCCTAGAGGTTAGTTTGGGACTAAGTCAATTTGTGTGAGATTGTTTGTTTGTATGTATGTAAATTCTTTATAGCACAAATAAAAGATAACAAAGTAAAAAACGAAACGGAAACACAAAAGGTATGTAAAAAGGCGAACTTATCTCTTTACGGGATCTCTTCCAGTTAACCTTTGAGCGATTGAGAGAGAAATAAAACCGCGTATGGCTAAACGTTGCAAAATAAGTAAGATAAAAATAGCATTTAAATACATTTAATAATTAGGATAAATACACCAATTACTACAAGTATAATTGTAATACACTACTAAATAATCCTCTGATGTTTATTTATTTATTAGTATTTATTTAGTTGAAATATGCTAATCTCGACGCATAATAGGTCAATAAAATTTGGGTCATATTTCGACAACGGTGAAAAATGGTTTTTTATACGGTCTAGTCAACCCTTATACTTTGACCTGACCTCCCGTAGACAAACGTATTTTTTTTATTTACGTATTATTATATTTTTTTGTTTAAATAGATGTTTAAAGTTTATGATAACCCATGTTGTTTTTTTTTACGTTATTTTGTATTAAGTACCACTATCCGTCTCTTCACCAAGCGGTTCCAACGGAAGATCAGTGCTGGCTTTACGGATAGCTAAAGCTGAGTTGGGACCGTTTCGCAACAGTTCCTCTGGGTATTGTTCTTTTTGTATCAATGTAATGTAATTTTATATTGTTGGGAATAAATGTCTCTATATCATTATCTTTATCTGTACCTTTAAATATGTTTTCTATAACCAAAACTAAAAAAAAACACTTGATGAATTTTCGATGAATCAAATTGAAACGCCTAATTGTACAAAAAGAAAAACAAAGGCAAACTTATCTCTCGAATTGTTCTTGCCCGGTTTTTTGAAATAAACATTGCTTATGACAATGATAGAAGTTAACCTAGCATTATATAAAACAATAAATAAAAAATAAAACAAAAATATATCATGCATAGTTAAGCAGGAAAACGTGTCGAAAATTCTAATGAACCCAAAAGCTAATAAACAAAATTGACAATATTTATGACGGTGCAAGACTAAATGTTATAATAATACGTGTCGACTATACTCGGGGACTGCCACGGTAAAGCTATTGAATAGCATTTTTATCAACTTATGCAATTATAATTTCGTACAGTCGTACCATATACATACACGTTAAGGTTCAACTAGTCGCAGGCTCGAACTCATTCGTGGACGCGGCCAATAAGCACGCTGTCTCACCTAGCATTGTGTCTAAAAAAGATAGAATTAGTTATGAGCAGTTAGCAGCTAGTCTACACGTATACGTCTAGTCGCACGCACACAAACACCGTGCCGAAGTCTGCCGAACTGAAACGACGTTAGACGATGCACGGCTTTCAACGCTGCACCGCTGTGCCGGTCGGAGTGGGGGGGTGTTAGGTTTATTTTCGTTACGGAATTTCTTCATTCGGTCGCCGCTCTCAAAGCCCGCGATAAAAGCTACGCAATAGCTTAAAAATTTAATAAAGTTTCAATACGTTCTCCTGCAGAAACTGTGTCCCCTAGACTAGATTAGTACTAAGTTATTGCGTTAGGTATCTTAGGCCAAGCATTATTATGTATCTATACCAATGTATCTATTATGTTCAGTCCATTCTAATTAAATCCATCAAAAACCGGGCAAGAGCAGGTCGGACCATGCTCAGTGTAGGGTTCCGAAGCCGTCAAGAACTACAAATATAAAAATCAACAACTAAATACTAATTTGCTATTTTTATAAGTCAATTGGTGCCGTCTTAGATGATTTTAGTAGGTATAAACACTAAAGTGTCGCCTGTATCTCAAGACGCAATGATGTCTAATTAGTCTTGATAGTTTTCATTTAATTTTACCACTTTGTTGACGTGACTATGTCAAACTACAGCTTTCTTTGTAGTACTAAGAGTATCTGAGCTAGGTTGGGGACGGACGGACGGACGGACGAACGGACATGGTGAAACTAGTTTGACTACGGAACCCTAAAAATTAAGGTAATTTATAATGTACCTTGATTAGTTTTAGTTGATAATAAGTTAAATTACTTTAGGGGCGGTTATAATACATACATACATAACATCACGCCTTCATTCCCATAGTGGAGTAGGCAGAGCTACAGAAATACCAACAACTTTAAAAATACTTGTTTATAATTCTGTAACCACATTTTTCATAATCAGGCCAAGTCAGACTCACGCACCGAGGGTTCCGTACTGCTCCACAGTAGTTATTATAATATTCCAATTTGAAATGCGAGCCCAACTCACTCTTGACCATTTTTAGTACTTTTTTTTCAGAGTTTTACTACAGCTTTGTCAAAATTGACGCTTGCATGTGCAAAACGCTACACAATTACATTGCTTATTACTTGGCAATTATAAACATAGAGACAATACATAATTATACACACGTTAAATTTATAATATCTCTCTTTTTGCGTTAAAAACAGCAGTTCCAGTATGTTTGTTTCCCCCAAATTTTCCGTAACAAATTGCCAATGTCACATCAAAATAGTAAACGTCGTCAACAAAACATCCTCGGGACCATTCGTCAACCTTTCAAGTTCTTTTTATACGCGAGTGAGCATCGGGAAGATCAGTCCGTCAAAGGACTTGGCTGATAGGAACCCCGCAGCGTCATATCTTTCGGGGCCCATTAGAGACGGGACCCTCGTCACGGGGCCCAGTGGGCCCAGTGATCCAAATAAACAATAAAAAACGTTTTAATACCGAAGTTTGTTTTAGTTGTCCGCGTGAATCATACGTTAAAGGTTTGGACTTTAAGTGTAATTTTTATTGACATTATAGTGGCTGTATAACTTTGTAGGTACCTTACAAGTATTCATTTATTTATTTTCAAATTTTTGACTTTCCCGGTGGATATTACATTTTTTTTCTTTTATAAAAACCTTCTCCTGACGATAAAGAACTCAACAAATAAAAAACCGGCCAAGTGCATGTCGGACCACGCACAGTGAAGGGTTCCGTAGCTGGGATGAACGTTCATGGTTGAAATTTTAATTTTATTTTTTTATTAAAATCTCAAAAACTACACAGCGTATTGTGTTCAAAACAATTTTGGTTGGAAGGATTTCGTATGTTCTACTACTGTTATTTTTATTAGAATGTTCTATTTAACAGTTCAAAAGCTACCCACCCGGACAGAATTTTTACGACTTTAAAAGCGTATATCTCGCCAACTGTTCACTTACGTAAAAATGTCACTTACAAACCTCTGTATCATTTTGGAAGCCTTATCTAAAAATACCCCACACGCTGATGTAACTCAATAAAAAATCTTTCGTCCCCTAGTTACATGTATGGAGTGCCAACCCTAAATATATTTTTTTTTTCAATTTTACTACATCATTGTATAGCGGTTCATAGAATACATCTATCCTCCAAATTTCATTTAATAAGTGCCAATAGGCTCTGAGTAAAATGGCTGTGACATACAGACGGACAGACGGACGGACGGACGGACAGACGGACATGACGAAATTATAAGGGTTCCGTTTTTGCCATTCGGCTCCGGAACCCTAAAAAATAATTAGCAAAATCGGCCCAGCCGTTCATGCGTGATGCCTTTTTACATTTTGCACAATCAGGCTAAGATGTTTACCAGTGTATTAGTGACAGGTTGCAAGCCCCTCCATCGCCTAACAGTACTACAAGCCCTTATTCTCGTAGTCTCCTCTTACAACATCCACGGGAAGGCATAGAGTGGCACTATTCTAACCAATTTCTTCATTTCATACAAAGTTACGCAAGTACGACAGTCTTTATAGTTACGAGTAAAAAGTGCTTGTTTTATAATGACATCTGAACAGGAACATACGACTGTATATGTCGCACTTAAAATCTGTAGGTAATTAATCCATTGTGTCAACACTGCCTCGAGTTTATAATGCTGTAGCAAGCTAGTTTGGTTACCACATTGATCAAATTATAATGCCTCAAAGGTCTTTCATAATATGATTGTTGATTCACATTTACAAGGATAGGGTTAAGCGTACACTATGCATTGAGTGGACTGCTTTGTCCGAACGGGCTTGTGAATGGCAGAATGCATTTGAATTTAGTATTGCGCACAATATCTTGCTCGACCTGTAGTTAGAACATGCTATAATTGATTGAACATATTGTAACAAAGCAGTTAATTGATTGAACATAATGTAATACAAACAAGTCTATTCTACGCGGTTAAATAATATTGCTTTTCAGATGTCATCATATCGTCTTTTTAGGGTTCCGTAGTCAAACTAGGAACCTTTGTAGTTTCGCCTTGTCCGTCCGCAGCGAAGCGCAGAGACTCTTAGTAATAGAAAGCTGTAATTTGGCATAAATATGCATTAGTCACGCCAAAAAATGGTACAAAAAAAATGGTACCTCCCCTACTACAATGGGCCTTATAAGCAGGCTCAAAGTCGCTCAGAGGGCTATGGAGAGAGCTATGCTCGGGGTTTCTCTGCGTGATAGAATCAGAAATGATGATATCCGCAGTAGAACTAAGGTTACCGACAATGCCCGAAGAATAGCTAAACTTATGTGGCAGTGGGCGGGGCACATTGCTCGCAGGACTGATGACCGATGGGGTCAGAAGGTTCTTGAGTGGCGTCCACGGACCGGGAGACGAGCTGTAGGTAGGCCTATATCTTGTTGGAACAAGATGGAGCGACGACCTTGTAAAAATCGCGGGAACGCGGTGGATGCGAAAAGCACAGGACCGGTCTGAATGGAGAGCCTTGGGGGAGGCCTATATCCAGCAGTGGACGTCTTTCGGCTGATATGATGATGAAGTTTTAAAGCGCTAATTTGTGTTAGAGCCAAGTGTCCCCCCCCCCCAACTACAGCCAAAACTACGAAAACTAAAAATCTGAAA
Source organism: Acleris holmiana (assembly GCA_949316455.1). Taxonomy (NCBI): domain Eukaryota; kingdom Metazoa; phylum Arthropoda; class Insecta; order Lepidoptera; family Tortricidae; genus Acleris; species Acleris holmiana. Next base: position 23,697,449 of record OX438763.1, on the reverse strand, counting down.
AAATCTTAAATGAAAGCAGAAATTAAAAGTAAAACTATCTCGACTACGTAGACATCATTGGTTCTTCAGATACAGTCGATAAAAGTGTTTATACCTACTAAATTCATCTAAGTCGGCACCAAATGACTTTAAATACAAAATTAGTTATAACTTGATGATTTTTATGTTTCTAGTAAGTACTTTGTGCCTTCGGAACCCTACACTGAGCATGGTCCGACATGCTCTTGCCCGGTTTTTGACTTCTCATTAAGGCGGCCGGGTTAAAAACAACGCGATACGTGCCAAAAGTTATATTGTTTTGCATTGTAAAATAGACATATTGCATGTCTTCCCGTGGATGTCGTAAAAGGCGACTCAGGGAATAAGGGCTTGTAGTACTGTTAGGCGATGGGCTTGCAACCTGTCACTAATACACTAGTAAACTTCTTGGCTTGCTTGTGCAAAATGTGGTTACAGAATTATCAACAAGTCTTTTTAGAGTTGTTGGTATTTCTGTAGCTCTGCCTACCCCACTCTGGGAATGAAGGCGTGATGTTATGTATGTATGTATGTGTGTAAAATAGAGGTCCACTTAATTGGTATTTGACAAGTTTAGCCAAGTTGGTAGTGACCCTGCTTATGAAGCTGTTGGTGCCGGGTTTGATTCCCGGTGTGTGCAAATTTATATTCATGTGATGAGCGCTATATTTTGTTCCTGATAGTTAGATATTTTCTATGTATTTATTTTGATAACTTTGTTACTCGTTGTCTAGTACACATAGTACAAGCCTAGGCCTTGGTTTGGGACTCGGTCAACTCGTGTGTCTGTCCCGTGATATTTACTATTATATTATTACTCTTGTAATAAATCAAACATTTACCGCGTCGCTTGTTCTTCAGTTGAACCTACTTTTGCAAATACTTCGTAACGCAGCTCGTTAAGATTTTTAGTATCAGGATAACCCCTCTTAGGGTCTCCCCACACCTATCGACGCGGAATCAGCGTTAGCTGATCAAAAAACTCTTTATGTCTACGCAATAAGAGCGAAAAGACGTCGAATTGGCTCGGCTGACGCGTAGATCATGTCTAAAGCACACACGAAACCATCGTCCTTAGCGACGCGAAAATAATCATTATGGAACGAGGGACAAAGCCCCCTAGCGCTTTTAATGCCCCCCGGCGTGTACTAATTTGCCAACAAAAATAATTAGTGTCCACTTTCACTATAAACTATAAGCGAAACTTCATGTAAGGGGCCTAAGTGGACTCAGAACAGGGCTTGGCTATACCCCACCACCGGATACCAACTGACCGGGGCGCTCAACTCGGCACCTCCCCTGAGACAGTGGTCAACCGATTAAATCTGCCCCAATTTAAATGCGACCCACGCAATGAATGCACCTAAGGGTCTTCTTCGGCATGCCAAGGAGACTATGGATCTGTGCAAAAGAACCATAACTCCATACACCACACCAGGACAAAGTGCAAGATGTGGCGCGAACACACTCAACTCCAGGAAGTCCTAGTCTACTCGCTACTAGCTGAACAAGCTTAACGTGGCTGCCGTACTTCGACCGCTTAGCACGATGAGCATCATCCAACTCACTGCGACCCGAGACCACCTAACGCTGATTCCGCGTCGATAGGTTTGGGGAGACTCTTATAGTGCAACTAATAACCGATTGAAATTTTGTGCAATTAGTTCTTACTGCCTATAGTATCGTTTCAGTAACCATTAAGTATATGGAAATGATTTTAGCTTCAAAATTGTAGCTCAAATAGTCTTGTTAATTATTTATAAGCACAACTTTGCCCTAAAACCCAGTTTTACATTTATAGAAAAAAAATGGTTTAATTTGAGTTTCTGAACATCGCTGAGCCCGCAACACCTCGAGATCGAAAACTTGGATTTTTAATAAAGAATATATTCAAAAATGGCGGATACCCGACTTTTTGCAACGTTAAAATGTATAATTTATACTGAACTATAAGTAAACCAACCTTTTAACTAAAAATAACACCCATACGGCCTAGCTTTAATAGCCTTACTTACGGAACCCTTCTAATCCATTAGTTGTCTTTATTGGCCCACATTGGCTGCGATACAGCCTGCGGCTCCATATTTAATCAGTAGGGATGCGCTCTGTCGATATCGAAAACGATGAAATCGATACGGCATTGATGCGCACGGCTTGTGGTTTCGTGTTGGGTTTAGCGGTATATCTGGTTAGCACTTGTATATACGAGCCAGCTTAGGTTAATGACTAGACTGATTGTGGACAAGCGTAGAGATGGGATGTTGCTCATTTATCGATAAGAACTTGGAATATTTTAATAATTATCAGGGGCAATCTTATACAAATTGACCTATAAAGAAAAATACAAAGAAAACAATCAAGACTCCTAAACAAATAGTCGCGCTCGCCACCTTAATACTTATTCTAAATTCTGGGAATCGAACTGCGTCATCAATTAAAGAAAACCAAGTTAGGAGGTAACGCTTCATTGAGTAAAATGAAATTATATTGCTGTAGGTACGTGATCTTTAAATTACTCCTACAAACACACTCCAGTATCTTTATTTATCAAAAAAAGCAAAAATACATTCACAAGATACTTAACAATTTAACAGCTTAGGTGATTTTAAATACTAATTTTGTAATAAATAAAATATTGAAAAGTTATTTTTGCAATGTTTAAATCACTTTATGTAAAATACTCACGTTATTTGTTTCAAAAATTATTCTTACGTATGTACCCTTTTCAAAAACGATTAAAAACAAAAGTAATCACAGTAAAATTAAACACAAAGAATGTGCCCTATCGATACGACAACGGACAGCACTAAACAGCCAAGGTCACCTTTTATTAATTACGATAGAAGCCCACAGCGCTTATAACTTACCGCGCCCGCTCACTCTCCCGCTCCCGCTTCCTCTCCCGCGGCCGCTCGTGCCGCCATTGCTGTACTCAGCCTGTCTATTTACTCGCAATGACTTACTTACGGAGATGAGAAGTGAACGGATTAGAGTAGTGGGTTTTAGGATATACAAGTACAGAGACAGCATGTACACAACGATATTCTGTAGCAGTGCACCTCGTTAAACTTGAGTGGGTTTAAGCTGCATTGCATTACTATTGCAATAGGAACCATGAATTTGTTTAAAATATTCTATACGAAATCAAAGTCGTTAAATTATGATCGGGATTTTTTCGGAGGCAGTCGTGAATAGACTCATAAAAAATGTCCAAGGTTCAAAAATATTTTGATGTTTTGTAAGAGTTACGATAAATAATTGCGAAAGTTTGTTTTTGCGTGTTACTCTTTCACGCTGCAACGGCTTGACGGATTTAGATGAAATTTGGAGTGGAGATAGCTTTTATCCTGGATTAACACATAGGCTATTTTTTATCCCGAAAAATTTGAAAGTTTCCGCGGGAATTAAGGTAATAGAAAGTATGTGGACAAAAACGGGCTATATTTAAATAATTTAGGGATAGTTTTGATCCTTATATTTTTGATGCTTATATTAATTTTAATCTTTTAAATAAAAGCGTACATAAATATCTATGAGCAATTTAAAATTCTGCATAAGTGAGTTTCAGGGCTCAAGGTGTTATTATTTTTAAGAAGTTTCCTTTGAATTTCTCGTAGAAGAATTAATTAAAACTCTGCCCTCTTAAGCTAATAAGGAGTATCTCAAATGCTATAGCCAAAGCAGATTCAATCCTATTCTGTTTGTAATAAGGTTGCATTTGCTACAGGAGTTTTAGCTGAGATACTGCCATTTTATCTTAGCAGCGCAGAACTAAACTCAGCCAGTGAGGCGTATGTTAGGTTGAAGGGTTTTGCCGAGAAGGGACCTTAGCTAATATGCAAACGCTACTAACGTCTTTCTTTTCCATCACTCAAAATTTACGGGATGACATTCTCGTGCGTTACGATAAACCACGTGGTCAACTGTCATCCCATACATTATGAGCGATAGAAAAGAAAAACGTTAGGAGCGTTTGAATCTTGGCTAGGGCCCTGCTTCGTCGAAGATGCAACTAAATGTTAACTATGTTCTATCACGACAATCATGGGTCGGTAGCTAATGACTCCTCAACGAGACTAAAGGCGATTTGTAAGAGAAACAAACTGGTTCTGAATAGGGAACACGCATGAAAAACAGAATTGTGTTTCATTGATACGATTCAGGAGAAAAAGTAAAACGAAGCATATAAAACGCAATACCTACACTAAGTTTTGACCCGTTTTAAAAAAATATAGTGAATCAAAACTTGGTTTTTAGGGTTCCGTAGCCAAATGGCAAAAAACGGAACCCTTATAGATTCGTCATGTCTGTCTGTCTGTCCGTCCGTATGCCACAGTCACTTTTTTCCGAAACTATAAGAACTACACTGTTGAAACTTGGTAAGTAGATGTATTCTGTGAACCGCATTAAGATTTTCACACAAAAATAGAAAAAAAACATAAATTTTGGAGGTTCCCCATACTTAGAACTGAAACTCATTTTTTTTTCTCATCAAACCCATACGTGTTCGGTATCTATGGATAGGTCTTTAAAAATGATATTGAGGTTACTTACATCACTTTTTCTAAACTGAACAGTTTGCGCGAGAGACACTTCCAAAGTGTTGAAATGTGTGTCCCCCCCCTGTAACTTCTAAAATAAGAGAATGATAGAACTAAAATAAATATATGATGTACATTACCATGCAAACTTCCACCGAAAATTAGTTTGAACGAGATCTAGTAAGTAGTTTTTTTTAATACGTCATAAAAACATTGATCAAAGCTACAACGGACTTTTATATTATGTTACTTGCTGCTACGGAACCCTTCATGGGTGAGTCCGACTCGCACTTGGCCGCTTTTTTATAGAGTGTTTTTGCAGATGGTCTAAACTAAGATTTTTTAAAGCTTCATAGGTCTTCGAAAAAATAACACGAAAGTTTTTTCGCGCATGCCGTTATCCTTCTATTATGCATGTTGCCTATTGGTTGTATTTGGAAAAATATAAACGTAAAAATTGTCTCGTAGACGATTTTCACGAAGATCAACACAAACAAAGGCATAACTTCTTTTAATCTTGTTTGGTTAAAGAACTATTCGAGCAGCGACATTGATCAAATATCCATAATTTATACACAAACCCTTAGGCACGATCCTTCCGCCATCAACAGCTGGTTGCCGTCCCGGGCCCTTATTGATATTACCCCCCCCCCCCCCCCGCCATAATTATAGAGACCTAAGCCGGCCCGCGGTGCAGTCGCTCGTCTCATCGTATTAGTTGCGTCACTTCGCTCCCACAGAAGCCTGCGATACCACATTACCTGGTTAGCTTAGTCATCTAACGATGAGAGTGGTATTATTGGGATTGGTTTGAAACGTTTCTGTCAAAATTATAAGGACAAGTTTTTGATGCTGACTGTGTTTTTTTTAAAACATATCAGCTTTTTAGGATCGTACTAATAAATCTAACACGGTGAATGTTGCGTTCTTTCAACTCCATCATCCGATCAGCTCTTAAATACCATAATGTTGCATAGTCTTAGTGATTACTTATGTATTTGAAATTACAATCATTAATGCTTACGGAACTTCAAAATTGACTTGTAGGATTTGAAATAGAGCTCAGATATATGAATAAAACCAGAAACTATACTTGTTAAATTCTGGTAAAAATAGGTTATGGAAATTAGGAATTAGCTTACCTAAAAATATCTTGTTCGAGTAAAGGTTGTTGATCTCAGATTGAAATATAAAGGTCTTGACAGCAGTCAAGCACACTACTCACCCGTTCGAAATTAAAGGTGCAAAAGGTAGCCAGGAATTTAGGCCACCCGCGCCTGACCCGTGAAACTCCTTGAACAAGACGAGGGTCAATTTATCGGTTCAATGCACCCTCTCGGGGACAATTCGTTCCACTTTTAATTTCCGCATCGAATAAACAACTCCCGCTAAAATGTTGCATTCTTCAAACCACTACTTAAACATCTGAAATTGACTAACTCGGGGAACGTAAAGGGAATTTATAGCGCGGACGGGATTGTATCTTATTTCCCTAGCTGTAAAATATCAGCCACACCATCGGAGGCAATTGCACCTCCTTGTTTTTAGGTACGCGCGTCAGGAATTCTAATTTCGGGAGACGTCGGTCGCATCTGACTCCGTCGCCGTATTAGCTCTCTGGAATGGGAAGCGGTGTTTGGACACCGCCACAAGCAAACATCCACTTCTAAGTAACCGCTCCTGCTCAAAGGTTAGCATTCATTTTTGCATGTGATCGTCAACAACGCGATAACGTTCATTTGAAGTGATACCGGGAAACTTCGTAGAGACAGATTTGCCCGAGCCAGAGGGTTTAAGCTTAGAGGCGGGCATTTCGTGAGACAACAAGGTTCCGGATCGATGGACTTGAGACGGCTTCTTTAGTGTGTCAAGTCCTTGTGAGGGGGCAATCCTAAGAGCTGATTTACTGAGTTTGTTTGGCGGGGGTGGGGGGGAATGGCGTCTTTGGCGCGTGTTTGCCGAACCATTACTCGCCGCCTGCGCAGATAGCTAAGCTGAAGTTACTCCGGCTGAAATAAGTACGCTTTGATAGTTAAAAGTCAGTTTTTTCGCTCTTCTCTCTAAACTAAACTAAACTAAACTTTTAAAAATGTCACAAGTATTATTGCTCAAATTAAAAATGTAATCAAATCAAGTTCATTCCTTTTGTTACATTAAGGCATTTACTGCATTACTAGTATTATTACATATTGTTCCATTTTTTTCATTATATCATCATATTTACTAGTTTTACCGCTTTTACCACAATGTCAATAATTTGGACAAACATAAAATAAACTTATTTCCACAAATACTATTCCGAGTTAGCTTTAAGTACAGTTGATACTAAACTTGATTCAGTAAGTAAGAATCCATAGTCCAAAATATACTTAATACGTAGAAATATATGTCACTTAAAATACTACTTAGATGACGTTATTACTATAGGACTAAAATGGAATACCCCAATTCTAGTCATTACACCCTAAAAACCTAATTGACACGGCATTTATATCTTTCTTTATTTATTGGAATAGAAACAGTCGCAAACATAAACCTTGAAAAACTTTTTCAAGTACAATAATTTGATCATCAGTGTTCACAGTTAACATGACAAACCATAATAATTATACTTTATTACTTGACAACGATTTAACACAAAATATAATGAAAAATCTACTCTTTTAATAGCTAAAAGTTTTTATTATTAAACGGTAGCTAAGAGCATCCAATGGTCCCGTTTGCATGATGTCCCTTTCGCTATGTTTCTCTCCCGCTAAATGTTTGTTTTTAAGCTTGCTTATATGTAATTAACATGAATTTAGTATAGTATTTTCCGTGTGGTTGCCGGGTTAGAATAGTGCCACTCCATGTCTTCCCGTAGATGTCGTAAGAGGCGACTAAGGGAATAAGGGCTTGTAGTACTGTTAGGCGATGGGCTTGCAACCTGTCACTAATACACTAGTAAACCTCTTAGCCTGTTAGTGCAAAATGTGGTTACAGAAATATCAGTAAGTCTTTAGGGTTGTTAGTATTTCTGTAGCTCTGCCTACCCCACTCTGGGAATGAAGGCGTGATGTTATGTTTGTATGTATGTAGTATTATTAGTATAGTATTATTAACATCATGATAGCTCTTATTTACGTGACAGTAATGGTGGCCGACTTAAATGCAATACGCAAAGCAATTAAGTATTATCGAGAATAGAACTCCTGTTAACAGCTAGGTATCACTGAATGCATACAGAAACTTTCATCAGGTTCCAACTCCATCCCTTCATTCAGACGTTTGAAGTCACGACCTAACTATCCCGTTGCACATGTTCCGACAAGCTGCGTGGCTCATTAAATTGCCTTCTACTCCCGATCACTTCGCTTTCAAAGGATTTCCTTTTCATTCTCATCCTTATTACATCAGTCACTTATTTGCCATCAGTGAATTATATACTTTAGCTCAAAGAAATTAGAGTCTAGTTTCTAAATAATGTTTGAGTGTGATACGGCTTTAAGCAACGGATTTACAAGCGCGAGTTTTAGAGCGCGCATTCAATTATTAGGTTACGAATGCGAATATTTCAAATAAGCATTCAGTGCTCAGAACTCATCGCGGGGTCCATTTAGTATGGTAATCGGACAGGTGGGCGTTGAATTGTTAACTAGCATTCGTAAGGGAGATGTGAGCTCACGGGGAAAACAGTTTGCTTGGAAATTATAAATTCCTAACAGATTGGTTGTTAATTTTCTCGTTGGGGATGTGCCGTTCTTAGCTTTACTATGATTTTACTCGAAAAGTTTGTAATAAAATAAAATAATGTTCAGATAGATTTGCGTTGAATACAGGCCAGCGTATTTTCTGGATTTTGAAACAATGAAATTGTTTTCTAGTAATTATAAATTTATTGTCCGTAAAATAATAATAAAGCCCCCCTCAAGTCGCTCCTACTTTTCAAATTAATTATTATATTGTTAAGTAAACCTGAAAACGAGTTCTAAGTAGTTTTTTTATGTTAAGGAGTAGGCACACGAACACTTAGGCCACCTGACGGTAAGTGGAATCTGAGGCCCATCGACAAATAGAACTCTCAAGACTATAATCCTAAGACCTCAAATGCATTGCCAACCCTGAAGATTACGATGGAATGCTTCTATGCTAGTAATGTCACCGGTTGTCTTATCCCCACACCGGAACACAACAATGCGAACACTGTTGCTTGGCGGGTGGTTGATGGTGGTAGCGATCCAAAAGGACCCTGCGCAGGGTCCTACCACCACTAAATAGACGAATTAAAGGAAAAAAAAATCATTCAATCTCCCGTATTTTAATGAGATTTGGGGTGGAAGCACTTATATCTAAATTATATGACACTTTAGGGTATTTTTTTGTCTTTACTCATTTTTTACGAGTATATTGTCATTTCTTCTTAGCTGATTCCAGCTGAGTCTAACATTTTAGTTGTTTCGAGAATACTTGCTTGGAATGTATTATAACAACGGAAGTTCAAGCGATAACTGCTCAAGTTTCTTTATCTTTACATAGTAATTACAAAGTCGTTTTTTGCATCAGTATGTCTGTCTGTCTGTATGTGTAACTGGCAACTCCTCTTAAACCACGCAACGGATTTTAATACAGTTTTCACCTTTAGTTAGATGATTTTTCAATGAAGTTTTCTACGTATTATAAACTAGTTCTTTCCTACGTAGAAGTAATTTATCGCTAGTCACAAATTTTTCGGGATAAAAGTATCCTATGTCCTTTCCCGGGACTTAAACTATCTCCATACCAAATTTTATCTAAATCGGTTCAGCAGTTTATCCGTGAAAGCGTGACAATACAGCCAATTTGACAGAGTTACTTTCACATTTATAATGTTAGTATAGAATAGATGTTAAATAAAACACAGTAACAGAAGCGAAGCAAGTAAACTACTAAGAAAAATCAAGATTTCTATTGAACAACCTTGATCAATTCCATTGAACACCGATCCCGATGTCAATGTTCTCACCTCGTGATATATCACCTACTCTAAGTCTCTTACTAGCCCGCGTCGACTAGCGGTTACAGTGAAGATGTCGGTGCCGCGACCAGGATATCGTGTCGGTCCACATTCCACTCGTTGGCCGCTCGCCAGCTTTTACTGCATTAGGCTGCCCTAATCGTCTCTACAACTATAAAAATTTCGCAACCGAGTTAGCCATTATGAACTCGAGTCATTAAGCTATGAAACTTAGTGGAATAGCATTAACAGGGGTTTTTAATATTGCGTATGTATTATCGTTGGCCTTTGTATCTTTAAAAGATGATTTAAGCGGCGTTGGTTAACACTTAGCTGAATAAAGAAAAGAGCTAATAATTATAAAATAGACAAAAATATAACAGGGATGTTCAAACTTATTCCTTAAAGGGATCTCTTCCAGTTAAAATTTCAGCGATGAAAACGAACAGCCAAATAAGTTCAACTAAAAAAGAAATTAAGGTATATTAAACTTATTAAAAAAATTACAACTGTACTTTAAATATTTCTGTAAATAATGAGATGAATTGTATAATATAAATTAAAAATGTAATCATTTTCAAAAATTACTGTATATTATTATGTCAATGTGATATGTAAAACATTATTTTTACCGTCTAAATATAATTATACGGAGTTTTGACAGCTGTCGTATCGGACTTTTTAGAAGCCGCGATTAAGTTATGCCCATGTCTATGTAACACATAGAACTACATTATGCATGTAAATATAATCCAGTATGACTATCAAACAAAGCCCGGTACAGTGTTAAGCCTGCAAGCAAACGAAGACCATTGTAATGGTACAGACCTAATGCCCATTGTAATCCGATCGGAAGGCGGAGTGCCCCAACTTTCGTTATTAAACGCGGTAAATCTGGCTTAGTTCTAACTCCAGTCATATCGAGACTGCGTCGAACTTTCAACTACTAATGCACTTGCGCTCATTCATAACTGGCGAGGAGACAGACGGAGTTAGTTACTGAGTAGGATTTAATTATAGCTCGTAACTAAAAGGGCGGATTATGCTTTTTCTTTGTTTGTACGTACATTTACGGATAATAAACGAAACTCCCTATTAGCTAAGTGTGTTAATAAAAAAATGTATGATTTAAAACAAATGAATGAGTCCAAAAATGGTTTGTCAAACGCGTTCAAGAAGTTATACAGGTCACAAATGTTATGTAATAAATTACTATTTATCCTGTATTTTTTTTAAAATCATCACTATTTTCACCCGACTGCGCGACGCAAAGGGCGGTAATGTGTTTCACAGCCTATATATGTATGTTTGTTGCTTTGTGGCGATGTCAAAACTAAACGCGTAGTCCGATTTCGATGATTCTTATGTCAATCGATTTGTCTTATTCATTATGTTTCATCATATTATGATTAATACTTCACACCTCATTTTCCTAATTCTTCACCTCGTACTGTTGTATTTATATATTCACCTTCGTTTTCAGTTTCATTTATTTTTCTTTTGAGCAAAAAAACTGTTAACACACATACATACTCAACTACGTATTTTATTATATTAAAACCTAAACCTTCTCGATACTTCAAACTTTCATGCAACCAATCAACGCTACGCCACTTAGCAACTCCTTTAATAGTCGTAATTGCCAAACTTACCTCCGCATAGTTTCTTTGATAAATCTTTCGCCAAGTAATTTGAATAGAGCGCTATCGCACATCCCTCTGATAAACTTGAGAGGGGAACTAATAAACCTAATTACCTCTCAAGACTTTGATCTGATTACCACACGTGGTTATTAACGCTACGTGTGGGCAAATATTTGATAGATGGAGTTCTTGGGGTTATGATACATGCATACATAACATCACGCCTTCATTCCCAGAGTAGGGTAGGCAGGGCTACAGAAATACCAACAACTCTAAAAAGACTCTTGATCATTTTTGGAGTTTTATATAATTTAATTAATAGTATCAATTAATGGAGACGGAACTAGAATAAGCAATCAAATATTGGAATGAAACGTTTTATCTTAAATATCGTTTTGTATTCAAGCTTAATTGATTTGTAAAAGCAACCAAAACTAAGGGTCGTATTACACAAAGTGTCTTGTTATTGTCGAGAAGCCGAACACCTTTGTGTGAAATGTCTTAATTTGACATCATATCCCTTCTAAGGTTGTCTTGAAGAGATCGCTAATAGCCTGTGGTTTGCTTACATTTATAATTGTGCTGTTTCTCTGTACAATACTGTGTTGTATTGTATATTATTTAGTTAATTGAGTTTAAGTGATATAGATGAAACCGCGAAGTCATGTAAAACTGCCGTTTCTGACGAGTCATAAGACGTAGGTTTTTTTTATGTATTTATTTATTTATTAGTGCCACTCCATGTCTTTCCGTGGATGTCGTGAGAGGCGACTAAGGGAATAAAGGCTTGTAGTACTTTTAGGCGATGGGCTTGCGACCTGTCACTAATACACTGGTAAACATCTTAGCCTGACTATGCAAAATGTGGTTACAGAATTATCAACAAGTTTAGAGTTGTTGGTATTCTGTGGCTCTGCCTACCCCACACTGGGAATAAAGGCGTGATGTTATGTATGTATGTATGCATTTATTTATTAACAATATGATTGAGGATGGACCCTTCCTTTGTAGGTCCATTTTCAAGCCAATAATTTTGAAACAGAACTGTCTAATTCCCTTTAACTCTCATCTTCGGGTTCGCAATAAATTCATGTTTTTTTTTAATTATCTAAATATATTTTTTTATTTTGGAAATAATTATAGTTAAATCCTACAGCAAATTTAAAAATTTAAACATGAACTTAACCGGTGCCTGGAACTCTCTACGAGTCATAAAGATAAAATAAATTGAAAATTCACACTCAAGATTCAGGATTTAATATTTAAATCAGGATTTATATGCTTAAGATGAAGTAGAAAAAGTCTTTTTGCCTGATCGACGACTCAACGAAGCACCCCCGAGCGCCAGTGGCGCCACAATGAAGTTAATTTCCTTAACCAAACACCGCCTCGCCACTCCAACTAAACTAACTCCATACCTTTGTGTCGCCGAGTATTTTCTACAGCCATTCCGAGGATATACTGTTAAAGCGATTACACAGTTGGTCAATTCTACGGCTTTGAGAGTTGATTTTTGCTTCACAGATTTCATTCGGTTAAATGCATTTCTTAATTACGTATTTGCCCTTGCATCGAAAACAACTCTTCGGTGTTTAAAGATCTCTAACTGCAATAGTTATTTGTGCAATAAGAGGGCAAAGTTGGTTATTGCGGCGAGTGTTGATTTTGAATCCCGAGCTAACGAATGATTCTAGGTGAGAACCCTGAGTGCAGCGAGGGATTCAAAGACACGAGATGCAAATCATTTTTGTCTCGTGTTGCAATATTTTTTTTACCTTAGCAACGAGTAAATATATTTTCTAGTTATATATTTACCTTCAGGTGAAAAAAACAACATAGTAAAAATAAAACGACATCTTCCAGCCGCCCGCGCGCCACCTTTATTGGAAACAAAAATTAAACTGATACTTTGTCACACGCTCGCAGCAAAATCGAATTTTGCTCACTGTCTTAAAACAGCAAAACCACCCTTTTTGAGGTGCTGAGGCGAATAAATATTTTTATGTGTTTTAAAATGTGGAGCAACTCTGTTTTTTATCAGGGTTCCGAGCCCAACAGGACTTTATTAATATGCCTACTGTCCTGTTGGCCTCCTGTCCTCGTGTCTCCTGTCCGTCTGTCCGTCCGTCCTAACTTCAAAGAGCTGTATCTTTTGAACAGTAATAGATGCGGGATTTTTATTTTCAGAATATGTCTTATTACTGCGGATTTACCTACAAATATTTTTTTTTGAGAAAGTTATGTAATAAACGGGATCACAATACAAGAAACGTTTTTTTCAAAGTATTGTATTTTTATTTTATTTTGAAAGCGTCAAATTTGGTATGATTATAGTACAGTTAATAAAAACAACACATACACTTGGCGTCAAAAATATCGCCCCTCCTCGGAAAATAATTACAACCGACTTTAAACCCTATTTGATCAAGGACAACAATATGATTGTTAGGTATCATTTGAAAGGTAATAAAGTGTTTTTTTAGGAAAATTAAAAAAAAAAGGATTTTTCCTTAGGGTCAAAAATTAAAGGAAATGACATTGCGAACAGTTGAAAAATGTTTATTCAAGTTTAAATTTACAACAATAAATGGATAACAAAATTTTACAAAAGGTGCCTAAAATTAACTTAAAACCTAGTGTTACCCCCCCTTGCCCTTATCACTGCCTTTAAACGGTCTTTCATTGATCGCACCAACTTTACGATGTCCTCTTGTGGAATGTTGCCCCATTCTTCGATGACTGCGTCCTGAAGATCTTGCAGGGTGGTAGGGGCGGCATCTCGTGACCGAACCCGTCGCTTCAGCTCGTCCCAAAGGTGTTCAATCGGGTTTAAGTCAGGACTCCTGGCTGGCCACGGCAAAACGGGAATCCCGACCTCCTCCAGATAATCCCGAACAATTAATGCAGTGTGGGAGCGAGCGTTGTCGTGTCGCCTGTCGTTGCAATAAAGACAGACTCTCGTCTCATCGGTAAAGAGAACCTACCTCCATTGCTCAAACGTCCAATCGACGTGGTCGCGGGCAAATTGCAAGCGATCTCTGCGATGCTGTGCGGTCAACATTGGGCCTGTAGCAGCCCTGTGAGCCACGATATCCTTCTCCCGCAGTCTTCTTCTAACCGTAGAGATGCTAACTGATCTTGTCCGAGCTTCTCTGAGGCGTTGTTGCACCTCAACAGCACTAGCGAAGCGATTGCGTAGAGATGATGTCACGATGAAGCGATCATCTCTTTCGGATGTGCAGCGTCGCCGACCAGCCCCACGTCTTCTGATGTAGCCCCTAGTCTCCTGGAACCGCTGAAATACTCGGGGGACAGCATGACGGCTTAAATTGAGTTGCCGAGCGACATCACACTGCCGAACTCCTGCTTGCAGTAGTGCAACCACTTGAGCTGATTCAGCAGCGGTGGTCTCCATGTTCGAGGGTTGTTTTCTTGCTTGAGTTCCTTAGATGTGTTCTCTTCGACGTCTGGATAGTGAATGATTGACATTTGACCTTGTACAGGCATTTTATACCCCTGGAAAAGGGCACAACTCGCGACCCTTCAAACGAATATTTGTGCACTTTTTTTTCGAAACGCTCTGATTCATAAGCCATTACGTTTTGTTTAAATTAAACATTATTAATTTAAAACACATTAAACGTGCTTTTAATTGATACTAATATTAATTATGTAACATAATTTCGCTAAGGTCTAGATTAGCTTGAATCTGATTTTCGCGGAGGGGCGATATTTTTGACGCCGAGTGTACTAAAAAATGGTCAAGTGTGAGTTGACCTCGCGCTGATTCGCTTTGATATCAAATCAAATCGGAATATTATATTTTACGGTGCGGCGGTGCGGAACCTTCAGCGCGCGAGTCTGATTCACAATTGACCGGTTTTGACATTATATCAACAGTTGGCGTAGTTGCGTTGTGTGCACGGTGTGTACATAGGGCGCTCGACAGGTTAATGGTCACTGAAACGTCATTTAAGAGGAATTAAGCTTACTTTCCTTTCGTTTCTTATTACCGATGAAATGTTTAACGAGCTAATGAAGAGCTCAGTGAACTACGTCAGTAATTAACGGCCGGTACAGACGGACAGCATTTGAACTGCAAAATAGCAGTAAGAGTGCAGTTCTGATGCAGTTGAAGTAAAGTTACTAAGTAAAAGTAACATCAACTGCATCCGAACTGTACTCGAACTGCCATTTTGCAGTTCAAATGCTGTCCGTCTGTACTGGCCCTAACACAATTGATTTTGTATTCAAGTTGTTACGTTATCGAATATTCAGCTTGTCTCGCTGATCTCATCGTGAGCCAAAAAATATAAGACGGGTGGTTCGAGCTCCGTGTCGTATAAAGCTACCTAATTGAAAATACACGCAGACGGGACAACTTAAACTTGCCGGTTAATGAGCTGCGTCGAATTAACAAGTGATACTTTTAAGAGAATCACAAGATCGACCACTAAGTTTAAAGCCTAGCGCTTGCATCCAAAACCATTCTTAAGTATTACAACTAATTATAAATGGTGTGGTTGCCAGGTTAGAATAGTGCCAATCCATGTCTTCCCGTGGATGTCGTAAGAGGTGACTAAAGGAATAGGGGCTTGTAGTACTGTTAGGCGATGGGCTTGCAACCTGTCACTAAACACACTATACATCTTAGCCTGATTGTGCGAAATGTGGTTACAGAATTATAAACATTTTTTAGAGTTGTTAGTAATTCTGTAGCTCTGCCTACCCCACTCTGGGAATGAAGGCGTGATGTTATGTATGCATAAGTGGTCTCAATAACTGGAAAGTTAAATCAAGATCATTGAGTTAATTTCCAAAGGCTGTCTTTTTCATTTCATTGGTTAATGTTTTTAAAATATTCCTTTCAAGATTATTCCCCATTAAAACGTGTAACAAAAGTTAAATGTAGAAATTTTCTCCCCTTAATGACTTTTAATTACTGAGTTACGCATGCATTTTAACAACTCTGACTTCGTATTTCGTATTTAATTCGGAGTGTCATCAGCTTAGGGAGGCAGGGGGTGGGCTGTTACTCTTTGGAGGAGTTAAACCCGTTCATATTTATTTGGAGCCTCCACTGCTCATTTTTAGTACCCTCCTATTTCCACTTGCTCTTTAATTAGGAAGGCCATGCTGCTTTTTATCTCTCAGTATTGTAGCGTTTTGATTTCAACAGTGTACTTAGCTCTAGCTAACGTTTCTGTTGTTCTAATTACAGTTTCATCTCTACCGCTAATAAGAAACAATCGTATACCTTCGTCAATTATCATTGCAGAGGATTAACTTTATCTTTACGACTCATGAAATTCCTTTGCACAATCTTGAATAAAATTATTTTAACGAGGTTTATATTGGATTGCTTGAATAGCTCTCAGCTTTGAATCTGGCTGGTTACAATTTACAATAACAGCAGTCGTTAGCTTTTTGAATTTGGAACGGGGTGGGGTGGAGGTTTTTCAGGTGGCGCTTATCTGAGTCGCTCGTTCCGCTAATTTCGCTGCAGAAGCGAGCCTCAAGCGCTCTTGGCTGGAAAGCTGAGATGGCTTTTTAACAAGGCGCATCGTACAGTGCTGGATCTAACTCAGCTTGCAACGTGGCATAGTGACGAGACGACGCATTGGAAGCGTGCAGTACTCGCTTTTCATGCTTCAGTCGAGCGCTCTCAAACGAGATTGTATCTCTTTACTACGATGTTGCCGCTGAATTGTATTTCGTGCCGCGGCAGTTCGCGCCTAGAGTGCTTCTCTCCTTTATCAAAAGGTCGTATGTGTAATATATTAGCTAAAAATACTGAACTATGAATGGATATTGATAAAGCTGCAAATGCGATGATTTTTTTACAACAAATGTTATCTTTTTTCTGGTGAGTAGACCTCAAATCGAATCTTGGTGTGACACGGCAGCGTTTAAATTTTGTTTTACTACGTATTTCTGATCGTGTCAAATTGTGTTATATCATCTCACTTTGTTACCCTATATTCGAATACATATTGCAAGTTGGAAATATTCAGATCCTGAGTTCACTTCGCAAAGTTTTGTTTCACTTGGCATAAAGCTGCAAAGTTTTCCCAGAAACTTGTCATGATTTCCAATTTTCAGACGCTTTTGATTGCTAGCATTTTAATTTAGAAAGTCTTCTAGAATTAAAAATTAAATAAGCTAGAAATTCAGCTAAAATTGCACTCAACTTTAGTGAAAAATGCATAACTGTGACGGAGTGAGTTATTAGTTTGAATTCTAGTTCTTATTTTACATCAAAATTGGTCAAGTTTTGTAAAGTCTAGTCACAAACATAAACACAATTGCTTTACTTAAAATCGTGAAGGGTTTACAAAACTACCCCTACTTAAACAAACAGTCACCAAACAAATTAAAGATGATCATATGCATAAAAACTTTATAAGTCTTATATATAACTCCAGTCGAGAGCAAAAAAACTGGTCACGGTTCGCTTAAAATTATACAAACAATGAGCCGGTTTTATTGCACTTGAGTGTATAATAAAGTGGCATAATTACTTGCGCGTAAGGGTGTGCGTTCACAGTCGCCGTGCGGTCACGCACGGGAAATAAATCGCGTCGACGTCACGCTTGCGTCGCGACTCGCAACGCCGCGCTTTGGAGAAAACGCGACCGTAGTCGAGGCTTCTCTATCTATCAATACATAAAACTACGAGTATATATTCATTGACAGACAAAGCATAGTTTAAACCATTGAGTCTAAGTACTTGAAATATGGAGGAAATATTTCTTGGGAGCGATAAGAGAGGATTTTTTGAAAATCGATCCCCAACGGGGAAGTAATAGGGGTTATAACCCCTATAGGGTTTTTTGTCAACGCGTATGAACTCGAAAGAATTCTATAATGTATATCATTTGGACGACAAGTTGGCCTAGTTGGGAGTGACCCTCCGAAGCAAGCCCGGGTTCAAATCCCAGTAAGGGTAGATATTTGTGTGACAAGCACGAGTAATTGTTCCTGAGTTTTGGATGTTTTCTATGTATTTAAGTATTTATTTCTCTATCTAAGTATGTTTATCGTTGTCTAGTACCCATAGTACAAGACTAGAGCTTAGTTTGGGACTAGATCGATTTGTGTGACATTGTGCCGTGATATTTATTTATGTATATTGAAAAGTAATCGATTCAGTTGAGGTTACATTACTGGTTTTTGTTTTTCATTCCATAATTGTTAAACCAGATAATGAGAAAACTTGGCTCTAAAGAATTCTTACATTCAATTGCTATACTTTGTATCACTAATGGGAGGGAAGTATGGAAGAAAAAGTCATAAATGGGATAAGGGCAAGAAAATGAATGCATTACATTGTATCACTAATGTAAGATATTTAAAAGTGTCACAATGGACAGTTTATTATCACGACGTTTAATATGAAATCTCCGCGGCCCTTAGATAATAGTGGTGACGACTGAAAAAAACCTTAAATCTGATCCAATTATGACCTTTTGTTTTTTTTTGTTACTTCTGTAAATAGCTTGTTACTGACTAACAAATTTCAAGAAAATAAGACAGACTTGTTTCGTGTCGCTATCATAATTTGCAATTTAAAGTTAATTTACGACGTTTTATCATAGCGACTATTTTTTTTGGTTTAATAGTCCTGACGTTTATAATACCGGGTGGAAGCACGATATAGCGAACCCTCAAATTAGTATGAATAAAAACCACCCACATTTTCGCCTTTACGACGCGCGTGACACCAACGTGAGTGGTCAGCGCAGTTTGAGGCCACATAAAAAAGGGCGCCACTTAAGAAATAAACGAGACTTGCTTTGTAGTGTTATACGTAACTTTGTAGTTTCCAAAGGTTTTTTCCGCATCGACGAGCACGTGAGAATAATAATACTTAGCCTTCTGTTGTGTGAGCAATTTTGTAAACGATCATCCTTACCTTATTTTGGAAAGATAAAAAAAATACATAAAAAAATACTGGTTAATAATGTTCCCCGCATTTACGTTCAAGAAGTTTTTTTTTATCAAGAACACCCGCGATCTGTTACACCAGGCAGTATGCGGCGCGCGTCGCCGCTGTCTCATTTTTTTCCTCTTAAATTAGAGCGGGACGTCACGTGCAGGCTCCGTGCCTCTCGCTCGAGTAATAATATTCATAATTCACTCTTATTAGAAAGAGACGCGTGACTAAACTCCGGCGACCAATAAAGGTGTCACAAGAGTACGTGATCAGGCACGCGCGTGGAACGCTACAATTGACGCTTAAGCTTGGCGCGTATGCGTGACGCGACAAAGAGTAAGATGTGGGAAAAAGACATGCTGTATTCGCATAGTATAACTACACATAGATAGCGATGTTTTGCTATCACCATTTTTGTGCTTCAATGGATGGGGAAAATGGGGTGTTAACATTTTGTTAATAACCTATGACCACCTGAGATCTATGTATACTTTTATTATAAATGTGAAAGTATCTATCTGCCTGTCTGTCTGTCTATCTGCGTCATGGATAAACCGCTGAACCGATTTTGATGAAATTTGGTATGAAAATAGTTTTAGTTTGAGTCCCGGTGAATGTCACAGGATACTTTTTATCCCGAAATATTGGACGGTTTCTGAGGGAATAGTGATAACTGACTTCGACGCTGACGGAGACAACGGCTAGTCGTTTATGTTACTAAACATAATGTACACGTGGAGCGAATACAAGACTTTACACACAATCCTGTAGATCAACGGATAATATTTTAAAGGAAAATTTTAACCTAGTGAGACTCAATGTGCTATAGGAGGTATACAATCTCGGTAATTTAGTTTAAACTATATTTGAATGAGTATTAAGTTAATTTTTATTTATACCATAATTGAAAATGGCGTTTTTACACGGCGAATAGGTTTCAAAACGATGCATTTGTAAAAGATTTGTCGGTGAAAAGGCAGAGAACCCCAAAGTGTCGTCAATAAGTATTCAATTACCAAAATATACAACTTTGTCAGTTAAAACCGGTTCCAACGTTTATTCTTCCGTCAGATTCCGGAAACCCTTTTCACCCAAGTACGAAATCTCTTAAAACACTAACTTATTCAGCTATCTGCAACCACTCTCACTCCTAGATTAGTTCTAAATAATACGTCTGAACTATTATAATAAATCACTGGTACAATAGTTAACCGGATTCGAAGAAAGTTCGCCTTTCTCTTGCCTCTGAGTGGAGTCCCGAAATAATTGCGACGGGGACGCATGTGTGGGTATAATACAAATCCGGGGCATCGTATATCAAGGGCAGAATATCTTAAGCTATTGTGTGGTTACGTAAGCGGAAGTGTTGACTTCACTTTAGCCGGTGCTGCGTTTAGTCGAGTTGGCGAAGTTAGGAGTGTGTACAGGGCCTCTATTCTACTGCGTTAAAACGATATCGTGTTTGACGTGTTTTAGCATCGTTAATGTCACAGTCGCCATTATTGTAAATGACAAAAGAGTTATCAAAACGTTGACAATACGGAAACAGGTAAAAAACGATATCGTTATTACCTTGTAGAATTCCAGCCCTGGGCCTCTATTCTACTGCGTTAAAACGATATCGTGTTTGACGTGTTTTAGCATCGTTAATGTCACAGTCGCCATTATAACAAAAGAGTTATCAAAACGTTGACATTACAGAAGCAGGTCAAAGACGATATCGTTATTACCGTGTAGAATCCCAGCCCAGTAATCTTTATTTACCTTAACTTCACGGCCGCACTCATAATAAATTAATGAGGATTAAATGGTCCATTAGAGTCAATTTTTCAAAGAGAAGTTTGAATTAGGATGATGTTTTTCATAAACAGTAGCTGGGTCGTTCTACTATTTTACCGACAATACATCGTCATTTTTCTATTTTTAGCGTTTTTCAACTATTGATAATTTTTGATTTTAAAATACGTTGCGTGATTTTTTATTTGGACTAATTAATGATTATTTCGGTGGCGATAATTTTTCTCTTTATGGTGGTTTTTCAGAATATACTGTGACAGAGTGGCCGTTTTCAGAGGAGACTAAATTTTGTATTACCACTCTGTCACGCGATTCTATGAAAAACAAACTTATAAAAAAACACTGGATAGAGGAAGTGAAAGATTATTTAGTACTAATAGATGAATAAATGTTTGGACGTATATTCAAACACTAAAACATTAATAATCAATACTCTAACTGATAACGTATGGTACAATGAGGACAGGCAATTGTCGGTAAAAAAGTAGAATGACCCAGCTAAGGAGAAAAATGAACAACGGTACCCTTTCCATTACGTCACGAAAATTACTCATATATTTATATACTGTCCTCATAAGCCAACAGGCGGTATTTCAAATGACATAAGCATAGCAGATTCAAACCTCACCTGTTAGTATTATGGTCGTACTTGCTACAAGAGTTTTGACTGAGATGCCACTTTTTAGGGTCCCGTAGCCAAATGGCAAAAAACGGAACCCTTATAGATTCGGCATGTCTGTCTGTCTGTCCGTCCGTATGTCACAGTCACTTTTTTCCGAAATTATAAGAACTACACTGTTGAAACTTGGTAAGTAGATGTATTCTGTGAACCGCATTAAGATTTTCACACAAAAATAGAAAAAAAAACATAAATTTTGGGGGTTCCCCATACTAGAACTGAAACTCAATTTTTTTTTTTCCATTAATCCATACGTGTGAGGTATCTATCACAACATCATTTTTTTCTAAACTGAACAGTTTGCGCGAGAGACACTTCCAAAGTATTGAAATGTGTGTCCCCCCCCCTGTAACTTCTAAAATAAGAGAATGATAGAAGTAAAAAAAATATATGATGTACATTACCATGCAAACTTCCACCGAAAATTGGTTTGAACGAGATCTAGTAAGTAGTTTTTTTTAATACGTCATAAAAACATTGATCAAAGCTACAACGAACTTTTATATTATGTTACTTGCTGCTACGGAACCCTTCATGGGCGAGTCCGACTCGCACTTGGCCGCTTTTTCTCTAAAAGCAGTGGTAGTTCATTGTCGTGACGTAATGGAAAAATTACCGTTGTTAATTTTTGTCCTTAAAAGGTTATTTTTTGGAAAACACCCAGAAACAAGTTAATTGTATTTTAAACGTACGGCCGTTCGATGCACGAAGTATCAAATAATTATAAAATCTTTACTGGTAAATCATAAATTTAAATTGGGAATATTTGATAAGTAACCAGATAGTTTTTAGTTCATGTTACACATTTAAGGGCAACATTTTTAGTGCTAGGTATTTAAGTACAAGAAAACTTGGGATAAGGTTTCAGCTGTGGACGTTGTGTAGGCAGTGACGTGGCATGCAAGCGACTTGCAACTGTCAGAATTTAAATTTAATTTGTGTTCCTGAGCTAGTATTATTTTATGTCAGCCGAAGTGTTGACTTCACTTGAGGCTGTGCTGCGTTTAGTCAAGTTGAGTTGGGGAGCATACACAGCATTCTTTATTTATTTAACCCCATTGTAAGTTTTATGTCTTTGAATAATTCTTGTTATTAGGTTTTAGTTGCAGAATTTATTTAAGTGACGACATGAGCAAGCGATTCGGAAACGTGAGAATATGATTTCATTTTGTGTTTGGGTCATACACTCTTAAAAACAAAAGTTGTCTCTCCTGTGGTCAATAGTTACAAGCTCGTGTGCATATAAGTTATGTTTTTATATGATAGGTCTAAAGCAGTCCTGACGGTGTCTTTGCGGGTATGGGCTTAGCCAGAAAATTAGGCCTTAAAAACGTATTTATTTCCTCGTAGATTGGTCCGATTTTGATAAGCGGTCCACTTACCATCAGGTGGCCTGAGTGCTCGTGTGCCTTCTCATTAACATAAAAAAAGGGTTGACTGGAAGAGACATTATAAGCGATTAGTTCGCCTGTGTACCTTATCAATATTGATGCAAATGTCTTGTAATTGTTTATGTGCCATAAAGAGTTTACATATATACATAACTGTTGAAAAGGTAAAAAACCATGACATATTGGCGACCCCCTCCCTTGATTTTCATCAAACTAAGAACCAAGCTGATTTAAATAGCCTTCTTTTAAAATCCAAATATAAATCAGTCTCTCCGTTTGGGAGATACGGTGCCATAGACAGACACAGAGATACACAGATACACACATACATGGATAAACTCGTTAAACTTAATTAACACCCTACTATTTGTGACCGAGATTAAGTTAATATTAACAAAAAGGAATCACATATATAGACTACAATCTACTAAGATGGAATGTCTCTATGCTAGTAATTTCACCGGTTGTCTTATCCCCACACCGGAACACAATAATGCAAACACAACTGATTGGCGGTAGGTTAAAGGATAAAATGGCGGTCGTGGTCAGGATGGACCCTGCATAGGGTCTTACCACCACAGGCTACAGCTTTTTTATGGAATAGGTCAATACAAAACTGTTCTTCACTACATACTATAAAACAAAGTCGCTTCCTGCTGTCTGTCCCTATGTATGTTTAGATGTTTAAAACTACGCAACGAGTGCTGAGATTAGTACTAGATTTTCTAGATTAGTGCCAAGATTGAAAAGGCCATGCTTCGATGGTTTGGTCATTTGGAAAATATGTATGAAAGAAGATTGACGAAAGAGATACATAGTGCGAAGGTGAGTGGAAGGGTAGGAAGGGGCCGCCTTAGGCGTACTTTTTCGAATTAATTCGGAGAAATTCTGCAAAAGGGCAGAATCCTAAGTACCCGAAACCGACGTGCATGCATGACTCGATATATGAATGTGGAAGAAGCGAAAGAGATTTGTCAGGATCGTTGCATGTGGAAATAAGTGGTCTGCCTACCCCTCTGGGAAACAGGCATGATTTTATGTATGTACCTATGTAGATAGAGTGAATCAAAACTTTTTTTTTTGTTTTGGAGAAGGCACACGAGCACTCAGGCTACCTGATGGTAAGTGGAATCTGAGACCCATAGACATTTGAATTCTCAAGACTGTAATCCTAAGACCTCAAATGCGTTGCCAACCCTGAGGATTAAGATGGAATGCCTATATGCTAGTAATTTCACCGGTTGTCTTATCCCCACACCGGAACACAACAATGCGAACACTGTTGCATGGCGTGTGGTTAATAGATAAGATGGTGGTAGCGATCCGGACGTACTCTGCACAGGGTCCTACTACCACTAAAAATAAAAAATATATATAGCGTGTAAATTTCATACGGGCATATATTTTATCCTGACGTAGTTAACGATCATACAAATCATGTGAGAAAGATATTTTGTTGGTAACTTTTATTATTGAGGAGCAGTAATTTTTTTAAAGTTTGTCTTAGGAGCAATGTACGAAGTGTGCGAGCGTCCATCGGTCGTCAATGTATCGCCCGTATCCAAGTGCAAGGACGAAATGTGTGAAAACTAAATACCAATCTCAGGCGAGTGCACCGCCTGCACCGAAATTGACTTTCATGGGCGAAGTAAACAAATGGCGAACCATAACAATTCGTGAGCATAACATGACTATTATGTAGATGCTTTAATTTAATTGCGCAATGTCATACATTGCTTGCTGAATTAATTAGTAAGAAAAAAAGAAATACAACTAATGTTGTTGTTACACACGTTTTTATGTTAATTAGGGTGTATATTAACTATTGTTAAAATATATGCCCGTATGAAATTTACACGCTGTATGTATAATACTTTATCCCGGAGCGAAGCGAGAGCGGGTCGCTAGTATATTTATATTTAAGACAAGTACAGTCAAACTCAAAATGTATAGTAAGTGGAGCATCGGTACAGTTGATTCTGGCAGCGGGTTCGATGCTGGCGGCAAGCCAAGCGTTACGTATTCATGCCTAGGTACTCGCCGGGCACCGAATCCGCGACCCTCGGCGAACACTGCATACATTACGGCTAACAACTTACCTGAAGGGATAATAAGGGTTACTTATGTGCTGAAGAAACTATACATATAGACAAGCGTGTACTTCTACTTAAGGGGTCGATAAACGTTCAAATTTTACGAAAATGTGTGACCGGCAACTGGTTCTCTGCCTTTTCGCTGACAAATCTAACAAAGGCATCGTTTCGCAACCTATTCATTTGCCAACCCACTTTTTTTTTCTGTAACGACAAATATTTCAGGATTTATATAACACTAACCTAACCTAACTTATAGGGTCCTGAAGTAAATCCAGAATTATATAAAGTTTCGGAAAAAAATGCTGGTTGTCAAATAATACAATACTATACAAATACTCTTTATTGAACACCAAAAAATGAAAAATTAAAACAGAACTCAGAACAGTACATTTTAATCAACAGGCGGTCTTACCGCTAAATAGCCATCTCTTCCAGACAACCTTGTAAGAGAAATAACTGAGGACACAAATTCATGGCAGGCGGTGTGAAATAATTCGTTCAGAACTCAAACTAAATAACTACAAGAAACAATTAAATTATGATAATTATGTTTGTTAAATGAATCATTTGTGAAACATTGGTTATGAAATGGGTTTACATTCATCTGGCATAACTTTTTGTGGCATAATCATCACTTGGCATAATCATCATTTAGCATACAGTCATTTTTTTCAGAAACCGTTTACTTTTCAGGATTGTTCTAAAATAAACCTAACCTAACCTAATGGGCTCTATGCAATGCTATTTTAAATAATCCTGAAAAGGATACGGTTTCTGAAAAAAAGACTATGCCAAATGATGATTATGCCAAGTGATGATTATGCCAAAAAAAGTTATGCCAGATGAAGAAAACGCATGAAATGATAGGATCCCCCGGCAATTATTAGCGTGTAGTCTTAGCAGAGTGTGGTATGCTGCGTTGTTAAGGATGCGTTTGGTATTCACTAATTATATTAATTGGCCCACATAGCATAGCACTGTTGGAAACTGGTAGCTTTCGCATCCTCACATAGCTGCGTAGTACATCTTTCTATTATTCTTAATTTTCTGATAAATTTGACGGCGATTGTAGTTATGGTCTTAAAGCCAGCAGCTGCATTAAAACACGGCATTTTTTTGGATAAATTACTTCTTCATCGAGTTCCAGAGTTTTTTTGACTGATGCTCCAAAACTCAGTGGCTTATAGCATTTAATATTTAGGATCTGAGTACTCAATATAAGCAACGTTAGTCAGGATAACTTACCAAATTTAGGAAAGTAAAAAACAGTGTTATATTTTCTACATTAAATAAACATAGCGACTAAATGCGTGAACGCTTCAAGATTGTATTAAAAATAATGCAACATTATTAGTTGACACAGAGTTTTATGAGAAATAAATCCTTCTAACTATCTAACGTTAACTCTCGCTAGTTACCCAAGACCATCAATTCATTTCAGCACCGTCTCTTATGAAAACGGGCACCAATTTAGAGCGCGAGATAAAATGAAGCACCTTCGTGCATAATTTAAAACGTAATAAAACGCCGTGGAACACTCCTAATTAGACAATAAAATTCCTCCCGAGGCGAGGATACGAATCAAAGGAGAATCCGCGCTGGATTAACTGAGAGACGACAAATTTAATTATTCACGTGGGAGACGTTCTACTTTCACACGCAACTTGCGAATACATGGAAAAACGCGTGATTTAATTTCGAAACCGCCGTTCGTAATCGAGTAAGCGTGAAAGGCTTGCTATCGATTGTATAAAAGAATACCTCCTCTTCTAATTGACTCACAGTCTTGCGAAGTCACTTCACAGCTCGTTGAATTTCCGCTCTGAAAATACCTTTGCGGTAAACTGTCCCGGCGTATTTTGAAATGTGTATTTCAACCTAATCCTCGTAGAACTAGGTCGAGTTAAAACGAGAAAATAGAGGTATTTCTAGTTCTCTTGAACTACTTATTGGCGCGAGTTGCGACCGTAAATGCTACACGAGTTTGTCATAGAAAGTGTTCATTATCGAGTAAGTTGCCGCGTTGAAGCGAAGTTGTGTAGTGTCAGTCGGCAAGTTCCACTCCGGTCAATGGGCACTGATTGCACTGCACTGACTCAATTATCGATCTCGCGATGCGATTTCCCGGGAGTTTAACTCCCATTAGAATTTATTATCTCACGGCACCGTGTTCCAGTGATGTTGATTACCTAATTATCAAAGTTTCAACGTGTTTTCCCACTAAGTTTGCTTCGGAGGTGAACAGCAAAACTCGTTTTCAAGAACAATACAGGTTTCGCAAACGTTAGCAATATTCTCAGAAAAGCGCTTGTTGTATGCTAAAGTTGAGATTTAGCCTTGTATTTTTTTATCTTTTTCCGACTAAGTACCCAAAACAAAACATGAAGTTTGTATATATCCATGTATTTTGTAACCTCCTGTAACTAAGCTAAACTCCTCGACGGACTTTAAAGTGTGGTATCGTTGGATTGATAAGTACAGTCGACGTCATAAATATTTTTACACTTTAGTACCTTGTCACTTTCATTCATTGAAACAATTTCATATATTATATTGACGTCGACTGGTACCCAAAGACTGTCATACATAACTGTCTGCCTGTCTTCCAATGGGGTAGGCAAAGACTATAGAACGCCAGGTGCACCGATCGCTTCATACAACTTTCGCTTCACCTACATTCATCAACCTCTTCGTGTACAATCGAAGTCATAAACATGTTTACACTTTAATACATTCATATAAACATAAAATCACGCCTTCATTCCCAAAGTGGGGTAGGCAGAGCTACAGAAATACCAAAAACTCTAAAAAGACTTGTTGATAATTCTGTAACCACATTTTGCACAATCAGGCCAAGAAGTTTACCAGTGTATTAGTGAAAGGTTGCAAGCCCATCGCCTAATAGTACTACAAGCCCTTATTCTCACTATTTTAACGACTATTGTAACCTGGCAACCACACGGGGTAAAATTATCTATTATCTATTTAACGTCTATTAATCTGTTGTAAGGTATTAAAGTGTAAACATACTTAAGACTTCGATTGTAAAGCCTGACAAGATTCTATTTGGCCCTATTTCAATACAAATTTATATGGAAATAGAGTCAAATAGAATCTTGCCAAATAGAATCATGGTGTCATAGGCTTATAACCTCCATTCCTAACTTCTCTATCAGAGTTTATTGAACTTCTCTATCAGATAAAGCGGTATCTAACTCTATTAAGCTAAGTGTTTACCACGCTAAGTGTATATAACACTTGTTTGGCGACAATTTAATTTGCAAATGCTGTTTGTAGAGTAAACAAATTAGCCGGTAATCCTCAGGTGTCGCGGACTGTTAGCGTGTACTGGTGTCCGGTTCAAACACAAGATGTTTGCTGAGACGGGCTGCAAACACCACTATTGACGACCAAAGCTTACTGGCTGTTTGCCTGATCAGATTATAGATATATTATAACCAGAAATGCTGCGAATTTCAAGAATCATTATTCCTCGGAATTGCTTAACCATCCTCATTAGATCGAGAAATAATCCACGCTAATCCGCAACGATAACTGGGCCTCTATTCAATTCGGTAACAACCATGTTGTCTTTGATGTGTTATGGCATGGCCGCCATTACTATCTAGTGAATAAGAGCTATCAAAACGGAAATAACATAATAGCTTAGTCATAACATGTTAACGTTGTATCTCGACTAGTGGACACGGTTTCTGTAGGAGAACGTATCGAAACATTTTTTTACATTATTATTTTATTTGTTTGCTTTTGTGATTTTTGACACGTTTCGAAACGTTTTGCCGCTTAATAACTCATGATATTTTTATTTTTATATTAATACTAGCTACCCGTTAGCGGTTTCGCCCCGCTGCAATTTTTTGACTTTTCCCAAATCCCGGTAAGGGCAGATATTTCTGTGATGAGCGCGGATATTTGTTCCTGAGTCTTGGATGTTTTCTATGTATAATTAAGTATGTATTTCTCTATTTAAGTATGTTTATCGTTGTCTAGTACCCATATTACAAGCCTAGAGCTTAGTTTGGGACTAGGTCAATTTGTGTGACATTGTCCCCTGATATATTTTTATTTTTTTATTTTTTTTCTTTCATAAGAACCAGCTTCTCCTGACGATAAAGAACACAACAAACAAAGAATTAGCGAAATCAGTCCAGCCGTTCATGCGTGATGCCGTGGCCAAGGAAAATAGGATTTTTTTAATATATTATATAGATTCATTGTTTTATATAATTCTAGGTTAAGTTCTATCATTGTCATAAGCAATATAAAAAAAAAAAAAAATTTTTTTATCTTTTGAAACAGGTTAAAAACAATATTGTTTTATCGAGCTAGAATCACAGCCATAGGGGTTACCATGAAATAGCTAAGCAATTCAATTTACGGTGAAAGAAAGACACAGAAACGCGTGTGCTATAAGCTCTGTTCCTTACGGTCATCCTAAACTAAATTACTTAAGAAAGTCATGGTAACCTCCCTGTTACATCTACATAAAAAACATTTAACAGTTATTCTGTTACGGAATAAACATCAATTTCCAAATGTGTTTCTGTTCTATAAGAAAATAAAGACATCAAGTATCCTCTTTGCCTCAGTAGAACATACTTTTGCTCTTATGAACATTGACATAACTCTTTGTTGGAAACTGATGGAGAATCGAGTCTGCGTATCAATGTGGGTTCGTGGAGCCAAGCAAAGGAGACCTGAAGGGTGAACGGAGTAATTTGCTAGACAGAGTTCTGTTTGA
The DNA here is from genome assembly GCA_949316455.1 of Acleris holmiana. Lineage (NCBI taxonomy): Eukaryota > Metazoa > Arthropoda > Insecta > Lepidoptera > Tortricidae > Acleris > Acleris holmiana. Next base: position 23,667,614 of record OX438763.1, on the reverse strand, counting down.
GTGGTGATTATTTAACAAGAGGCATTAAGTGAGGGGCTGCTGGCTAGTTTATTGGGTAATTAGGGTGGCGCTTTACGAGCGGCGCCTCTGCAGCGTTTTTACACCGGCCGACAGGATGCCATGCCTTTATTTATTCTTAACAACACTTCAGAACCAATTGTATTACCGTAAAACGGGGCGAATAGGAACACAACCTGGGCCTCTATTTTTTTTTTAATTATTGTTCAAATAATGTACATAGCATTTATAATTAAACAACTACCTCGCCAAACTGACAGTACCTACAGATTGTGTTCTACTACGTTTTAACGATATCGCGTTTACGTGTTTTAGAATCGTTTTTGTCACAGTGGCCATTATTGTAAATGACATAAGAGTTATCAAAACGTTAACAATACGGAAACACGTCAAAGACAGAATCGTTGTTACCGTGTAGAATTCCAGCCCTGAAATAAGGCATACATTGTTACAAATACGAGTTAAGAACAAGTATTAAATGAAAATAACGTACCGATCTATTGGAATTTATTTAAGTCTTATAATTAGTAACATGCTTCATTTTAGGTTGTGTCCCTTAGTCCCTATTCACCCAGTTTACGGTACGCATTAAATGATGCTATCTCTAACAAGCCGTTTTTCTCCCTATATTTAATTTTGCCTAAACGCCTTGCCATGCTTTAAGTTTCATATTTGTTTTCTTACTGTCCAATCGTCTCTTTCTCTTTTCACATTCTTGGCAAAGCGAGAATTTAATAAAATTATGACCGTGAAAATATAATTATGTATGTGTGTTTAGCACACCAAGCCTATAGTGCCAATAGTAAAAAACTTGAGTTTAGTTTGGGATTAGGTCAATTTGTGTGTCTTTTTTTTTTATTTGTGTGATTGAAGATTGAAAAGGGCATGCTTTGATGGTTTGATCATTTGGCAAGAATGGATGAAAGAAGATTGATGAAAGAGATATTATACAGTGCGATAGTGAGTGGAAGGGTTGGAAGGGGCCGTCCTAGGCATACTTTTTTTAATCCATTCGGAGAATTTCTGAAAAAGGGCCCAATCTTAAGTACCCGAAACCCACGTGCATGCATGACTCGATGTATGAATTTGGAAGAAGTGAAAGAGATTTATCAGGATCGTAGCAGGTGCAAAGAAGTAGTCTCTGCCTACCCCTCTGGGAAACAGGCGTGATTCTTATATATATTTAATCTTAGGACAGTTAACTTAACTTTTGACATTGCTATCGTATTGTTTAGGACCTAGCCGCTATTATTGTTAATTAAGAGTTGACATGCATTACATTACAGTGCCCTCTTAGGGTTTATGTTAGAGCATTTAATTTATTAGAACATCTTTGTAAATACAACATAAGGCAATAAAGTGTATGACTACGACTATATGACTATAATAAGAGCTAATATAAAATTCACAATATAACATGTTAAAAGGAATAATGTTTAAGGTAAACTTAAATTTATTTTTTTATATGCTTTCTACCGGGATCTTTTATGTCGTTGGATGCAAAATTCATGAATAAAAGAATAACAAGATTAAATAATATTTAAAAAAATATGCAACAATCATACACAATATTGAATTTGATCCAGTTTACCCCCATCGCTACCACCATCTTACCCATTAACCACCCGCCAAACAACAGTGTTCGCATTGTTGTGTTCCGGTGTGGGGATAAGACAACCGGTGAAATCACTAGCATAGAGGCATTCCATCTTAGTCCTCAGGGTTGGTAACGCATTTCAGGTCTTAGGATTATAGTCTTGAGAATTCAAATGTGTATGGGTCTCAGATTCCACTTACCATCAGGTGCCCTGAGTGCTCGTGTGCCTTCTCAATAAAATAAAAAAATAATAAAAAATGTTGAAACGTATGTAATGTATATCTATTTAACCTGAGTTTTTTTATTTAATTTAAACGCAATTAATCTATGAGTGATGACTTGAATAATAATAATGACGGTCAAGAAAATATAACTATCGTAACGTTGACAATACGATAACATGTCGAAAGCAATATGGTTTTGCCGAGTAGAATACAGGCCTTGTAAACCTGTTTGTTTACCCACCGGATAATTACACGTGTTCTGCTAATGTAAACAGGTTCATAACTTTCGTATTGGTTTCGAGAAACGTCCTTGGTTATAATCTCATTTCAGGCTTGAATAAAGTTCTCGTTAAAACATAAATTATGTTACTTCTGTCTCACTGGGCACCTCGCGATGAAAGAATATAAGTGACTCGACAATTAAGGATTGGATTTATAACGTGTAATCCAAACATAATCAACGTTTATCATAAATTTGGTAAGGGTTTTTTATGCCAAGGTGAAACCGTGTGATTCCCGGGCTAGAATAGTGCCACCCGTGACTTCCCGTGGATGTCGTAAGAGGCGAGTAAGGGAATAAGGGCTTCTAGTACTGTTAGGCGATGGGCTTGCAACCTGTCACTAATATACACTAGTAAACTTCTTGGCCTGATTGTGCAAAATGTGGTTACAGAATTATAAACAAGTATTTTTGTAGTTGTTGGTATTTCTGTAGCTCTGCCTACTCCACTATGGGAATGAAGGCGTGATGTTATGTATGTATGTATAACCGCCCCTAAAGTAATTTAACTTACTATCAACTAAAACTAATCAAAGTACATTATAAATAACCTCAATTTTTAGGGTTCCGTAGTCAAACTAGGAACCCTTATAGTTTCGCCATGTCCGTCCGTCCGTACTCTTAGTACTAGAAAGCTGCAATTTGGCATGAATATGCATAATAGTCACGTCAAGAAAGTGGTATACTAAAAATTAAAAAAAAAGCACCCTTCAATTATTTTTTTAGGGTACCTCCTCTACACGTAACTTGGGAATGTATTTTTTTTTCGCGTCTACCCTACAGTGTGGGGTGTTGTTGGATAGGTCTTTTAAAAATATCACAGGTTTGTGGTAACAGTTTTTCGAGTAAGTAATCCGTTTGTAAAATATTAAGCTTTAAAGTGCTAATGTTTGTTAGACATAGAGCCAAAACTACAAATACTAAAAAAATTGAAAAAAAAGTTAAATGAAAGAACATTAACGAATTTTAAAGGAAAACCATCACGACTAAGTAGACATCATTGATTCTTGAGATACAGGCGATTAAAGTGTTTATACCTACTAAAATCATTTAAGACCGCACCAATAATTGGTCAATTATTGACTTTTAATAGAAAATTAGTTATTACTTGTTGATTTTTATATTTGTAGTACTTAACGTCTTCGGAACCCTACACTGAGCATGGTCCGACATGCTCTTGCCCAGTTTTAAATATAATCTACTACATTATAGTCACTACGTAGTAACTAAACTATAGTGTCTTAAAATATATGAACATGCAAAAAACAAGCACCTTCCGTTTGTTTATCGCGTGAACGTAGTGCAGTTGTGCACTTTTGCAACGCCTGCATATTACTGCAGCGGCGTTTCAGCACCGTTCATAAAGTGTAAAATAATGCGGCATGAACCGCTGAGGCATGCGCTGGGTTACGCGTGCGGCATGCGGCGCCGTGCGGCAATTTAATAAGCCGCGGTTTTATTCTATAACGAGGCAAGGACAAGTCACGATGTTGATCGAGCTGAAGCCAATAGATAAATAAATATCACCCCTGATATTGATATGTGGCAATGTCCCCACATTGCCACACAAATTGACTTGAACCTAAACTAAGCTCTAGGCTTGTACTATGGGTACTTCTTCTTCTGCAGCATTATATATATATATATGCCCACTGTTGGGTATAGGTATGCCTCTCCAATTCTTTTCCATTTTGCCCTATTTTGAGTTAGTCTGGCCCATAGAGGGCCAGCACTCCCTCTAATATCATTGGACCATTGAGCTGGTGGTCTGCCAACAATCTCCTTTCTACGCAGGGTCTCCAGACTGCAACGCATTTACTCCATCTGTTGTCATGGGTACTAGACAACGATGAACTTACATAAATGGGTAAGGACCAAAATATAATGGCGAAAATGTTATAAGCAATGTGCACTTCCAGTGTTTTTAATACAGTTTACCAAAAACTTTCAAATTTATAATATTTACACCGCCAAAGTTCGTTGTCTATGATAGGTATTTGAAGTTTGTTTGAAAATTAAACGACTGTGGTTTGTGTTTTTATCGGATGACAAAACAATATTGAAAGCGAATGGTTCAAACCACTTGTTTTTACATTTTCTATTGCCCTTCAAAAATACCGTTTCACCCTTTTTGCGAGTAAAACTTTCCAGCGCTAGAAAGTCAAAATTCGTTCCCCAGGGCTGGAATTCTACACGGTAATAACGATATCGTATTTGACGTGTTTCCGTATTGTCAACGTTTTGATAACTCTTATGTCATTTACAATAATGGCAACTGTGACATAAACGATTCTACAAGACGTCAAATGCTGTAGAATAGAGGCCCAGTTCGATTGAGTAAATAGAATAGAAAGAGAATATCACCGCAGTTTGGCTGGCGGCCAGAATTATGAAACACAACAGGCGAGTCAGCTGCGATTAAGGTTTTTGCTGGCGGCTCCCGCTATGGGAACAGATAGAGCTCTGCTTTTGTTTATTATCGAACATCCTTGAGAAATGGATTTTTATTGCACTGAAAAACTTATGCGCATATTTTTAACCCCTAGCGTATAATGGAGTTTAGCCGTGCCAATAGCTTCTTAGCTGATATCGGGGATAGAACCGATGACAGAACTCTTTTAATGTTCTTCTATTCTACTGCGTTATAACGATATCGCGTTTGACGTGTTTTAGAATCGTTTATGTCACAGTCGCCATTATAGTAAATGACATAAGAGTTATCAAAACGTTGACAATACGGAAACACGTCAAAGACGATATCATTGTTACATTGTAGAGTTCCAGCCGAAGCAGCTGGAATAATAAAAATGTTAAGAACTTACAAAAATACGCATCATAATAATCGCACCTTTTGAATTTTTACCACCTAAATCGCACCTTACCTTAAATGAAATATGGTTTATATCTGCTTTATGACAAATTTCAACAGGTGAAATTTTTCCACGCCGAGTATAGGTACTTAAGCAAAATTGTAACTACTAGTAGTGGTAGGACCCTGTGCAGGGTCCGTCCGGATTGCTACCACCATCTTATCCATTAATCTACTGCCAAGCAACAGTGTTCGCATAGTTGTGTTACGGTGAAGGGATAAGACAACCGGTGTAATTACTTGCACATAGGCATTCCATCTTAGTTCTCAGGGTTGGCAGCACTTTGAGGTCTTAGGATTGCAGTCTTGAGATTATAGTCCTGCTGACTTACCATCAGGTGGCTCGAGTCCTAGGCTATGCTCAATATATTATGGACCCGTAATATCTAAAATAAATTATTTTATTACTTTACACACATACATACATACATAACATCACGCCTTCATTCCCAGAGTTGGGTAGGCAGAGCTACAAAAATACCAACAAATCTAAAAAGACTTTTTATTATTTCTATAACCACATTTTGCACAATCAAGCCAAGAAATTTACTAGTGTTTTAGTGACAGGTTGTAAGCCCATCACCTAACAGCACTACAAACCCTTATTCCCTTAGTCGCCTCTTACGACATCCACGGGAAGACATGGAGTGGCACTATTTTTACCCGGCAACCACACTTTATATTTATTATATTATTAATCCTACAAATAATACTGATTAACTTATTTATATTAAATATTCTTCACAGCCAACAAACCAAATGAATAAAATACGTCGCCAATACGTGATGGCAACAAATTTATCGTCCTGCATCCCTTCAATTCAGACATTTTAAATTTATACCGCGACATACAATTCGCCAATTCTATGAGACTTTACATAAAAAGGGGAAAGGAATACAGAAGTGTAGCATTACCTTCATTGAAGGGTACGGACGTGACGACCGCGATGCGGGAGCGGTGCGGGAGCGGCGCGGTAACGATTTATCGCGTTTACGTGATCGTTGTCGCGATGGGACCAAGGAAATATAACCAGGATAACGAACGCGATATAATCGCTACGTTATTGATACTAGCTTGATAAATCCCGTAAATCGGACTGTCAGTTAATCCACCGGCTATGTGCCTCCGGGAGATTCGTGTTTTAAATTGAGAATATATTTTGGTAAAAATTATCATGTTTAGTATTGCCAACGTTTTTATCCGACGAAAAAACGGAGGTTCTCAAGTCGGCGCGTATTTTTGTTTATGTATGACCACGCCATTACTTTTACAGCGTAGTCTGATTTTGATAATGTTTTTTTTTTTATTGGATAGAAGACCCTCGAAATTGGTCTCATTTAAATTTAGAAATTGATTGTTCACTTACAGAGTTTAATGGTGCCTTGTGTATTACAATTGATAAAAAATAAACCGCCAAAAAAACTGAAAAGCGAGAAAAATAAACCTTTTTATTTAACCTTATTAAAATGATACGTACTAAATAGGTCAGTCTATCTGAAGTCGTCGTCCCACAATATCTATAACCAAAAGCCGAATTTATTATGCAGCCGAGTACAATACTAAAACACGTCAAGCACAGAATCGTTGAAACCTAGTAGTATAGCCCAGATAGGTATATAGTTCCTTGCACCCATAGATTAGGCGCCTCAGGCATTGCAAGCAAACAGCTGATTGTTTGGTTATCGAGGCGCCACCTGGCGGCTACCACAGTCGTTAATCCTGCCTTGCTCGCAAACCCAACTAACCGGCCACTAATACATGGATTCACTTTGCAAACACCTTATCCTTGTAGGCAATTACTCAACTAAGTTGCCTGCCTAGTTTCCTACCTGTGTTTGATCAACACTATTTTGTGGATATATTGCACACAAAGCTAAATAGAATTAATGCTACTTCGGCCGCGTACGTAACCGGAGGTTCGTAACCAGTTGTGATTTATTCCAAAACTCTTATTTCAAATAATTAGACAGTGTCGTCGGAGCTCCGCTTACGCGGAGCTCCTATATCTGGGTGGTTTGGCCCTCCGGGCCTGCTGCAAAACTAACATAACCTAAACCTACCTTATTCGTTAAGAACCTCCGGTTACGTACGCGGCCGAATCTAAATTAGTTTACTGCTAATAAACTTACCTTTTTACTAGCTTCTGCTCAAAACCAGCCCTTCATACCTTCAAGACAAACTTTGAAAAATAACTACGCTTCAATAATAATTGTTACCAACAAAATATCTTTCTCACAAGATTTGTATGATCGTTAACTACGTCTGGATAAATATTGTGCCCGTATGCCTGTATGCAGGTACCTATAAGTCCGTATATAAAAGCTATCTCCATACCAAATTTCACCCTAATCCGTCCAACCGTTGCGCATGAAAGAATAACAAACTACCACGACTTTGACGACACGCTAGCCTGCCTTCGAAGCTAGGGGTCCTGTGTTCAAATCCCGGTAAGGGCAGATATTTCTGTGATGAGCACGAGTATTTGATCTTGAGTCTTGGATGTTTTCTATGTATTCAAGTGTGTATTTCTCTATATAAGTATGTTTATCGTTGCCCAGTACCCATAATTACCGATAGCTTAGTTTGGGACTAGTTCAATTTGTGTGGCACTGTCCCGTGATTTTATAATACACACACACATGCACACTTTTTAACTAAATAACTCACAAAAATTTCACTTGCAATTCTCACCACACCGACCAAAAGTAAATCCACTCACTATATTTCAGATCAAAAGTTAACAAACCCAATAAAGCGTTTCCACGCAATTCCATCCTGACCATAAAGGTGCAGATTCACTGGGCGAATGGTGCTCTCGATAAGGGTGCTAATACGAGAGTCGAGCGCTCGGTCAACACTGCAGCGCACGCGACCATCATGCACCTCAATAATAGATTGCCGTTATTACCTGAACGGGAAAAACTGCAGTTTCTTGTTCTCTGTGCAGTTAACAGTTTTAAGATATTAATGGATAAGGTTAGGCCATAGTTAAGCGTGGTTAACCATACAAACAAAACCGGCCAAGAGCATGTCGGACCATGCTCAGTGTAGGGTTCCGAGGCAGTTAAGTTTTACAAACATAAAAAATCATCAAGTAATCACTAATTTTCTATTTAAAGTCAATAAAATTGGTGCCGTCGTAGATAATTTTAGCAGGTATAAACACTTTAATCGCCTGTATCTCAAGAACCAATGATGTCTACTTAGTCGTGATAGTTTTCCTTTAAAATTGGTTATATGTTTTTTCATTTGGGTTCTTTATAGATTTTTAGCATTTGTAGTTTCAACAAATTAGCGCTTTAAAGCTTAATATTTCATAAACGGATAACTTAATTAAAAAACTGTTTTCACAAACCCGTAATATTTTTGAAAGACCTATCCAACGACTCCCCACAATATAGGGTAGACGAGAAAAAAAAATACATCCCCACGTTACGTGTAGGGGAGGAACACTAAAAAAAATATTTTTACTTTTTATTGTAACACTTTGTTGGCGTGACTGATATGCATATTCATGCCAAATTGCAGCTTTCTAGTACTAATAGTATTTGCACTAGGCTGCGGACGGACGGACGGACGGACATGATGAAACTATAAGGGTTCCTAGTTTGACTACGGTACCCTAACAAAGGCGAAAAAAGTTCCGTTGTGCGATGAAAAGTATCCTTACAAATTGTATGGCCTAATTTTCATCACATAACGGAAAAGTTTCATAGAATTTTGTTTTGCGAGAGTTATTAGCATGGCCAATTTTTTGGTCCTTACCCTAATAGTTATTGGCTTTGTGTGTTGAGGGAAAGATGCTGTCTCATGCGAGCAAGTGTGAAACATTCTGGTTTTTTTTTTTTAGTTTTTACATTAATTTTTAAAGTTATTAGTCCTAATTTTTGTTTTACTACCGATTTGTATTCATAATAATCACACTTCATTTTTCTTTTTCACATCCTTTTTTTTTTTCATATTTTGTTATTTATAATATTTATTTGTAATATTTACCACCGAACAGCAGTGTTTGCAATGCTACGTTCCGGTGACGGGGCTAAGACAACCGGTGAAATTACTAGTGTAGATTCATTCCATCCTAGTAGAAAGGGTTGGCATCGCATTTAGAGTCTTGGGTTTTTGGGAGAATTTTAATGTTTATAGGTTAGTGGTTCCACGTGGCCTGAGTGCTCGTGTGCCATCTTCTTGAAATTATAAAAAAGTACTGTTATTCCATTCTATTTTATAAAATATCAACAATTATAGTGATAACAAAATCTCATCAAAGTCTTTTACAAAAAGTCATGTAAATTTAATAATAATATTTCCCCGTGTGGTTGCCGGGTTAGAATAGTGCCACTCCATGTCTTCCCGTGGATGTCGTAAGAGGCGACTAAGGGAATAAGGGCTTGTAGTACTGTTAGGCGATGGGCTTGCAACCTGTCACTAATACACTAGTAAACCTCTTAGCCTGTTAGTGCAAAATGTGGTTACATAAATATCAGTAAGTCTTTAGAGTTGTTGGTATTTCTGTAGCTCTGCCTACCCCACTCTGGGACTGAAGGCGTGATGTTATGTATGTATGTGTATGTATGTAAATTTAATTAAAGCAGCGTATTTTAAACGACGACCCCACATCCATTTAACTAGCTCCTCGTGAGAAGCATTTTATTTTAAATCTATTCTAAATCCGTAACGTAAAATTGATTGTAACAAATCGTATCGTTGCTTTTAGACGTCAATACGATTTCAATAATCGTTAAATTCAGTCAGCGTTAACACGTATTTTATCGTGATCATAAATTTGTCACACAATAAAAGCATTCTTATTGATTTTTGGTTGGTTTGGAATGGCCACTAATGAAAAATGACTGTTCAGTGACGTCGTTATAGGGCTGTATTAAAAAAGAAAAATTGAATGCCTGAAAAGCATGGTAATGATTTTAACATTCGCTACAGTGTGTGTAAAATTGTTAGTGTGAGAGAGTGATAAATCTCGCGGTCGATTTTGTCGATTATCCGAATTTAAATAAATTTGGGTTTTTTTGGAACCATTTTACTTTTCTGCTATCTTATAAAATCTATCTTTACCAACAAGTTATGAATACATCTTTAAATATTTTGAAAGGTTAAGGGTTTGAAATTAAAACTATTTTATGAATTGTCAAAGAAATGAAAACAAGACAAATCATCGAGACTTGCCATGGGATATTATTATACGAGTACCTACCTATTTTACCTCTGTTTGTTATCTTTCATAAACTTTCTTATATCACAAGCCACCTGATAAAAGAGACTACAAAAAAAAACTACAATGGTAACAAAATAAAGTATAACAAAAAAGGAATATCAAACAAGGAAAAATACGGTCAAGCAAAAAAACAAGATTGCAAAAGTAAAAGTTAAAGTGCCAAAGATTAATTCTATAGAGATAGTCGTTTTGTACCAAAATTATCTTCACGTAGCTGAATGTGGCCACACTTTAAGTTTCGTGCCGGTTTTCAGAGAAGCCCAAGAAAAAAAAAAAGGTACGTAACGCTAAGAATTATAAACTAAGTAGCATGATAGCATCATTTGACGACACGCTAGCCTAGTTGGTAGTGACCCTGCCTTCGAAGCTAGTGGCCCCGGGTTCAAATCCCCGTAAGGGCAGATATTTGTGCACGAGCACGAGTATTTGTTCCTGAGTCGTGGATGTTTTCTATGTATTAAATATTTATTTCTCTATATACGTAAGTTTATCGTTGTCTAGTACCCATAACACAAGCCTAGCGCTTAGTTTGGGACTAGGTCAATTTGTTACAACATAAGTACATTTTGAGTTGTCAAACTACTAAGTCTCATAATGGATACAATTAGAACCAACTACACTTATAATTGAAACTAATAATGCCATAACACACTGTATAATTGCTAATGAAATAAAAGGCCACGCGGCGAGCACAGCATACTCGTATAAAAGTAACGAGACTATTGATACGTTAATATAGTCAGATAAAGTTGCGCAATTTTAGTCCGGAACTATACGAGTATAAGAGCAAATTGGCACTATTTTAGCGCAACGTTTTTATTACTGGCCGGCTACGATGCATTCTCGATGTGTAAATTGTGCTGTTATTGGCTTGTGAAATGAAATGCATCGATAATTTATTTAAGGGGTGTTTTTATAAAGTAAAATGATCTTTACGCTAGCTTTTCTTCTCCATTTTCGCATTAAGTATTCTTAAGAGAAAATAAATCAAAAACCTAGGCTGTATTCTTCAACTGTCACGATCATCGATCGATTTAGCCGTGGTGCAGGGTTCGCCCGGATCGCTACCACCATCTTATCCATTGACCACCCGCCATGCAACAGTGTTCGCATTGTTCCGGTGTGGGGATAAGACAACCTGTGAAATTACTAGCATAGAGGCATAAATCTTAGTCCTCTGGGATGGCAACGCATTGGTAGTCTTAGGATTATACTCTTGAGAATTCAAATGTCTATGGGTCTCAGATTCTACTTACCATCAGGTAGCCTGAGTGCTTGTGTGCCTTCTCTTCAACATAAAAAATAATAATATTAAAAACATACAAATTCAACGTCAACTCTGAGACTGGACTTCTCTTGGACTTCTTTGGGCTTTACAGATGTCGACAGATCTATTGAAACCTTGTGACGACTTACCAAACAATGAAATAATTATAATGTATGGACATGTTTTTTAAGACATTATAAGTCAGGTTCAGGCAGGTTTTTCTCTGTCAGGTTGTGGAATCGGCTACCAGCGGGTATAAGGCAATCACAATCGGTAGATTCCCTGGAAGGGAAATTAAAAAAGTTCTGGCTTGACTCTATTTCCTAAATATTGTATCAACTATCCAAATGTTGATATAGTATACATATATGTAGTTTATGTAAGCTCGAGTATGTTCATTGATGTATAATTACATATCTTTCTATCTATTTATCCAAGTATTTGAATGTATTCGTTTTGTTTTTTTCTGTGGTTCTTTTTTATGGTCTTTTTGGTTAGTTTTTGTTTTTTGGGTGCTCTAAATAAATTTGTACACCTGTTTACTCGATGCACAACCTTTCACTTTTCTCAATCTCTCAAGGGTTAGCTGGAAGAAATCCCTTAAAGGGATAAGTTCGCCTTTGTACATATTTTTGTTTTTATTCATTGCATTGTTTTGGTTTTTCTTTTGTACAATAAAGTGTTTACATACGGCCTCATCAGCAATTTCTTGATTATAAAAAAAATATGCAGACATTATAATTATGTGTGATTGAAAATCTATTTCGATTAGTACCTACTTTTTCTAGTATATACCAATTAAATACTCTTTATAACTTAAGTTTTAATAATTTAGGTGAAGTGAAAATTGCCTCCTTCCATAATATTGTGTATAATGTATGAAATTGTACATAAAGAGACCTGGGCCTCTATTCAGGTGCGTTAAAACGATATCGTGCTTGAAACGTTTAAGAATCGTTTATGTCACAGTCGCCATTATTGTAAATGACATAAGAGTTATCAAAACGTTGACAATACGGAAACACGTCAAATACGATATCGTTATTACCGTGTAGAATCCCAGCCCAGGGCCTCTATTCTACTGGAGTAAAATGATATTGCGTTTGACATGTTTTAGTATTGTTTTTAACTCGGCAGCCATTACTGTCAGGTAAATAACACTTATAAAAAGTTGACAATATTGAAACGTCAAAGACAATATTTTTACGCTTAACTACTTGTCCTTATATAATCGTGACACTTGTTGCAATTTAGAAGTCGGCAATTTTACAGACTGATTGCCCTTTCTCAAGGTCTTAAAATCATTTACACGCAAGTACCTTTAAAACGTCTAAAGCCAAACCTACCCTTTCGTTTTATTACGTCGTTATAAATAGTAACTCAAATGATATTCCAGAACTCAAATAATCCAATTTATACTATCCTGCTTTTAATTTTAAACAACTTCCCTTAGTTTGTAAACTTAACCCATCGCAAGTCAAGCCCGTAATTAAGTGGAACGAAACATAATCCGTCCCGCTGTTATTCAGAACAAACAAATAAAGATTAAAATAGACAGTTTTATGGAACTAACTTATTGCGGCGGTATTTCTGGACCGTTCACTTACGGACTTTTAAGAGACGAGCATTATTGTCATAATGGCTGGCAATGTATCTGTTATTAATTTTCTGGTGTTGCTCGTTTTCTTTCCCCAGGATAAAACAAATGTTAACAAATACCCCGTTTACCCTGTGTTTTACCCCATGGGTTAGAATAGTGCCACTCTATATCTTCCCGTGGATATCGTAAGAGGTGACTAAGAGAAAAAAGGCTGGTAGTACTGTTAAGCGTTGGGCTTGCAATCTGTCACTAATACACTGGTAAACATCTTAGCCTGATTGTGCAAAATGTGGTTACAGAATCATTAACAAGTTTTGAGTTATTGGTATTCTGTAACTCTGAGTCTGCGTACACAACTCCAGGAATGAAAGCGTGACATTATGTATATATATTAACAAATAAACGATGAATGAATGTGACTTAGAAGTTTTTCATCATCGTTTCCATTTTATCAGCCAAAAGGCTTCTAATGGTAGACATAAACTTCCAATTACCACCACCACCACCTTATTCACTGGACTTTTGCGACGGTCATCGCCTGCAAAATGTATTTTGCTAAGTTATAAGAATTTTCGAGAAATGCCTTACTAGTATGCCATTGTTACTCTCAAAAAATCTGGAGAAGTTTAGGGATCTGAAAATCTTCAGCACTACCGCTGCTCAACATTACCTCTTCATGGCCTAAAGTCCCAAGCAAAGTCTTTTGTAGTTGGACTTTATGGGTGTTTGGACCTTGTTTTGTGGAGAAGGAGAAACCTTATGAAGGATCTCTTTAATTGCTTTCGCCATCTAACACAATAAATTGCCACAGAGGTAGTAAATTATTATCTCCCTCCTCAAAGATTTTGATTTTGCAAAATTCAGATCGAAAGTATTCATGAACCTCTGACACCAGCTACGATCTGGTGGCTTGTGTGTTTGTTTGTCCTTTCCTTTGAGAATGCTTTTACAATGTTGTTATTTTTTACAGGAGGAGGTTCGGGAAAACCTGACAGTTAGTTCAATGAGCTTCGTGCCCACGTTAGAAGACGACGGCAAGGCCATCACCTGCCGAGCTGAGAACCCAAATGTGACGGCGCTTCACCTTGAGATGTCTTGGACCATAAGCGTTGTCTGTGAGTATTGACTGTAGAACTTTTTGGATTAGACGATTATTAAAGTATCTGGAGGCAATTGTACAGTCGAATTCAGAAGTGGCTGAATATACAGTGTGTGACATCCATAAGAGCAAAAATAGTAAGTAACGATAACTTTAGATGCTGTGAACGGTTTTATCGAAAAAAATATACAAATTACCTTTTCTAATGGAGAGTTATTCAATTTTTTAAATTTATCGAGCAGCAATGTAATGCAAAGAAGCAAACGAGTTAGGTACAAGCAATCAAATGTTAGTGTCAATTGTTAGCTTTGTTACCGATACATTGCGTTGCGAATTAGTTTACATTATGTTAACAATACACATTTTTTATGTTAATTAGGATGCATATTAACTGTTGCCAAAATATATGTTCGTATGGATGTCACACACTGTATTAGTGGCTTGAATTGTATATACCAAATGCTGCGACAACGTACTAAAATGTATAGCAACTGTACCATCATTGACCTGCCTATTTCACCATTCTGACAATGACAGATGCCAGGTGACATTTCGGAGTACGTACATGGCACAGCTGATAATATGAAACAACTATGCAAAGTATAGTGAATTGTCACATGTCATGTCATTATCGAGATGGTGAAATAGGGATTTGATCGTAACTAAGCGCTAGTTTTGTACTAGGGTAAAGGAATACCTGAAGCACAGTTATTAATATGGTAAATATAATGTTGTTAACCTTTTCAACGCCATTGACGGATAATTCCGTCATGGTTGACAGCGCAAAATAGACCGAGTATCTATGACGCAAAGTTGACATTCGCTCTGGTTTTGTATTTGACATAGCGTAGAAAAGGTAAACCAACAATCAAGAAGAAATAGTTGTGGTTATCACACAAATATTTCCTTAAATCGCCCTTGCCTAAGTAGGGGTAAGTAGCGTTGACGATACGGTGGCTTGTTTGGGAGTGACCCTGCCTCCGAAGCCAGCGGTCCTGGGTTCAAACCCCGGTAAGGGCAGATATTTGTGTGATAAGCGCGAATGGATGTTTTCTATGTATTTAAGTATGTATTTCTCTATATAAGTATGTTTATCGTTGACTAGTACCCATAGTACAAGCCTAGAGTTTAGTTTGGGACTAGGTCAATTTGTGTGAGATCGTCCCCTGATATTTATTTATTTAAGTTGGGCTTACCTATATTATCCGGATAACTGAATATCAAATATAATTTTGGAACAAAACACTTTATGTTCCACGTAAATCTAGATCCTATTACACCTTTATTAGTATTAAATTTCCTAATTTTCATTAGCTAAATGGTATAAAAACTGTTCGTTCAAATCAATATTGTCACAAATAAAATATCTTCTAAAATATTTCACCTTTTAGTCTTTCTACGTTCCATTTTCATTTGACCCATCCATTAAAGATCTAATTCGAAATCAGTTAAAAACGCTAAATGAAACTAGGATTTATTTTAACCAAAATGTGAAATGGAAGTCATGAAACGAAATTAACGAAAATTACCTACGGCAAAAAAGGTATTCTCTTTTCTCCTACGTGCGTACCTAATTCTATTTCTATTTACATAATGCTCCGTATTAATAAGAAACCAAATTAAAAACGGGAATATTTACTAAAAGATCAAAGGTTTCGGAAGATAAACTCGTTAAATAACATCGAGCTCGGAGATAGAATTTACGGCTTTTGGTTAATCTGGTATCAAAAGTTAGGGTATTACTGTTTATTGAAATTTATTAATAAATTTGGAAAGTTTAATAGACACAATCGGTTACACGTTCTATTAGAAAATAACCTTATTACTTGGTAAAAATATCAGTCTTTTAATTAAGCACTAAATCCTACGGGAAAACTTGCAGGCACTAAAACCTATTGTTCCTTTTAAATATAAGATCTAATTTGTATTCCCGCGTTTAACAAATAATTATTTGGAATTTTATTTTTAATTAGATCATGACATAGCTATGCAGTTTTTTTTTACGCTCAGAGAAAAGGACAGAGCTATATAACTTCTATAGCTCTGTACTTTACGCTCACCGTAAAATGAATTGCATAGTTAGGTCATAATAACTCCCCAGGTATTTCTTAACCCACACTAATCCATCCTAATATAAATCTAAAACTAACTCTGTATTATCTGTGTGTAAACTGCTTTATTTCGAGCTTGAGGAAAGGTCATAAGAGATACATAACTTTCATCCCGGAAAGTTAGTCATTTTCCGAGTGACTAGCGAAAAACGACCTCTAAGTGGACAGAGTCGCACATAAGATAATATGAAATTTAGTACAGGGCCTCTATTCAGGTGCGTTAAAACGATATCGTGTTTGACAAGTTTAAGAATCGTTTATGTCACAGTCGTCATTATTGTAAATGACAAAGAGTTATCAAAACGTTGACAATACGGAAACAGGTCAAGAACGATATCGTTATAACGCAGTTGAATAGAGGCCCAGAAACAATTTACTTATGGTCTAAAGGTACTTTTAAATATAATAAGCTCGCAGAAATAGCGATAAAAAGAAAGAAAGAAAATAAATTCACACATCAAATAAAAGAAGAAAAAGAGACCACAGTAAAGTGATAATTGTCGCGAAACGACAAACAACTTAACGATAAACGACTTTTGCTCGGATGAAAAATTTACATTTAGTTTGAGTTTATCATTTACATAATCAAAAAATATTGAATTATTTTTTCTTTTGTCTATTAAACAAAAAATACGAAGAGTCAAAATACGATAGTGCGTTGAAGTTCCGCGTGACGTCACGCTGTGGCACACTTTTACCACATTGTGACGTCACGAGCCCCTACTTCTGAACTTTGATGCGCGTTATCTTTATAAGTTTAGATTGATGAATATTTTTTGACAACCTAATTGATGGGCTATTTTTTTACCCCGGACGCAACTCTATCTCATATTTTAAAAAAGAATACATACATACATACATAAATCACGCCTGTTTCCCAGAGCGGTAGGCAGAGACCACTTCTTTCCACCTGCTACGATCCTGACAAAGCTCTTTCGCTTTTTCCACATTCATACATCGAGTCATGCATGCACGTCGGTTTCGGGTACTTAAGATTCGGCCCTTTTCCAGTATTTCCCCGATTTGATTAAAAAAAGTACGCCTAGGGCGCCCCCTTCCGACCCTTCCACTCACTTTAGCACTGTAAATTTCTTTCGTCAATCTTTTTTCATCCATCCTTTCCAAATGACCGAACCATCGAAGCATGCTCTTAAAGAAGATGCCTACAATTTTTATTGTACACCCAAACCAGAGCTAACCATCTAAATATGCCTGCTCTTCTGAATCCACTTGGAAATCCACAAATTTTATACTTCTCTTTAGACTGTTTGATTAAAACGTATCAAACAGCTGTAATAATTGTCATGTTTCTTGTTAGATCCGCCGGTTGTTCGGCTGCGCCTGGGCAGCACGCTAGCGGGTGGAGACATCAAAGAGGGGGACGACGTATACTTCGAGTGCCACGTCCACGCTAATCCACCAGCGAGGAAACTGTCCTGGCTTCATGATGTAAGTGCTGTCAAATGATAAAATATTGATAAAGGTTTTTTATGACACACACATGAAGGGAATTTGAATCTAACAGCAAGGAAATAAAGTTCAATTACCTTTACTCTTAAATGCTATTTTAACATTGAAATAAATAAAAATGAACTCTATACTTACCAAAATAAAGCATAAAATAAATTGCCTTGATGGTTTTCCTATAGGACATCGAGTCTCACGAGGAAATTATAGACCACCTGGGAAGTGGGATCTGAGACGGAAAGACCAAGATATATGTTTAAGACTACAAACTTGATACTGCAATCCTTAAGAGGCGGTATACGAAATTTTGCCGATTTCGCTGATTTACGACGTGATTTTACAGTTAAAATAATTTACTTCTACAAATTTTAATGCGCAACACGAAAGATAATTTAAATTTTCAACGAATATCAGACCTACATTTTTGTTTTTATTATTTAATTTTTATTAATCAACCAGCAACTGTTTTGTGAATTTTGCTGTAAGAGATTTAGAATATCGTATAATCACGAATCGTTTAGACGACTAAAAGGTATGAAATATTACAATAAAATGTATTGCTTTAAAAATCGTCTAAAATTGTGTGAATTATTTTTACCACCGTTAAAAATTGTTTAGTGTAAAAAAAAAATAACTTGAAAATTGGCAAAAAAATGTTTTTGATTTCGGCTACTTAAAACTCTCATTCATAAAATAAAAACAACAGTAATAAACTTCAGTTCAAAATCAATACAGTACCTTAAAAAAAACATCCAAAAAATGAAAAAAATAGCAATATATAATGTTTTAGAACAACCTAAATCTCGCAGTATAATACTCGACAAAAATAAAAAGTGGCTCATTCATTCGTAACCCAATTTATTCGACCATAACTGAAATGATATTTTATGATGTGCATTTAAACTTATAGAAAAGCAGTATTTTAACTGTAAAATCACGAAAAGAAGCAAAACTGGCAAAATTGCGTATACGGCCTCTTAAACTGCCAATGCGTTGCCAACCCTGAATACTAAGATGGAATGTTTCTATGCTAGTAATTTCATCGGTTGTCTTATTCCCATAACGCCACACGGTTGTGTTTGTTAATTGTCGTGTGTCCAGTGTGGGGATAAGATTGATGGTGAAATTACTAACATAGAGGCACAATCAACAACATCGTAGCACAATTGAAATCTTCGGATTGCAATCTTGAGATTATAGTCTTGAGACTTCAAATATCTATGGGTCTGAGATTCCACTTGCCAGAGTGGCCTGGGCGCTCGTGTGCACCTTGCCATAAAACAAACTCATAATACAGGTTTTTTTTTTCAATTTACTATGTACTTATTAATAAATTAAATCCTTCTTTAACGTTTCGATGATTGCGTTCCGGTATTTGATAATTTTGGCATTATAAAACTTGTTTCATGTAGGTAAGTTTTTTTTTTTTTATGTTATGGCGAAGGCGTACGAGCGCTCAGGCCACCTGATGTTAAGTGGAATGAGACCCATAGACATTTGAATTCTCAAGACTATAATCCTAAGACCCCAAATGCGTTGCCAACCCTGAGGACTAAGATGAAGAATGCCTCTATGCTAGTAATTTCACCGGTTGTCTTATCCCCACACCGGAACACAACAACGCGAACACTGTTGCTTGGCGGGTGGTTAATGGATAAGATGGTGGTAGCGATCCGGACGGACCCTGCACAGGGTCCTACCACCACTACAGTAAGTTTCATGTAGGTAAGTACATATGTACTTACCTACATGAAACAAGTAGCACAACCTTATAATTATGTACATAGATACAATACTCGTAATGGAACATTGTATCAAAGGCCTTAATCCATAGAAACAGGTCAGTCGTCGCGTTAATGGTCCAGGTATTAGATATAACACATTAATTAAACATTAATCTTAGTTCACTTGATTTAGTAGATCTAGATCTTACGTTACGTCTAGATTATTAGGCAACATCTAGATATAAGGCAGTGAAGAGGATAAAATCTTCAAGTTTTCTTACTTTATTAGATTCTACTTTTTAAGGTTTGGATTCCAACAACTGCTGTAACTTAATCTGCTTGTATAGATTCGAATTGAAAATATTTATTAAAATAACAGAACAAATAGGTAACTACTCGTACTAATTTATTACTTGTGAGATGTATTATTTTTGTTAAATGATTTTAGATATATTTACTTTACATTTATAACATGCGAGGTAATTTTCCAATCTCAAAACGAAGTAATTTCTAATAAACATTTCATTTCGTTATCCTTAATTAATGGAGGTATAATCAGTAACAAAAGCCATTACATCAAAACAAGGAACCACGTAACAATTTAGCCTTCGCAATACAATGCCATCATTTCCGCCCTAATGAATTAACGAGTGGATATTAACAAAAAACAATTCGTGCGCACATTTTTAATCGCCACAATCACCGACATCATTCGTTAGCTTCAAATGAATTCGGTTGTGACAAGAATAACAGTAACAAAGTAGTATTGAAATAACAATGCCGGTTTGAAGTAATAGATGGCGGTGTACGGTCCGATAATCGCTTTGTACTGTCGCCCGTGTTTTAATCAGGAATGGGGGGAGTGGGGACGTTTTTTGTTTCGTTTCACCCTTTCAGGGGCAATCAGTCGCGCGTTGTTACAAGGATAGCGACACGCGTCACCGCTCACGCTTTTTTCCTGTATTGTTTTCACGTGTTTTTGTTGTTGAAAGGCTCTTAAGCCAGGGTTACATGATGCGAGTTACTTTCCTGACAGTGGAGTACGAGTACTAATACTGTTGTGTATTCAGATGATAACTTTATTATTCCGGTCACTTGAGGGTTATATTGTAGAGAAACAGAGTTGCAACGTGGCAAATGAAACCAAAAAGTGATGTAGTCATTTGGATGCAAATTGATTAACTAACATATCAGTAACTCATGCCCTAACATCACGGGACGCGAGAAGTTATATTAGTTGACTAACGTAACTAGACAAACTGTTACCTATCTATATGTAAAATAAAAATGAATCGCTGAATATGTTGGTAAGCACCAATCTCGAGAGCAGCTGAACCGATTTCGCATTTTTTTTATTGTGTTTGTTACTGTCAGAAGGTTTTCATGAAAGAAAAATCTGAGACTGAAAAACTGAACGTTTAGTGGTGGTAGGACCCTGTGCAGGGTCCGTCCGGATCGCTACCACCGTCTGATTCATTAACCACCCGCCAAGCAACAGTGTTCGCATTGTTGTGTTCCGGTGTGGGGATAAGACAACCAGTGAAATTACTAGCATAGAGGCATTCCATCTTAGACCTTAGGGTTGGCAACGCATTTGAGGTCTTAGTATTATAGTCTTGAGAATTCAAATGTCTATGGGTCTCAGATTCCACTTACTATCAGATGGCCTGAGTGATCGTGTGCCTTCTCCTTAACATAAAAAAAAACCACCGGGAAAGTCATAAATTTGCAGCGAGGCGAAGCCGCTGGCGGGCCGCTAGTGGTTTATAGAAATAAGGTACTGAACTTTACAACCACGGACTTTAGCTTATTTGAAGAAGTCGTTTTTAGTACACTTTAATCCATTATTACTGATTTCAGTATTTAACTTCAACGTAGTCAAATCAAAATCAAATCGTTGAAAACAGTTTTTACTAAAGCGTCTCGAGCACTTCACTCGAAATCAATAAATGAATACTGTCTTTAATCAAGTGCAGTTACTAACTGATTCATTCGGGAGCCTGCCGATTGGTCAAAAATTTTTTGGTCAAATGTATCATTTCCCAATTTTTCATTTGCCAAACCGATGTTAAGTATATAATTTTTTCAGAATTTATTATTTTTTTATTTTATTTTTTTTATTTCTTATTTTTTTTATGGTACCATCGTGTAGAACTCTGTAGGTTTGGTTAGGATAGCTTTTACTAAATCCTGAAATACTTACGGTTACAGAAAACAAAGCGGGTTGGCGAATGGAAATTTGGGAAATTTGACCAAAAACTTTTTGACGAAACGAAGGTAACCCGTTTCATTCGTCAACTCGCTTCGTCACACCTAGTCATTATCTCCTAGTACGGATAGTACTAAATTCTATTTGAAATATCACCGACTAATGAACGTTTATAAAAAACCAATATCAAACATACCTATGTAGAACTCTTTAGAAATATATTTAGTCAAGATCCCAATAATTAAGTTATTATATTACTATCGTAAATGGTTTAGGTAAATTTGAAAAAGGCTTAAGTCTTTGATGTCTATTTGTACAAATTATATTATAATTAAAGGAGAAGAAAAGGCTATTTTTGGATAACCTAAATATGACAATAATTATTAGGGTATAAATGTCATTCGTTTTGATGTCTTTTGTTAGTTCGGCCCAGGTTTGTTTTTCCGTTATATAACGTTTGTGTTTACCGACTAAAGAAGATTGTTTATTATTTTCTTTATTTTACCCAGGGCTAAACGTTTATACTGTATTTTACCAAGTTAAGTAATTTAGCCGTTAAATACAAGGGACAAAACAAAAGACTGTTTACTATGCTTATATTTAACAGGCTCCACTTAGCTCGTTATATAATATTCCTTAGAAAAGTTATCATCGTATTAATAAAATCATACTAAGGTGTAGAGGCGATCAAATATATTATATTATTATACCACCGACAATAGTAGTTTATGTAACTGATACATAATGAGGGGTCTTAAAACACGAGTATGGCTATAAACAACACGCTAGCCTAGTTGGGAGTGACCCTGCCTCCGAAGGCGGCTGTCCCGGGTTCAAATCCCGGTAAGGGCAGATGTTTGTGTGATGAGTACGAGTATTTGTTCCTGAGTCTTGGATGCTTTCTATGTATTTAAGTATATATTTAGAAGTAAGTTTATCGTTGTCTAGTACCCATAGGACAAGCCTAGAGCTTAGTTTGGGACTAGTTCAATTTGTGTGACATTGTCCTGTGTTTTATTTATTTATTTATTTATAAAAGAGCCAAAGGCGAGTATCATAATAAAATTAAAAGAGTGTTTTAAGGCCTAATTATGTACAGTTGCATAAAATAGAACATTAAACCATACAGTTATTGCCCGCGATCTGTGATTGCCCACTACATTTTTTAGAGACTGACTGAATCACAGAAAAAAATACTTGCTTACATAGAAACATAGCTGTGTTACTGCTTGTTACACTTATGTAGCTTATTTTCTTAGGATTGCAGTCTCTAAAAAAATAAAGAGGGCAATCACTAGTCGTGGGCGATAACTGTATAGTTTACCCCACATTATTTTATCTACACATAAGTATTCTAAGATGGGTTTAGAATCGAAAGGCAAATGACTGCATTGCTATCAGTGCTACTTAACATATCTATAGGTGCTAAGCTAAGTTTCGTGTTGACATTTTATACAATCGATACTAGAATTATAGTCTTTTTAATTTGAGTTGGTTTTGAAAGATGTTCCATAAATTTATTATATTTGATATCGTTATAAGAACAATACGTTACAGCTGTCAGCAATCCATCCATAGCCTCACCGCCGCAGATAATAAAATTGAATGTTGTACAGTCAAGGACTTTAATTGTTGTGCCCCTATGGAACCCTGTCATAATGATAGCGTCAAACGACATGAAAGAAAGCTAAAATTAATGATTAACGCTGTCATTGTGACAGGGTTCCAAAATGGCAAAACAATTAAAGTCCTTGATTGTAATGCTGGTCATTGCCACCGGGTTCTGAACGCATTATAGAGGACTTATGATACGTGTGGAGATAAAATATATCACACACTAAAAAGCCGTAATATAATGACGGTGTTAAGTGACGAGAAATAAATTACGTCCATGCTTTCTGCGAGAACATTGTATGAAGACTCATCAATTAATGTTGACCGTACAATCATTTCACAGCAACATAATAATAATTTTCGTTCACACAATACGTCCAACATTTGTTTTCTGAAAATGGCTAACCTCACACGAATTAGGGCTAAAAATATGTTTTACGTCATATTTCGTCAGATTCCCTAACATTAAACGGATAATTTTAATTGGCATGTGATGGCCGGTCGTCCCCCGAGTCGTATAACACGACAAAGTCACATACACCTGTATTCGCCCATATTTACTTGACAATGTACGATATTAAATGCAAATTGTGTGTACAAAGTACAACATGAAATTGTTACAATTTGAGCAGCGATTTGATACGAGGTTAGAGACAATGTTGTATTCAGGGCCATCGAAACGACGTATATATAGCGGTCGTAAAAGTCCAGTCAATTGTTGGAATTATCGTGGAGTTTTAGCTGAGAATTAGTAATGGCGTCGGTCACTGAACTTGGGAATGGTTATGAAAATATAATTGAATTCAAAGTAACTTGCGATAGAAGCTTAGTTTGTAATAATGATACAAGGTGTTGTGCAACATTTTGAATTAAAATTGTAGTTTCTATCTCTTGATTAAGTAGTATCTGATATTAAAGTTGTTTAGAAGTATTGTTTTGGCATGGAGAAGGTAAGTGGTCTCTAGGGGCCACTTTTGCAATCTCAAGCATTTGAGTCTTACATGTTTACGAATAAATCACTTTGACTTTAACTTTGATTCGCAAATATACAAATAGGTTGAACATTTTTTATTGGAAACTAGCTACCCGCCAGCGGCTTCCCCCCGCTGCAAATTTTTGACTTTCCCGATGGATTTTACATCTTTTTCCTTTCATAAGAACCTTTTCCTGACGATAACAAATACAACAAAAAAAAACCAAATCAGTCCAGCCGTTCAAGCGTGATGCCGTGACCAAGGGAAATAAGGATTCATTTTTTATATATAATAATATATAGATTACACACTACTTGAGTGAGTTCAACACACAAATTCACGCAAAGGCTACTAATTAAATAAGAAAAGGGAGGGGAAGGAGGGTGAAATTTGTCTGTATGTTGGATAAATAGATGCATTTCGAAACGACTGGTCAGAAACTTCTAAGGATAGAGTTGGAAACTCCAGAGGGAGGCATTAGCCAATCAGTTGGATACTTTGTTTGTATGTATGTTAACATTTTATTGTAACGTTCTAAAACAAAACGTACTAACGTACTTGTTAAATATTTCAATAAATATTATAATAACAGAAATAAAAGTATTACAAAGGCAAACATCTATTAAAGGGATCTCTTCAAGTTAAGCTTTGGGCGAGTAAGTAAAAAAAATATTAACAAATACTAAAGTTCAAACATAAAATGAGAGGAAACAATAAACTTACAGGTCAACCCGGTAACTGGTTTGACCAGTTATTAAAAAAAACAGTACTTATAATATAAATCAATCGGTATATTCAAGATTTTGGCAATTATTAGTCCGTCCGTCCGCTGCCTAGCGCAGAGACTCTTAGTACTAGAAAGCTGTAATTTGCCATGAATATGCATATTAGTCACGCCAACAAAGTGTTACAATAAAATGTAAAACAAAATTATTTGTTTGGGTACCTTCCCTACACATAACGTGGGTATGTATTTTTTTTTTCTTGTGTACCCTGTACTTTGGGGTGTCGTTAAATAGGTCTTACAAAAATATTACGGGTTTATGAAAACGGTTTTTCGATTAAGTAATCTGTTTATGAAATATTAAGCTTTAAAGCGCTAATTTTTGTTAGAGTCAAGTGTCCCCCCCCTACAGCCAAAACGACAAATACTAAAAATCAGAAAAAAAATCTTAAATGAAAGGGCTTATAACGTATTTTAAAAGAAAACTATCACGACTAAGTAGACAACATTGGTTCTTGAGATACAGGCGATTAAAATGTTTATACCTACTAAAATCATCTAAGACGGCACCAATTGACTTTAAATATAAATGTTTTAAGTACTTAACAGCTTCGGAACTCTACACTGAGCATGCCCGGTTTTTTATTTGCTTGCTAGACAAACGGCCTTTTTTCCTTTAACTTCCCAAACCAATATATTTTACTCGCATACTAGTTCAAGTCGCATTATCTATAAATACCTTTAAAAACCTACATTATAACGTTCCTAAAACAACTCGCTTACTCCTCAAAGGTAAATAAATTGAGTAACCGTGTAAAGAGGAAATAGGTTATATCGGTGCTCTACAAAATGTATGACGAGCTCGGACCGCATTACACTATTAGCCACAAGGGGCTGCATTTCCTCCCTTTCTGTACCCACCCAACGGTACGTGCACATAACTCTTACGACTTTATACGCTACTTACTAAATGGTATGATAAAACGAAGTAACTGCTTTTGCTAGCGTTTATTTATGCATGTAAGTTTGGTGCAGAAAGTAAAAAAATTAAGAATAAATAGAGTTTAGTACTTTTTAGAGACGATATCTATTTTAGGGTGCCGTAGTCAATGAACGCTTATAGTTTCGCCATCTCCACCTGTCCGCGGTATACATAAGATACTTATAACGTAAAGCTGTAAATTGGCATAATTATACAATTTAAATTACGCTAACATTTTTTTGTGTCGTTTAAGTTGTTTTTATTTCAATCCCGGATTATTAAAAGTAATGTAATCATAACATTAAGTGGCTAAATCATTAATTTTAGCCGTCAATTGAA
The DNA here is from genome assembly GCA_949316455.1 of Acleris holmiana. NCBI lineage: Eukaryota > Metazoa > Arthropoda > Insecta > Lepidoptera > Tortricidae > Acleris > Acleris holmiana. Next base: position 23,641,282 of record OX438763.1, on the reverse strand, counting down.
CACACTATAAACATAATTGTTTAATATGACAAGAAACAAAAATACGAAATGTGATCGTTATTTTCTTTATTAATGTTATTAATTCAATTGTTGAATGCCAGAATATACTATTAAATGTGATCGAATGTAAGTATTTAAGCTTGTGTTTAAAGTTTTAATGGTAATGTCGACTCCACATCTCGCTTTTGTCTTACCGTGCTATTTAAACGCCAAAACCTATAAGTAACATTATTCACATCGCATTTAACAAAAAAACTTTTTTACATGTTACTTCAAAAATGCCATGTTTTAAAACCACCTAAGGGTAAATACAGACGACGAGTGAGATGTGTAATTTCGATCAAGTAATTTCTATTACATTCGGTTTCATACAAAACTACTGTTATATACACTCGGCGACGTAAAATCAGTTGGACTTTTGTATGAGGCAGAAATTACGCGACTCCCAACTCGAAAAATTACGCTCGTCTGGCTTCATCCTAAAAAATACAGCCCTTTAAAGATTAAAGAGAACAGACAGACGGACGTATTAAGCTTAGTAATAGGGTCCAGTTCACTCCCTTGGGCACAAAAAAGGACCACAACTCAGCTTTAATCATAACGTAGCCCAAGATCATCAATTAATGCGAACAGGTGACATCTCCCACAAAAAGATTATTAATGTTCGGGAGAGTGGATTAGAGCCGTATGAAGGCTTGTTTGGCTTTTTGTTCCAAGGCCTTGGGAGGCTCTTACTAAGCTTATTGTATAATGAATTATCAGCCGTGAGTTTGTGGTGCTACTATTATGTCTCGAAGGTAAAATGAGAAAATAGTTCGTAGTAACTCTGTAAGTATATACAGGGTCACATGAAAGATGTGATCAAAAGTGATATGACTTAATTAAGCATTAAAGTGGGATCCTAATAATAAAGGTATGTAGGTGATTAGATGCAGTATTCAGACTTAATCATACAATAATCAAAATTATAATTTATATTACTTGATAGAAACAGATGCAAAGATAATCATAGTAACAAAAAAAACAAATAATAAAATTGACAATGACTGACTTGGATTGTCACGGTGACTACAGTATCATTAAAGTAAAACAGTCTGAATAGGATCTATAGAGGGTATGATTCTAATAATAGGGTAACAATTATTTACTAAATCGGTAATTTAATTAAGGGGAAATTTAACAAAAAAGAAATAGCTTTTGTAACTAATACATACATACATTAAATCACGCCTGTTTCCCAGAGCGGTAGGCAGAGACCACTTCTTTCCACCTGCTACGATCCTGACAAATCTCTTTCGGTTCTTCCACATTCATACATCGAGTCATGCATGCACGTCGGTTTCGGGTACTTAGGATTCGGCCTTTTTGCAGATTTTCTCCGATTTGATATATTTGATATTTGTAACTAATGTTACTATAAATATTTTCTATGAATAATAAATGAATACTGAATAGTAATTGATTTGTGATTTCTATTCTATTATATTTCTATTCTATACTATTCAATTACCGAGTCTGAAAAACTGGTTTCTGATTACGTCTTTGACTTCACCTTGTATAATATCAGGGCATCTGTTTTATTCGATAAAATCGGGAGCCTTTTGTTTCGTCAAAAAGTTTTTGCCAAACTGATTCATTTTCCAAACATTTCATTTGAACAAACAGTTTTTTCCAAAACTGTAAATTTTTTGATTAGGTTAGGTTAGTTTTATAAAAATCCTACAAACATACATAACATCACGCCTTCATTACCAAAGTGGGGTAGGCAGTGCTAAAGAAATACCAACAACTCTATAAAGACTTGTTTATAATTCTGTAACCACATTTTGCACATTCTGGCCAAGATGTTTACCAGTGTCTAAGTGACAGGTTGCACCCCATCGCAAAAAATCTTATAAAAGCCTTAATAAATAAATATATACAGTTTCGGAAATAAAGCAGTTTGGTCAAATGATTGTGTTTGGGAAATGAATTGATTATATAAGATGCTAAAAATTAGATGCCAATATTTATTCCACTGATAGTACTCAGCTCTATGTATAAAACATTAAAGGGTTTATGATTGTTTTTAGATAGGATAGGAAAAAAATAGGGAACCAATTTTTTACGTGACAAACCCTATTAAGACAGTCTTAAGATTGTAGTCCTGAGAATACAAAAGTCAGAAAACGTGTTTTTCTGCATGCCATAAAAAAGTTAATGTTGGTTAAATATTTTATGATACATAACTAAATACAATGATGAAAATGGCAATTTTATCACACCTTTTAAACCTACTTTTAGGTTTCTGCTTCACCTTAAGGTTGACTAGTAGAGAATGCGTGTAGCAGTCCGACTTGTACTCTATTTAAATTTTGCAAATACGTAGTATTTAAATTACTAAATGAAAACAGTACATACTAATTAGTGAGATTCATTGCAACGTTGGTTATTTAGTGAAAGCTTTATTCAAAGTTTAGTTTACAAGCCGAGCTTTGACTACAGTTTTATAAAGCCAGCAAGCATAATTTGAAAACACATCAACTAAAACATGAATTTTAGAAACGAATTCAACTTTTAATGCAACAAATGTGCACAAAAACACTTTTCCACTTTACTCTCATATAACTAATTGCGACGGCGTACTTTAATACGACTCAACAAAATATCAGGGCTCATATTATACTCAGTAAGAACGATATTGTCTTTGACATGTTTTCGTATTGTTAGCCATCTCGGTAGCCATCACTGTATGTAAGGCAACGTTTGAGCTCATTAAAATAGAGGCCCGGATAATTCTACATATTAAAAACCGGGCAAGAGCATGTCGGACCATGCTCAGTGTAGGGTTCCGAAGCCGTTAAGTGCTACAAACATAAAAATCAACAAGTAATAACTAATTTTCTATTTAAAGTCAATTGGTGCCGTCTTGATTAGTCGTGATAGTTTTCCTTTAAAATTCGTTATATGCACTTTAATTTAGGTTTTTTTTTAGATTTTTAGTATTAAAATTTGTAGTTCTGGTTGTAGGGGAGGGACACTTGAGTCATACAAAAATTAGCGCTTTAAAGCTTAATATTTCATAAGCAGATTACTTAACCAAAAAACTGTTTTTACAAACCCATAATATTTTTTAAAGACCTATCCAACAACAACCTACACTATAGGGTTGACGAGAAAAAAAATACATCCCCACGTTACGTGTAGGGAGAAAAACTATTTTTTTTTACACTTTATTGTAAGTACCACTTTGTTTGCGTAACTAATATGCATATTCATGCCAAATTACAGCTTTCTAGTACAAATAGTCTAAGCGCTAGGCTGGAGACGGACGGACATGGCGAAACTAAAAATGATATGGTCTTTGACGTGTTTCCGAACACATCAAAGACAATGTGTTTTAACGGAGTGGATTAGAAATATAATCATATCGTGAATTTTAGAGGTGGAGGACCGTTTAAGATATATTGAATTCGTAAAGTGTAGTTCTCATTAGGAGTTCGAGGGTCTCGGAACAATATTTCTTAATACCCGGGAAATTAAGGCGCATGTATTCCGAGACTATGATTTAACTAAGCCAGAACTAATTACGTATCATTTATCAAAATCAATTGAGCAGTTGAATATTTACGGCCGTTTCCTCGTGGTCCTACTATTTTTGTCCTACTGACTTTCGACGGAGCCCCGCCCAGGGCGGGGCTCCTACTTCTAGGTGGTTTTGCCCTTCGGGCATCTGAAGATACCTAACGAACCTAACCTACCTACTTTTACAATCATAATTACTATTTAGTGATCAAATCTAGGTTCACTTTTTGACTAGTAGGACAAATTAGTAGGACCACGAGGAAGTAAGCGTAACGGACATAGAAACGGAACTACATACATACAGATCAAACACATTGTCTGGTTTCTTGTTCTACTCAGATATCCTTTGTGATATATGCTTGGTGATATTTGTATTATTTGATAATGATAATGATAACTAAGACGACACGGTGGCCTAGTTCGGTGACCCTGCCTCAGAAGCCAGCGGTCCTAGGTTCAAATCCCGGTAAGGGCAGATATTTGTGTGATGAGCGCGAATATTTGTTCCTGAGTCTTGGATGTTTTCTATGTATTTAAGTATGTATTTCACTATATAAGTATGTTTATCGTTGTCTAGTACCCATAGTACAAGCCTAGAGCTTAGTTTGGGACTAGGTCAATTTGTGTGAGATTGTCCTCTGATATTTATTATTATTATTATTTCTTTACTAGTTTCTTGATATTCTGTTGTATTGTATTGCACTGCTGGTAGCAATGCACTGATATTCGGATAGGATTCCGGTATGATAATTAACTCATATTGATGACCACTGATACACTGATTATGTTATAAACGTTTATTTTGATAAACACAAGTGTGTCGCTTAATAGCTATATTCGAAGTGAAGCGATTATATAAACTGATGCGTTGGCAATTGTTGTTGTCGGTAATACTAAGACCGTACACACATAACCCTCCTTTTACGCTACGCCGCGGCAGTCGGGTAAAAAGGATTAAAGTGTTTTTAACTACAAAATAGCAGCAAATACAAGTCTTGCTCCACATTTGAAACGTGACCTCCCGCGCACCGTAATTGTACCAAAGTCGATTCCATTCAGACAATACCAGGGAATTTTATCACATCAACCCTTTGCGCTCAGCTGAGAACTCCAACTTTTTTAATATCAGACATGGGGAATTTAATTTTAATTTAGGTCATGAGGGAATTGTAAATGCGGCCCATCAGTTACGGGGCAACAAACGCGAGGGCGGCTATTATTAACTACCCTAAAATGAGCTGTCAAAATAATAAGACGCGGCATAAATTTCGAGTCTTGGCCCGTCATTTCGCTTTGAATTTATGTATTGTAATCCCTACAATTACTCAGGCTGCATCGCGGCTAATTCTGATCATATTTTACTGGATCCCGAATCCGCGTTTTGATTATACGGGGAAATCTATAATCTGAGTTTTCGTAATTCGGTTGATACATTGCTTTAATCAGCCAAATCACTAATTTGAACTAGGCTCTATTTTACTATGTAAAGCCATGTGCTGTCAACGTTATGATAGCTCTTATTAATAAAGTAATGGCGGCCGTGTAAAAAACAATACCAAAACACGTCAAAACAAACAAAGTTTTACAGCGTAGAATTAAACCCCTGTGAGTTTTATCATACTAGCTGTTTCCCGCGACTCTGTCCGCGCCGAAGTCGTTTATCGCTATTCTCTTAGGAATCATGCTCAGTGTAGGGTTCCGAAGCCGTTAAGTACTACAAACATACAAATCAACAAGTAATAACTATTTTTCTATTTAAAGTCAATTGGTCTTGTAGATGATTTTAGTAGGTATAAACACTTTAATCGCCTGTATCTCAAGAACATGATGTTTAATTAGTCGTGATAGTTTTTCTTCAAAATTCATTATATCGTTCTTTAATTTATGATTTTTTGCGATTTTTAGTATTTCTAGATTTGCCTGTTGTACTTGAGTCTCACAAAAATTATCGCTTTAAAGCTTTTTAATATTTATAAACTGGTTACTTAATGGAACAACGTTTCAACAAACCAAATTTTAATATTTTTGAAAGACCTAACGTATAGGGTAGACGAGAAAAAAAATTACATCCCTACGTTACGTGTAGGGGAGGTACACTAAACAATTTTTTTTTTAACATTTTATTGAACCAATTTGTTGGCGTGACTAATATGCATATTCATACTAAATCACATCTTTCTAGCACTAAGAGTCTCTGCGCTAGGCTGCGGACGGACATGGCGAAACTATAAGGGTTCCTAGTTTGACTACGGAACCATAAAAATAGGCACCAATTGTGCTTAGAAAAGTAACGCATGAGCACTCCGCGACGTGAAAACGTCGTAAACATTTTACTATGACGTTATGCAGACTGCTTTATTAAACCTTTATGACTACGGTAGACCATAGATAGCTTGCTGCTTGCTTGACTAAAACTTCAATTTCTTCGCCTTATTATAAGCTTACTCTTTTTTTTGAGAAATTTTGTGATCATACCCAGTTGTTTCACAAAAAATTAAGTAACCTATTAATAAGGCGTAAGTAACCTTTATTAATATAATAAATGTGAAAGTAACCCTGTCCGTCTCTCTGTGTATCTGTATGTTACGTTTTCTTGGATAAATTGCTAAACCCATTTAGATAAAATTAGGTATGGAGATAGTTTGAATCTCGGGGAAGGACATAGGGTACTTGTCATAAAAAAATGGACAGTTCCTTAGGGAATAGCGAATCATGACTTCTAGCTAGTATTAAATCCTTCAAAAATCTTACTTAGTTCTAGCCTTGCTCTACGAGTATAATTGTATTGTTAATTATTGTTCTTTTGTGTGTAAGTTTATGGTTATCCTTTAAGTGTGGGATGAATTATTTATTAGTTTCTTTAAGACCATGTAACTTCTTAATTGTAATCATTTTATCGTGTTGGTGATACTTAAATAAAAATATGACAGTCAGAAATAAACTCAGTGATACCAAGACTAAAACCGTCGTTCAGAAGCAAGGAGTTGTGCTCAACACCAATATTTGCCCTCACTGGTAATTTAACCCGGGACCTCTAGCCTCATAACTACCCATAAAGCTACTCGTTACGTCAATATAGACACGAGAAAAAATGACATCAATTCAGTTCAAAACTTATCTGACTGATCTGTGTAACCTAAAAGTGACAGTTAATGAAAGTGACGACATTAACTTCTGAAGATCTTGTATGCTTGGTTATAATAGCTCTTAATAAACTTAACCAATTTAACATAATTTGTATAAATAAGTGTTAAAATTGGTTGCTGCTGATCATAGTTTACTTAGCCAATAGATTAAGTATAAACATAGAAACCGGACTATAAAATGTAGGTACATAAATACATTACTTCACGCTTTCATTCCCAGAGGGATAGGCAGAGCTACAGAAATACCAACAACTCTAAAAAGACTTGTTTATACTTCTGTAACAACATTTTGCACAATCAGGCTAAGATGTTTACCAGTGTATTAGTGACAGGTTGCAAGCCCATCGCCTAACAGTACCACAAGCATTTATCCCTTAATCGCCTCTTACGACATCCCCGGGAAGACATGGAGTGGCACTAACCACACGAGCTAAGAAATATATTTACAAATGACGTAAATTTCCCCTTTTTTAACTTATGGCAATCACAGTGAGATATAAAGAGAAACAGATGTGCTTATAAGTATTCGATATTTGGTAGGTCGTCACAAGGTTTTAGGTCTTTTAAAACCGTAAGGCAAAAATAAGTTAAACAGAAGATCATTTACATTTGTGACAAAAAAACAAAACAGTCTAGTTTTTATTTAGTTATCTTTAAGAGTTTGAACCTCCGCGGTCACCATGTACTAATGAGTTTTTCTCTTAAGTACATTACGGTGAAGGAAAAACATCGTGAGGAAACCTGCACATTCGAACAGCTGACTGTGGAAGAAGGGTAATTGCACAAAAGATCCTAAAGGGGTTGAATTGTATCTGAAAGGGCCTAACTTTAAAATACGATAAGTTTCCTTTGAAATTATACGTAATTATTAATAGTAGAGAAATTCATCTTATAGTCGTTGTATTTATTATATGATTTACTTAGACCTTCGTAACCAATCAACCGCGTATTGTTTTCGCGCCACAACACAAACTACCCGTTCCCAATAAGTAAACAAGCACGAACTTTATTTCTGCGTCAGTGAAAACGCCCCACGAATAAGAACACAACTAGTTAAATAATGATTTGTTTTACGAGCGCCCACACAAAGGGATACACATATTGGATCCAATAACAAAAAGATGCGAGAGCGGAACATAAGCAAACAGTGTTATCAGGTGGAAAATTCTCTCTTTATTCGTTAATGGTACCTATTTCCCGGTAGGGGTGAAGAGGGAAAGGTAAGGGGGGATTATCCATGTGATTGTGCGGCGTCGTGCCCGTAATGGACACGCTTGATTCGATCACTCGCTCCTTTCACGCGAGATTGATTCTGCGATCGCGCGATACGCTAGCTATCGAGGTAAAGGATTGCTCCGGAATTGCGAGCCTCATTAAAAAAGGAAGAAATCCCTGAACAATTAGCGCTGGGGTCCCGGTGAACCTTTTTTAACGAACGGCGGAATAAAACATTTACACAAATGAGAAGCAATCGCGCCGAGACCTTCTGCACGCGTCGGTTACGAGTTTTGTGCTTGCGAAAATGCTTTAGAATAAAGACAAGATAACGTTAAGCTTTTGTAGTATCAATTGAACAAATACAAAAGTGGGAAAAAAAAAAACAACTTTGTTATCTGCGAATTCGTCCGCCGCGTACAATTCCTTTAACTTTACTGATAAAATCAAGATTAAATGTCCACAAAGTTTAAAAATTATTCCACGATATGAACTTACCCGTGTGTCAAATTTTATCCGATTCTGAGTAGGTCTGGGTGATTGATAAAAAGAGATATAAATATCATTAGAAACTTTCACATTAATAACAACTGACTTGTTCACATTCAAAGACACTATCTTTAAGAAAAGTAGCTAACACTGACAAATACACACAAAATAAACATTTAACAAAACAAAAACGGTTTTCTCTCTACATGTTCGACGCGAGAGAAAAAGGAATAGAAATAGAACAGGGCTATGGAACAATGAAAATCGTTGCCTGTCGCTTCGCCCAGAGTTATTCTCGAACTCGTCAAATTTCCTCACCACTTACGTATGCGGTTTGTTCAAACACAAAGTCACGGCCTTATTGGTTGAAGGGGGTGGTGGGGGAGGTAAATGAATGCATGAGTGCCGGGGTTTAACGAAGGATACCAAATTTAATTTCTACTAATGAAGTCGCCGAACGCAAACAAAAACCATTTACGCCCAATGACGCTGTTGTTTCGCAAATTGAAAAGGTATTTCGAGGAATCGGAAAAGAGAAAAAAGAAATTAAAAATTAATTGATTTGAGTGTTTGTCGATGGCGGGTGCTTATTAGTAAAGTTCCGTAGAATTGACGTTTTGTTTTGTGCAAATTTTGATTCAATAGTAGGTAATATACTTTATTGAAAAGCTTCATCTCGAAAATGATACAGGATTATAGAACAAACTGTAAGGAATTTCATTTTTGTCTCTGAAATTAGTTATTAGAAGGCAAAAACATGAAAGCATAACAAAAAATTTACATTGAAATGCTAATTGTTAAAATTCTGAATGTTGTAAAACGGGGTTGAGCATGTCGGACCATGCTGAAGCGTAGGGTTCCGAAGCCGTTAAGCACTACAAACACAAAAAACCAGTGAAGTCTTAGATGATTTTAGTAGGTATATAGTACATTTTGATACAAGTGCGGAAAGTATGTCATTTTACACGAGTCCCGAAGTATCTTGGCCCGAGCTGGAAGCGAATCGTGTATCAAACGATGTTTTCTAATACATTTGCGAAAAAATATCAATGAAACAAAAATAAATCAGTAAATAAAACTATTACAAGAGACAATTTTACTTTTAATTGATACAGACTTTATGAAATGGCAACGGTTGTGACCATTCAGCCAAATAAAAAAAAAAGTCACCGTAATTTAATTACCTATACCTAAAACTCAAAAAGTATAATTCTCTATTAACCAGCGGTAATGCATAAAGGTGGATTCACATTACGCCGTACTGGGCTAGGTCCGGTTTCGGCAAAGTGTAATGTCAATTCACATTAATACGCAACTATCTAATCATTCGTAATACTAATTCAGATTCAGCCATCTTGATGAAAGATGTTTTTTTTATATTACCTAGATACGTTTTATGTGTGTATTTAATTTTAATATTTTAAATTATATTAAGTACCTATGTATAGTCTCAATGCTAAATGACGTAATCAAAAAGTGGTTGAACATGCAAACTCTTTGGTTGGATGCACGGCTTGGAAGTTGAAACAAAATTATATTTAAAAAAAATGGAAAACTATAACGCACTAGTGCGTAATATCCAACTTTCCGCACGATATACAGCTACGAAAAGTACCACTTTTTGAGCAACTGTGTTAAAAAATACTTTAATAGCCATTCATTCCCAGTGTGGGGTACCAAAAACTCTAAAAACACTTTTTTATAATTCTGTAGCCACATTTTGCATAATCAGGCCAAGAAGTTTGCTAGTGTATTAGTGACAGGTTGCAAGCCCATCGCCTAACAGTACTACCAGCCCTTATTCCCTTAGTCGCCTCTTACGACATCCACGGGAAGACATGGAGTGGCACTATTCTAACCCGGCAATCACACGGGGCAATTTCCCTATGCTTCAATTCTTTTTCTCTCTCTCGTCCTAGCTATTATTAATCCCACATGGTGGTGGGGTCAACTTTCCTAATCTTTCACCTTTCATCAGTTTGCTCTGTCCTCGACATCGTCCGCGGATGCCTGACATGCACACCTGACACTGCATGTATTTTAGCACTACATCTTTCCATCTTGTTTTGGGTCTACCCCTGGATCTACGACCTTAGATGGAAACATGTGATGCTAAGTCCCCCACGAGTAGAGTAAGTTCGCCTCTGTGCAGTGTGTATAGTCGAGAGGAAGACGTTTTCCATATTTTAATGGAATGTGATCGTAATGCGGGGACTAGGTGCCTAATGTTTCATTACAACTCCATTGGATTATGTAACGCCTATTTATCTGACCCTATTTCCGATTTGGTTAATAAAATACTTAACTAGCCCTTGTTAAGGAGGGATTGAAAAATTGATGATGATAGTGTTTATTACCTCATGTACTTTTTTGTAAGTTGATTATTGTATTTTTTTATTTATGTTGTCATAAGGGGTGACATATTCGCGTTTGCGAAAAAGCTATATAAATAAAGATAAATAAAGTCCCCCACGTAGTCAGGCGGCCCCCTTTTCACTTGCAATTAAGCTTCAATTCTTGCTGATTGTAGACCGTTAAAACCTAAACGTCTCCACTCAGTTTTGTTCTTCACGGATATTAAGACACTAAATTAATCTTACTAATATTATTAATACACACAACGGCTGACTGGATGAAATTTGGAATGGAAATAGCTTATACTCAAGATTTACATATGGTCTACTTTTTATCTTGGAACATTTAAAAATTCTCAAGGGCATAGATCAAAATGTTCGTGGACGAAGTGAATAAAACGTGAGTGTGTATTTATTTAATGTTCGTGGGTGTGTGTGTATGTGTTTGAAAGTGTGTGTGTGTGTGTGTGTAAATCAGCACGACTGGTTGTCTCACGAAATCGTAAATTTGGTGGTTATATAAGGTAAAAAGCTTACCTTAAAGAGGGTCAACAAAAAGACAATAAATGGACCTTTTATTTAGCAAATGCCCGACTGTATTGATTCCGAACGTTATACATACTGCTATGTTTTGGTTTGGGACTATTCCATTAACAGAAAAACCGGGCAAGAGCATGTCGGACCATGCTTAGTGTAGGGTTCCGAACCCGTTAAGTACTACAAACATAAAAACCAACCAGTAATAACTAATTTTCTATTTAAAATCAATTGGTGCCGTCTTAGATGATTTTAGAATTTATAAACACTTTAATCACCTGTATCTCAAGAACTAATGATGTATACTTAGTTGTGATAGATTTTCTTTAAAATTCGTTATATGCTGTTTCGTTTAAGATTTTTTTCAGATTTTTAGTATTTGTAGTTTTGGCTGTAGGAGGGGGGACATTTGAGTCTAACAAAAATTAGCGCTTTAAAGCTAAATATTTCAATAACGGATTACTTAATCGAAAAACTGTTTCCACAAACCCATAATATTTTTGAAAGACCTATACAACAACACCTCACACTATAGGGTAGACGAGAAAAAAAAGTACATCCCCATGCTACGTGTAGGGGAGGTACCCTATTTTTTTTGTTTTATTTTATTGTACCACTTTGTTGGCGTGACTGATATGCATATTCATGTCAAATTACAGCTTTTCAGTACTAAGTGTCTCTGCGCTAGGCTGCTACAAATTTTAATGCAAAAAACGAAAGATTATTTCAATTTTTAACGAATGTATGAGGTACTTTTAATTAATTGACCTGAAACCGGTGAGTGTTTTGTGAATTTTGCTGTAAGAGGTTTAGAATATCGCATATTTACGAATCATTTTGACGTCTGAAAAGTATGAAAAAATTACAATTTACTGCTGTAAAGGTCATCTAAAAAATGTTTGAATTACTTTTTCCCACCTTCATATATTTTTTTTGTGTAAAAAAATGATTAACTTGGTAAAGTTTTATAGAAAATGGGCAAAACATTGTTTTTGATTTCTACTACTTGAAACTCTCGTTCATAAAATTAAAACAACAGTAATAAAGCTCAATTCAAAATGAATCCATTACCATAAAAAACACCAAAAAATGAAAAAAAATAGCAATATATAATGTTTTAAAATAACCTAAATCTTGCATTATAATGCTCGACAAATCTAAAAATGTCCTGCATTTATTTGTAATTCATTTATTCGATCAGAACTGAAATGATATTTCATGATGTGCATTCAACCTTATAGAAAAGCAGTATTTGAACTGTATAATCTCAAAAAGAAGCAGAACCACCAAAATTTCGTCTTTTTGGGGTTCCAAACCCAAAGGGTGAAAACGGGACCCTATTTCTAAGACTTCGTTGTCTGTACGTCCGTCTGTCTGTGACCAGGCGTGTCAAGAACCACGATAGCTAGACAGTTGAAATTTTCAAAAATTATTAATTTCTGTTGCCGCTATAACAACAAATACTAAAAACAAAACACAACATACAACAACATTTTTTTTTGCCGTTGTTTGCTCGATCTTAATACAGACACCATGGTTGTATAGATAATGGTACGGAACCCTTCGTGCGCGAGTCCGACTCGCACTTGGCCGGTTTTTCTAACTTAAGTAGGTACATTACCTAATGCTCTTGTGGTAAAGGAAAAACATCGTGAGGAAGTCAGAGTTACTCCCACATTTATTCCATCCCATATATCCCATACTCGTAATATGGTATAGTATAAGTAAAACTGGCAGATGAAGCAAACGTGTTATAACAACACATTTACTTGTCGCAACAAACAAACTCAGGGCGGGGCTCGTGTCCACACATGTCCAAAATCCCTTTTGTTACAAAACGAGCGATATTTTTTTAAGAATATAACGACTACCATTGTCCAGCGAAGTACCCTTCACTACGGCAGATAATGGGGATCTTTTGTGTATCTCTAGTAATCGCCTCCCCCCCCTTTTTAAGGACATTTAGGTTTTATTTGACGCCCTTGGAAAAGGTACACAGTAATTTGAGTTTATTTTGCAGTGACGTTGTATTTCTGTAATGGATAATTTTAAAGTGTCTTTACCCTCTCAAGGTCCAAACACAAGGGAGATTTTTGTAAGTGTATTGCTTATATTCTGTAAAACTGATCTAGGAAATTTAATTAATATGATAATATTGATAATGTAATAGTTTGCAAAAATTTAACCCACTCAGCATGGTGTCCGTGGCCCTCAGGAAAAGTGTCACAACGCTGATCTTCCGCGGATTCAATGCATATAGATGGGATACCCGGCATCATTATTTATACGATTTCTTGTCCTTTGCAAGTTAGCGCGTGTAGTGTGAGTGCGCCAAATCTATCAGGATCTTCGAATTTGTAACTGTGGGTCACAAGTTCAAAAAACGTTTGCCGGGCTTGCTCGCTGTTTCATTTGTCCGAATTTTCATAAGTTAGAAAATATATTTTGTTCCGAATCCATTGGCTTTTCAAAATGTTTAAAAAGGAAAAACTATAGAACGTGTACGTAAGGTTAAGTTTGTTATATAAAAATCCAAGAAAGTTAAACGGTCGGAAAAACGCGTGCAAGGCGTTTTAGTGTTTCAGATAGGTGACAGTTATTGTGATATACTATAAATCTGCCTCTATGCTATGCTACTTGCTACATATATTATTAAATTAAGGGTAGGGTGAATAAATGTAGATAAACTTTAGTTTATTATAGTCTTGCGAATGTTAATGTTACCATCAGGACTCTGATGTTTGTGCCTACTCTATGCCATAAAGAGAACATTTTCATATCTAATTTATTTGTCTCCAGGACCGGCCGCTAGCCCACAACGCGTCAGCTCGCGTATTCCACAGCAACCAGTCCCTGGTGCTGCAGAAGGTCACGCGACACTCTTCGGGACGCTACGCCTGTTCAGCTCTGAATGCTGAGGGTGAGACCGTCTCCAATGAGCTGCACTTCCGCGTCAAATGTAAGTAATTCTCTTGGAAGTTTTTTTCTTCTTGTTTTAATGGCGGTCCAAAAATTACGGTCATACAAACTATATGGGTAACTCTCGTTACTCAAAAGACTCAATTAGGTTTTGATTTAATTATAGGCTTTAACTATTTTTTTAAAAGTCCCTAGTGTGTAGAGTAAAGGAATAAACAGAATAAATCAAAAGCAAAAGCCGGCCATCTTCCCTCCCCGAAGGTTACCGGAATCCCCTCTTGGAAGTCTGGATCGGTCTTGCTGAAGGAAATGTCCATGCCAATTCTTCATGGTGTTATTAAAAGAGGACATATACATACACTTTGAATTCGTTTCCCGCTTCTTCCTCTATTTGAACCCCTTAGGGAATGAATTTCCAAAAACCCCTTCTTGTGCACCCTTAGGATATCCAAGGGATATTCCCTCCAAATTACAAGTCCCTAGGTTTCTGCGGTTTTGGCTGTGCGTTGTTAGTTACTGAGTCATGGTACTGTTTTATATTATTACATACATACATAACATCACGCCTTCATTCCCAGAGTGGGGTAGGCAGAGCTACAGAAATACTAACAAATCTAAAAAGACTTGTATATAATTCTATATCCACATTTTGCACAATCAGGCCAAGAAGTTAACTAGTGTATTAGTGACAGGTTGCAAGCCCATCGCCTAACAAAAGCCCTTATTCCCTTAGTCGCCTCCTACGACATCCACGGGAAGACATGGAGTGGCACTATTCTAACCCGGCATCCACACGGGGGATATATTATTTTAACAGGCAGGCGGTTGGGTCAATGACTGACAGATAAGTGTATCCAGCTGTTCCTTGACCTAATTAATGAGTGCTAATGTGTTGGTCTTGGTGGTTTTTTTCAGATTTTTAGTATTTGTAATTTTGGCTCTAGGTGGGAGGGACAATTGAGTCTAACAAAAATTAGCGCTTTATAGCTTAATATTTCATAAACCGAGCCCTTGATCGAAAAATTGTTTTTACAAACCCACAATATTTTAAAAAAGACCTTTGAGGTAGACGAGAAAAAAAAGACATCCCCAAATTACATCTAGTCACACTAGTCACCTAAAAAAAAATTTTTTCAATTTATTGTATTACTTTGTTGGTGTAACTAATACGTATATTCATGCCAAATTACAGCTTTCTAGTACTAAGAGTCTCTGCGCTAGGCTGCGGACCGACGGACATGGCGAAACTATAAGGGTTCCTAGTTTGACTACGGAACCTTAAAAGACCAAAAGGCGTTTCCAAACAAGATGGGGTCAATCCGACCACTATAGTCAAAGATCCGAATTAGAAACTACCTTAACCCTAACTGTAAGGGATGAAAAGTATAATAATTCCTAAAATAAATAAAAATGGCTTTTTATTAAACATTGCACTCACGAGTTTGACGAATAAATTTAACAGTAACGTTTTGTACGTATCCCTTCATTTTTCACAATTTCATTTGCACTAATATGCCATAATGGTCACTGGCTATAATATTCATTTTCCTATAAATAATTCAATTTGCGATTAAGACATTTTTCAGATATTTTTTACATGCCATGGTATGGAGCCCAATAGGTTAGATACGTTTGTTTTATTAAAATTCTGAATGCAGAAAAATGCCTTTATGGCAAATGAATATTATGGCTCATGATCGTTATGGCATATAAAATTAGGTCATATGAAATTCGGGCAAATAAAATTATTGTATTTGTAATCCGGTCAAACGATAGAGAACCCGTAGGTTATTTAAACATAAAAATCTGTTAACATATACGGATTATTTCTTTATGTGATCTGGGCCTCTATTCAACTGCGTTATAACGATATCGTTTTTGACCTGGGCCTCTATTCAGGTGCGTTAAAACGATATCGTGTTTGACTCGTTTAAGAATCGTTTATGTCACAGTCGCCATTATTGTAAATGACATAAGAGTTTCAAAACGTTGACAATACGGAAACAGGTCAAAAACGATATCGTTATAACGCACCTGAATAGAGGCCCTGCCCTGTTTCCGTATTGTCAACGTTTTGATAACTCTTATGTCATTTACAATAATGGCCACTGTGACATAAACGATTCTTAAACGTGTCAAACACGATATCGTTTTAACGCACCTGAATAGAGGCCCAGGTCAAAAACGATATCGTTATTAACGCAGTTGAATAGAGGCCCAGATCGGAGCAATTAACTCCACAATGGAGTGCTCACTAATGAGTGCTTACGAGTCTCTTATTAACAGATTCAGTGCCTTGAACTACATACAAGAGCTCCGCTTTGTATTAAAGTTGGTTAGAGTGGCATTAAAAGGATGAAAAGGCTTTAAAATTAATACCAAGGCCCGTACTGCCCTGCTAACACAAAAGGCAGTATCTTAAACAAAACTCCTGTAGCAAATACAACCTTATTACCAACAAGATAGGATTGAATCTGCTTTGGCCATTCAAATTGAGATACTGCCTTTTGTGTTAGCAGGGCAGCGTAACCATACTTGAACCATAATTAGTCGCCCTAATTGCAGTGGATAAAGCATTCGTCACTCTCGCACTTACGTACTAGTCAGAAAGTGACAGATTATCCACACTGATAAACATGACCATAAGTCCGAAAAACCTGACATAAATTTACCTAGTTCTAAAACAAAAGATTTTTTGTTACATAAAATCCATTTAAGACAAGTAGCCTTTCCGGGGGTTCCCCAAAAAAAGTACCTGTAGTTAAGGACAAAAATTAACAACGGTATTTTTTCCATTACGTCATGAAAATTAGTCATATTTACAGCCTGCTTTTATATACTGCCCTCATAAGCCAATAGGCACTATTTTAAGTTTAGAAAACATAGCTAAGTCAAACCTCACCTGTTAGTAATATGGTTGAACTTGCTACAGGATTTTTGTCTGAGATGCCGCTATTTCTCTTAAAGCAGTAGTAGTTAAGTGGTGGTAGGACCCTGTGCAGGGTCCGTCCGGATCGATACCACCATCTTATCCATTAACCACCCGCCAAGCAACAGTGTTCGCATTGTTCAGTTGTGTTCCGGTGTGGGGATAAGACAACCGGTGAAATTACTAGCATAGAGGCATTCCATCTTAGTCCTCAGGGTTGGCAACGCATTTGAGGTGTTAGGATTATAGTCTTGAGAATTCAAATGTCTATGGGTCTCAGATTCCACTTACCATCAGGTGGCCTGAGTGCTCGTGTGCCTTCTCCTTAACATAACTATTATTATTATTATTCATTGAATTATTACCTACTCTTTAACTATTATTTTTTATTTTTTATGATAATTTATAAATTATAATAATAGTAATTTTAATTTGCAAACTATGGATTGTAAGGTCTAAAAATAAATGTTTTATACTAAATATGTAACGGTAGCGACTGCTGCGGTGGTGTATAAGTAATGTTTTTATATGATAGGTCTAAAACCAGCCTGACAGCGTTTTTGCGGGAATGGGCTTAGCCAGAAATTAGGGCTTAAAACGTTAACTTTCGGTGTGTCCACAGGAAAGACGGTAACCTAAATCTGTGTATGACCCCTCTATGCATGTTCGTGGCAGGCTAGCGCAGCGGTCGCGCGAAGCTTCAACGCCGATCCGAGCAATCAACTCCACAATGGAGTGCTTACAAGCCTCCTATTACTTACACGTTCAATGCCTTGGACTACATACAAGCGGGAGATTTTTAGAGTGGCATTGAATGTATTTTAAATAAATGAATATCAGGAAAATTCTTATACATATTTGGGTAAGGACCAAAAAGTTGGCCACGCTAACTCACTCAATTAAATTTTCTATGAAACTTTCCCGTTGTGACACGAAAATTAGAAATACACAGTTTCCTCGTTCATGGTCGGGTTAACTGGAAGAGATCCCTTAAAGGGACAAGTTCGCCATTGTACATGTTAATCTTAAGTTTATGTACGCAATTTCTTGTTATTGTTAATTTTTCTTTGTGCAATAAAGAGTTTACATACATACATATATACATTTTTGAGGATATTTTTCGTGTCACATCGGAACTTTTTTCACTTTTTGTTGTTTGTATGGTTAACTACGCTTAACTATGGTCCAACTATTTTGGTTTTACCCTTATTACCCATTTACCTAGTTCTAGACTTGTACAGTGAAGGACTTTAATTGTTATGCCACTAAGGAACCCTGTCATAATGACAGGCGTTAATCATTAATTTTAGCTTCCTTTCTTGTGGTTTGATAGTGGCACAACAATTAAAGTCCTTAACTGTACTATGAGTACTAGACAACGGCATGATAATACTTGAAAAGATTATTTATTACATTACAGTCGTGCCTGTCACTATTTTTTTTATATCAGGCCTCTATTTCACCATACTGACAATGATAAGTGACAGGTGATAATTCAGTATATTGCAAGGTTTTACATTAGTGGGATACATAATATATCTGCTGCGCCATGTACTGACTGAATTGTCACCTGTCACCTGTTATTGTCAGATTGGTGAAATAAGGGGCAGGTATCGCACCCGGCATTGAGAAATTTACCATGTATAAGCAATTTAATTTTGTATTAACAAAGTAGGGTAATTTGATCTCTACGAGAGTACGTCAGCTAGATATGAGTGGTGGCGACTACGGCGGTGGTTGATTAACAAATGCCTAGTGGATTAGTACGCTTCATACCTAAATCTCTATCCATTTTTAGGGTACCGTACCCAAAGTGTAAAAACGGGACCCTATTGACTAAGACTTCGCTGTCTGTCCGTTTGTCTGTCTGTTACCACGCTTTATCTCAAGAACCGCAATAGCTATATAGTTGAAATTTTTATAAATTATGAATTTCTGTTGCCTCTAGGACAACAAATACTAAAAACCAAATAAAAAAAAAATTAAAGGGGGCTCCTATACAGCAAAGGTGTTTTTTGTGGTTTTTTTTCTCGATATTATTAACGGCAACGGGTAGACACTTGAAATATTCACAGAATATTTCGTTGTATATTCACATACATACATACATAACATCACGCCTTTATTCCCAGAGTGGGGTAAGCAGAGCTATAGAAATACCAACAACTCTAAAAAGAATTGTTGATAATTCTGTAACCACATTTTGCACAATCAGACCAAGAAGTTTACTAGTGTATTAGTGACAGTTTGCAAGCCCATCGCCTAACAGTACTACAAGCCCTTATTCCCTTAGTCGCCTCTTACGACAACCACGGGAAGACATGGAGTGGCACTATTCTAACCCGGCAACCACATAGGGCCCCGGCAACAACACAGGACAACAGGGGTTGTGTATTCACTTTAAGAATAATAATTAAATTAAAATTTAATTAATATTTAAGGGGAGCTCCCATACAACAAACGTGATTTTTTTTGCCGTTTTTTGCTCGATCTTAATACAGACCGTGGTTGTATAGATAATACGGAACCCTTCCGACTCGCACTTGGCCGGTTTTTTATTACGTCGCCACCTTCGCCGCAGCTAGCTGTACCTACCGTGACGCTCCAACGCGGATTGGAGCAATCAACTCCACAACGGAATTCTCACTAATGAGCCCTCATGAGCCTCCTGTTAACACGTTCAGTGCCTTGAACTAGATTTACATTTAGAAGTGGCATTGAAAGTATAAGGAGGCGTATAAAGAAGAGGTTTCAAATGAATAAATAGCAGGTAATATCACCCAAATTTCTCTCAAACTTAGCTATGGCTGGAACGTCGAGCACAAAATTTAAGTGCCTAATAAATTCGCGTTCAAGAAATTAGTTCGTGCACACATTTCACAGAACTGACATCTTTTAATTTGTCTTTTAGTGTAACTATTATATACATATACGTATTTATTTCTGTTTATGTTTATCTTTAGGCATTAAGTTCACCTATTGTACTCAAATTCTGTATTTTTGTGTAATAAAGATCTACGAAATTCTACTGTCTATGAAATTCTCTCAGTGAATGAAAATTACAAGGTACTAAAGTGTAAACATCTTTATGACTTCGACTGTACATATAGGAGATGATAAAAGAAAACAGTCGAAACTCAGGAACATATCGCGCTCATTACACAAAAATTTGCCCTTACTGGGAATCGAATTTGAAACCGCTAGCTTTCTAGACAGTCACTACTAGGCTCAAGACTTAAATATCATCAAAGATCGAATAGGGTACACAAAGTTTGTGTCACTCCATCTTGTCAAGTGATAATTGCATGTAATTCATGTGGAAGTTTACCATAATAATTTAATGGTGGTATGATTCGTGCATATCACCACCACCATCTTATCCTTTAAACTACTACCAAGGGGCATTCGCATTGTTGCGTTCCGGTATGGGGATAAGACAAACGGTAAAATTGCTAGCTTTGTAGACATTCCATCGTCAGGCCACCGCATTTAAAGAGGATTGTTGTCTTGAGAATTCATGCCTAAGGGTCTCAGTTCACTTACCATCAGGTAATTACTAGCATAGAGGCATTCTAGCTTAGTCCTCAGAGATGGCAACGCATTTGCGGTCTTAGGATTATAGTTTTGTGAATTCAAATGTCTATGTGTCTCAGATCCCACTTACCATCAAGTCGCCTGAGTGCTCGAATGCTTACTCTTTGTCTTATTATAAAAAAGTCTACTACTGGACATAAATCTTCCCCAAAGATCTCTACTACGCCAGCATCCATGAGCTACTCAAGATCTTCACCAGATCGATCAACTTCGTAAAATTAAATTATAAACTTTAACACAACGCAGAATAACAATAAGAAATCTGTAGATAAAGGATAACCGGTACCTGGCAACACTGGTGCTGAATGAAATTCTGAACAATTGTAAATTAGAGCGTGAATTGAATTCCTTTGATTAAGCCCGAGTAAATAAAGGGTATGAATGAAATAAAGCTACCTGATATACTAGCTTGTTGTGGCGTATTGTGATCGACGTAACGCTAGGTAACCCATAACCTCGTTAAACCCATTGTGCTATATAAGGTTCATAATCCAGGCAATTTAGTTAAAACTGTATCTCTATTAAGATAAAGTTCATTTTTACTTATTGCAAATTAAAAAATGGCATTTAGGAGCAAAGGTAATTGATCTTTATTACTTTGCTAGTAGATTCAAATTCATACTAGTATAGAGAATTTTGGTCCTCATTTTTTAGGGTTCCGTAGTCAAACTAGGAACCCTTATAGTTTCGCCATGTCCGTCCGTCCGTCCGTCCGCAGTCTAGCGCAGAGACTCTTAGTACTAGTAATTTGGCATGAATATGCATATTAGTCACGCCAACAAAGTCGTACAATAAATAGTTAAACAAAATTGTTTAGGGTATCTCCCCTACACGTAACATGGGGATGTATTTTTTTTTGGCGTCTACCCCATCGTGTGTCGGGTATCGTTAGATAGGTCTTTCAAAAATATTATGGGGTTGTAAGAACAGTTTTTGGATTAAGCAAACCGTTTATAAAATATTAAGCTACAAATGCTAAAAATCTGAAAAAAAACTTAAATGAAAGGACATATAACGATTTTTAAAGGAAAACTATCATTATTGGTTCTTGAGATATAGGCAATTAAAGTGTTTATACCTATTAAAATCATCTTTTGGCACCAATTGACTTTAAATAGAAAATTAGTTATTACTTGTTGAATTTTATGTTTGTAGTACTTAACGGCTTCGGAACCCCTGGTACGACATGCTCATGCTCGGTTTTTATGATACAATTTTTAATCTGTTCCGCAGTTTATTTGACCACTATCATGTTATTGAATAAACTTTATCGACAATTCAATGTAGTTTCTGTGTGTAAAAACAAGTTGTTAACATTCAATTTGTTTGTCATTACTGTATTATATTAACGTATAACTATACAGTTAATCTTCTACTATTTAAGATCTCTTCTCACACCAGGGGGTCGCCATGACATTTATTTATTATTTGCACGTAAATTTACTACAGTAATAACATACCATCATGTTCCAACATAAATTGAATCTTAACAACTTGTTTAACAGTCAATTATAATTATAATTTTATGCATACCTTAAATTAAATGTCACCTTTATTCAACTTTTAATTTCGATTAATGCATAAACGGATCAGAAAATTAAGGTTATTTCAGTTTCAACCACGCAAAAACAATTCCCAATAACAAACAATACACAATCTGTGGATAAAGGATTACCGCAGCGTACCTGGCAATATTCAAGCATCTGAAAGGATTACAAAACAATAGTCAATTAGAGTGAATTGAATTCCAGTGATTAAGCCCAATTAAATAAATAATATAAATTACAGCCTTGGCCAAAGGTTGGCCACCCCACGTTCTCATTTGTTACTCATACTTGAAATTTTAAAAATTCAATTTACTTGAATAATAAAAAGTGTTAGAAAATGTGCAAATTATTAAAAGAATATATCGTTTGTAAGTTGCTATTTGCATAATAAAACTGTTTTTTATAACGGAGTTTTCCTTAACGCCAATAATTTTGGTCAATTTTTTCCGATAGAAATACATACTAATTTCTGTTATAAAATATATATGCACCCTTTTAAGTTAGATTTTTACGCGCAAAATACATGTAGTTTAAACTCGGCTAATTATATGACTCTGGTAACTCCTTGATATCATGTTTCATGCTCTTTTAGAGCTATACGAAATGATTTTAATCATGTAAATACATCCTTATAATGCGGTAATAAGCCTATATTACACTATAAGGTTGAATTTAAATGATTAAAATTAGTTCGTGTTACTCTAAAATAAGCATGAAACATGATATCAGGGAATTACACGAGTCATGTAATTAGCCGAGTTTACCCTATACTCAACACTTTTAGCAAAGATATAAAGATGGCAGCTGAAATTAACCTTCTTTATTTCTACACATTATTTATTCCATCAAGTATAAGAAGACATAATTCTAGTCAAATCCGATTCCGAATCTGTTCCAAGTCCAGTGTCCTCCATGGACCTACTTTCCTAATGGCGTTCACTCCTTGTTTTAACAAGATGTACTTCGCCAATATAGAGTTTGAGACAACTAAGTCATTTCGGAAGAGGATCGAATACTCCAATTTGCAGTATAAGAGAGAGAGTCATTTCATAAAAGATTCATTTTTTTTCAATTCTTCTCAGAAATGACGACACGGTTGCCTAGTTGGGAGTGACCCTGCCTCCGAAGCCAGCGGTCCTGGGTTCAAATCCCGGTAAGGGCAAATATTTGTGTAATGAGCGCAAATATTTTGTTCCCGAGTCTTGGATGTTTTCTATGTATTTAAGTATGTGTTTCTCTATTTAAGTATGTTTATCGTTGTGAGATTGTCCACTAATATTTTTTTTTTTTTTTATTTATGACTCACTCTTAAGTTTTGCAAAAATTGACAAAAAAAAACCCGTAGGTAAGCTGTTATCCTGTAGGAAATCAACGGTTTTTTTTTTTTCGTGTTTCGTTTGAAAGTTATAAAGGAAAACGTTGGAAAATCGCACGACAAGTTGTTTGGCCAGGGTAGCCCCTTAATATGTCTGAGTCTAACGGGAGCTTTTTTTTTGAGTTCATCTCTGCGTTAATATAATGGTGGATTTTCCTTCCACTCCCGTACCCATTAAATTAAGAAGATATAAATCCCTGACGAGCAACCTCCATTTTCAAAGATGATATTATTAAATCTCCTAAACGGCCCAACATAATAATACATATATCTGTATCCATTTGTGGTATTTGTATGATTTTCTATATAAACAAATAAATAAATATCACGGGAAACTGTCACACAAATTGACCTAGTCCCAAACTAAACTCTAGGCTTGTACTATGGGTACTAGACAACGATAAACATACTTAGAGAAATAAATACTTAAATATATAGAAAACATCCAAAACTCCGGAACAAATACTCATGATCATCACACAAATATTTGCCTTACCGGGATTTTAACCCGGGACCGCCGGCTTCGGAGGCAGGGTAACTACCAACTAGGCTAACACGCTACCAAAAACCAAAAAAACGCTATGTCAAATACAAAACCGTAGCGAATGTCAACTTTGCCTTATAAATACTAAGGTACTTTGCACTGTTAACGGAAATATCCGTCAATGGCGTTGAAAAGGTTAAGCGACACGCCACGCTATGCTGGTTTCCTACCTTAACTGTCAGTGGCTCAGGTGTGCCACGACAAAACAAGATGGGTATTTTTAATGGCACATTACTGCCGGAATGTGGTAATAAATTGTTTCGCGGCGAATTGTTTTGTAATGAAGTAACTCGACGTCCATTGGGCTGACACGGGTTTTTATCGCGTCGCTTCTTCTGCTACTTATTGGCGTTTAATGAGTTTGTACGAGGAAAGTTCTTTCATAGGAAGAATTGTACGTAGCTGTACACTTTAGTACCTTGTCGTTTTAACGTTTTTGACAGAGTAGTGTCGTATTTTAGTCATTAGTATTTTAGTATTTGTGTGTTTTTTTTGTGTTTCATAAGTTCTCTGCTTTTGAATGCTGCTTTCTAAGCTTTTTCCTTGGTGATCTCTGTATGTCCCTGTAAAGTTGATACGTAGTATAAGTAAAATTGTTTTTTTTTTTAATGTTTTGTGTAATTGTTGTTGGAACACATACAATAAAAAAAATAGTGCTGCATTTCCGTCGCAGAATATCATATTCGCAAAACACTATTGTTAGCAAGACAATGATATTCGCAAAACATCATTGTTAGCAAGACATGATATTCGCGAAACATCATTATTAGCAAAACATGGTATTCGCAAATCATCATTGTTAGCAAGACATGATATTCGCATAAACGATATTCGCAAAACATGATATTCGCAAAACATCATTGTTAGCAAGACATGATATTTGCAAAACATCATTGTTAGCAAAACATGATATTCGGAAAACATTGTTAACAAGACATCAATAAGACAGTGTTGAACCTGCTGTAAAACTAACATAACCTAAACCTACTTACGATTCTACAACCTAACCTAACCCCACTATTTGCAAATGTTATGTTTTGCGAATGTCGTGTTTTGCGAATATCACATTTTGCGAATATTGTGATTTGCTAAGACCCCGTGAGGTTGCCGGGTTAGAATAGTGCCACTCCATGTCTTCCCGTGGATGTCGTAAGAGGCGACTAAGGGAATAAGGGCTTGTAGTATTGTTAGGCGATGGGCTTGCAACCTGTCACTAATACACTAACTAGTAGACTTCTTGGCCTGATTGTGCAAAATGTGGTTACGGAATTATCAACAAGTCTTTTTAAAGTTGTTGGTGTTTCTGTAGCTCTGCCTACCCCACTCTGGGAATGAAGGTGTGATGTTATGTATATATATATAATCGAAATCTACGCGGACAAAGTCACGCGCGAAATCTAACACTTTAATAAAATCAATAAAGTAAGCTTACATAATAAAGCGATATTAAAACATAATTATGATGTTAAATGTATGAGAAGACTCGCCGGTTTGTTGAGCTAAATCCCCTAACGCTTCAAGTATTTATCCCAAAATTGTTCCACAAATCGAACTCAAACAAAGCCAATTAAGGGCCCTCGAAATATGCAAATTTGGCAGTTGGCGGCCAGCGAGTTTGTATGTAGAACGAACTTCGTTCACGTCATTACTTAGTTAGTAATATATTGATTTATTTGATATTAGCGTATGTCTAAGACCAATTATAGGGGGAAAACTTAAATTAAATGACCAGTATGTACGCAGTAGTAGCACATATGTATAGAACGTTTCAAATTCTATTTTTGAAATTTGACGTCAATTGCATATTATTTTTGTACAAACCTACACACAACAGGGATTCTATTCTACTGCGTTGTAGCGATATCGAGTTTGACGTGTTTTGGAATCTTTTATGTCACAGCCATTATTGTAAATGACATAAGAGTTATCAAAACGTCGACAGTACGGAAACACGTCAAAGACGAAATCGTTATTACCATGTAGAATCCCAGCCCAGGGCCTCTATTCTACTACGTTAAAATGATATCGCGTTTGACGTGTTTTGGAATCGTTTATGTCACAGCCATTATTTTAAATGACATTAGAGTTATCAAAACGTCGACAATACGGAAACACGTCAAAGACGAAATCGTTATTACCATGTAGAATCCCAGCCCAGGGCCTCTATTCTACTACGTTAAAATGATATTGCGTTTGACGTGTTTTCTAATAGTTTATATCACAGCCATTATTTTAAATGACATAAGAGTTATCAAAACGTTGACAATACGGAAACACGTCAAAGACGATATCGTTGTTACCATGTGGAATCCCAGCCCAGGGCCTCCTATTCTACTGCGTTAAAATGATATCGCGTTTGACGTGTTTTGGAATCGTTTATGTCGCAGCCATTCTTGTAAATGACATAAAAGTTATCAAAACGTTGACAATACGGAAACACGTCAAAGACGATATCGTTATTACCATGTAGAATCCCAGCCCAGGGCCTCTATTCTACTACGTTAAAATGATATTGCGTTTGACGTGTTTTCTAATAGTTTATATCACAGCCATTATTTTAAATGACATAAGAGTTATCAAAACGTTGACAATACGGAAACACGTCAAAGACGATATCGTTGTTACCATGTGGAATCCCAGCCCAGGGCCTCCTATTCTACTGCGTTAAAATGATATCGCGTTTGACGTGTTTTGGAATCGTTTATGTCGCAGCCATTCTTGTAAATGACATAAAAGTTATCAAAACGTTGACAATACGGAAACACGTCAAAGACGATATCGTTATTACCATGTAGAATCCCAGCCCAGGGCCTTTATTCTACTGCGTTAAAATGATATCGCGTTTGACGTGTTTTGGAATCGTTTATGTCACAGCCATTATTGTAAATGACATAAGAGTTATCAAAACATTGACAATACGGAAACACGTCAAAAAAGATATCGTTATTACCATGTAGAATCCCAGCCCAGGGCCTCTATTCTACTGCGTTAAAATGATATCGCGTTTGACGTGTTTTGGAATCGTTTATGTCACAGCCATTATTGTAAATGACATAAGAGTTATCAAAACGTTGACAATACGGAAACACGTCAACGACGATATCGTTATTACCGTGTCGATTTCGTTTAGTGATGTAGCCGGCGTTACACCACTCGACGAAACCGATGACACTCGCACGGTTAAGGAAGTCTATAATAACATAAATAGGCCTAGGTCACGCATCTACCACAGTGTATTTAGACAAAAGGACAACAATATACATTACCTTAATTATCTATTGAAAGGTAAGGGTAAAATTCTTCTGCATTTGAATTTTCAAATGTACCTTTGTGTCTAAAGGCAGTCGTGACCTTGTTTTAATATTAAACGAGATCTTTAAATTCATTGTTACAATCGTTGGAAACTCCTTTTGCATTTAAAATGATTTCTGAAATAGCAGAAGTTTAATTTTCTCACTTTGTGCTCACTGCGTCTCTTTCGTAGTATTTTAGTTAGACAGGGATGTATTGAGACAGCTGTCTTGGGCAAAGTGCGCTAAATGTGATTCAGGGAGTATTCGATGCCCGGGAAAATAACTTTTCGTGATTTGAGTCTCGCAACGTCAAGCATTTTAATAATAATTTGAGGCGTTTATACAAATTATTAAGCTGCTATTTGATATAGTTTAATTTTAAAATAAACTTGATAACGGTAATGTTTCCATTTACTTACCATTTTGTTATAATTATGCTTTAATTATACTAAATGTTTTAGCTTATTTAATTGTCAGTTATTTTTTTGGTTCTAAACTAATAATGTACAGTCAAGAGCATTAATATCTATACAGCCATCGCGTCGAATATATATATACACGGACCTTATTGCCAGTGGCATAAAGGTATAAATATGTTTGACGTCTTGGGAACGTATTTATATTAATGTCCTTGAATGTACCTGCCTACATAAATACTCGTAAATATATAAATAAATGTAAATATGGTTTATGTTTAGTCTTTAACAGTAAGCTCAACTTGTTTTAATTATTGTCTGTAAAGATGGTATAAAGGTATACGATTAGCTGATAATCATTATTTTTATACATCTTACATAGAGTATCCAACATCTTGATGTTAATATTAAGTATTAGAATCGAAAAATACACCTGTTTTTAGTCAAAGGAGGCAAAAGGTGTACCGCAAGGAGCATTATTTACCAGTATCATTAAGACCTTAATAACTCGTAAAGTAATTTAAATATTGGAATATTAAACCTTATCCTGGACTGGCATAGAAAGGACTTGGGAGGTACTAATTATAAACGTCCAGCAGCAAGCAGCCTGTGTTTTTTTTATTTATCGATTACTCGATAGTAGTAAAACATCTACTAGTAAATCGGAACATTTTCACTGTTAAATTGTTAGTTATTTAAATAGTTAACATTTTATTTTTAACATCATTATTAAAGTTAAAATTTCGTTTAAATAAATCTGATTTTCCAAAAAAATATTATGTGGTAAAAGTTAAGAATGTATCATCATTATTATCATCATCTCGCTCTCATCACAATCAGCTGTGATTGGCGCAGCATGTATTTTTCTTTAGCCGCCATCACAGCGTTGACTCCTTGCTCTTTTTAGATATAAATTTAATATTGCAAATTATGAAGTAATCTATAATGTTATTTGATTTCCTGGCAAATTTCTAAAAAAAACCCTGATATAAAATTAAAATTAAAAATTACTATACCCGCCTCAAAGCTATTTGGCTCTCCGAGCCATAAAACATTAGAGCAAGACAGCACATACCGCTTCCCCGTTCACTGCCTTGTGATTGGATCTCGTGGGCGCGCGTAGAGATGTTACCGTGTCACTATCGATACCGAGTAAATACTCATTAAATGATACAAATAAATGATGCAATAAGTAACATATTTATTTTATTATTATTTCTTATATTATATAAAAAATAAACCTTAACATAAACTAAACACCTAATAGTTATTTAAATTCATACAAATTAAGAAAAACTATAAACTAACCTTTAAAATAACATATTTTTATATTTAATTTAAATCAAATAATTTAAATAATAACAAATTACATGATCAAGGTAACTTTGACTTGCTGCAAATAATCTCAACTATACACCATCTAAAAGAAATGTTTCGTATAACTAATCATCCTTTACATATCAATGAAAAGCCCTTTCTTCTCGACTCAACGCCACAACTCTAACTCAAAAGTTCCAAGACAGCAAGAATGTTTTGTTTCCAATTCCTCCGTACAAGCTTCTTTGAGTACTGCGAAGTAATTTGAATATTTACGCTTTGATCACCGCGGGGTAATGCCGAACGTATTAGCGCCCTACGTATCTGTGAATGATCTCAACATTGAAACGGGCTAAATTGATTCCTTACAATAAAGTAAAATAGGGTGCGGCTGATGTTAATCGTTACTAATTTATCACGCGGCTTGTCGTGCGTTATCGAGACGTCGACAGTAGATCAAAGTCGCTACATGAAGGGTCTTAGACGAGTCTTCTATAGGAGGTTCGCCATTCAATACGTTGTAGGCTTTATAACAGTTAATTTTGGAGTATGTTGAGTACTGTTGCTACGTTGTTTTAATTGCGAAGTTCTTTTCAATGTGAATTTACGAGTACGAGGGTCAAAATGAAGTTCTTATAAAATCAAAAACTGAGTAAACTAGCAAGTTATTAGTTTTATTTTATCTTTTCAAAATAGTGTCCATTTTTGTCAATACATCGCTGCATCCGATGGAACCACTGAGAAAAGCACTTTGCCCACTCGTCCTTAGGGGTCTCTTCGACGGCCTTTTGAAACGCAGCCACAGCTTCCTCGGCGTCCACAAAGCGGTTTCCTCGAAGTTTTTCTTTTATTTTCGGGAATCAATAAAAATCGCAAGGTGCGAGGTCGGGGCTATACGTCGGGTGACCCAGTAATTCCACGTCTGACGTCGCCAAATTTAATAGTCGATCGTTCGCCTGGCGGTGTGCGACGAGGCGTTGTGTCAAATCGTAAAACAAATGACAAATGAATAATATTTTTTAATTGTTTTGTTTACAAGTGGCCAGTTCTAAAAACTTTCAATGTCACCCTCGTATGATCTTGTTTAATTCGGTGAATTATTGTCATATTTTTTTCTGCGGCCATGTTTGATTTTCTTGCAATGCTTCGGAGGACCTATAGAACAACCATATTTATTAATTTATGTTATTAAATGCGCTTATTAATATTAGTTTTAGGTTTTTCCATTATGTAACAAAACATGTTTATTTCGAATAGATCTATGTATACAACTTCTTCGAATGGCCGCAATAAAAGGTAACTCAAAAATTACACTTTTCGAGGTCAAAATTTTGGTCTTTCAAATCTAAAAATGTATAATAACATGTGCATATTGTTTTTTTAAGAGCATTACAAAGATACCTCACTCACTGTCACAAAAAAATACCTTTGCTTTGGGTACTTGTATTGTGCCCAAAAATAATATGTTTTAAGATTTTAGTTTACAACTTTGTCAGTGTCATTTTAATGTAAATCATTGAGCCAAATAACAGCTTTATAGTACCAAGAGTTAAACCGAGGACAGAAAGACAGACGGACACACGGTCATGGCGAAACTATAAGGGTTTCTTGCTGCCTTCGGAACCCTAAAACGGACAAATGCGAGCTTCTCTTGCGTGGAGAGGGGTCCGTACGTTCAGAGAAATTTTCTGTTACTTTGATTACCATAAAAGACTTATAGGTTTTCGTGTAACATTAAAGGCACAGTAGTTTCGGAGAATTTTCTATGGTGTTGCGAACCGGCTTCTATGCGTCCGGGAGGAGACGCGCGGGACGACGACACGGCACGTGACGTCATCGCGAGCAAGCGCGGCGCGGCGCGGCGACTCGCCTTAGCAACAGTTACGAAGACGGACGAGCTTTCGATTAAGTTTTAAATTAATAACTGTTTGACCGGGACATAATATGTTACATTTAGACGTAATTATACCAGCCCCTATTTTTATACAGTCCGCTTGTTTTATTTTTACGTCCAGTAGGACCCTAACAATGGTATGTTTTTCCTATTTTCTTAAATAACTTCAAAGCGATTAACGTTAAAATAATTTATTAATTTCATTTCACACGATATAGTTTTGAACACTACACGTCCATCTTCAGGTCACTGATTTACATACATATTGTATACCAGATTTAAACTCAATCAGTCCAGCAGTTTAAGAGTAAGTTGGCAGACGGACAGACAGACGTGTGAGTGATCCTATAAGGGTTCCGCTTCATCTTTTTTATGTAAGCAACCTTATAATTATTTCAACTGATGGTAATTGCCTGTTTGCATGGAGATTTTATTTTATTCCGTTAATTTCAGTCATGTTTAATATTACGTTTTACTCCCCAGAACAAAGAATTTACTAAGGTTTCGCTCATTCAGAAGAGATTTTCTTCGAAATGTGGCAATTTTCTGTATCAAATTGTTATTGTGTGATTCTAAGAAACATACATTTTATTGTTTTAATACAAAAAGTTAACAAATATATATTTTACATTGTGAAATAAAACATAATGTAAGCTGAAAATACGTTTTACGTACTTTTATATTGATACACTAACTTCCGCCCGCGACTTCGTACGCGTATATCAGTTCCTGAGGGAATAGCGATATGAAAGGTAGCCTATGTGTTAATCCAAGGTATAATCTGTTTTAATTCCAAATTTCATCTAAATCCGTCCAGTACATTTTGCGTGAAAGAGTAACAAACATCCATCCATTCATACAAACTTTCGCGTTTATAATATTATTAGGATTTCTAGGCTTTATGTGTTGTCTAAGCAACATGAAAATTTAATAACGATTTTAGTGATTAGTAGGTATATAAGTTTTATGACATAGTCGAAAAAATATAATTAACTACTGCAATTTAGCAATGTTTAAAAAAGACAAGATAAAATCTTGAATCGTGATTTTGTTTTGATTTGCACACTCCAAGAACTTATGACGAAAATATTATATTTCTACTACAAAAACCATTATGTATAATCCGTCCCATATAAGAAACCATGATCACACACACATAACATCACGCCTTCATTCCCAGAGTGGGGTAGGCAGAACTACAGAAATACCAACAACTCCAAAAAGACTTAATTTGATGATTCTGTAACCACACTTTGCACAAGTAGGCTAAGATGTTTATCAGTGTATTAGTGACAGGTTGCAAGCCCATCGCCCAACAGTACTACAAGCCTTTATTCCCATAGTCGCCTCTTACAAAATCCGCGGGAAGACATGGAGTGGCACTAGTGTAACCCGGCAACAACACAGGGTCACCAACCAGAAACCATGATATCATGTATAAATCCTTCATGATTGAAAAATGCCATCAAGTAACGAAGCCATGTTTTTTCCCAGATGCGCCATCGTGCCGTAGCGCGAGCGCAGGTGTAGCGGTGGTGGGGGCTGCGAGGGGGGAGGCAGTGGTAATCGTGTGCGAGGTTGACGCTGACCCCCCTGCCGCAGTCTTCAAGTGGAAGTTCAACAACTCAGGAGAGACAATCGATGTGGCGGCCGACCGTTACACATCCAACGGCAGCGCTAGTAGCCTCAAGTAAGATTTGACGTAGTTTCATTTGTAGTTTTTGTGGGAAGAAAACAAGAAATTAGAGAAATACATTTTTTTTGGAAAAATAACGAAGATCATAATCCAGTTATGATTTCTTGATCTAATATAATAGACAAGTGATAGATGGCAATGTTCAGACTTGATAGAAATACGTGGAGCTAACCCCATGTGCTTCTGTTTAGTCTAAAAGAGAAAATACTCTCTTGCCCGAGAATTATCTTCCGTATGATATCCATGGATTTTTCTCTAATAAGCCCATTGAAGTCTCTATACAATAACTCTACATTGCTAAAATACATTTCACAGGAGTGAAGTGAATTAGAATTAATATTGACTATGCATAAGGAACCAAAGTAAAAATTTGTTATTAAGCCTACAATATAACCTACCTTGAGTATTTTAGGGTTTGAAGATAAACAAATGTAACGCAACATTAATCGCAAACAAAACCGGAAATGTCCTAAACAAAGAAATAAGAATCATTGATCGATAGTCATAAATTTACCAAGGATCCAAGGTTCATAACTTAAACTGTATTATTGTACCAGATATACGCCGGTGGCAGACTTAGACTATGGAACACTATCGTGCTCCGCGTCCAACGAAGTGGGCTCACAAATCGCTCCTTGCGTCTTCCAGATGGTGGCAGCTGGTAAGCAATTAGCGATATTTCTGGTGGAATGACTACAATAAGGGATCTTAGTCCTTAGGATTGCAGTCCTGATGAAAGTAAAATAATTAAGCAAAAACTAAAAAGCTAAGTCTAAAAAAAGGACTTGTGGCATTGTTACGAAGATGCTGGCAGCATTTCCTCGCTGAATAGGTTAACTAATGCGTTGACCGAGGAAACTGACTGCATTTCGGTTTCTGGTGACGTCAATGAGCCGCTTTGAAATTTCTTGAAGTGGATTATAATAACTTTAAATTCCTCTTCTTACCTCAGAACCCGAAGTTCTCTCTCTCTTCATAAGCAGTTCTTAAAGTCTTGAGGTTTTGTGCAGGCAAACCACACCCGCCGCGGAACTGCTCGCTCTGGAATCAAACGGCAGAGTCTGTAGAGGTGTCTTGCCTGGCTGGCTTCGATGGTGGGCTACCACAGACGTTTCTGCTGCAGGTCTACACGGCTGGGGAATCCTTGCCCAGGTAATTACTCATCATTCATGTTAATTTTGCTTTATGTTGGCAAAAACTTGTGAAATAACGGGTTATGCCGATCTTCCAACCTATCCAACCCAGGTTTATGGCAAAATCTCCATAATATGGAGATTCAGGTTATTCCCATCTTCCAACCTATATATTATATAGGTTGGAAGATGGGAATAACCCGAAATAACGTATGCCGTGTGGTTGCCTGGTTAAAATAGTGCCACTCCATGTTTTCCCGTGGATGTCGTAAGAAGCGGCTAAGGGAATAAAGGCTTGTAGTACTGTTAGGCGATTGGCTTGCAACCTGACACTAATACATCTTAGCCTGTTTGTGCAAAATGTGGTTACAGAATTATCAAGAAGTCTTTTTAGAGGTGTTGATATTTCTGTAGCTCTGCTACCCCACTCTGGGAATGAAGGCGTGATGTTATCTATGTAGTATATTCCCATACGCCTCCACCAGCGATATCATTTTTCCGCTTAGAAGCTAAAACTGCCTACGAACAGAGAAGTTCCTTCAGTATATTTTCCATACTTATTTTTGCTAAACAATATGACCTTAAACTTATAGGTAGCTGCACACTTTACTACCTTGTCGCTTTAACACCTTTGCCGGATTAGTGGAGCAGTTCAAACATGACGGTAATGTGACATAGCGCTAAAGTGTGCAGCTACTTTAATTTTAATTTTCCTGTCAGGTACACTTTGACGCTTTAGGATCTTATCCTCAAACATGCTCGGAATATGTCGGCTTCGCAATATGCAATTTCTTTTGAAAAACTTTGACGCTAAGAGCCTCATTTTCTTTAGAGGAGTATATGTATAAAACATATTACAGTCAGCTGTGATATTATTTTAGAATTGGTCTTTGTTGCATATCAAATCGATAGAAGAATGAAGAAAAACCCAAATAGCCAACTTAACCTTCTAAATCTCCAGATTATCATTTGAGGACATAATGCTAAAATAAAAGGCACCTATAATTAATAAGACAAGATTGTAATTACAAAGCTGCTTATAAAAAACCGGCCAAGTGCGAGTCGGACTCGCGCACGTAGGGTTCCGTACAACTATACATCTAAATAAATGTTTTTCTTTATTCTTTATTATATTGGAGTTGATTGAATGAAAGGTAAAATGCGGTTTAGGATTTGTAACGTAGATATTAAAAATACATAATATAAAAGTTCTTGTACCTCGTTGTAACTTTGATCGATGTTTTAATAATAGTGTTTTTTTTTTAAATAAGATATTGATAAGTAAACATTATAATTAGGTACTATATGCGAGCCCATATAGGCTTGTGATAGCTAAACAAGCTAATATATATTCCAGTTTGACAATAACTCCGCGCACACGAGTGTCAATGACGGCTGCCCTCACGTGGCTGCCCGTTCGGGTAAGCGTAGTCGGGAACCTCCCCGCGCGCGCTCCCGCTACCGATAAAGTCACGCCCCAAGCGAATTGTTGTTTACTTGGGAAACTATTACCGATTTCTTACTCGTATTAGAAAATAATGGTTCACGGTTTATGCATAAGGTTTATGTTCATAAAATTAAATGTTTTTCTTAATTCTTTATTATATTTGAGTTGATTGAATGAAAGGTAAAATGCGGTTTACGATTTATAACGTATTAAAAAAAACTAATTATTAGATCTCGTTCAAACCAATTTTCGGTGGAAGTTTGCATGGTAATGTACATCATATATTATTTTTACATTTATCATTCCCTTATTTTAGAAGTTACGGGGGGGGGACACACATTTTTCCACTTTGGAAGCGTCTCTCGCGCAAACTATTCAGTTTAGAAAAAAATTATAATAGAAACCTCAATATCATTTTTGAATACCTATCCATAGATACCCCACACGTATGAGTTTGATGAAAAAAAAATTTTTGAGTTTCAGTTCTAAGTATGGGGAACCCCAAAAATTTATTGTTTTTTTTCTATTTTTGTATGAAAATCTTAATGCGGTTCACCGAATACATCTACTTACCAAGTTTCCACAGTATAGCTCTTATAGTTACGGAAAAAAGTGGCTGTGACATACGGACGGACAGACGGACAGACATGACGAATCTATAAGGGTTCCGTTTTTTGCCATTTGGCTACGGAACCCTAAAAAGGCGCTTGTGCCTGCAATCATCTAAATGCTCGGAGATTCGGGGGTTTGGGGATAAGACAGCCGGTGAAATAACTAGCATAGAGGCATTCCTATTATAATTTATTTATTTATTATTTCTATTATAATTTTTCTGTTCTAATGATAATGAAAAAAAAGTGTTGTTGATGTTGTCGTGTAATGTAAATTAACGTAATAGGTGATTTGGTGTTTACTGTAAGCCTGTTATTGTAAATTATAAATAAATAAATAAATAAATAAATAAATAAATTCCATCGCAGTCCTCAGGGTTGGCAACGCATTTGCAGTCTTAAGATTGCAGTCTTGTGATTGTGAATGTCTATGGGTCACAGTTTCGACTTACCATCAGGTGGCCTGTGTACTCGTTTGCCTTCTCAATCCCATAAATAAAAAAAAGGAGGAGTTCCTCGAGTTGTCGTATGTTATTAATTTTGTAACATTTCCTCACATTGTTTAAGAAAAGCATTGTAGTCGTAGCAATTCCATTATTTCCGGGCCTAGGAAATACTTTAATATCGTGCAATAATCCCTCTTAGATGACTTGAATGTGTAAGGAACTTTAAAATGATTTTCCATCTCAATCCGTGAGGAATTGATATAACTCCTCAAATATTATAGGAATATTTGGACGTATATGTGGACGACGTAATATATTAAAATAATGAGTAAAAGGTATGAAATAAAATAAATGTTTAAAAAACTAACAATCTTCTTCAAAAAGCCAGAAATATCTTTGTTTTAAAATAATAGACGTAATAGGTTAGACCAAACTGAAGTCGGCGTCCCGCTATATTTTTAACGAAAAGCCGAATTTAGTTGCACAGACCTGGGGGGTTATCATGAGCTAGCTTTGCAGTTCTGTTTACGCTCAGAGAAAAAGACAGAGCTATATAACTGCCGTAGCTCTGTCCTTTACGCTGACCGTAAAATAAACTGCAAAGCTAGCTCATGATAACCCCCCTGTTACCTATCATTTTAACCTTTTCAACGCTATGTCAAATACAAAACCAGAGTGAATGTCAACTTTATCTCATAGATACTTAGGTCTATTTTGCGCTGTCAACCATGACGGAAATATCCGTCAATGGCATTGAAAAGGTTAAAACAAGTTATTTCCTGATTTTTGAAGACTGTTTTTAGTTTTTTAAAGATACTTTTTTAATTAAAAAAAAATAAGGCGTACAATAATTCCAAATAATACAGTAATAATACTCATAAGGCCAATGAAATAACACGACATTAAAAGGCCTTTTCCCTCCATATTATATTATATTTTCTACTATTTCCGGAGGCTCTCGCGGGACGCGGCGTCCCTCTTTTAATGAGGACCGTAACGGAGGGACGCCGAAAGCCGACAATGACGTTTTTATCTACCATTTACCGACAGCTGGAACACGACAAACAAAAGCCGGTAGAAACCTCGTCATCCTGGTAAGGGCGTTTTCACACCGTTCGATCTTATTAACCGACCGCTGACGAAGGAGGATAATACGCGGATAAATAGTATCTTAAATTAAAAGAATTATTACAAATCAAGGGAAATAAGGGAATTAAGGGAATAAGGGCTGTAGTACTGTTAGGCGATGGGCTTGCAACCTGTCACTAATACACTAGTAAACCTCTTAGCCTGTTAGTGCAAAATGTGGTTACAGAAATATCAGTAAGTCTTTAGAGTTGTTGGTATTTCTGTAGCTCTTCCTACCCCACTCTGGGAATGAAGGCGTGATGTTATGTATGTATGTATGTATGTATTACGAATCAGCGAAGTTTTTTAATCCCATTTTCCCGTTTTTTAGGGTTCCGTAGTCAAAATTTAATTAAAATTGATCAATATAACAGAATATAATTATTTTCGCCCAAATAATCAATAACTCTGTATAATATGTAATATATAAAATAATATTGTTCGTCGTTTGTAGAGGAGAACCAAAGTGTGAAATCTTAACGACGCGGTGGCCTAGTTGGGAGTGAGTCAGCCTCCGAAGCCAGCGGTCCTGGATTCAAATCCCGGTACGGGCAGTTATTTGTGTGATGAGCACGAATGTTTGTTCCTGAGTCTTGGACGTTTTCTATGTATTTAAGTATGTATTTCTGTATGTAAATATGTTTATCGTTGTCTAGTACCCATAGTACGAGCCTGGAGCTTAGTTTGGGACTAGATCAATTTGTGTGAGATTTTCCCCTGATATTTGTTAGGTATTATTTATTATTAAATCATAAAAAAACATGAACTCAAAAAGTGTAATTTGCCGTTAAAGTTACGTGCCCCCCCCCCCCCCATACAGGTAAAACAGCAACTAATAAAAAAATACTAAACTAATAAAGTCGTCCGTCCTCACACGCCAATGACGGCTGCAAACCACAGCAAATTTCAACCTTACGTCACAAAAACTCTGGTGTTTTTGTCACTTAGTCTGTGACAACTGTGAGCGTCGATGGCGTGGTAGGCACTACAGTACACGACGCCTTTAGGTGTTTTCGGCGTTCAAAGAGTTAAATGAAAGCAAATAACGAACTTAAAAAGACAAAGTATTGTAGTTATATTTACCGTCCAAGAAGATACTAATCCTCTTGACCTACGAGTATGTGCATGCGTGTAAGTATGTCTATTGTAAGTATGGTTCTTTGTTTTCTTGTAGAGTCTAAACAAATAACCCAATTTTTACTAAAGAGGTTTTGTTACATATTTGTGTTAGTGTCGCAAGTCCGAACATAGATTAACAATTTTGGCGTCAAGACGGATTCTGAAACCGTTAAATACTAGAGTACTACAAATATAAAAATGAACAATTTACGAGTAAAAGTAATAACTAATTTCAATTGAAGTCGATTGAGTCTTAAATGATGTTAGTAGGTTTAAACATTTCAATTGCCTGTATCTCAAGAACCAATGACATTTACTGAGTTGTCACAGTTTCCCTTTTAAATTCTTATATGCTCTTTCATTTAAGTTTTTTTTGTATTTGTAGTTTTGGTTGTACACTTACAAAAATAAAAAAGCGCTTAAAAGCTTGATATTTCATAAACAAATCACTTAATCGAAAAGTTGTTTTCACAAACCCGTAATATTTTTAAAAGACATATCCAAAGAAGATTCTTTGGATATGTCTGCATAGAGATGCGGTAGACGAGAAAAAAATAGTCTTTTTTTATATTTTATTTTATTTTGACAAATTACAGCGTTCTAGAACTAAGAGTCTCTGAGGTAGGAAGGACGGGCGGACGGACATGGCGAAACTATAAAAGTTCCTAGTTTGACTACGGAACTCTAAAAATAATATTTCTTGTTGTTTATCATAACTCTGATACTCACTGCCTGTTATCCTTTGACATTCTCCCATCATTTCCCTATTGAATTACCCAAACAGCAAAACTGCGTCAAACAAAGCCACCAAATAATGATACGACAGCGCTACAAGAATTACCCAATTAGGGGCCGCAACGAGCAGCGTCTGGTTTGAATGGTAAAGATCTACCTCGCGTTGTTAGGAGAAACATTATTTTTGATATAACAGGAACCACCTCAGGCAGTATGAACCCAAAAGCCTTCTAACCGTAGGAAAGTTCTACTTTTCATGTATAATTTGTTGAAGATTTTGGAAAACTAATGATGCGAAGCACATTTATAAAACCATCGTGGAAATCCTTGGGCTATCGCCTATTTCTTGCAAGTTTTTTAGTAATCTCGAAGACAAAAGGTAAGAAACAAACAAAAAAAAAGTTTTATTCAGACTTTTCAGAGGGCTCCGAGCGTCCAGTGGCGCC
The DNA here is from genome assembly GCA_949316455.1 of Acleris holmiana. NCBI lineage: Eukaryota > Metazoa > Arthropoda > Insecta > Lepidoptera > Tortricidae > Acleris > Acleris holmiana. The sequence goes on along the minus strand of OX438763.1, from coordinate 23,601,388 downwards.
CTCAATATTTTTATTGTGTTTTCTAATAAACTCAAGTATTATCCTAAAATCTAAGAGTGCTTTACTGTTGTACAAATCAATACGCAGTATATAGCATACATGACACAGTTTAGTAACCTGTAACCTTCGTGTAGTCAACTTAACGGAATAAGGTGGCCACTTTTTTCAGTTCAATTTCTCACTCATGGTTCAATTGTTGTTAAGTTATGCCATTGTCTCTATAAATATTGTATTGATTTGTACAACAGTAAAGCAGTCTTAGATTTTAAGATAATACTTTAGTTTATTAGAGAACACAGTAAAAGTAATGACGGCGCCAATGGACGTAACAGAAGGACAAAGTAACTAACTAAACAAAGACACAAAAAAAGGGAAAAAAAGGCTGACCTAATGCCAGATGTCGTGACATGGTCCCAGCTCAGAATGTTGCCAGAAATAAAACCAGCGCTTGTCTTAGAGGTTTTTTTTTTTAATTTAAAAGCAAACGGCGGTGCAAGTTTGTTTAGTCATTTAGTATTTACACATTATAAATGGAAAATTATAAATTTAGATAATTTTTTGTCTTTTAGTTTATTGATAGGAAGATGATGATGACTTGATAACATTTTATTATATATATATATATATATATATATATATAACGCCACGCCATCATTCCCAGAGTGGGGTAGGCAGAGCTATAGAATAGCAACAATTCTAAACTTGTTGATAATTCTGTAACCACATTTTGCACAAAGAGGCTAAGATGTTTACCAGTGTATTAGTGACAGGTTGCAAGCCCATTTTATTATTATCAGTAAAAATATGGTCTAACAAAAAACAAATAATTAAAAAACAGGGTACGCTACATAATTCCGGAGAGACATAATTCCGAATTGATCAAAATTCCGAATTTCCATAATTCCGAATGCGTTTTTATAGAAGACTTTATTCTTGATATCGCTTATAAATCAAACCTAACCTAACCTAATTATAGCATCTAAATTATGCATTTTATTTCAAATAGCTCCATCGCCCAGCTTTCGGAAAAATTAAAAATGAAAATTTGTACTAATGAATATTGGGAAAAAAATAGTTCGGAATTATAGGGTGTTCCCTAAAAAATACGTCTGCCATGCCTTAAAGTGAATTAAATAAGCAATGACAAGCATTGCAATCAATGTGATAATATACCAAACAAAAAAGGGGATCAAGAGATAACCAAATATTATCGCAGTCGGGGGACTTTCAAGATAATGTTTCACAAAACTGTCAGTCTGTCTGTCTGTCTGTCTTTCTGTGTGTGTGCATGTGTATACTCATATCGCCCACCATTTTAAAAACCGGAAGATTTTTGCGTGTGGTTATTTGAATCTACCAGGACCTCTATTCTACTGCGTTATAACGATATCGCGTTTGACGTGTTTTAGAATCGTTTATGTCACAGTCGCTATTATTGTTAATGTCATAAGAGTGGTCAAAACAAAGACGATATCGTTATTACCGTGTAAGGTATCAGCCCAGCAAGGGAATAAAGTTCAAAAACGTTTGCTCTATAACGCCATTTTCAATTTCAAAACAACGAAAAATGAACCTTATCGCCATTGTAATTTTGTTTCAATTAAGTTGCCTTAATTATGTACATCCTATTGCACATCGGGCCTTACGACTCTTACGAGGACATATTTTGTATTTCGCCAACTTCACATTATAAAAATAAAGTACCCTGTGACAACCGCGATGCTAAAGCAGATTTAACGACACCTCAGCCTTTATAGGAGAACAAAGAAACATACAAATACATTAGCCCCTCCTTTTAAATTCGGGTAAGTGTGCTGTGTTCTTACATTGTGACATTTAATTTTGCGCCTGACAGCTAAAGTGATAACTACTTAACTGATAGCATATTGGAATATGTTCTACGGGTTATTTTTCTGTGCACGTACTGTGTAAATAATTAATCGTCGTCTTACTTACTCAAACTCGTATCTGCATATTTTTTTTTGCTGTTGGTAATTTAATTTTCATTCAGTAATACTTAGAGGCAATAAGTTTACCAACAGCAAAACAAATATGCAGATAAGAGTTTGAGTAAGTAAGACGACGTAATTTTCGGTTCACAGCTAAAAAAGCCGAGTGGGGTAGGCAGAGCTACAGAAATAACAACAAACCTAAAAAGACTTATTGATAATTCTGTAACCACATTTTGCAGAAGTAGGCTAAGATGTTTACCAGTGTATTAGTGACAGGTTGCAAGCCCATCGCCTAACAGTACTACAAGCCCTTATTCCCTTAGTCGCTTCTTACGACATCCACGGGAAGACAAGGAGTGGCACTATTCTAACCAGGCAACCACACGGGGCCGGGGGGGGTATTTATGTATTCAAATTAAGATTAAACAAATAAATTAAGTTAATAAATTAAGCCACCTGATGGTAAGTGGAATCTGAGACCCACGCACATTTGAACTGTCAAAACTACAATCTTAAAACTGCAATCCTAAGACTTCATATGCGTTGCCAACCCTGAGGACTCAGATGGAATACTTCTGGGCTAGTTATTTCACCGGTTGTCTTATCCCCGCACTGGAACACAACAATGTGAACACTGTGAAGTAGATGGATAAGACCCCAGATTCCGGGACTCGTATTATTTCACAGAATATTTTCTTGACATGACCTTAATTGAAGTTACTTTTTTAATTTTCGTCATTGCAAGTGTCTACATATTTCGTCAGTGCGATATTCTATGCTAGCAAAATAATCGTTAAAATCATATTTTAATAACATTTCTGAATTAAACACAAACTTTAACACTTTGCAAATGTAATCCCAGGGTTACAAGCTATATCCGTACTAAACTTACGCACCGAAGTCTCGTGAAATTGCACTACCTATTCCGATCACTGATAATTACGCATTGTTTGTTAATTGCATTATTTTGAGAAAAATCATATCTTAAACCGTAAACAAGCAAATATACCAAACACAAAAATATACACTAAAGGCTAAATACTAAACATTAAAATTTCTTCTTACTTTTTCCCGCTATTTTTCAGCATAATGTTGGTGTTATGAATCGTAGGTAGCTGATTACCTACTTATGCATTCCTAGTACCTTTTAGTCCTCACGTTTATTCCGTGCTCCAGAATCCTTTATATTTTAATAATAAAGAGCTGCCCTGTTATCACGCATTAAAATTCCCTAGCCCTGTCGCAGGTATTCCAAAACACAACGTATTAACGCAATATTGAACCTTATTCTACCACCGTAAGGTTCAAAGAAACACGGCTAACAGCACCTCATTAAACTTTTCGGAGTGTGTTAATTATAAAAACATCGGGCGAAACGTGATACACGGGCAACGAAATTCTGAAGTTAAGATAATTTAATTTTATCCCTGAAAAGCAAAACTTCCTAAGTTTGGGGAATTTAAATCAATAACGCTGGGATGATGAACGTCTTAAATTGACCTCAATTAAATACACAGTTTACTAACTTCGTAGGACTTCAAAGCGTAGCGCTACGCCGTAGCATGATACGTAGCAAGAGTTACTACGAGAATTATTCTGGTAATTAGAATAATAACGCAATTTAGAAGTTGTGGTTTAAAATTGATAGATCAAGTTTATAAGAAATCTTTATTAAATATATACTTTACGCTATGGTACAGTCCGTAATTAAAAACCGGCAAAGTACAAGTCAGGCTCGCTCACGAAGGGTTCCGTACCATTATCTATACAAAAATAGACACTACTATACAGTGTGTTACTGGCATGAGGGCTTCTGCTTAAACTAACAATAATAAATGTTGTTTAAGTAACTATTTGCAGGTATAATTAAGTCGAAGGTAACTAACGTAACGCTGCAATTTAGCTTCTTAGATTTTAACTATCATCAACGTACTGGAGCTATGTGTAAGTACCGTAATCAATATCGTTATTACTTGGTACAAGGCATACATTGGTACAGGGTCAGAACATAGAGAGTTATTAATACTCCTTGAATTTGTCAGATTTGATAAACTAAAATGACAGAAAATAATCGTTGTCAAATACGTGTCAAACTTGAACGAAAGTCATTCCTCTCGTAATAATTTAATGTTTAATAAATAGTGAGTTTAACTAATGGCCTACGACGCTCGTGAAATGTGCGACATGATTTTGTTGTATAGCGAAACACACGGCAACGCAGCAGAAGCGTTGAGGTTGTATCGTGAAAGATACCCGAACAGGCGACATCCTCACAATCCCAGATTCAATATTAGAAGCCGTGCAACGAGTTCAGACGTCAAATGGGGCTGCTATGGACACTTAGAAAAAAGTCTTAGTTTGGTCACGTGACTTTATTAATTAACTTTAACGCACAGTGTACATTGCTTGCAATTTATTTTTTGTTAGAAAACAAGCGTGTGCTGTTTTATTTTGTTTTAATTAAAATAAACAAGTAGGTACATTAAGGAGTTGTCCATTGTTACTCTATATCAAGGAAAGCCTTCATGCCGGTAACACACTGTATTATTATATAATTATTTTGAAAACGGCACAAAAGTCACGTTTGTTTAAGGGTAGCCCTCGCTTACTTTATTTAATTTAATGAACAATCTATTTTTGAATAGAATATACAATGAAATTATGTAAATATTTCAAGTGCCATTATTTATATCAAGCAATAAATGTGTCATTAACCCACGTTTGTTGCATCTTAAATATTTATACTATTCTGTTTTAAGTATTTGTTGTTATAGCGGCAACAGAATCACATCATCTGTGAAAATTTCAATTGTGTAGCTACCACGGTTCATGAGATACTGCCTGGTGACAGATAGACAGACCTCGGACAAAAGAGTCTTAGTAGTAGAATCCCGGTTTTACCTTTTGGGTACGGAACCCTAAAAATCACCTACACTCACCGAAGGTTAAGGATCTTATACTGGGTCTATTTGTATTACTAGCATTCCATATTCGTAGTCTTCCGTATTTGCAGTCTTAGGATCGCAGTTTTGAGATGAAACTGCTATATTCGGTGGCCTGTGCGCTTTTTTGCCTTCTCTTTGCCCGTGTTATGCCACTCCATGTCTTCCCGTGGATGTCGTAAGAGGCGACCAAGGGAATAAGGGCTTGTAGTACTGTTAGGCGATAGGCTTGCAACCTGTAACTAATATACTAGTAAACTTCTTGGCCTGATCGTGCAAAATGTGGTTACAGAAATATAAACAAGTATTTTTAGATATGTTGGTATTTCTGTAGCTCTGCCTACCCCACTATGGTAATGTTGTTTTCTTTGTCATACAAAGAGATCATGTACCTATTAAGGACCGTAAGTTTAATGAAAATAATTACTTGCTAATAATAGTAGCAAAACTAACTTCTGCCTGCAACTTCGCACGCGTTGACCATGCCGTGGTAATAATTTTATTTTCGGGATAACAGTGTATTGAATTCTAATAAGCTTTCTTGATTAATATGTCCAGCCGTGTCAGCACAAAGAAATAAAAAGACATTACACACATACACCACATTTATGACATCAATCGTGATAATTTTAGTTATTAAGCACAACATGGTTAGGTTTGACTAAAAATAAATATTTTTTCAAGCATGCGTATGAATTAAATCCATTTTAGCCCGAAGGCCATTTCCTCCCATCGAAGCAGATACCCTTGCAGGTTCTGAACTCCTAGTTAATTAGAGTGATTGAACACTTTCATCTGAATGAAACATTAAAACAATAATTACTTGGTTAAAAACATCAGGGCAGGGCCTCTATTTAACTGCGTTATAACGATATCGTTTTTGACCTGTTTCCGTATTGTCAACGTTTTGATAACTCTTTTGTCATTTACAATAATGGCGACTGTGACTTAAACAATTCTTAAACGTGTCAAACACGATATCGTTTTAACGCACCTGAATAGAGGCCCTGGGATTCTACACGGTAATAACGATATCGTATTTGTCGTGTTTCCGTATTGTCAACGTTTTGATAACTCTTATGATGTCATTTACAATAAACGATTCTAAAACACGTCAAACACAATATCGTTATAAGGCAGTTGAATAGAGGCCCAGTAAAACTAAACTACGTTGAAAGTTTTCATCTACATAATTTGATTACAAACTGTACAGGCAACGGAGTCAAAGGTAGATTAAATCTAAACCAATCGTCTTAATTAAGGCAGAACCTATCCAGTTGTTATCAGGCGCTATCAGGCGTTATCAGGGCCCTCAATCCTCCACTGATGTCTTCTGAGCCGCACCTTACCTAGCTGAAAGGAATTGAACATCGATTTTTAACGTTACCTATTTTTTAACCCCCGATGCAAAAAGAGGGGTGTTATAAGTTTGACGTATAATTGTGTATGTGTGTGTGTGTGGCACCGTAGCTCTTAAATGGGTGAACCGATTTGGATGCGTTTTTTTTTATGAAAGCATGTTTTTTAGCGGTAGTTTATAGATGTGTTTCATCAAAATCGCTTCAGCCGTTTTTGAGATATTAAGCTTTTAGAGGGTAAAAAGCCCTCAAAAAAAAACGGCGCCACCTACTTTCAGAGCTGATATCTCTTTAACGGCCCAACCAATTTTCATAAAATCTTGCTAAGAACCATTCTGATTAATGTAGCTTTATTTTTAAAACTTGCGTCCAAATCCGTTCATCTGTTTGGGAGCTACGGTGCCACAAACATAAACTCAGATGGAGAAGATAAAAAGCGTGAAATAAAAATACAATAAATTAGAAATTTAATAATTAGTAAATGAAATAACATAAAATACCCCAGCTACTTAGTTTTCAGCTAAGTACTCGTATCAACTTATCAAACAATCAGCCCTTAGGGCCACTACTTATTATTTTTTACTTTTTAGAGGTTTTTTTTACAGACTATTTATTGTTACAAGCTTTTAAATATTTAACTTGCACTGTTCATACACTCCAGGACAAGTAATAGGGTCAGAGTGCATATTTCATACAAACGAGGCTATTTTGAAGCCTTGGTTTCTGGCCAGGGGTTGTTTTGAATGAGGTTTAATGGTAGATACTCCGAGGTTCAATAATAGAGGAAGTTAAAGTTCTTAAGATAACTTCTCAAACAATCACAACGACACGTGACCACACGCTGGCCTAGTTAGTAGTGACCCTGCCTTCGAAGCCAGTGGTCCCGGGTTCCTGGTAAGAACAGATATTTGTGTAATGAGCACGAGTACCTTGTTCCCGAGTCTTGGACCTATAGTACAAGCCAAGAGCTTAGTTTGGGACTAGGTTAATTTATCCTGTGATATTTATTTTAATCAGTTAACACTACAACGAGATAGTTTGGGTCAGCATTTGGATTTCTTTACATTTTATAGCCATTTTCGAAATATGTATAGCAATACCGTCTGAAGTAGGAATTTCAAACGAATAGTTGTTCAGGAACAGCGTAATCTGTGACAGTCATATAGAAGTCGAATAGTAGCTATTGAATATCCATTCCATTTATAAAATGTTAACAATGCGCTATAATGGTCATTATATTTCCTCCAAGCATCATTCTCCGTACGATATTATTACCCATTGCATAAAGTTGTTGATGGTATCGGGATCGTAGATTAACCTTATCTGATCTAAAAGCCTTACCAAGCACGTTTTTTTCCGTTTTTTACGCTTATTACAGCGCTATTGGTTATTAATAAGTGCTTTTTTAATCTCTTTAGAGGCTTAATTCACATGCGTGGCGCTTTATGACTTTTCTGCTAAGCTAAGAAAACGATAACACGTCCAATTTACATTTAGAGTCGGCTATTTGGCGCTAAGTGTGTTTAAGGTTTCATGATATTTACGCATTTGTACATGCTCTTTGTTAACATGAAATCCATTGACATGAGAGTACTGATAATACCTCTGCGTACTCTGAGGCCTCGCTGTTGCTCGGCCTGCTAACCACCTCGTCAGGCAATCCCTTATTTTCCGCGCAAGAATAATGCACTACTGTATTTTACGAGTACTGTTTACCTAACGAAACTGCAGCTTACATAATCATACCCAATAAAAAACTAAGTAAGCTTGGTAAGTTACCTCAGCAGTATAATTGTTGTTTAAAACAAAAACGCCAAGAAGTTGTCTCGCTTAACCTCGCGACGTGAGCGCCATACCCACGCCGTATTTGAATATTTAGCGCGCAGGCGGCGATGGACGAGGAGATGCATGTTGAAAAATACTGTCATTTGTTTTCAAAAATTGCCGGGTTAGAATAGTGCCACTCCATGTCTTTCCGTGGATATCGTAAGAGGCGACTAAGGGAATAAGGGCTTGTAGTACTGTTAGGCGATGGGCTTGCCACCAGTCACTAATACACTAGTAAACTTCTGGGCCTGATTGTGCAAAATGTGGTTACAGAATTATAACCAGTGAGGCTAGAAAAGCTGCATTCGACAATCGCTAGCGATTATGTTTCGATTGAAAAATATGTGGAATTATCGTAAGCCACCGAGATAGTACCACGTAATTATCTCGTTGGTTTACGTCAATTCTATTCATTTGTGTATCGAAACATGAATGATAACGATCACCGAATGCAACTTGTCTACCCCACAGGTCTTTTTAGAGTTGTTGGTATTTCTGTAGCTCTGGCTACCCCGCTCTGGGAGTGAAGTTTGATGCTTTGTAACTGCGCACTATTGCTTGCTATTAAAAATGCAAAAGCTTGGACGGGTAGATGGATGTTTGTTACTCAATCAAGTCAGAACGGCTGAATGGATCTAAATTAAACTTGACACAGAGATAGATAATAGTCTGAAATAGGCCCTAGGCTACTTTTTATCTTGTAAACTTAGACGGTTCGTGAGGGAATAGCGATTAACGACTTCTACCCGGGCAAAACCACGGGAAACAACTTGCGTGTATTATAATCGTCACTAAGGAACGACTTAATTGTTATTAATTTACTCAGAGTGCGGTAATTGGTGACTCAGTAGGTGAAAAATATACCTAACAAATGTCAAATTATTTAACTTGCTGTCAGATTAGTCGTTATTAATAATAAACAACAACCATAATTATGTTTTAAGTAATTATTTGAAACACCCACATTGTTGTGCTTACACATTTTACCCTCGCTTACTTCACGTAAATAACGATTCATGTTTCAGAAAACGAAAATGTTAAGTACATCGTTTTTTTAAGACACTAGTAATTCTTTGTCCGTGACTTTGTTTCGAATTTGTTTGAGGTTATTTTTACGAGACTATTTTATTTCTCGAACTTTATTGACATTGCTTGAGGGATAGCGATAAATGACCTTAGTCGCGGGCAACAGCACTTCAGAATATATTCTTATCACAATTAATAATTTGTTTAACTTTTCAACATTACATTCCACCGTCGTAATCGAATAAAAGTCACCAGGGTTTCTTTTATACTGAGTCTAATCATATAAGTTGCTATAGCTCCTATTTACTTAATAGTAATGGCAGCCAACTAAATACCACTTATATAAGTTTAACTGTATTTTTATTTTCTTATGGTTCACCAACAGTTACAATTAATTTTTTTTATAGAATGTTAAATTTATTAAAAAAAATATGCATAACTTATTATAGGTAAATACTACAAGCTTATTTATTTTAAAAGAGAGCACGCAGAAGCTATTTATACAATAATAATAAGGTTATAATTTACAAAAAGCAGTTTAAACAATTTGTAATGCAACGTTAAAAAACCACTGACAAAACACGTTGGCCTGGTTGGGAGTGACCCTGCCTCCGAAGACAGCGGTCCCGGGTTCAAATCCCGGTAAGGTATTTGATCCTGAGTCTTGGATGTTTTCTACGTATTAAAGTATTTATTTCTGTATCTAAATATGTTTATCGTTATCTAGTAGCCATAGTACACACGAAGACATTGTTAACTGACCACCCGTAGACTTTAATACGTTGCGATAAAGTTTATGTTCGTTTGTAAATGTACAGTTAACATTGTCTTCGACTGTACAAGCCTACAGCTTAGCCTGGGACTAGGTCAATTTATGTGAACTGTCCCGTGATATTAATTTTTATTTGTATTATTTAATAAAACTCATTCATTCGATTCCTAACGAGCAAGATTTAAAAAAGGAGTCTAGTAATAAAATACTTTCTATAGAGTAATATAATAAGCAATATGATAACATGTCAAAAGCGACAACAGGGCTGGGATTCTACAAGGTAATAACGATATCGTCTTGGTCTTGTTTCCGTATTGTCAACGTTTTCATTACTCTTATGTACATAATATACATACATAATATCACGCCTTCATTCCCAGAGTGGGGTAGGCAGAGCTACAGAATTACCAACAAATCTAAAAAGACCTGTATATAATTCTATATCCACATTTTGCACAATCAGGCCAAGAAGCTTACTAGTGTATTAGTGACAGGTTGCAAGCCCATCGCCTAATAGTACTACAAGCCCTTATTCCCTTAGTCGCCTCTTACAACATCCACGGGAAGACATGGAGTGGCACTATTCTAACCCGGCATCCACACGGGGACAGCACACACACATCAGCATCCACAGGTATGTCATTTACAATAATGGCGACTGTGACATAAACGATGCTTAAACACGTCAAACGCGATATCGTTAGAACGCAGAAGAATAAAGCCCTGTTTTACTGCAAAGAATAGAGGCCTAGGAAATAAGTTGATCAATAAAATAACGTCGGCAAATTTCATCAAAAAGAAACTTGTTTTTTTCTCACACACTCCCGTTCTACGGGACTTGCGATTATCTCGCTGCGCAGGTGTACGAGATTTTATCTGTCATTCCCGATTTTATACGGAGGGGTTCCTGACGAGCAATGTTTTCGCATCGGCCGGGAACCAAACATAACAAGATGGATTCTGTATGAGGCTGGAGAATAACAAAAATAACAAGATGGATTCGGCGTGCCGGATTTTGTGTGAATGAAATTCTTTAACTTAATTTTAGTGTTTGCTTGTATAGAATGATATAGCGCTAGGCGTCGAGTTGCAGAAACCAGCCCGCCTATAAAAAAGGGTAAGGTTATTTAATAACCTAGCGTCACACAAAATTATATATAATCAAGAAGGTCTTTGTGGCCAATAATGTTTCTATACACTCCAGAACGTTCCAAAATAAACCTAACTGGGCGTTTAGAAAGACCTTGAATCTGGGAAAATAAGTTTTTGGTTTAATTCTCTAAATCCCTTTTTGGACTTTATGGTCTTAAATAAAATTGATCTAAAAATCACCATTGGCTGGCTATCTTTTTTATCTATTAGCGGTTTTTAGCGGCTCTTAGTCACGTTGGAGTTTTTATCGCTGCTTCCTCGGAAACTGTAAAATTTTCTGGGAAAAAAAACTAACCTTTTTCCTTCGCCTGGGCTCTAACTATCACTATACCAAATTTCGTCTAAATTAGTTCAGCAGTTTATCTCTGAAAGCGTAACAAACAGACAGACAAAATTATTATGTTTTATTTTATTTTATTATATTTATTGGTTTTCAGGACAACAACAGCCGTAAATATACATAATAAATAGTATTCGTTATATAATACAAGGCCAATGACAGTTATCCATCAAAATACTTAATTAATTAGTCTTAATTAAATAATGAAAGAGCATAATGGCATTCAAAACATTCAATTTTGTCTACTAGTACTTAGTCCTTAGCACTTAGACTAGTGACTTGAATTTCTCAAGAATAAAATTTGCTTATTTCTTCTAATTATGCTTCATCAAATTTAACTGTTCTGTCCAGGGTGAACCTCTCAGCGCCTGAACCTGCTTGGTCCCTGCGAGGTCTGGAGTGGGACGTGAGGTTCCGGCTGGAAGCCGTCGCCGTCAACGGCAAGGGGCGGAGTGTGCCCGCGCGTATCGACGACGTTCTCTTCAGAGATCCTGAGAAGCGAACAGGTTGGTCACTTATCCATCATTATTAGGATATTGTTATTAACCCTCTGCAACTGAGGTGACTTTTTTAGAAACATTCTACTGAGGTGGAGTCTGTCAGACGTATTTTTTGATAAAATATAGAAAAAAATACTAATAGGTCAATGGTAAATACTGTTTGTTAAGTGTATAGCATGATTATTCCATTTTCATGTGGAATTTATAAGTAACATGTGCATGGGCTTTTAAATAAAAAAAATGTAATTAACATGAATACCTAATGTAAAAAAGTCAGGATTTTTTTTAACATAGGTTAACTTATAATGCCCCGAGTCTTTAGAAGAAGTTACTGAGCGATACAGAGCTATTTCACGCTGTAAGGCGATTTTTTTGGCGGTGTCTGATAGATGTCACGTCAGTCGCAGACGGTTATAGGTGAAAAACTTTTGTAAAGGACCTGTCGTATGTAGTTGTAACACGTCTGGATAGACTGTTTGACATTCTTTATTTAAAATTTGACGTAAGTTCTATGTTACTTTTGCACACAACTACAGTCAAGGCCATTAATATCTATACAACCAACGCGTCAAATTTTTTTATACATGGACGTTATTGCCAGTGGCATAAAGGTGTATAGATATTTTTGACGTCTTGGGAACGTATGCATATTTATGTCCTTAACTGTAAATACAACAGGTTCATTACTTAAGTGATTCCTTGTTACCACTGCCATAAATTTATTGTTAAATTAAAAATATCGTGTATATATTTTGTTATAATGGTCATTGGTGGTATTTACCTAACAGTCTTGGTCAAGAGTGAACCTTTCACTGAACTGAGGAATAAAATTAAATAAGGTGAAGGCGTTTGTGACTTTTTTTATTATTTATTTATTGATACTGTAATTGTTGTACAGAAATTAGGTTTTAACCTAAATATAGACTTTAGACATTATTTTAAAATATAACTTTAATAGTACGGGATTGAAATAATGTATAAAAACTAACTTCTAAACACGCACGCAAGTAACACCATCGGCTACTATGCCATCAATAGCGTATTCGTGGTAACGCTGAAGCGAGAGGGACATTAATGACATTCGCGGTAATACACGCGTCGTTTTTTTTTTAAGCTGGAGCAGTTTTTTGGCTATGAGTTTATTACAGAATCGCGTATTTTTTTGAGTACTAAAAAATATCAAATACAAATCGTTTATTTCATTAAATGAGAAATCAAAAAGGCATGAGCACAGCTTGGCTGGATTAAAGCTCACCCAACGTCAGCCATGGAGAGGTTTCATTTTAATAAATAAAAATTTAAGGCAAATACAATAATTTGGTTATTAAACATTATATTAGATTATACAAGACAGTAAGTAATTATGTATAGTGTGTGCATTAAATTTACAATTCAATTCGTAATTCTATAACTTAATTTCGTGATAACATAGGTTCTGAATTTATAATAGTCTGATATTCAAATCTGACCCTCGGGCCTCGTGGGCAAACGCTCATTTTCAAAATATTTTGGTCTTAATGTAAACAAGGTTACTATAGTTATGAGCAAAAAAAAAACATTTTTTTCTTTCGCGGTACCGAATGCCGAACGACGAAATACAGCCATGGCCAAACTTTAATATGTGCATCTTTTATTATATAAAGTTATATATCGATGCTAAGCGTAATTCAGTGGAAAAAATGCATTATTTTTTTTTGTTGTAAGTCTTGACTTTTTCTAGCAACAGTTTAACATGCAAATAGCTACTTAGAAATGTTTACTAATGGTTGTCAAATTTCTTAAGTGTTTTTTTTTATTGTTTTGTATCTTAAAAGTTATAAAATGAAAGCATTACTGATAGCTGGCCCGTGTGGTTCCCGGGTTAGAATAGTGGCCATCTATGTCTTCTTGTGGATGTTGTAAAAGGCGACTAAGGGAATAAAGGCTTATAGTAATGTTAGGCGATTGACTTACAACCTGTCACTAATACACTGATAAACATCTTAGCCTGATTGTGCAAAATGTAGTTACAGAATGATCAACAAGTTTAGAGTTATTGGTATTCAAAGTAGCTCTGCCTACCCCACTCTAGGAATGAAGGCGTGACGATAATATACGTATCTGATAGCGTATCCCACCAGTTTTGGGAACGGGGGTCAGTTGTGGTACGATATGCTAGGTCCGTCTGGATTGGTACTACCATCTTACCCTTTAAATAACCTACCACCAAGCAGTGTTCGCATTGTTATGTTACGGTGTAAGGAGAAGACAACTAAAATTACCAGCATCGAGCCATCCTCAAGGTTGGTAACGCATTTGCGGCTTTAGGATTGCAGTCTTAAGATTGTAGTCTTGAGTTTGTCACAGATCCTAGTTACCATCAGGTGGCTTGTGTGCTTGTTCGCATTGTCAAGGCTATAAAAAAAAACTAAGAAACCTTAATTTATTCCTAAAACAAAGTGCCATTACCTATTAGAAACTTGGTAATTTATACTTTGCTAATGTAATGTTAAACGGGATTGGCTTGATAAACTTTTCTTCTGATACAGATCACCGTTGGTGTTCAAAACTCAAATGAAATTAATACCTTAACCGAGACTTTGTTATTGTTGCCTGAAGTTCTTATTATTCAAGGATTCTATCCCAAAACTTCAGATTTTAGCCTTGAAGTTGAGTAATCAAACGGGTATTAAGCCCTTGACGATCTTCGTGGGCACGTTGCTCAATGGATTTTGAGTTGTTTTAGTTTACTGGAGACCTAGTTGTTCCCTGGAGATATAGTCATGCGGGTGGTAGTCATTTATACCAGAGCGTCGGAGGCCCAGTGGCTTAGAGGGTTGACCCGTGATCGTAAGCCATGTATCAATGAGTTTTTTCTGACTTAAGAACATTTCCCGATACTCTCACGGTGAAGGATATAACATCGTGAGGAAACCTGCATATTTGAAGATCTATATGAGATTTTATAGCCTCACGATGGTCCCTTTTTGCATAAAATAACAATTATGTCATAAAAAACCATCCATAATGTAAAATCGGGAAAAAAGTGTGCAAAATTTGGTCTCCAGTGGTTTTGTTTTGCCCACCAGAAAACGGTCGTTAAAGCCAAAACGATGCATTTTGAGGTAGAAAGTGTTTACTAAATAAGACAAGTCGGTTGGTATGGACTTTAACTGCAATCTGAAAGAATATCTTTAAGATAAGATAAATCGTTTATCGCTATTCCCTTGGGAACTAAGAACATTTCCGAAATACTTTCCTAGCTCATTTATTATTGCTAATATTTTTTTGCTGTACAATAAGAAATTTAAAACAAAATATGTGTTATATAATAATAATAAATAATAAATATCATAGGACAATGTCACACAAATTGACCTAGTCCCAAACTACGCTCAAGGCTTGCACTATGGGTACTAGACAACGATAAACATACTTACCTACATAGAGAAATAAATATTTAAATATGTAGAAAACATCCAAGACTCGGGAACAAATAATCGTGCTCATCACACAAATATCTGCCCTTACCGCGATCACTCCCAACTAGGCCAACATGTCATCACCGTGTTATGACAACACACTAGCCTAGTTGGTAGTGCCTTTGAAGCTAGGGGTCCTGGGTTTTAATCCCGGTAAGGGCAGATATTTGTGTGTTGAGCACGAGTACTTGTTTCTGAGTCTTGCATGTTTTCCATGTATTTAAGTATATATTTCTCTATATAAGTAAGTTTATCGTTGTCTAGTACCCATAGTACAAGCCTAGAGCTTGGTTTAGGAATAGGTCAATATGTGTGACATTGTCCTGTGTGATATTTATAGTCAAATACAAACAATCGCGTTCGAATTGTATTTTTAACTCCACTTCAAAGTCAAAGTCTCTTTCTCGTCCGAGCATACGATAACTCGGCTTGTCCGTAACAAGTTTTTGTTCTAAATCACTCAACGTAACTCGATTTGGTGGACGCTGGGTCCCGCGGGACGTCCGAGGGGGGTGGGGGGCTAAGTAGCGCCCGGCCCGGGTATTACCGGCCCGGGGAACACATTAGTCCCGTACAGGCCGGGAAATATTACTACAGGTTACGAAGGAAAGGAATAGTTGAGTGGCTATTATTGTGCTAGGACATGCGAAGAGCGAGCTTACAGTGCGATGAAATACTTTACCTTCTTTAATACGGGAGCTGAACGCAAATTCGTTGATAACTATATGAAAGCTGCACCTGCTGCTGCGCTGTTCTATATCTCAAAAGGGGCAAACGGAAGCCTTACAATGATCACTTTGCTGTCCGTTCATCTGTCCTTCAAGACCCTTTGTCTCGGGAACGAGTCGAGGAATCGAGTTGAAATTAAAACTGCATACTCAAATCTATAGTCCCTTGAAGCTGTGTAAAAATCAAACTTCTAAGTTAAAGTTACAAAAAGATACGGCCGCTTATGCCGCAAAAAACGTATATTTTGACACTGAAGGGAATCAAATTGTATAGGGTAACTTAGACCTAGAATCCTAAAATTTGTCAATAAAGAAGGTCTTATAACACATAAAGGAAATTATTTGAAAATTATTAAATTGTCGCTCCATGACCAAAAAAATGGGATTGCAAACTTATTTGCAGTTGGAAAACTAATCGTGACCTGTCTATGTATGGAGACACCAGTTTTTTAACGTCAAAGTCATGTTTGTCCCTCAATAATTTTTCATGTGATTCCGAACGAAACTGCGTCCTGTAACACAGGGTTTCCTAACTCAGGATGCAGGGTCGTGATTTTTTCCTTGAAATGTTTCATATATGCAATAAACTTTTTTCATTTTTAATACATTTTTTTATGGCATTGAGAAGGCACACGAGCATTCAGGCCACCTGATGATAAGGGAATCTGAGACATATAGACATTTGAATTCTCAAGCCTATATACTCTCAAGACTGCAATCCTAAGACCTCAAAAAACACCGTGTATTGAAAATAATAAAATTATTTATCAAGTCCTTATTTTGGAATTAAGTGGGATCTGAAACTATATGTTCTGTAATCGTAATTTATACATAATTTATACATATTATAAGTTCATCTTATGTACCTACATAGATCGGGAACAGTCAGTTAATGACCAATTAATCGTTTTTAGTGACGATTTTTGCACAAGTATGAAAAGGAACGTGTTATTAATCTTTAAAAATAGGAGGATACTCTGAGTACGACTGTGAAATAACTAATATTGAGGCATTTCATCTTTGTCTAAAGTTGGCAAACATTTAAAATCTTGAAATATCAAAATGTCCCGCAGAGGCCACTTAATGTTAGAAAGCCACGGGCAAGTAAAAAATAAACTTCAATATATAACAGATTACATTTATTGAAATACATAACTGTTTACTATTTATATTCGTATCTATTTAACGTTTAGAGTTCTAAAACAACAATATATTGCCTATTCCTGCGATAAAGCTTTATACCAAACGTTTAATACGATTCAAGTCGGCGTAAATCTCGATTAGCCGATGTACTGCAGCAAACGCAGTGCTTAAATATTTACTCTGGCGTACGAGATGATACACAAGTAAATTCTTAAGCTGTTTTGTTTTCTGTATTGCTTATTTTTTTTACGTTGCACTCCTCCAACCTAAAAAATAAGAACTTTCATGTGATTGATGATTTTGTAGTGTTGTATCGGTCTGTTACCTAGGCATATTAAGAAAAACTGAATTAATTTTGTTTGATAGAGTATACTTCCAAGGTGCTCCCATTGTCACCAAATCTGAATCTGATGAGGGGATCAGTGAGGATTTGAGGGAACTCCTCAAATATTGTAGGCAAACTTTTAGCGATTTTAGTGTTTTTTGTAACAAATCTAGCATTTGCATTCAGAAAGTATCATTTGGGGAATTGGAACTGATGAACAGATGGCCATTGGAACTCCTCAACGGTACCTATTTCAAGGGTGGCGATCAGATATCTTAATTAAAGATTAAGATAGTAGAGTGACTACAACGAAGAATATTTACTTGTTGAAATATGACTATGACTTTCCGGCGGCGTTGCTTGCGGCGCGCTTGAAACTTGAGGTTTCATATCAACATTATTTTTTACAAAAAACATAAAACCGCCAAAAGTAAAAATGCTGGTATTTCTGGCGTAAGTATGTTTTTCAGTTATCGTTCTTATGTGGGTCTCCTAGTATTTTTTTTGACCTTACATTTGTTATAATTTTTGTGCTAGTTTTAATAATGATTATTTATTACTTAATTGTGGAAAGCGTTGGGGATAGCCTTTGTCCAGCAGTGGCCGTCTTGCGGCTGATAATCATTTAACTAACTTTTACGTTTATTGTAGGTATGTTATGATTGATAAAATGATCTTCTGCTGGAGTTTCTTGTGGCCCTTCTTCTTTACACTGAGAGTTCCTTTCGTTGCTATAGATGCGTTTGATATCCATCAATCATATTCATTGGTCCACATAGCATAGAACTGGTGGAAACTGGTAGCTTTCACATCCTCGCAGCATAGCTGCATATCACATCTCTATTAGAAAGGTACCCTGAGTGTCTCGAAACTAGGTCTCCATGGTTACCATTAGATCACCTACTTACTCCATCAACCATCACTTTGTCTCACTAAATCTCCTCAATCTTGAATAGTTTCATTACTTTTCTGCCCTCCTGAACAGAGAAATGAAAAGTTTCATATAGTAAAAGATTCTTATACAATTCCAACGTGCATTCGCAAAGCTTAACTAACTAACAACGAGCAAAATATGCGGTGAAATCTTGCAAGTCAGCGAGTGCAAAGTTGGGTCTCGTTAGGGCCACTATGCCACTCCACGAATAACGTTTGAGCAACTTACACTTAGTCTATTTGCAGAATTTTTAAGTTTATAGTTTTGATAGTTGTGTGGGTGTGTATCCATGTGCCTTTGTGACATGTAGACTATTGGTAGTGTATGTAACTGTTACATAATGAAATCTTAAAACACTACTGTGTTAGGATTAATTATGTAAAGTTGCATGCATGAATTATTTTATCTAGGTACACACATGTTATAACTACTCTAAGATGTGTTCAGAATAATGAGGAAAATGACTTGCATTACTGCCAGTGCCTTTGTGATATGTAGACTAATGGTAATGTAAGTACCTGTTACATAATAAGGGGTCTTAAAACACTAGTGTGTTAAGGCTTAATCATGTACAGTTGCATGCGTACATTATTTTATCTAGGTGCACACATTATAAGTTCTTTTAGATGGATTCAGAATGTGGAGGAAAATGACTTGCATTACTGCCACAGCCACCTATAACATACTTGTAGGTGGTAAACTATAATTCGTATTGACTAAATTTCAATTTCAATTGATACTAGAATTAGCACTTATTTAATTTTAGTTGGTTGGTTTTCGTATCTATCATATCGTATCAGTGAGGTTTGACTGAAGAATCTGAGGATCGTTATAAGAACATTACCTACGTTAAACCCAAAATTGAATGTTGTAATGCTGGTCATTGCCAACGGATTCGGAGCTCATCATAATGGACTTATGATACGTGTGTAGATACGCAGTTTTTATCCAAGGAGTTTCATAACATTACAACAATTTGATCTTCAAATCTATTTAATGTCATGTAAGATTTTTCCGCTTATTTGCAAGATTCAGCTTCTCAGTCGTGATGCTGCAGGTGTCTGTATTTCTGCAAATTTATGTCTGATGTCTCTATCAACAAGACCCAAGGAGTACTTGGCTCCCCGGAACCAGCAAGGTTGACATCTTTAAGCCAACCATTTCAGCACACACCATCATCATTAAACATTTGTTAATGTTTTAAAACTGTGATGTGACACGCTGGCCTAGTTGGGAGTGACCCTGCCTCCGAAGCCAGCGGTCCTGGGTTCAAATCCTGGTGAGGGCAGGTATTTGTGTGATGAGCGCGAGTATTTTTTCCGGAGTCTTAGATGTTTTCTGTATATTTAATTATTTATTTCTCTATTTATGTATGTTTATCGTTGTCTAGTACCCATAGTACAAGCCTAGAGCTTAGTTTGGGACTAGGTCAATTTGTGTGACATTGTCCCATGATATTAAAAAAAAAAGTCGTTAGGAGATAAAAACTAGTTTTATTATATCATTGTCTTCTACTATGAACCCTTGCGTTGATGTGTTTATTGCATAAACGTTTTTCTATTCTTTAGTACATTCTATGAGCACTGATTAACGTTAAACTTACATAAATGAAAAATTAAATAAAGAATATAATATATAGAACACATCAAAGACTTAGAAAGAAAATTTAATTCAGAATCTTATCACGCAAATAGCCTTTTCTTTGAGACAGAACCGCTGGCTTGTTAGGTAGGATAACCAACTAATGTCTAAACGCCTACAAACTTATAAGAATTTAAAATTGTACTGAGGGACAAACTTGACTTTACCGTTCAAAAACTTTCGATCCATCCATTATCCAGGTCGTGATTAGTTTGAAATCGCATTTTTTTGTGATTGAACAACAATTTAACAACTTTCAGATTTTTCCTTTTCTTTTGCTGTAAGATCTTTCTTCTTGCCAAATTTCAGAATTATAGGTCTTTGGAAATATAGGTTTTTTCGGCATAAACGGACAAGAAGTCTGGTTTTTTCACAGCTTCAAGGGACTGCAGTCCTGAGTATAATATGGTTTTAATTTTAATTCGATAACTCCACGCGTTCCTGAGAAAGGGTATTGACACACAGACGGACGGACGGACGGATAAGGGTTCCATTTTTTCCTTTTGAGGTATGAAAACCTAAAAGGTAGCATCTTATTGTTTTCTGCAATAGAGGACGCCCGCGCGTACGCGTATAATTATTTTCTCGCTTCCCCCTTTGGGGGACGATTATTAAAAAAACCTTTTCATAGTGCTTCTGTATAGTACGCAAGTTATTTTTAAATGTCACGTCCCTGCTACCTGGCCGATCGCCTGCAACCACAAGATAATCCCATTTTAATTAAACGCGCCTCGGATTTACCGGTGAGATTAATCAAGAGCCTCTTCAGAATGCCTCTGCCCCGCCCTTGACTCAAATTACATCACAATAACGACTCAACTCCAAGTTGCCGGGAATGCTCTATTATCCGCCCGCTTCAAAGAAATTGTCGAAATTCCCGATCGCTGTGAGTTGTAAACGTCGCGGTATGTTGGGTTATAGATTTAGGGATAATATAGCTGGAGAGATTCAACGAAATTCTTTCTGAAATGTAATGCGAGGCAAGATTTTTGAGGACTGTACTTTTTTGCATATTTTTTTGTCTACCAAGTGCGCAGTATAAAAATAGTTTAAGCAGTAGCTCAACTCCGCCCTTTATCAGTAATAAATACCTACGCTTAAATGGAGCGTCAGGGTTGCCAATCATACCCTGTGTGCGTACCTAGGGAATTTGTATGCTTTAAGTACTGCTGATAAAATTCCCTTCGCCTAGCCTAAAAACTGAGTACGCCCTATTTATTCACTTATATTAACAAAGGAGTCAAAACTCGGCATTTCTCGGTAAATGAAATACAGAAGCGATTCTTTTGCCACCTTCCGACTTCATGGTCAAAACAGAAAGCGGTCTTAAATCACACTAAGAAGACTGGGTTGATACTTAGGTGTGTTTTATGACATAGGTTTTTGTAGTAACTTAAACGGAACCCTGAACTCTCCCTACATGCTCTTGCTAAATATTTCAATTATTCAGCTAATACTAATTTGAGTCCTAGTTATAACACAAATTAATTCACACGAGTTTGTGGTTTGACAACTGCCAAGCAGACACATTCGATATATTAAACGGGGAGGGAATTATTACAGCCACAAAATCTAATAACTTCCCGAAACGTCGAAGAACACCCACATAATGTACTTTCGAAGAAATGTTGCGTCACGGTGAAACTATCGAAATTGAATAGGGTTCCACAAATTATATCAAGTGTAAAATTACTTATGAAAACGAAATATGTATCGGAATTGTGAGGTGACGCGCAAAAACTAATGTTGGGTCTTGGACAGTGCGTACACTGCCCACTAGATAGCTAATACTCCGTATAAACTAACCAGCTAACTTACGAAACTAACAGAACATGTTATTACCTGCTAACGACACAAAGTTGAGTTACTTTTCTGTTCGGCCTCTTTGCCTCATCATTATGACAAAATAAAATGGAAAGTTTTTTTTTATGTTAAGGAGAAATCACCCGAGCACTCAGGCCACCTGATGGTAAGTGGAATCTGAGACCCATACACATTTGAATTCTCAAGACTATAATCCTTAAGACCTCAAATGCGTTGCCAACCCTGAGGACTAAAATGGAATGCCTCTATGCTAGTAGTATGATAATCTAAAGGTTAAATGATACGCTATTGAATGGGCGATGGTAATTTTTAATTGTATTTTTTTTTTAAACGCCTGACTTTTAAATTTTTAACACGGTAATCTAGCTAACTTCGCAGAAAATGTAAATGAAGGTTCACTGTGACTCTACGTCCAAACTGCGCCACTGCGCTGTTTTGGATACTATGGTTTCCCTGGACCAACCTTAAAAACCAGCCAAGTGCGGGTCGGACTTGCACACGAAGGGTTCCGTGCCATTTTTGAATGGGGACCCGTTTTTTTTGTATTATTTAATTTTAATCCTAATACTGAAAATTAGCCAACCTTAAAAACCAAGATAAAACGCCTCTTTGTAGATCATTTCACTGGTTATCTTATCCAGAATGCAACATTGCGACCACTGTTAATTTGGTGGTAGTCGATCTGGACGGACCCTACGCAAGGGCCTACCACCACGACTAGTATATTTTTACTTACAGAATGACCCATTTTCCTTTCTCTTCAGCGTGACTTCGTTGAGGTCAGTGAGGCTGGACAAGATACTAACGCTAAACGATATGACGCCTTAAGATAAGAAGAGATGCAAAGCATTTATTGTCAAAATGTAATGTTTTTTTTATTAAATGTCTTAATCATGAGATAATTTCAATAGTTTGCCCATTTCGGACATACAATAATAACCTGACATTTAAAATCATTATTAAATAATTTTCAGAAAACAAAAACCATTAAATTGTAGAAACAGATTTTTTTTTGAACTGTGCATTGACTTAATAATAATATTTTGGTAAATGATTATGAATTCTTATTCCAGTGACATACTCGTAAGTGCTTCGTCAATTTCTCGATAACAATAACGTTCTCGTAAAGCATCTTGTCGAAGGCCACAGCCAACTTCCGCAGTGTAACACTACCAGATGGATTCAAACCCCACCACAACACTATTATGCAACAAATACCAACCATACCCTACCCTTCCATTAATACGAGCAATTTCCCTACATTACAAAATGTTTACTTTCCCCCCTCGAAAGTGGTGATTCTCTTCCCAAGTGTTAATTTTCCCTGGGATGAAAAGAAAATAAGTTAATTTTAGAACACCACCGATCTTGTACTTTTAGAAATGGTTTGTTTTGCTATGATAATTGGATTTTGGAATGTTGTCTTCGAGTTCCTGATGATTTTATAAATAAGTTTCCAAAACCAAATGGAAGGAAGGATAGTTAATTAAACCACCACTGCTGTTAAAAACGGTAATAAGGATCTTGTCTTGCACGCTTTACGGGGATTTGGCCAAAAGATGTTCATTCACTACTCTACTCGTTGTATCTTACCTTAAAAAAAAATAAACAACATAATTTTTTTGATGTTTACACAAGTGACAAAAACTAAATGGAATGTAGAATGGGGTTTTTTTAAAAACATGGAATATCGGAAATACATACACCGAAAGCTGACTTATCTAGCGATTTCTCAATATAATTTATAGCCAATTTGCGACAGTGAGCTTCACGTAAACTTTAATAGACGTTGCTAAGCACATACCTACTACTTGAAAAATGTTACTACTAGTTTCCACTGTCATTAAATATGAAATAAAAATCAAGATGCAATGTGTTCTACGAACTTCGTTTCAATATTGGTATCCGCTAGGGAAACGCTGGTAGACTTAGAAATGGTAAATAGTAGCGTGCGGTCTGCTTGCAGAACAACTTCTTTAAGTCTTCATTATTATTTATATCGTTTAAAGTATAAAGTCAAACTTTATACGACGACACGGTGGCCTAGTTGGGAGTGACCCTGCCTCCGAAGCCAGCGGTCCTGGGTTCAAATCCCGGTAAGGGCAGATATTTGTGTGATGAGTGCGAATATTTGTTCCTGAGTCTTGGGTGTTTTCTATGTATTTAAGTATTTATTTCTCTATATAAGTATGTTTATCGTTGTCTAGTACCCATAGTACAAGCCTAGAGCTTAGTTTGGGACTAGGTCAATTTGTGTGACATTGTCCCCTGATATTTATTTATACACCCAAAAGTATTAAATATATCTTTTGCATTAAAGTTTTCAACAATTTAGACTATTGTCGTGGCTTTTAGCTTAGACTTGGTCGTCTTTGACCAGGAGTATATAACTGAGAATACAGTACTCTCTCGGACCTAACTATTGAAGTTCTCCCTTGCTTGTGTATCCGGTGGTTTCCTTGGGAATTGAACGGAAACCCTCTTAGCCAAGACTTTAGCTACTCTCCTTAGCAAAAAGTTCTCAAACATGTTTAAACAACTTGAATTTTATGTAATTACACTGTGAAAATTTCGCAGTATGCATTTTGTTCGGCTCTAGTGTTGTTGAATTGTATTGAAAATGCTATGTTGTGTTATATACAGGTGTTAGGCAGAAGGGTCGACAGACTTCAGGGACCAACTCTGTAGGTCACACTCATTAACTTTTATTATGGCACCAACATCCAAATCGCGAAAAAAAAAACAGCTGTTCCATACAAACTTTGAGAGCTAAACAGCCGAAATGTATGGAACAGCTGTTATTTTTCGCTATTTGGATGTTGGTGCCATAATAAAAGTTGATGAGTATGACCTACAGAGCTAGTTCCTGAAGTTTGTCGACCCTTCTGCCGAACACCCTGTAACAAAGTCATGATAAGTTAAAACACCGGTCATTATGTAGTTAGTATCTTCTTAAATACTGAAGTGTCGATCGAAGATTATATTAAGACTTCACACCTTACACCAGCTAAGTTTGCTCCATTTGCTACGGTCAATTTACTGTAATAATAGAGAACATGCATGAAAATCAGAACTAAGTTTCATTGATACCATTTTAGGAGAAGATGTAAAAAAAATATTATGAAACGCAAAATACACTAAGTATTAGTTTAGTTTTAGTGGTGGTAGGACCCTGTGCAGGGTCCGTCCGGATCGCTACCACCATCTTATCCATTAACCACCCGCCAAGCAGCATTCGCATTGGTGTGTTCCGGTGTGGGGATAAGACAACCGGTGAAATTACTAGCATAGAGGCATTCCATCTTAGTCCTCAGGGTTGGCAACGCATTTGAGGTCTTGGGATTATAGTCTTGAGAATTCAAATGTCTATGGGTCTCAGATTCCACTTACCATCAGGTGGCCTGAGGGCTCGTGTGCCTTCTCCTTAACATAAAAAAAAAAAAAAAACTAAGTCTGGACCCGTTTATTAAAATTTTATTTACAATCAAATCGTGTTAAAATTTGAAAACTTTTTCATGTTTAGATTGTTGTTTTCGGCTTCCTCATTTTATTTACGCAATATTTTAATTCAAATATATTGTCTTCAATATAGTAATTTACGAAATAAATGCAAATTTCTTTATAAGGCACTTGTATTTTAAACATTTCAAACATTCCTGTCGTCGATTTTGTATATAGTGTTTTTGCAGGGGGTCTGAACTATGACTTTTTAAAGCTTCATATCGCATGAAAAAATTACACGACAATTATTTCGCGTAAACAGTTTATTTCTCTCTCTCATAGCTCTTTCTTTAAGCGTAAGAAAAATAATGTGCATGTTCCTTATTGTGTTCTAATAATAAATACACTTTCATTTCAAGTTATAAATTATTCCTCGTTACGAGTATCGTTACGTATTTACATGATACTTAAATAAGCTAAGTTTTTACTAAGGGTTTTGTTAACCTCAATTTTCCACTAAAGCAAGCTACGCTAGACAAAATTCACTCATAGAATATTTGCGATGAGTGAGGCTACAGAGATGAAGTTAGTTGCCCTAGGAGGTTTACTCGTGTACAGTGCTTCTCACACAATACTGGGTAATGCTGCAACTAAAACTTAATACTGGCAATAGTTATTATAATCAATAATATTATATTTTTATGTTTGGAAAACAAAATGATTTGTGTAATAAGTAAGGGTCTCCCTCGCGATCCCTAACATCGTTTGTCCTAAAATCACTTGCCCGAACTGTTTTGCTCAGGGCTCATTATGGCACATAACGTTAGGATGAAGAATCAATATGGCAAGTGATGTTAGGAAATAAAACATTATGGAAAAAAAAAATCATCCATACGATGTTAGGAATCCTAAAGATAGGCCATGTGAGCGTTAGGACAAGTGATCATTATGACATACAACGTTAGGGAATATAAAAATAGGTTAAAAAACTTTAAGGATTCAGATATAGATCCAATAAGTAATGGTGATTGAGACTAAATGAATAAATAACGCGTTTAAAATAAGAAACTTGATAAACAGAAGCAGACATGTTTCGTGTACAAAAAATAGGGCAACGAAATGAGATTCGAAGTGTTGTTTCCATAATTATAATTTCAACTTTTAAAATTGACACGCGACAAAAATGTTGCCAGTAGCAACCATATACTGGATAATAGCGTAAGCACTATATGTGTCTAAGAATAAACTAAAAGACAGTATGGGCATATGAACCTGATACTATTATACTGCCTTTTTCTTTTGACGAACACCAGATCAGCCTCCTACGTCACTTACCCAACGTTTATTATTTCGGGCCTCAACCATAACTTTTGTTAGAATAACTCGAGGTTTAGATTATAAAGGATGTTGCAAAGGGTGTGCCGGCGCAGATAGTGGGAGAGACGTCAGACGGAATGGGCGCCCAACAATGGGGGGATTAGGCCACCGCGCCCGTCATATTTCAACCGCCACATTCCCCAGATTATTTTGAAAGGCTGGCTTTTTTAAATTAATCGTTTTAAGAGCCCTTCATCAACTGAGCTCCTAAATTACTGTACGATGCGTCATTAAATAAATGATATTTGACGGCTTAAAATAATTTGCTGTGTCGATTTATTTTAAATTGGCGACGAAAAAGAGTGTTATTGTGTTTGACTGTCTGTTTGTGGCTTCATGATTCAAAACATAGCTTTTAATATGCTTTTTTTATTTATAACTATTCAATATATCAAAACCCTCGAGATGATTGCAACTCCATCTAACAGTGCGGCTAAACAAATCTGTTCACGTTTGCAAGGACTGGTTCTTTAGTTAATTAATCTAGTTATGACTTTTGACGTAGTAGAGACCTCGTCGTGCTGTCCTCCTATAGTCATTATTTTTTGATGTTATTAACGTTACATTTGTTATGATTTTACTTATTTTAGTTTTGAATAATTATTTATTACTTTATTAAATTCTTGTAAGGTAACTCACGTTTAAGTATTATTGTACTTTATTATTGAAAAAAATACTTCTGCTGGAGTTTCTTGCGGTGCTTCTTCTCGGCAATGGTGGTCTTGTCCAAAGCGCTGGTATATTCATTTCATTTAACCGACGTGTAAAAGAGCCCTCTTGTGGCCTATTTACTGAACAAACACATTTAGAATTTTGAGTTGCATTCAATGATCGTTACCGTTTATGTTTCAAAATAAAAATGTTTGGAATTGATGTATGTCACCGAGATAGTGACGTGGTAAAACGGTCACGTTTTCACCGTCACTTGTGCTAAACGATTAGTGATCATTGCAATGTTATACGGCGCTATCTGCATAAAAATGCTAGAAGTTGCACTAAACTGGTCGCAGTTGACAAACGACGGTGTTGACCGAGTTGCAACTTGGCTAACCCTTTCATTTTCAGTAACGGAAAGTGCAGTATCTCCTACTACTAGTACCTAGTGCTAGTAGACTTGTGGTTGCAGAATTATAAACAAGTGTTTTTAGAGGAATATTTTGGGAATGAAAACGTGATGTTATGTGTTTGTACAGTCAAGGTTATAAATATGTATACACTTTAGTATCTTGTCTAATTAACGTCATGTTTAAACTACCATATGAAATTGTCACAGCGATTAAAGTGACAAGGTACTAAAGTGTATACATATTTATGACCTTGACTGTACAAAGTGGCAATGAGATATCGATTGCATTTGTATTTGATTGCAACTTTCCTAGCCCCACGGAGCTTGTCTCTCAAACGGCCCAATCAATTTTCGTAAAAGCTACCTCAGAGCATTCCCGACTAACTGGTTTTCGTTTAATCAGCGCCAAAAAAACCTCTGAGCAATGAGCAAAATTCCAATTGGCTCCCAGCGCGTGTTTTTTCACTGGAGGGTCTTCGACACTGATTTCAAGTATTACATAAAACTCCCGACAAAATTGGGATCGGAACTTTTGAACGGTTTAACAGATTTTTATCAAACAAAGCTATGAATACTGAAGACGATACGGTAGCCTAGTTGGTAGTGAGCCTGCTGTCGATACTAGCGGTCCTGGGTTCAAACCTTCAAACCCGGGTAAGAGCAGATATTTGTGTGATAAAAAAAAGATTAATGATAAAAAGACACAATTTTTTTCACCCATCAAAATTGCACGAGCGCTTTCAAGAGAAGACCACTGCTAAGAACAAACGCCGCAGGAAATTCAACAGTCAGTCATTTTCTAAATATTGCTTATGACAATACACCTACACACAACTTAACCTAGCATAAAATAAAAATATCATGCGATAAACGCGAGTATATTCTTTTAAGTCTTGGATCTACGTATTTAAGTATGCATTTCTCTATAAAAATATGTTTATGGGTGAATCAACTTTTAAAGTCCTCCTTTTCTACACGCTAATAAAAACTTACTAGAATATGTGAGATTGATAACGGTTTACACATGTTAAAATTAGATAATCAGATTTTCGAATTTCACTATTCATAATCATAAACCAATTCTATAATTTTGTAAAAACATGGTAACGCAGTGGAAAATGCACGTTTTTCATACAAAACCCGGGGACAACGTCGTCCCCTGCGTTACCTGATATATTTGTGTAAATCATAGAAGAATTTTTAAAATTGTCTGCTAGAAAGTAAGTTTAATTGTCTGATTTATTCAATATATTGACCACATCAAAAAAAAAAATTGCATTCTACCAAATTAAGGTGACATAGTGAGACATGTCGAAAATTGGGGAGTATCTTAAAAGTTGATTCACCCTTATGATTGTCTAGTATCCATTACAAGCCTAAAGCTTAGTTTGGGATTAGAACAATCACTGTGACTTTTCCCTTGATATTTATTAATTAATTTTATAACACTTGTGGCGACCTAGCGGTATCTAGTGACACTCCGCAGCGCCACCAGCGTCAGACAGCGCAACTAAATCTGACAGTGTGCTACATCGCGATAACGAAGTTTCTTCAGTCTATTGACTATTATACCATTTTCAACTTCATCCAAATGGATTTCGGTCCCCAGGCATAGCACCCGCCTGGAGAAAGATCTCTCTTTTGTCCTCTCTGACTACTCACTCCCGATTTAGTCGCGTTTCTAATAAAAATAACTAAATCGGTCCGTCAGCTTAGGAGCTATGACGCCACAGATATCAACACATGCGTCAAACTTATTACTTACTTACCTTATTTTTATTGCTTTAGGGGTTAAATAGATAAATCGGGAGCCCGTTGTTTCCCATAATTTTTTTGGTCATAATGTCGTCATTGACATAATATTAATTATTGATAGTCATTCCTAATCATGACTTACAAGGCATTATAATTATTGACATAATTAAATATCATAGAAAATAAATAAAATAAATTATTGTTAGTCTTTAATATTTTTTATATTGCTGAATCAGTTAACTTTTCAAATTTTCTTAAATATCCAACGTGTAGACAGAGTTGCGTTAGGTAAAGTGGTTTTTTTTTAAATCCTAAATAAAACAGCTTCTTAAGAAATTACATTAGGTATAACTTACCTACTATCGTAAGATAGTTATGACATATTATGACTTAAAATAATAATGGCAGATAATATTATAGACCCAGTTAAATCAGTCTTGGTGGCAAACCTTGTGGGAGGCCAATGTCAAGTCCAGTAGTCTTTCGGCTTTAATCATGATAATGATGATGAGTTGAACCAGGATGGTATCTAAAGCTAGATTGACTGTTAATTTAACCGTAATATTTTCAAAGCGAGTTTTTATATTTTTGTTGGATATAATCTTTATTTTACAAGTTTTTTATCCACTTCCCGAAGACTGATTAAGCTGAAATTTGGTATACCTACGTAACCTCAATAACAATACAATAATATGGCACCATTGAGCTGGTCTGATGGTGGAGTCGGAAGGTGGTGACAGGATCTTTGCTATACTTAACGTAGACCCACCGAGTTTGGACTCATTGGAAAAGTTTTAGTAAGCAGTAAATGACTGCAAAAACAAAAGCTCAACAAAAAATATTTTTTTGACTGAAACTTATTCATTGCCCTAAAACACTGCTCCTAAGAATGGTCAAAGCGCCAAAACTAAATAAATTAATGGCATCGCTTAAACTATCTGGATTCAAACCTTAGACAAGAACCTATCACCAATTCGTGGCATGTCTGAAGGCACAACGCCAACTGAACTGGCAACAGTCATAAACTCTAAATTACCGGTTCCAATTTTTAGACGGCGCGAGTAATCGTCGCGTTAGGCCAAAACCCTTGATCAATGTGTCTGCGCATCCTCGGATCTATATGTGTCGCGCGTCGCTGCGCCGCAGTGATTTACAGCTTCGATCCGTGTCTAACGGTGCGGCGGCGTCGGCTAAATAAAAATGATGAGCGAGCTGCGGGCTCGGCTTGCGCGCGCTGGTCTAGGTGACATCTTTATAGTATATAATGTTTAACTTGGTTACAGGAGTTGTTCTCAAAGCCTGTTTTTTGTTGGAATTAAACTTGGTATCACAATAAAATCCTTCTTTCACATTATCAGTGACGTACAAGGAAAATATTAACTTCGTAGAAATTCGGCTAATATAAAAGTAATAAGGGTGAAAAGCCATATGCTGAGTTAAGACTGTTTTACAACTGTCCAACTGTTTTAGTGAATAAAATGTATTTAAAAAAAACCAGTCCCCTAGGTATTCGTGGTAACTTTGTTTTGTTTTTATCCGACGCATGCAGAAAAAGGATTCTATTCTCTCTCTCTCTCTCTTCGATTAAACTACATTTATTTTTGACTTGTTATTGTAACATCCCAACACGTCTTATCCATAACATCTCCGCCTACTTGTGCAAAATGTGGTTATAAAATTATCAACATGTCTTTTTAGAGTGGTTGGTATTTCTGTAGCTCTGCCTACCCCGCTCTAGGTATGAAGGCGTGATGTTTGTTATTGTATTGTCAACGTTACGATAGATATTTAAAAGCCAAACGACAAGATGTCTTAAACAATATGGTTTAACATAGTAGAAAAGACTTCCCGATGTAAACAAACATACGCTCTCGTGATTGCGCAGAAATCTTCATATTTATCTAGCTTTCTCAGTCAGCTGTAGTAAACACCAATAAGATGATTGAGAAAGCAAGAAAACGATCGTATCTGACAAGATACAATCTCATATAAGTGCATATTATCGCTCCATCTTGTTCCAGGGCACGTTTGAATATCATCATTATCGCTATCAGCCAATATTAGTCCAATGCTGGATCAAGGCCTCTCCCAATACATGCCACTCCTTTCGATCTCCAGTTCTCATCCATCGGCCAATCTGCCATCTTACCCCAGGGCACGTAAAATGTCAACAGCATCAGCGTCAGCCGTATCAGTCCAGTTCTGGATCAAGACCTCTTCCAATGTAAACCACTACTCCTGATCTTCAGCTTTTCTCATTCAACCTACACCGGCTAATCTGCGCATATTATCGCTCCATGTTGCCTCAGAGCACGTTAGAATATCATCATCATCAATTTCAGCCTGTATTAAGTGCTGGACCAAGGGTTCTCCCAATGCACGCAACTGCTCCCGATCTTCAGCTTCTCTCATCCATCCTACACCTGTACTGACCCCAAGTCAGCCAGCATATGTATAAATATATAGATATATATAGGGTATAATTTTTTTTGTTTACATAATCATAAATTATATATCGTCACTTATTATAAATAGGAGGCTTAGGACTTGTCTGATCATATAAAGGTATAAATATGTTTACGAGAGATAATACTGGGTTTTTAAACAATAGAATAGGTCAGATGTGTACTAAATATTAGTACAATATGTCGACGTATTCAAATATATAAGTTATAAAGCTTAAAACATATAAATGGCAGAATGGTGATATGAAAAACCACTTTGGTACTTTGTCGCTTTAACGTTATGTTTGAACTACTATATTAATTTGTTAGAAGCGTTGGGGCGACAGGGTACAGTTGCGTTGCGGCTATATTTAGCGAAATAAAGTAGGGTAGTTATAAAGCCTAAACCAATTAACTGGCGAGGCGCGATAAGAATAGACGCGTTGGTGCTTTGTCGCTTTAACGTTATGTTTGAACTGTCATACTAATTTGTTACGGGAATCAGAGCGATAGGGTACGATGATGTTGTTTGCTTGTAAGAAAATAAAAGAAGGTAGTTAGAAAGAGTGGGATTATGCGGGTATAGAAAGTTATTATGGATATGCCTTGACAAAATCGGGTTATACATTTATCGTTTACTTTTATAAAGCTTGAAATAATTTATAACAATATTAAAGATTGAAAAAAAGGAAAGATGAATGGTTAAATAATCGTAGGAGCATATAAAAATATCCATGGTATTTTCTTGTTAGCTCAGGTCCATACAAACAGTTAAACAGTAATCAGTAAGCAGAACATAATCAAGAATACCTAAAATAGATAATTAATGAACACAGGTTGTAAAATAAAAGTACCTCTTCCTTCTTTTCTTACCTATTTAATCTCGATTCCATTAGAACATATATTATATTTGTTTGGTTGGTTGCCAGGTCGCTATATAACAATAAGTACCTAATCTCAGGAAAAGTTGTTTATGTTATTTAGCGAATATAAGAAGTAGGGTTTAACAACCTTTTATGTAATTGGACACGGAATTAAGAAAGGACAAATTATCTGTCTCGGTTACATAGGTACTAAATATTCAGATTATAATTGCGCTTGTCCATACTAAACTTACTTAATCTGTTGGAAGCAAGAGCGACCAGTATAAAGAGAACTAACGAGACGTTATTGGGACGTTTTTACGTTTTAACTCGTTATTGGGACTATGGGGAATCGTTACGGGGACCCTTTTCCGTTATTGATACGGGTCTAGGTTTTCTGGTCGCTGAATGTTAGGGTCGGTGGGGGGAATGGTTCGAGTATAAAACGGGTGGAGGGGGAGAAAAGGAGGAATTAGCACGACGCGGGACGGAGAGGACGGAAGAGCTTCGCTAATATTTAATTTAAAGTTCCGAGTGCTTGGATGGGGAATCAGGACCTATTGGGTGAGTATGCCTCTGCTGAACCAAGACCCCTTTAGTGCTGCTATTTTTATAGCAGTCCGGAATCTGAGTCTGGATTTCGGGTAGCAGAGTATCCTTTTATAATGTAGGCTGATAGGGCTTCTTTAGGAACTCGGGCAGGCAGTTAGGGCATGCAGCTATACTGTTTGTAGTCTCTCGGAATGTAGGGCTAGGGAGTTAGGGAGGGGTTCCTTGTGATGTGTTTTATTTTTTGTGTCGTGTTAAAAGGGGAATGTGCACGAATCAATTACATCTAACAATACAATTAGCTATTTACTATCGTTCCTTAATGATTATGTACAGGCATTTGACCTTCCAACAAACACGAAAGCATTGTGACTATTTGCAGTGTAATCATGATTAAATTTTGAATTAATAACTCCAGGATGAAGTATCAAAGAAGTAAACCGTATTATGTTAATATAAAGTAATAATTAAAATTCGTGCACATATCCTATGAATTTACTTGAATTTTGATGTTATTTTGTGTAATAAATATACTGTGATTTGTGTTTTATTGACCTATATTTTATTGTTGTTTTGTGCAAAAGGGGAATATGTAAATTTCATTACAATTAACAAAATATTTAATTCTATCCAATTATTATTTAATGTTACAAAAAAAAGCAAGATTAAAGTATAGAAATTAGACCTTCCAATCATCAAATAAGAATTGCAGTAAGCTTTAATTAATTTTGATCTAACTTGTTATATTTATTGATACAAGCTGGAATATCTAAAATATTAACCTCATAATCTCAATGTTGTAAAAATACTTATGTTGTAGGTACATATACCCTTTTAATAGCTCCACGGTAAGGTAAGTGGTTTTTGAAATTAAACTGTGATATATTAATCTCATATTAGCAATTTCTGCCTTAGTTAGGAATATCATTTTAGTGCGACAAAATAGTTTAATAGAAACAATATGTTCAGACTTAAATTCAGTTATTGAAGTATCAGCCGAGAGGTAAAAATGGTCAGTAATTAATTAGTACAAAGAGACTGGAGGTAAACTCAGCTGAGACTTCTCCACTAGGATCAATCTAAGTAAGGCAGAAAATGTTTGAGAACTTCCTTGTGTGTCACCTTTATCCTTTTTAACATATAGGTCACTTAACCTTTACTACAAGAATTATTTATGAAAGGGGATTAGGAAGTATAATTAATAAATCTGGGATACCTGAAAAGAGTAAAAATATAGGAATACCAACATCTATGGTAATATTCTGGTATTTTATTCAGGAACCAATACATTGTTGTAGAACTTCATTCAGCAGCTGTTCATACATTTTCAATATGCATTCAGGGTTAGGTACCATGTAGTAAGATTTAATTCCACAGATGCCCCTACATTTTCAATAAACAAGCAGAGTCCTGAAACAAATTGGTTAAATTATTTTAAAGTTATTTTAGGAGAAGGTTTCTAGTTATATGCCTACCATAACAAGTGTTTTAATAACGGGACCGTTTACATATTTAACTAATAGATGTTATCATAGATAGTACATTATTTACTCATAAAAGCTATAGGTAATACCTAGCTCTAGTTTTCCCAAAGAAATAACATTAAGTACCATCTCAGATACCTTTAATTGAAACAATGATATTTATGGGCTTTAGAGTACTAAAACAAAAACAACAGGAAAGGGTTGTAGTTAACTTTCACGGAAGAGAGTTGAGCCTGAGATTCTGCATTCGGTTTGTAAGATTATTAATAACAAGGGGTTCCAATTTACAGTTAAATATTAAGTAGTTATTATAGCAAGTAGGGGTTTTATATACTTACATTTGACATTAGTATTAGTTGTATATCAGGAGACCACAAAGTCGAACGAAGGGTACAATTATTATTATGTATTCAGTGATACTGTGATTCGGTGCTTGTTTGATTCAAAACGTATAAATGGATTACTGAAATAAATTTGGGAGGTTATGATTCTTAAAATTAACCACGAAGTAATAGGTAATACTTTCAGAAGAAGGTTTTATCAAAACATAAGTGCCTAGATATTATATTCATATGAAAGAAGCTATTTTTCGACAGTCGATTAAAAATATCTAGTCCATTAATAACACTATGTATAAAGGTTTTAGTTTGGTAGGTTGTTGAAATGTCCAAAGTGAACAAATAGGCATAGGGTATTTACTTATTGTAGGGCGAAGTAGAAATGCTTAACGAGTGTATTTACTAACCTGTACTGATGTTTCACTTATAATCTTTTATGTGAAATCCAGGCGTGAATTAGAGTAGGGAACTTGCTTTGCTTGATTTGTGTCCGGGTGAATAGCGCTGAATGTACCATCCAATTACAAGAAATTCGTTAACGAAGTATAAGATTATTAGTAGATTTTATTATATGTATAGATTACATAAGTTAAGAGTCTACAGGTTATTTGAGGGTTTTAAGGTGAACAGGATGGGGATAAGGCAAAGGGGTATTTTTTAATTCAGCCAAGCGGAACTCTTTATTTCCCGAGATCTAAAATTAGAATAGATTTAGGTAGTAATAACTTGATCGAAGATAAGCAGGTAGGATGTAAATAGAAGGATAATTACTGAAATTTCATTAAAAAACTATTTGTTCAATAGTTTACGAGAAGTCTAAACAAAAAACCCAAAATAGACTAGTGCTTTATTTGATCATAGAATCCCTTAGTAGTCTGTGATTAGTTGCGCGTCTCACAGATTAAGTACAAGAACTTATTCTGTGGCGCGTCTATTGTACCTTCACAGACTATTGTAATGTACAGGTTTAAGGACTAGGCTTTTAGCCAATTTATATAAGTAGGAATAAATTATATAGTTATTTAGTTATTTGGCACTGCATACGTTCAGAAGTTTAGGGAACTATACATAATGTCAGTTCGATACTTGACCAAAGACTTAGAGTATTGGATACGATTAATTTTGCATCTCTTGCGTAAAGATATTTAGAGAAATACATTTGAGTCAGTTCAAATCTAGACCAAAGATTAATGTTTATATTATAATTATAAGAATTTAGTAGGTCTAATAATTAAAGAAATAAAGCTTTGAGTTCGAATTTAGGATAAGGTTAGCGAGGCTAGATTTTATAGTTGCGATTTTAGAATTTACATTATCGTTGGCAAATATTCATTGTGAATCCAACTTTAGGAGGCTGCGAATGTTGGATGTTGGATATTTATCTATGATTATGATGATTTTGTATGTAAGATTTAGGTTTTATAGAATAGTAATTATGAAGTTTACTTTAAATCGGTTCGGATCGTTATCAAAGATTTTGAGGTTAAATCATGTTTATATTTATAAGTAACTACAGGAAATAATGACACTGAGTTCAGAATTTGAATAGTGATATTGAGATTAATTTATATCTCTTAATAGCTTACAATCCAAGGGATTAATTATGAATCAGGTTCGAGGCTTGGTTTTATGTGATGTAATAACTACTTGTAGAGTTTGGAAGGAATTAGGAAATAAATTGTGTGAATACCTAGGATGCAATTACGAAGCGAACGTAATCGCTGACTAAAGTCGTTGTGAATCCGGCTTTAGGAAACCGTGAATGTCGTACGTTAAAATAAATCGCATGGTTCGTGAAGTAAAAATCGATAGACAGGCTAGAATTAGGCATGTATGTATCAGTATGTAGAATTATATGTACGAGTATGTAGAAGGGAACTCTGGAGTTATTACTCAGTCGTATGAAATCGCGTAAGTATGTATGTTTGTTTGTCGTACCGTTCAGAATTTGGAGGTTTTATATGAAACCAATACTAGTTAAATCGCCTTGTGAAAAATTATATAAATAATTCATGATCAATATGTATGTAGTATGTTGGATACAATTTGGAGGGAACCAACACCTTTAATATTGCTCCCGTTACACTATAGGTAGATAAGACACGAATCGATAAAATATACTTATATGAAATTTTGAAAGGAGGCATTTAGACTTTAGAGAGAATGAGAGGTAGTTCGTTCATATTTGTTGGCAGTCCCAATATCGATAATTATGATTTAGGAATCATGGTTAATTTATGATATAACTTAATAAGTACGACAGATGTTGATGAATGCTTTAATTACTACTGCTTAACGATAGTTATGTCAATGGATTGGCTAAAATATATATATAATAATAAGTAGTAGGATGATGAAGTTGTACATGCGGTCTTGGAGCTACGATTAAATCGTGTATACTAGATTTGCAGCTGGCGTAATTCCGACATTATGATCAAGCTTAGTTTGACTAAGCTTGTTTCAGTTTATTTTAAACAAAGAGCCATGTGATTTTTGTTCGTTCGTCTGTCTGTAAACGTTGGTATATGTAAACGGGAGTTATAAACAAATTATTATTTTATAAAAGGGGTTTTATGGATTATGATACGCCGACTTTATGAACAAGTTTAGTTTTACTAAGCCAGTTCCTGTTAATCTTAGGCAAAGAGCCATGTGATTTTTGTTCGTTCGTCTGTCTGTAAAAGTTGGTATGTGTAAATGGAAGTTATAACAATTATTATTTCATAAAAAAGGTTTATAGGGAATATGTTACAGTATATTTGGATTCGATCCATTGCTAAGGTAGCAAGGAGAGAATGAAATTTGGTATCAGAATGATTATATAATTTGAGTCCAAGTGAGATAGTGAGTGAAGTTCAATCATATTATTACAGGTTAACATTTCAGTTGGAAGTTTTTATTTTTGTTTATAACGTTAAAGTCCGAACTATGGTATTTATAGATTAAAACCATAGATAAAGAAATTCTTACGTTTTTGGATTTGTTATATCGAAATATTGAGTCATTGGAAATATTTACAATACTTAATTGGTTGTCACGAATTCAATGAAACAAAATTTCGAGTTTTACCTTTAAATGACTCCGGGCTGGTGGTATAAATTGAAGAATGCCGTGAATGCAGTGTTAATAAGTCGCATAGTTTGATATCGAGTTATTGTTCAATTATCATTTTAGTCAACATTTGGTTGTCAATTACAAACTAATGTAATGTAATATAAGAATTGGACAAATGATTCGCTCGTTACACGGGTGATAATTTAGCGGCAATTTATCGGCTCTTGGCTATGGAATGGGCGGCTGCTGCTTGCAGGGTCGACAATTCATAGTTGATCCGTATTGGGCTAGGTTGTCTCTTGGTGAACGTGGGTATTACAAAAGTCTCTTCTAAAGGGCGCTAGATCAGGTAGGAATCTTTGCCTAGTGGACCTGGATTCTTTTGGAGGCGCCCTCCCAAGTATAGGCTGTGGAGATGAGGCCCTTACTTCAAAGCTGTGGAAACGAGGCTGAGGTGGCATCCATTATGTACCAGCAAAAACTAGGTCCTTTGATTATGCTCTCGAATTTAGATGGCTTTAGGGGAGACTCACTAGTTTTAATAGTAGCGACATTATATCACCATCCCGGTTCAGTTCAACGCGGCCCTTGGGGTAGGATCTCTCTTGGGGAGACCTGACTAACCTACACAGACATTACTAACTTTGTAAGTGGGACAGCAACTCTTGCTTTGGGTGGAGCGGTGCCCCGTCAGGTTGTCGAGCCGCACAGGGGCAGGCGGATGATGCCTAAGTGTAATGGCTAGGAGGGGCCTGCCCTTCTCTTTGTATTTATTTACAAAAGGGACCCATAGGGAATTAGTTATCTCCTTCTGTTCCATTAATAAAGAAAACTTACATCTACATTAAAAGAACTAGCAGTTTCACAATCTATCTCACTTCGGATACGAAATTATGAAAGATTAATTGAATTTGAAGCTTAGAACTATAGTTATTAAGATTATTAAACTGTAGGAAGTTCATACAAAATTGAGCTTTACTGTATGTGAAAGATTTATTATAATACTAGGACATTCGAACAACATTTCCTATTCAAACTTGAATAAATTAATTAGATGGGTTAAGTTAGTAGGTAACTTTGCTGACACATTAATATGTTTATCTTAGGTCGAACATAGGGCATGGTTATTATGGTTGGATTCACACGGTAGGGTACTAAGAAAGATTGTAAGATGAATTGTTGAATCAAATATTATCTAAGTAAAGTTAGGTATTAGATTATAACGGAATATATAAAATTAGGTAGGTAATATACAGTAGAAGCCTCTGAATTAGTAAATTAAAGTTAATGTTTCCTAAACCTTTCCAACACACCTCGAGTATTCCTTAAACGAACTGGTTACACGCGGGTTTAACTTGGGGTCCTACCTTTATATAACTAGATGATCACGCTGGCCAATTATTTTATAAGTAGATATTTATTTATTTATATATTTATTTATGTTTATAAGTAGATATTTATTTATTTATATATTTATTTATGTTATGCGGCTCACTCTTGACTGCTGTGGGGTCGGTATCGTTACATTTGGTGCCGTGACCAGGATTAGATTCTGGGTCACTATGGCTAAATTTTAATAGGCTTTGGCTGGGTTTTATGGAGATCCGTAAGGAAATCTTATGAGGCTCGGTCCTAGCCTACATTTGATGTTCGTGAAATGGAGTGGGTCGAAAAAGGTGTGTTGGAGAGGTCATTTATTCTGTATTTGCTACTTCTGTCAGGTTTGAAATAAAATATCACACACACTTATTTTAATTTAATTTATTTGCGGTTATTCAGTAGGATTTATTAGGTTAAATAATGTTTGGTGTATTATCGTATAGGTATAAAGGATAGTAAAAACTTTCGAGTGCGGCTGATAAAGGGTTGGCAAAGTCTGGTTTAGATTGAGAAGACCAATGTTTACATGTCCCTGCAGCGGGAAGGTCTTTTAATTTGGGAAAATCCTATCAGCGCGATGTAGGAAATCACTTTACCGTTAAAGTGACTTCCATTGTGCGACTTAGAACTAATTACTTAAATAAGTGACTTTCTGGCCTTAGATCTTCCGTGTGGGGTTAGATGGCGTTAGTAGTCGACTGTTATAAAGAGTAATTATTAGACTCCCACAGACGATTTACAGGGTTAGATTATTTATAAAACTTGAAACTATAGTTAGGGATTAAACGGAAAAGGAAAGGCTAGTACAACTTAAGAAACGTTGTAGAATTAGAGATTTTCTAGGTGGGGTTTAGGAATTAAAATAGTTAACTAATCTGGGGGGTGAGTTCACTTATGAATTAACTTTAAGGGAGTTTTAAGTAGGTTTAGGTTAAAATCCTTGTTTCTATACTAGTATTATAAGTGCGAGAGTGGACCCTGGTTGTTAGTTTGGTTGATGTG
This sequence comes from Acleris holmiana, assembly GCA_949316455.1. Classification (NCBI taxonomy): domain Eukaryota; kingdom Metazoa; phylum Arthropoda; class Insecta; order Lepidoptera; family Tortricidae; genus Acleris; species Acleris holmiana. Next base: position 23,560,710 of record OX438763.1, on the reverse strand, counting down.
TTTTGCGGGAAAGCGGCTGTGCCGGTTTCGTTGGAATATATTGAAATTGGGAGTTTAGCTTGGGTTCCGTCGAAGTTCATAGGCTACGCGATTCCCTCGAGATCCGTGGTAGACGAGGTTGCACGGATGAGGTCAGTTAGCAGTTCTTGTAAAAATTTGATAGGTTATAGCGGGTTTAAGGATTTAGTTAATTGTATGGTTAGGGGGGTGAACTTGAACCCTAGTCTAACCTATTGTTAGTTAAAGTAGTATAAGGTGTTAGTTTAATTGTTGTAAATGGATTAGCGCTTCATAGGTGTTTTAGAAATTAAAATATTACGTATTTCGGGGGGTGAACATTTGCTCGGAAAGTTCGCAAAGTATAGGTAGTTATAATTAAAATAAAGGTCGGTACTTATGAACAAATGATATATCGAATTTGGGTGGAATTCAGTTACTCTTGATTATTATAAGTAAAATACGGAAAATTAAGCACATTAGGTTTGCTGAAGTCTACTTTATCAGATGTAAACATAATATGTTGACTTAGATGATCTTTATATTAATTCTATGTTATGGTTACATGTACAAAATACAACTTATTATAATATAGGTTTAACTATGAAATTAGGGAGGTTAAAATTTAGTACGATAAACAGAAGGTTAGGTTAAATTAGGTTGGGATGCTTAACATTTTTTTTTATTACATATTTCAAAAGAATACATATATTTATTCAAAGACCATTATGGGGTACTTAACTTATTCAAAATATCTTACTCGTTTCATTATTTTAATAACCAGATATTGAAATACTATTATGGAAGTTGGGAAAATGAAATAGGTAAATCTTTCAATGTTGAACTTTATTAAACAATAACAATTTATTTCCCCGTTTTAATTGCCAAGAATGACCTTTATTTGGTTGAACAAAGAGTGGACGCTTATAAACTGTGTTAATTGTCTTAATTACTTTAGTACAATAGGTCACTATAGTTGTGGGAGGGAATTAATAAATTAGTATTAAGCATTAGGATAGTCAGGTAGGTTGAATAGAGAAAGAAAAAAAAAAAGTTTTATCCAATCTTTAAGCCTATAAATTTCGGTAAAGCATAGTAAATTATATTTTAGAGTTGAATGCGAATGCGCGGGAATAATTGACTGAATAAGTATAGCTGCATGGATGTGTATAGGTATGTGTGTTGGACATAATGTTTGTTTGGGTTGAAGTGGGATTTACTTGTGATATTGAAAATATACAAATATGTATGAATTACATAAGTGTGTATGTAGGGTTGTAGTAGAAGATTTGTTGGATGGATGATAGGGAAAGTAAGGTGTCAAATTAGTAGCAAATAACAGTCTGAGTAGGTAAAATAGAAGTCGGCATAATTAAGATACTCAATCTGTAGTATCTAACTATATTGAGTAATAAAAGGGTCGTTGAATTTTTAATTGTACTAGGTAACTATAAAATAAGTATATCAACAATAGTGTATACTAACGCGGTAAGATAAAATTTATATTTTGGTTTTATTAGATTGACCACGAGGCACTCTAGAGAAAAAAATAAATAAAGCACAGTAAGAAAAAAAAAATAAGAGGATTTTAAGTTAAAGAATAGGTAGGTAGGAATGGGGAGGTATACATATTTATACATGGTTTGAATTTTGCGTTTATGTAGGAACCTATAAGTAGATTTGGTCTTATTAATTGTGCGTCTTCTACGAAATCCGAAAATTATTAAGGCCAAAGGGGGGTGATGTACTGACCCCAAGTCAGCCAGCATATGTATAAATATATAGATATATATAGGGTATAATTTTTTTTGTTTACATAATCATAAATTATATATCGTCACTTATTATAAATAGGAGGCTTAGGACTTGTCTGATCATATAAAGGTATAAATATGTTTACGAGAGATAATACTGGGTTTTTAAACAATAGAATAGGTCAGATGTGTACTAAATATTAGTACAATATGTCGACGTATTCAAATATATAAGTTATAAAGCTTAAAACATATAAATGGCAGAATGGTGATATGAAAAACCACTTTGGTACTTTGTCGCTTTAACGTTATGTTTGAACTACTATATTAATTTGTTAGAAGCGTTGGGGCGACAGGGTACAGTTGCGTTGCGGCTATATTTAGCGAAATAAAGTAGGGTAGTTATAAAGCCTAAACCAATTAACTGGCGAGGCGGCGATAAGAATAGACGCGTTGGTGCTTTGTCGCTTTAACGTTATGTTTGAACTGTCATACTAATTTGTTACGGGAATCAGAGCGATAGGGTACGATGATGTTGTTTGCTTGTAAGAAAATAAAAGAAGGTAGTTAGAAAGAGTGGGATTATGCGGGTATAGAAAGTTATTATGGATATGCCTTGACAAAATCGGGTTATACATTTATCGTTTACTTTTATAAAGCTTGAAATAATTTATAACAATATTAAAGATTGAAAAAAAGGAAAGATGAATGGTTAAATAATCGTAGGAGCATATAAAAATATCCATGGTATTTTCTTGTTAGCTCAGGTCCATACAAACAGTTAAACAGTAATCAGTAAGCAGAACATAATCAAGAATACCTAAAATAGATAATTAATGAACACAGGTTGTAAAATAAAAGTACCTCTTCCTTCTTTTCTTACCTATTTAATCTCGATTCTATTAGAACATATATTATATTTGTTTGGTTGGTTGCCAGGTCGCTATATAACAATAAGTACCTAATCTCAGGAAAAGTTGTTTATGTTATTTAGCGAATATAAGAAGTAGGGTTTAACAACCTTTTATGTAATTGGACACGGAATTAAGAAAGGACAAATTATCTGTCTCGGTTACATAGGTACTAAATATTCAGATTATAATTGCGCTTGTCCATACTAAACTTACTTAATCTGTTGGAAGCAAGAGCGACCAGTATAAAGAGAACTAACGAGACGTTATTGGGACGTTTTTACGTTTTAACTCGTTATTGGGACTATGGGGAATCGTTACGGGGACCCTTTTCCGTTATTGATACGGGTCTAGGTTTTCTGGTCGCTGAATGTTAGGGTCGGTGGGGGGAATGGTTCGAGTATAAAACGGGTGGAGGGGGAGAAAAGGAGGAATTAGCACGACGCGGGACGGAGAGGACGGAAGAGCTTCGCTAATATTTAATTTAAAGTTCCGAGTGCTTGGATGGGGAATCAGGACCTATTGGGTGAGTATGCCTCTGCTGAACCAAGACCCCTTTAGTGCTGCTATTTTTATAGCAGTCCGGAATCTGAGTCTGGATTTCGGGTAGCAGAGTATCCTTTTATAATGTAGGCTGATAGGGCTTCTTTAGGAACTCGGGCAGGCAGTTAGGGCATGCAGCTATACTGTTTGTAGTCTCTCGGAATGTAGGGCTAGGGAGTTAGGGAGGGGTTCCTTGTGATGTGTTTTATTTTTTGTGTCGTGTTAAAAGGGGAATGTGCACGAATCAATTACATCTAACAATACAATTAGCTATTTACTATCGTTCCTTAATGATTATGTACAGGCATTTGACCTTCCAACAAACACGAAAGCATTGTGACTATTTGCAGTGTAATCATGATTAAATTTTGAATTAATAACTCCAGGATGAAGTATCAAAGAAGTAAACCGTATTATGTTAATATAAAGTAATAATTAAAATTCGTGCACATATCCTATGAATTTACTTGAATTTTGATGTTATTTTGTGTAATAAATATACTGTGATTTGTGTTTTATTGACCTATATTTTATTGTTGTTTTGTGCAAAAGGGGAATATGTAAATTTCATTACAATTAACAAAATATTTAATTCTATCCAATTATTATTTAATGTTACAAAAAAAGCAAGATTAAAGTATAGAAATTAGACCTTCCAATCATCAAATAAGAATTGCAGTAAGCTTTAATTAATTTTGATCTAACTTGTTATATTTATTGATACAAGCTGGAATATCTAAAATATTAACCTCATAATCTCAATGTTGTAAAAATACTTATGTTGTAGGTACATATACCCTTTTAATAGCTCCACGGTAAGGTAAGTGGTTTTTGAAATTAAACTGTGATATATTAATCTCATATTAGCAATTTCTGCCTTAGTTAGGAATATCATTTTAGTGCGACAAAATAGTTTAATAGAAACAATATGTTCAGACTTAAATTCAGTTATTGAAGTATCAGCCGAGAGGTAAAAATGGTCAGTAATTAATTAGTACAAAGAGACTGGAGGTAAACTCAGCTGAGACTTCTCCACTAGGATCAATCTAAGTAAGGCAGAAAATGTTTGAGAACTTCCTTGTGTGTCACCTTTATCCTTTTTAACATATAGGTCACTTAACCTTTACTACAAGAATTATTTATGAAAGGGGATTAGGAAGTATAATTAATAAATCTGGGATACCTGAAAAGAGTAAAAATATAGGAATACCAACATCTATGGTAATATTCTGGTATTTTATTCAGGAACCAATACATTGTTGTAGAACTTCATTCAGCAGCTGTTCATACATTTTCAATATGCATTCAGGGTTAGGTACCATGTAGTAAGATTTAATTCCACAGATGCCCCTACATTTTCAATAAACAAGCAGAGTCCTGAAACAAATTGGTTAAATTATTTTAAAGTTATTTTAGGAGAAGGTTTCTAGTTATATGCCTACCATAACAAGTGTTTTAATAACGGGACCGTTTACATATTTAACTAATAGATGTTATCATAGATAGTACATTATTTACTCATAAAAGCTATAGGTAATACCTAGCTCTAGTTTTCCCAAAGAAATAACATTAAGTACCATCTCAGATACCTTTAATTGAAACAATGATATTTATGGGCTTTAGAGTACTAAAACAAAAACAACAGGAAAGGGTTGTAGTTAACTTTCACGGAAGAGAGTTGAGCCTGAGATTCTGCATTCGGTTTGTAAGATTATTAATAACAAGGGGTTCCAATTTACAGTTAAATATTAAGTAGTTATTATAGCAAGTAGGGGTTTTATATACTTACATTTGACATTAGTATTAGTTGTATATCAGGAGACCACAAAGTCGAACGAAGGGTACAATTATTATTATGTATTCAGTGATACTGTGATTCGGTGCTTGTTTGATTCAAAACGTATAAATGGATTACTGAAATAAATTTGGGAGGTTATGATTCTTAAAATTAACCACGAAGTAATAGGTAATACTTTCAGAAGAAGGTTTTATCAAAACATAAGTGCCTAGATATTATATTCATATGAAAGAAGCTATTTTTCGACAGTCGATTAAAAATATCTAGTCCATTAATAACACTATGTATAAAGGTTTTAGTTTGGTAGGTTGTTGAAATGTCCAAAGTGAACAAATAGGCATAGGGTATTTACTTATTGTAGGGCGAAGTAGAAATGCTTAACGAGTGTATTTACTAACCTGTACTGATGTTTCACTTATAATCTTTTATGTGAAATCCAGGCGTGAATTAGAGTAGGGAACTTGCTTTGCTTGATTTGTGTCCGGGTGAATAGCGCTGAATGTACCATCCAATTACAAGAAATTCGTTAACGAAGTATAAGATTATTAGTAGATTTTATTATATGTATAGATTACATAAGTTAAGAGTCTACAGGTTATTTGAGGGTTTTAAGGTGAACAGGATGGGGATAAGGCAAAGGGGTATTTTTTAATTCAGCCAAGCGGAACTCTTTATTTCCCGAGATCTAAAATTAGAATAGATTTAGGTAGTAATAACTTGATCGAAGATAAGCAGGTAGGATGTAAATAGAAGGATAATTACCGAAATTTCATTAAAAAACTATTTGTTCAATAGTTTACGAGAAGTCTAAACAAAAAACCCAAAATAGACTAGTGCTTTATTTGATCATAGAATCCCTTAGTAGTCTGTGATTAGTTGCGCGTCTCACAGATTAAGTACAAGAACTTATTCTGTGGCGCGTCTATTGTACCTTCACAGACTATTGTAATGTACAGGTTTAAGGACTAGGCTTTTAGCCAATTTATATAAGTAGGAATAAATTATATAGTTATTTAGTTATTTGGCACTGCATACGTTCAGAAGTTTAGGGAACTATACATAATGTCAGTTCGATACTTGACCAAAGACTTAGAGTATTGGATACGATTAATTTTGCATCTCTTGCGTAAAGATATTTAGAGAAATACATTTGAGTCAGTTCAAATCTAGACCAAAGATTAATGTTTATATTATAATTATAAGAATTTAGTAGGTCTAATAATTAAAGAAATAAAGCTTTGAGTTCGAATTTAGGATAAGGTTAGCGAGGCTAGATTTTATAGTTGCGATTTTAGAATTTACATTATCGTTGGCAAATATTCATTGTGAATCCAACTTTAGGAGGCTGCGAATGTTGGATGTTGGATATTTATCTATGATTATGATGATTTTGTATGTAAGATTTAGGTTTTATAGAATAGTAATTATGAAGTTTACTTTAAATCGGTTCGGATCGTTATCAAAGATTTTGAGGTTAAATCATGTTTATATTTATAAGTAACTACAGGAAATAATGATACTGAGTTCAGAATTTGAATAGTGATATTGAGATTAATTTATATCTCTTAATAGCTTACAATCCAAGGGATTAATTATGAATCAGGTTCGAGGCTTGGTTTTATGTGATGTAATAACTACTTGTAGAGTTTGGAAGGAATTAGGAAATAAATTGTGTGAATACCTAGGATGCAATTACGAAGCGAACGTAATCGCTGACTAAAGTCGTTGTGAATCCGGCTTTAGGAAACCGTGAATGTCGTACGTTAAAATAAATCGCATGGTTCGTGAAGTAAAAATCGATAGACAGGCTAGAATTAGGCATGTATGTGGGTGAATCAACTTTTAAAGTCCTCCTTTTCTACACGCTAATAAAAACTTACTAGAATATGTGAGATTGATAATGGTTTACACATGTTAAAATTAGATAATCAGATTTTCGGATTTCACTATTCATAATCATAAACCAATTCTATAATTTTGTAAAAACATGGTAACGCAGTGGAAAATGCACGTTTTTCATACAAAACCCGGGGACAACGTCGTCCCCTGCGTTACCTGATATATTTGTGTAAATCATAGAAGAATTTTTAAAATTGTCAACTAGAAAGTAAGTTTAATTGTCTGATTTATTCAATATATTGACCACATCAAAAAAAAAATTGCATTCTACCAAATCAAGGTGACATAGTGAGACATGTCGAAAATTGGGGAGTATCTTAAAAGTTGATTCACCCATGTATCAGTATGTAGAATTATATGTACGAGTATGTAGAAGGGAACTCTGGAGTTATTACTCAGTCGTATGAAATCGCGTAAGTATGTATGTTTGTTTGTCGTACCGTTCAGAATTTGGAGGTTTTATATGAAACCAATACTAGTTAAATCGCCTTGTGAAAAATGTGTCAGGAATTATATAAATAATTCATGATCAATATGTATGTAGTATGTTGGATACAATTTGGAGGGAACCAACACCTTTAATATTGCTCCCGTTACACTATAGGTAGATAAGACACGAATCGATAAAATATACTTATATGAAATTTTGAAAGGAGGCATTTAGACTTTAGAGAGAATGAGAGGTAGTTCGTTCATATTTGTTGGCAGTCCCAATATCGATAATTATGATTTAGGAATCATGGTTAATTTATGATATAACTTAATAAGTACGACAGATGTTGATGAATGCTTTAATTACTACTGCTTAACGATAGTTATGTCAATGGATTGGCTAAAATATATATATAATAATAAGTAGTAGGATGATGAAGTTGTACATGCGGTCTTGGAGCTACGATTAAATCGTGTATACTAGATTTGCAGCTGGCGTAATTCCGACATTATGATCAAGCTTAGTTTGACTAAGCTTGTTTCAGTTTATTTTAAACAAAGAGCCATGTGATTTTTGTTCGTTCGTCTGTCTGTAAACGTTGGTATATGTAAACGGGAGTTATAAACAAATTATTATTTTATAAAAGGGGTTTTATGGATTATGATACGCCGACTTTATGAACAAGTTTAGTTTTACTAAGCCAGTTCCTGTTAATCTTAGGCAAAGAGCCATGTGATTTTTGTTCGTTCGTCTGTCTGTAAAAGTTGGTATGTGTAAATGGAAGTTATAACAATTATTATTTCATAAAAAAGGTTTATAGGGAATATGTTACAGTATATTTGGATTCGATCCATTGCTAAGGTAGCAAGGAGAGAATGAAATTTGGTATCAGAATGATTATATAATTTGAGTCCAAGTGAGATAGTGAGTGAAGTTCAATCATATTATTACAGGTTAACATTTCAGTTGGAAGTTTTTATTTTTGTTTATAACGTTAAAGTCCGAACTATGGTATTTATAGATTAAAACCATAGATAAAGAAATTCTTACGTTTTTGGATTTGTTATATCGAAATATTGAGTCATTGGAAATATTTACAATACTTAATTGGTTGTCACGAATTCAATGAAACAAAATTTCGAGTTTTACCTTTAAATGACTCCGGGCTGGTGGTATAAATTGAAGAATGCCGTGAATGCAGTGTTAATAAGTCGCATAGTTTGATATCGAGTTATTGTTCAATTATCATTTTAGTCAACATTTGGTTGTCAATTACAAACTAATGTAATGTAATATAAGAATTGGACAAATGATTCGCCCGTTACACGGGTGATAATTTAGCGGCAATTTATCGGCTCTTGGCTATGGAATGGGCGGCTGCTGCTTGCAGGGTCGACAATTCATAGTTGATCCGTATTGGGCTAGGTTGTCTCTTGGTGAACGTGGGTATTACAAAAGTCTCTTCTAAAGGGCGCTAGATCAGGTAGGAATCTTTGCCTAGTGGACCTGGATTCTTTTGGAGGCGCCCTCCCAAGTATAGGCTGTGGAGATGAGGCCCTTACTTCAAAGCTGTGGAAACGAGGCTGAGGTGGCATCCATTATGTACCAGCAAAAACTAGGTCCTTTGATTATGCTCTCGAATTTAGATGGCTTTAGGGGAGACTCACTAGTTTTAATAGTAGCGACATTATATCACCATCCCGGTTCAGTTCAACGCGGCCCTTGGGGTAGGATCTCTCTTGGGGAGACCTGACTAACCTACACAGACATTACTAACTTTGTAAGTGGGACAGCAACTCTTGCTTTGGGTGGAGCGGTGCCCCGTCAGGTTGTCGAGCCGCACAGGGGCAGGCGGATGATGCCTAAGTGTAATGGCTAGGAGGGGCCTGCCCTTCTCTTTGTATTTATTTACAAAAGGGACCCATAGGGAATTAGTTATCTCCTTCTGTTCCATTAATAAAGAAAACTTACATCTACATTAAAAGAACTAGCAGTTTCACAATCTATCTCACTTCGGATACGAAATTATGAAAGATTAATTGAATTTGAAGCTTAGAACTATAGTTATTAAGATTATTAAACTGTAGGAAGTTCATACAAAATTGAGCTTTACTGTATGTGAAAGATTTATTATAATACTAGGACATTCGAACAACATTTCCTATTCAAACTTGAATAAATTAATTAGATGGGTTAAGTTAGTAGGTAACTTTGCTGACACATTAATATGTTTATCTTAGGTCGAACATAGGGCATGGTTATTATGGTTGGATTCACACGGTAGGGTACTAAGAAAGATTGTAAGATGAATTGTTGAATCAAATATTATCTAAGTAAAGTTAGGTATTAGATTATAACGGAATATATAAAATTAGGTAGGTAATATACAGTAGAAGCCTCTGAATTAGTAAATTAAAGTTAATGTTTCCTAAACCTTTCCAACACACCTCGAGTATTCCTTAAACGAACTGGTTACACGCGGGTTTAACTTGGGGTCCTACCTTTATATAACTAGATGATCACGCTGGCCAATTATTTTATAAGTAGATATTTATTTATTTATATATTTATTTATGTTTATAAGTAGATATTTATTTATTTATATATTTATTTATGTTATGCGGCTCACTCTTGACTGCTGTGGGGTCGGTATCGTTACACACCGGCCAATCTGTGCATATCATTGCTCTATCGTAGGTACCTTATGGCACGCTAAAATATACAAACATACATACCTTCATGACTGTCTCCCAATGGGGTGGGCAGACACGATGGAACGCCAGGTGCACTTGTCTAAATATACAACTTTCGCTTCCTCTACATTCATCAACCTCTTCATGCAGGGTGCTTTTGATTTTTCCCTTATTCAGTACAGTCAAGGGCATATGTCAACTAGTGGACTGTTAAAGACTTATATACACTAAGCTTTATGATGGTCATGTGCGTAACATTCAGTCATGTAGGTAACATGTGTTATGATGTCATGAATGTTACTCTAGAATTTTTTGCGGTCATACCATACAGCCATCACGTCAAATATTTGTAAACATGGACTTCATTGCCAGCGGCATAAAGGTGTATAGATATTTTTGACATCTTGGGAACGTTTATATATTTATGCCACTGTAAATCGCAATTCTAATCACTGTATGTGTCTAGGGCATCCCCTACCGACGTTAAAACATAATCTCTTCGAATACCGACCGGTGAACATATTTTGTTGGATTTTGCTTGACGCAATGCACTCGAGCGAGCACCGTATCTCGCTAATTCGGTAAGCAGTTTCGAGATGCACCGCTAAGCTAACGCGTGTAATCCGCCGTGATTCGATAACGATAAGCACATTGTCCGCAACTGCATCACGGCTCCGTGGCACAAAGTGCAGTCATAGGCGAGAGGGTTGCATTTACATAGAGTACTTTATTAATGTCGCACGCTTTTTGAAGAACACTGTTGTTTGCAAGCTTTTTATTAACTTGCAATGTTTGTGTGTATGTTCGGTTCAAATCTTGCAAGGAAGATTTGAACCAATTCCCGGAGACCGATACAGCTGTAATTTGGTATACCTACGCAACTTCGATGACAATACAATAATTGGCATAGTCGAGCTGGTCTGATGATGGAGTCGCGAGGTGGTGATAGGATCTCCGCTATACTTAAAGAAGACCCACTGTATTTAGACTCATTCGGTTGGTCTTGATACGCAGTAAATGACTTTACAAAATGAACAGTCGGCCCCAAAGCTTGTGCCAAAAATGTTTGTTTCGACAGTAGCTTCTTAAAGATCCACCAATAGGATTCCTAGCCTCGCTCAGCGCAGCTCTCCTATTGGTGGTTTTTTTCCTAACACACCGTTCCGCAACCTCTCACTGCTCTGGGGGAACCGCAGCCTAAGATTATAATCAGCTCCAAAGTTGGTGCTACCATTATATCGAGGGCTTTCACTCGGCAGCAATGAAAACGGGTCACTTTCTATGGAAATTCTGCACTAAGTGACCTTGACTATGTTTGTTAGTTATTTATGAGGCAATACGCTTGCCTTTCCTAGTAAACAACATTTAGGTACTTTGCCAGGGTAGTTAAAGGTTTGTGAAACGAAGCTTCAATCACGTAGCTATCAAAAAAAGCTGTACAAATTTAGCTCCGGTCGATATTTCTCGCCCTCTAAATCAAGTCCGTTTACCACGACTTTTTAAGTTTTTTCTTAAGTACAGGGCCTCTATTCAACTGCGTTATAACGATATCGTTTTTGACCTGTTTCCGTATTGTCAACGTTTTGATAACTCTTTATGTCATTTACAATAATGGCCACTGTGACATAAACGATTCTTAAACGTGTCAAACACGATATCGTTTTAACGCACCTGAATAGAGGCCCAGATCTACTTTTTCATAATATCTAAAACGTCAACGATAGGCTTGCAACTTGTCACTAATACACTGGTTAGCCTGATTGTGCAAAATGTTTTTCAGAGTTTATGTCATTTTTGTATATGTGCCACCCCACTGTACAAAACCGGGCAAGGGCATGTCGGAAATTGCTCAATCTGGGGTTCCGAAGCCGTTAAGTACTACAAACATAAAAAACAACAACTATTTAATAACTAATTTTCTATTTAAAGTCCGTGCCGTCTTAAATGATTTTAGTATGTATAAACACTTTAATAGCCTGTATCAAAAGAACCAATGATGTCTACTTAGTCGTGATAGTTCTTCTTTTAAATTCGTTATATGCGCTTTCGTTCAGGATTTTTATTCAGATTATTAGTGTTTGTAGTTTTGGCCGTAGCCTATACTTGAGTCTATCAAAAAATAGCGCTTTAAAGCTTAATATTTCCTACACGGATTCCTTACTCGAAAAACTGTTTGCACAAACCCGTTATATTTTTGAAAGACCTATCCAACGATACCCGGCGCTATGGGAAAGACGAGAAAAAAAAATGCATCCCTACGTTACGTGTAGGGGAGATATGTTTTTTTTTATCAAATTTTTATTTTATAATGTCGTTTGCGTGACTTATATGTATATTCATGCCAAATTAAAGCTTCCTAGTACTAAGAATCTCTGAGCTAGGCTGCGGACGGACGGACGAACCGAGATGGAAAAAACCCTAAAAATCGAAAATGTTTTATAGGTTAAATTTTTAGGTTCACAGTCTCTTATTAAACATTATCACATTTTAGACGTTACCCAGTTACATTACTAAAAACGTCCTCTGACGCAGCATCAAACAAAACATAATTAGTTGTTTTACAAAGCAGCAATGCGCGGCGATAACGCAATAAGGGTGTAATTGCAAGCGGCGCCGGGCGGGGTAATTAGTCGCTGAGGAAATCTGATTAATGCGGCCTTTAAAGACATCGAATACTTCCTGCTGGGTTTGTTCGTTTACCCGGCATTCCTTTTACTTCAATTTGTTCAAGCATCTTCATAAATAGCTACAGAATTAATGTGACAAATTATACTTACACCGTCATTTATATTAGTGATGGTATGCTTTGGGTACCTAATTGTTCCATTTTATACAATCAAACTGGGCCGAAATTCTACACGGTACAAACCATATTGTTGGCTGTTATTTCTGCTATGTTAAGTACTTTGTGTCTATCTGTGATAAACTTTAATTGGCTTTAATCTAATTTAAGTTCAATCCTGTTTCGTAAGCTGTTAGATCTCCAAGAAATCATAAATATTTTGTTTGATGTGCTCTCGATTGTCAACTGTTTGATAGCCTTATTTACATTTAATGGCGGCTGAATTAAAAACAATACTATTAAAACGCTTAAACGTCAAAAGCATCTCAGCCTTGTACTACGATACATTTAATAAAAGTAATATTTTTATAGCCAATTGTCAGACACTTATTGCTTCTTCTTCTTCTCTTTTAATGGCAGCCACAGGGCTTGTGCCAGTATCAGTTGCGTGGGTGTTGGTCGGTTGTTATAGATTCTGCTTAAGATTTAACATATTAATGAAATCAGCAAGGTAAAAACAAAACAAAAACGGGAACGGCAAGGAAAACAAAAGGAAGGGTGAGGAACTGAACTACTGCTGTGTGAAGACCACCACCTGTGGGTAAACAAAAAACTACTTACAAACGGATACTATTGATAGTTATAAAATCACAGAGAATACTAATGAAGGAAGTGAAGGCGTAACGAAGTAAGATTTTAAAGTTGATGGGACGGGGGATAAAGCGGGGAAGTAAGTCATACAAGGAACAAGATCTCTTTGAGCATTCTAAAAAGACATGATCCATATTACCCTCATCCAGACCACATTCACATATTGAGGAATTGACCTAGTACTAAAGTACGGTAGGTAGGCTTTTACGACTACTAGGCAACTGTCAACACAGTTAAATAGAAAAAATACATATTTAAATACTTCGCTACTTTTATGCAACAAATCAAAAACAAATACAATTTGATTTAAAACTTTAAGTAAGTTGCGTTCCGAATTAAAATGCAACAATGACTCATTTTGATTTGTGGCACTATTGCATAAAAGCAGCGACTTAGACAACATGCCCATTCTAAGAATCAAACCCGGTACCTCTTATTTCGTCTCAGAGGTCGAAAACTTGGATTTTTAGGGTTCCGTAGTCAAGTCAGTCCGTAGGAACCCTTATAGTTTCGCCACGTCCATCCGTCCGTCCGTACGCAGCCTAGCGCAGAGACTCTAAGTACTCGAAGCTGTAATTTGGCATGAATATGCATATTAGTCACGTCAAAAAAATCGTACAATAAAATGTAAATAAAAAATTGGGTGCGTTCCCCAACACGTAACGTGGGGATGTGTTTTTTTTTCTTTTCTACCCTATACCTACCCTATAGTGTGGGGTGTCATTGGATAGGTCCTTCAAAAATATAACGGGTCTGTGAAATCAATTTTTCGATTAAAGAATCCGTGTAGGAAATATAAAGTTTTAAAGTGCTATTTTTTGATAGACTCAAGTAGATTCCGACTAGCATTTGGCCGGTTGTTACCTATTTGCCTTTTTTTTTTTATAAAGGCCTCTACACAGTTTCAACTTACGCTGGTTTACGTTACGCTTCATTGTGAGTTATTTAAATGAACCATATGCCTGGCAACATTGTCAGCTGCGACCACGCAGCTTTACGACGCTTTTACCTGAACCTGGGGCACTTTAGGCTAGACTTTAAAGTGTGGTACGATATGAGCTGGAGATACGACCGTTTAACGTTGGTTTCCCATTTTAGTAAGTAAACATTAGCGGAAACGCTTCTCTGGGTTATTTGTCGCGAGAAACCTGATTTGATGATCTATTTAATAAAAAAAGTCGAAGAGCTTTACTTATTTGTGCTGAATACCCCATTAAAAAAAATCCACATAAAAATCCATATTGCATTTGACATGTAAATGTATTTTTTTTAACTCGGCCGCCATTACTGTCATTTAAATGAGTGCTTTTGTAACGTTGACAACACATTTCAAAGACAATATGGTTTTACTCGGTACAATAGACACGCAATCCTAGTTGGTAGTGACCCTCCCTTTGAATCTAGGGGTCCTGGGTTCAAATCCCGGTGAGGGCAGATATTTGTGTGATGAGCACGAGTATTTGTTGCTGAGTCTTGGATGTTTTCTATGTATTTCAGTATATATTTCTCTATATAAGTAAGTTTATCGTTGTCTAGTACCCATAGTACAAGCTTAGAGCTTAGCTTGGGACTAGGTCAATTTGTGTGAAATTGTTCTGTGATTTATTTATTTTTATTTTAATAGAGGCGGGCATAAATTATAGTGACTATTGTATTTAGAGCAAAAATCTTCTATTTTTTTCTACTGGCTTCCAAAAAGTGCAGTACGCTTATATTTGAATACTATACACGAATATATTATAATCTTACATGTGCTAACTCGGGACACGCCCTAGGGATTTGATATCGATAAATAAAATGTCGATATACATGTTAATTTGTAAAAATTCTTTGCTACTTCTTAAGATAAAACACTCCTGCACGTCCAAAGGTCCAGTGTCATTTAGTTTAAAAGTCTTATAAAAGGTGAATAAATCACATGTCGTTAATGAATCAGAAAACGGATTTCAGTCATTTAGAATATTTTTAGGAATACCCTGTTGACCACAGTGGACGTTGAAAGAACGTTTAGTAGTCTACAGTGGAATGTGCATCTATACGCCAATAGTTACTAATGACAAATGGGTCATACACAGATGTAGGTTACCGTCTTTCCTGTAGACACACCGAAAGTTAACGTTTTTAAGGCCTAATTTTCTGGCTAAGCCCATTCCCGCAAAAACACCGTCAGAACCGCTTAAGACCTATCATATAAAAACATAACTTATATGCACACAAGCTCTTAACTATTGACCACAGGAGAGACAACTTTTGTTTCTAAAAGTATGTATGACCCAAATATGGAAAAAAACTTTGATTATTTACGATGAAAAACATAACATCCTGATGTTGACAGTCTGTAACATCGATATATTTTTTGTCGCACGTCACTTTAGTATTTGTTTGCTTATAAAGGTCGATAATTTCAAACCTTTTTAACATGTTTTTTTCATTCTCGCATCACAAACGTAGGTACATTTAACATAAAAGAACACAGAAATGGTCTTGAAACAAAACAGAACATGATCAGGGGAATGTAAGGGACAGAGCCGTGTAAATGCTATAGCTCTGTCCTTTACACCCATCCTAAACCGAATTGCTTCGGCATGTCATGGTAATCCCCATGCTCAAATCAAACAGTTCCCAATTATACGATAATTGAGCAAAGAGCCAGTAAGAACAAAGTAAATGTTATGCGGAAACTTTAACCACAAATGATGCAACGCACGCAAATGGGTAAACTTTGTCCCCCACCTAGCAGCCATAATATTCTGTAATGCATTCCTACGGTCGCCACCTGCTCTGCACTTTACCACGTATCTCGTACGACATTAGTGACTCTAACATTCTTAGTGATAGTATCACAAACTCACTGTCAATATCAAAAGGGGTTAAACCCAAATAACATCAACGCGAATTTCAACGCATGGCCCATATTCTTAAGGTGGAAATTTCTCTGTTGTTCTCTCGATATAGCTGCATAGCATCTGCGACGTTATAATCCTCATACGGCTAATATACGATTCTGTGTGTGCAGCTTAGGGAGCTGTTAGGGTGTCTTACTGCACACGTTAATTACTGCTCGTGCAACAGGCTTGCATGACTCGTATTGACTCTGTCTTTTCTCTAAATACTTACTGAAAATGGCTAAAAAACTTCACACTTAGAACATTGCACTTAATATGTATTTTTTTTTAATCTGACGCTTTCACTGATTGAAAAAAAAAAATAAAGTCAATAATTACTGCTCGTGCAACAAGCTTGCGCTCATATTGACTCTGTTGTATCTCTAAATACTTACTGGAAATAGCTAAAAACCTTTGCAGTAAAATCACTTTATACTCAGTAAGAGTTAATTGCTTTAAGTTTCTAAAAGCTTTATCAATCTGCCAAAATATTTTTTTTAATGAAACACAAAAAAAAACTGTTATGTATACATTTATTTCAAACGTTAACCTGTAGTTTCGATTGATATTATGTAAAAGGAGACCATTCATTTTGGGCCCAAAATCAAAAGTGCCGGCCAACGAATTAAAGTGTTTTAACTCTAGAACCATCATTTGTTGGTGTTACAGAAGTTCGAAAATCTTGACTTTTCATACAAAATCAAAAGCGTCAACTAACAAATATAATTGTTTTTACCTGCTTGGGGCTGCACTCATAGAAAACACATTGACCCAAGATAAATATCATAGTAGCAGGTATCATCATCAAAAGACATTCCACTATTGATACATCGCCTAATAAAGGGTTAATGAATACACACACACTCTTTAATTTGTATGAAAAATCAAAAATCAAAATCAAAATGTTTATTCAGTAAATAGGCCCCCATGGGGCTTTTTTACACGTCGGTAATGAAGTGAATTTACTAGCGCTGAAATGTCAGGATCTTCTATAACACCAACAAATGATGGTTCTAGAGTTTTGATGTCATATAATGAAATGCTCAGAGCGATGTTCTGATCAGATTATAGCACTTTTATTTGCAAATCGGCACTTTTGATTTTGTATGAAAAGTCAGGATTTTCGAACTTCTATAACACCAACAAAATTAAATGATGGTTCTAAAGATTTGATGTCATATAATGAAATGCTCAGAGCGATGCTAAGATCAAAAATACTTTTATCCGTTGGCCGGCGCTTTTGATCTTGGGCCCTAACTTGTATGAAACGTGAATGAAAATTATCCTCTCATATCAACGTAAGTCCCAGAATCCCGGGTCATATCCATGTTAGCATAATGTTTAAGGGCATTCACCTCTTGTTGCACCGGGAAACCCGATCACTGTCTATTACCTAATCTACCGCCGAGCATTAACCCGTTGTGTTCGCATTGTTTGGGGATGACAGCTGGTGAAATATCAAGCGTAAAGGCATTCCATCTTTGTCTCCGTGGTCAGTGGATTCGCTGTCTTAGGATTGCATTTGTTAATTATATCTGCCGTAATTTATACTAATATAACAAAGCTGAAGAGTTTGTTTGTTTGTTTGAACGCGCTAATCTCAGGAACTACTGATCCGATTTGTTTTTTTTTTTTTTATGTCAAGGAGAAGGCACACGAGCACTCAGGCCACCTGATGGTAAGTGGAATCTGAGACCCATAGACATTTGAATTATCAAGACTATAATCCTAAGACCTCAAATGCGCTGCCAACCCTGAGGACTAAGATGGAATGCCTCTATGCTAGTAATTTCACCGGTTGTCTTGTCCCCACACCGGAACACAACAATGCGAACACTGTTGCTTGGCGGGTGGTTAGTGGATAAGATGGTGGTAGCGATCCGGACGGACCCTGCACAGGGTCCTACCACCACTAAAAGAAAACACCACTAATTTCAATGTTAGAAAGTCTATTTAGTGAGGCAGGCATAAAGCTATTAATCATCACGCTAAGACCAATAGGAGCAGAGCACCAATGAAGAATGTTTCAAAATCGGGGCGATTTTCGTAAACGAAGCGGGTTAAAGTTAGCGTTAGCCCAAAGTATTCCACGGGGATGAAGTCGCGAGCAGAAGCTAGTACCAAATAAGGTGGCCTTGGTGGTGGTAGTAATAACAATTTTCAATTTAATGTGGTTACCAATAGAGTATAGAATGCTTCGACTACTATATTGAACTAAGCCACCTTCTTTAGTATTACGGCAGAATATCCTGACACGGCTAAGATGCGTATAGTATAAATTTTATAAAATGTCGGAATCCCTAGTAAATTTCTTAAGTGAAATCCGACCTACAAAAGATGGCAATTAGGTCGGAATTCACTTAAGAAATTTACTAGGGATTCCGACATTTTATAAAATTTCTACTATAATAGTGGCTCGATAACGCAAACAAGGTCGATGCTTTTGGTCGATTAACGTTAAGAGGTTTTCATTGAACTTTGTTTCAGGTGGTAAACAATACTCTATGTATTCAACCGATCAACAAAATCGCATTATCAACATATGTCAAATAATAAAATTTGTTTTTAAAATCTTAGCGAATTCTTCAATGAAATATAATCTCTTCTAATAGGTAGGTAGGTAGGTAGTCATTTATTTCGTATTGGAAATTACATTATTACATGTCGCATAGTTATAATGAATTCACAATAAGATCGTCAATGTAAAAAAATAAAGTAAACATAAAAACGTAAAAAATAAATAATGTCAAAGTGTACAAAAGCAAAAAGTACTCAATTTTAAAATAAAAATAAAACACTAAAAAATATATAGATAGCTCAAATGCTAACAGTCAGAAAATGTCAAAAATACAATAAAATTTTAAATGTCACAATTTAGAATATAAATTAAAGTAATAAAAATAATAAATTAACAGTATATTATCTAGTCGTCACTATATTATTTGACAGAATATAGTGATTTCATCAATAACTGATTTTTAAGTCGGCGACCAAACTTTGCGTCTGAAGATTTGTTTTTTACGTCTGCGGGTAGACGCTCATAGAAAGCGGGCCCTATTACGCGCGGGTTTTTGTCGAGCAGCGCCAACCGCCGCGGCACTCGCTGGAGGCGCCCGTTTGCCGGGTGACCCTGCCGGGGATGTTCACACGTTTAAATTGATTTAAGTTGCGACGAGTATACATTATTACATCAAAAACATACTGTGAATAGTGCGTCATTATTCCATATTTCTTAAACAGTTCCCTACACGAGTGCCTCGGTTTTACACCTGCCAGTATACGAAGAGCCCTTTTCTGCAACGTGAGAACATGTTTAGAGTCTACTGAGTTACCCCAAAGAATTGTGCCATATGATAAAATGGAGTGGAAATAAGCAAAATATACTTGGAGCAGTGCATTTTCAGAAACTATTGGTTTAAGCTTGCGTAGTGCAAATACTGCACTACTAAGCTTCGCACACAGATTAGACACGTGGTTTTTCCAATTTTACTTAGCATCTAATGTAAACCCGAGAAAAGAACATGACGTGCAATGCGGTATTGTGCTCTGGAAGGGCAGGATCGCAGCGGTGTTTCCGGCTGCGAACAACATCACGCTAGACTTCGTGGCATTGAGGACGAGGCCATTCGCAGAGAACCATTTGTGAAGGTGCGCGCATACGCTAGCTATTCTCTGCTCAAGTCGCTCGTAGGTGCACGCGCTCACGACCACCGTGGTGTCGTCGGCAAACAACACCGTAAGACCTTCGGCGACAGAGGATGGGAGGTCATTGATAAATATTGAAAATAGGGTATTTCCAAGCGCCGACCCCTGCGGAATACCAACTTCTACGTTCCCTGCTTTCGATCTTAAGATTTTCCCCCCAATTTTTACTTGAACAGTCTGCCTTCTGCTGCTTAAGAAGGATTTAAACAATGCATAACCTGTCCCTCCAATGCCGTACCGCTTAATTTTCTCAAGTAGCAAATCGTTATCAATATATTAGGTGAACCAACCTGTAATGAACAAGTTCCAATGACGGACATTTCACTATTATTAAACAGAAGATAAAGGTTAATCTTTTGTTTTGCAAGAATCAATTTATAACCTTATGATCTTTGAATTAAGAGTAAAGTGTCCAACACTGGTGCCATCACCCTATATGAACCAGGTAAATTTGAACGTTAAAAGTCTCCAACAATTTTAATTTTAATTGCCAAATAATTTTACGAATTTCGCAATAAATGGAATGGAATTTTATTTAATTATTTAGCTTATTTGCTGTGTCCTTACAAGGCGTCACCTCTGTATTTGTTCCATTTGTTGTTTTGTGTAATGTGACACGCAATAAATATTTTGACTTTTGACTTAGACTTTGACATTGAGCGATTTTTCTACAATTCAGTTCTGTTCAGTTCTTGATTAATCATAATCAAGACAATAGCACCTATCAAACACACTCAGGTTCCATACAAAGGCAAACATATCTATTTGTATTCTGGGGACTGCCTGGAATAGTTCCTCCGAAGCGAGGTGACAACTTGGAAACTAATTATCTACTACCTCCGCCGCTCACCCCGCCTCTTGCGTCTCTGCGTATTTTTTACCAGTTAGGAGATTGTTAAGTTCTTGTTTTGCTTAGCTTACTTGTCCTGGGCCTCTATTCAGGTGCGTTAAAATGATATCGTGTTTGACACGTTTAAGAATCGTTTAAGTCACAGTCGCCATTATTGTAAATGACATAAGAGTTATCAAAACGTTGACAATACGGAAACAGGTCAAAAACGATATCGTTATAACGCACTTGAATAGAGGCCCTGTAAATGCGTCAGTAACGCTCAGAGAATCAGTTGACGTCACGTAGTAGCCTAGTTGGTCCTTTGTCACTTTAACGTTATCATTAAACTGCTGCACTAATCTATTAAAACGTTAATACGACAAGGTACTAAAGTGTGCAGCTAGTTATAAGGCTGACAATATTACCCCTGCCTACAAATCTAGAGGTTCTGGTTGGATGAGTATAGGCAAATATTTGTGTGATGAGCAGACATAGACGTTATTGTGGCACGAATAAAATTGACCTAGGGACTTCCGAACGATGTTAATTTATCGATAAATTGTGCTTTCTTATGACAGTTATGACTATGATATAATAAATACAAACATGCATTGTCAATACACCGTAACTCAAAACTTAAAGTGGCATGAACATAACGATAAAATTAAATAAATGATAATATTTTTCAAGTTTGAGTCCTTTACATACATTTTCGAAAAACTGAGTAGATAAGGATTACATTAAAATGTCACGCAATTTACCCTAATAGGCCTTTTTTGTTTGGTTTCGGTTAATTTTGTATGGAAATCGATTGAATAGCATTCAATGAAGTTTTTGTGTAAGAAACCCATCGATGGGTGTAATCAGCATTTAAGTTAATTTCTATTTTATCCGGTGAACGACACCTATCTACTATGAAATGTCACATTGAAATAAGTATGTGAAGTGAAACAAATATCGATAATTTTTAATATCGGAAGGACGTCCCTAGTTAATTGACGTTCCTGCCACAAAAACTTCTATCTGGTGATGAGCGAGAGTATTTTCTACTGAGTCTTCGATATTTTCTTTGTATTGAAGTATTTTTTAGTTTTAGTTATTTCTACGAGTATATATAAGTACGTTAATCATTGTTTATAGTGACCGGCCGGTAAAAAACCAATCTTGTCACTTGTCACAGCTGTAACTACAATTTATAACTAACTAGCTACCCGCCAGTGACTTCGCTTCGCTGCATTTTTTTGTATTTCCCGGTGGATTTTTAATTTTTAGGGTTCCGTGGTGAAACTAGGAACCCTTACATTTTCGCCATGTCCGTCCGTCCGCAGCCTAGCGCAGAGACTCTTAGTACTAGAAAGCTGTAATTTGGCATGAATATGCATATTAGTCACGCCAACAAAGTGGTATAACAAAATGTAAAAAAAAAAATGGTACTACCTCCTCTACACGTAACGTGGGTTGTACTTTTTTTCTCGTCTACCCTATAGTGTAGGATGTGATTGGTCTTTCAAAAATATTACGGGTTTGTGAAAATAGTTTTTCGATTAAGAAATCTGTTTATGAAATATTGAGCTTTAAAGCGCTAATTTTTGTTAGAACTCAAGTGTCCCCCCCCTACAGCCAAACTACAAACACTAAAATCTGAAAAAATCTTAATTCAAAGAAAATATAACGAATTTCAAAGGAAAATTATCACGACTAAGTAGACATCATTGGTTCTTGAGATACAGGCAATTAAAGTATATAACTACTAAAATCATCTAAGACGGCACCAATTGACTTTAAATAGAAAATTACTTATTACTTGTTGGTTTTTATGTTTGTAGTACTTAACGGCTTCGGAACCCTACACTGAGCATGGACCGACATGCTCTTGCCCGGTTTTAATTGCTCTTTACTATACATAATGTGTTAAGACGAAGCAACATGCGCAAGTCATCCGACAAAGTGCATACATGAAATTCTCGAGATCAATCCGTTTCACGTTCGCTGAACTGTTCTATGCCCATCTTTCTAATGTACACGCAAAATTGGCTTGAGTTTGAGTTCTTGGCACTTAATTTGATGTCTCTTGGCGTATCGACATTGATAGCTAAACCTAACAAGTAATGACATTAGTTCCATCGTAATAGCGGAAATGCATCAGCTACTCGAGATGCACTTGCCTTATTGCTACACAAAGTATCTAATGGATATTGGATCTGTTGCAATCGGATCGCGATGATACTGAAGTGACTTTAGACGTTAAAGATTCTAATTTGGTTACTGATCTTCAAGAAATAACAAAGAAAATTTATTATATACATGACGTTGATTAGTTGTTAATTTTGGATACCTACTGTTTTATCGTAACACTTTTCACCGAAGGTTCCATGACACGGAATTTTTATTTCGTCGAAAGACGTTTCTTGTTACATAAGGTTTTAATTTTGGTAGTCGCAAGTCTATCTTAACCTACCTGTAAGCACGTAATTAATGTTTAAGATATCATAAAAACATTATTTTTACAGCAAAAGATAGCGTTCGATGATAATTATGAGATTTATAATGTGAAGTGAAAAACAGTCAAAATTATTTTCTTTTAGTTTCTAGACTTCGATAATTATGTTATTTTTGTTAAACAGGTTTTATTAATGAAAACAATACATCACATGTCAATTTGAAGCTAATTAAAGTTATAATACAAAATAATGATTTATTTAGTAAAGCTACAGCATTAAATAAATTAAATACCGATATAAAAACATACGCAATAAATAAAACCATGGATCTCTGCGAGATCCTCCGGGCATCCTCTTCTTAATTACAAAAGCTTTAACTCCAATTCGGAATCGAAACATATTAATAGCAATATTTCCGAATTAATTACGTTCAGCGGAAAAATACAATAACGCGTGCATAAATCAATGATAAACTGCAATGAATAATGATTATTCATTTCGTCCGTAGTATCGGCGCCATCGGCGGGTTGATTTATCGAAGTGCAGCGCGCCGAATAAATTTATCGGCGTGTGTCGACACTTTATCGGCGCCTGGGAGCGCCGACACTTTATTGGCGAGTGGCGACGCCTTAACGAGTCGATGACAGCCTCGCCGACGACGTTACCCTTCTCTATCAAAGAAGTTTCACGTAGTGTCAATTTCAATGAAAAACCGGCCAAGTGCGAGTCGGAGTCGCGCACGAAGGGTTCCGTACCATTATCTATACAACCACGGTGTATGTATTAAGATGGAGAAAAAACGGCCAAAAAATCACATTTGTTGTATGGGTTTGTTGTCCCATTCAATATGTATTTTATTTTAATTTAACTATTTATTTTCGAAGTAAATATACGATTAAATATTCCGTAAATAATTCAAGCGTCTACGTGTCGCCGTTATTAAAACCGGGCAAGAGCATGTCGGACCATGCTCAGTATAGGGTTCCGAAGCCGTTAAGTACTTACAAACATAAAAAACAACAAGTAATAACAAATTAGTATTGACGACACGCTAGCCTAGTTGGTAGTGACTCTGCCTTCGAAGCTAGGGGTCATGGGTTCAAATCCTGCTAAGGGCAATTTTTTGTGTGATGAGCACGAGTATTGGTTCCTGAGTCTTGGATGTTTTCTATGTATTTAAGTATATATTTCTCTATGTAAGTAAGTTTATCGTTGTCTAGTACCCATAGTACAAGCCTAGAGCTTAGTTTGGGACTAGTTCAATTTGTGTGACATTGTCCTGTGATTTATTTATTTATTTTATTTTTATTTTCTTTTTAAACTCATTTGGTGCCGTGTTAGATGATTTTAGTAGGCATAAACACTTTAATCGCCTCATGACAAATATACAAGGGCCAGTATTAATGTTTCCTTGCATTTAGGCTCCTTTTATTTCATAGCAAGTACAAAATAATTAATACATTCAACTGTGACAAATTGAACATCTTAAAACATTATTTACTCAGTAAAGGAAGGAATAAACCGACGAATTACGGCTTTAGAAGCGCATATATGCGACAGATTCGTGCTTAAGTAACAAAGCACACCATTTGTTTCAATTTTCCTTGCTGCCGTTGTATGCCTTCTATTTGTCACTGCGCGTAAGTGTTTTAAATCTAACATGACTCTCAATACTTTTAATGTAAAAATCATTTACGCAAGTTTCCTGCGTAATTAGGAGGTAAAAATACTATTATTTATACAAAATAGCTCGTTTCTGTCAAAATTTTCGGGAAAAAGGTACTCTTTGTTCTTGCCTGAGACTCATACTATCTAGACTCATATTGGTAAACTAAATTTCATCAAAATCGGTTCAGCAGTTTACCTGTAAAAGCGTAACAAGCAGACAGACAGATAGATAGAGTTACTTTCACATTTATAATATTATTAAAGATAGTATAGATAAGATAAATAACGTTGTTCAAACAATTCAACTAGGAGGGACTAAAGAGTTGTTCTATGAGGCTAATCATGTGACGTACATAATCGAGGCAATTTCATTTAAACTATATTATACTAGCGACCCGCCAGCGGCTTCGCCCGCTGCAATATTTTTTTTTGCACTTAGGTGTATGAAACATAGATGTTGGCTGATTCTCAGACCTACCCGATAAACACACAAAAAATTATTAAAATCGGTCGAGCCGTTTCAGAGGAGTTCAATAACGTACACCGTGACACGAGAATTTTATATATTACATTAGTAATCAAAACCATTACCAACGGCAATTATTAACAAACGTATAAAGTAATAACTAATTTAAAGCTTAATATTTCATAAACAGATCCCTTGCATTGTTGTCACAAACCAACTATATTTTAGAAATACCTATACAACGACAGGGTTGGGGTAGACCAGAAAACAAATATATCCCCACGTTACGTGTCCCCTACACGTACCCATAGATACGCTAAAAACATTTTTTTTTTTCAAGTTTTTATTTTAACATTTTGTGGGTCATGGCGAAACTATAGGGGTTCCTAGTCGGACTACGGAACCTTTAAAATCAAAATTTTGATAAAATGTTTATTAGATGCTTCAGCATATCCATTCCCAATATATAATGTAGTTTTGCACCTTCATGGGTAGGTATATTTTTTTCGATTGTCTTGTGTTTATTAGAAGTTTCGACACGTTTTCTGCCTTAACTATTGACCTGCAAGCATGTCATTTTTTATTAATATTCATTGTTTTATACAGTGTGTAAATCCAATATGAGAAAATTATTATAATGACGGTTTATATGCATCCTAATTAACATAAAAAAACGTGTGTATCGTTAGCATAAGTTGTATTAATTTTAAGTAATTAATTCACTGCGCATCTATTAGAAATAGCCCAATGAACCTGCAATTAACTGTCACTTACATCTTCGTTTAAACTGACAAGATTCCAAACATTGCTGCTCGATGGGACCTTTAAAAATTAAATGCGCTCTATGTATTAAGAGTTATTAACGAAATTCAACATCTAGATGACTTTTAGACCGTACTCGTATAACCTATTTACGTCTCTGGTTTAAATGTTTTATATTCCATTTACACACTGTACACCCAAGGTTAAGTTCCATTACTGTTATAAGCAACATTTATTTAAAAAACCGGGCAAGACCATGTCGGACCATGCTCAGTATAGGGTTCCAAAGCCGTTAAGTACTACAAACATAACAATCAACAAGTAATAAGTAATTTTCCATTTAAAGTCATTTTGTGCCGTCTTAGATGATTTTAGTAGGTAAACAATTTAATCACCTGTATCTCAAGAATAAATTGTCTAATTAGTCGTGATAGTTTTCCTTTTAAATTCGTTGCATGCGCTTTCATTTAAGTTTTTTTTTAGATTTTTAGTATTTGTAGTTTTAGCTGTAGGGGAGGGGGACGACGACGACGACACTTGGATTTAACAAAAATTAGCGCTTTAAAGCTTAATATTTCATAAACGGATCCCTTGATGAATATATTGTTTTTACAAACTTGCAATATTTTAAAAGACCTATCCAACGATACCCCACACGATGGTGCAGAGGTTTTTTTTTTTACGTTTTGTTGGCGTGACTAATATTATTCATGCTAACTTACAGCTTTCTAGTACAAAGAGTCTCTGCGCTAGGCTGCGGACGGACGGACGGACGGAACCCTAAAAATTACCGTCTGTTGAGTTTTTTGCGGCGTTCCTTCTCAACAGTGGTCTCCTCTTGGGAAGCGCTGGTTAAATTTTGACGTGTTAAAGTGCCCGTGCGGCCTATTTACTGAAGAATTAACTTTTATCTGTTTTTTTTAATCTGTATACATAAATTATTTGCACTTTGTCTTGTAATTATTATAGGCACTAAATGATCGATTTTATTTATTTCTGTGTAGTTAGCCGCCATCTTTGGTATTACGGCAGAATAGTTTTAGTATATTAACTAATTAATTAGAACTTCAATTTATTTTTCATTAGAAAGAGCTTCATAGTGGGATTAATGTTTCACTAGCGTCCACGAGTCCTAAAGCAATTGGACACTAAGTCTGGCGTCTCGAGTCCAACTGGAAGATAAACCTCTTACGACTTTACTGATTGCACAGAAATCTTGTCAAATAAATTAAACCCTTGAAGCGTTTTCATGGCAAGGAGATGGCACACAAGCACTCAGGCCACCTGATGGTAAGTGGAATCTGAGACCCTTAGACATTTTAATTCTCTCGACTATAATCCCAAGACTGCAATCCTAAGACCTCAAAAGGACTAAGACGGAATGCCTCTATGCTAGTAATTTCACCAACTGTCTTATCCCCACGCCGGAAAGCAACAATGCGACCACTGCTGTTTGGCGGTAGGTTAATGGATGAGATGGTGGTAGCGATCTGGAGGGACCCTGTTTTACTCGTCATTGAAGATAAGCTTAAATAATATAAAATAATAGGTACCCGCCTCAAACACATAATTGGTACAAAGTTGACAGCTGTCAAATTAGGCATTTTAGAACTTTTTTTTTTTTTTTTTTTTATGTTAAGGAGAAGGCACACAAGCACTCAGGCCACCTGATGGTAAGTGGAATCTGAGACCCATAGACATTTGAATTCTCAAGACTGTAATCCTAAGACCTCAAATGCGTTGCCAACCCTGAGGACTAAGATGGAATGCCTCTATGCTAGTAATTTCACCGGTTGTCTTATCCCCACACCGGAACACAACAATGCGAACATTGTTGCTTGGCGGCAGGTTAATGGATAAGACGGTGGTAGCTATCCGGACGGACCCTGCACAGGGTCCTACCACCACTCCTACCACCACCCACTCCACTTCTTCTATAAAAAAACAAATTACTTCTCCGTTTTACTCGATTGTCGCCTGCCAGTTTCCAAAGTCACTTAACAAGGCCACTCACCTGACCTTACCTGGTTAACAGGCAAGTTTGCGGTCCCAATCCGCAGGGCGGTGAAGTTACACTTTAATCACTGCAGTTTGGCAACTTGCGTCGTAAAGATTAAAATTTGATGCTTGCGGCATGTGGCATGAGGCATGCGGCCGCGGCACGTAGCACTCGTAAATAACAAGGAATTAGCGTCAAACCGGCAATTTACATGAAATTAATGTAAATATTAATCATAAGGACGGCATTAATGATTAAAGTTGGCGTAATGTATTCATTCGCGGCCGGAGCAGTTCGCGAGGCGTTCACTTTGTACTCACGTTATAGGTTCTCCTGGGTACCTTTCAACATATAACTTTTTTTTAAATCAAGAGCCAGGCCAAATAGCAATAACGACTATTAGGCGTTTTTAATATAGGTTAAACATATTTTTAGTGTTACATACCCAAAGGGTACTCCACTCTCCGTCTGTCGGACTGTCACCAGGATGCTTTTCATGAACCGTGATAGCTAGACAGTTGAAATTTTCACAAATGATGTATTTCTTATACATCAGAGCATAGAGGCATTCCATCTTAGTCCTCAGGGTTGGCAACGCATTTGAGGTCTTAGGATTATAGTCTTGAGAATTCAAATGTCTATGGGTCTCAGGTTCCACTTACCATCAGGTGGCCAGAGTGCTCGTGTGCCTTCACCTTGACATAAAAAAAAAACAAATATGTTTCCACTGTAACAATAAATACTAAGAACGGATTCAAATATGTACTGAAGTGGGGCTCCCATACAACTATGGTATGGTTCCTATCGTGCGCGAGTCCCACTTGCACTGGGCCGGTTTTTTTAATTATTTAAAGATGTCACGCAAGATTTATGAAAATATTGACTTAGGTCTCTAGTATCGTTTAGTTTCTCATATAACTTGGCTTTTTTGCACCTTAAATCTATAAAAATCTGAATTAGTCGTATGTAACATAAACTGCATAGAACCTATTAACTTTCTGATTGAACTAATTTCCATCAAATTGTATTACATTAGTAGGATCAAATTAAGAACGTTTCTATTTCTCTTATAAACTTTAATCAAAAGCAATGAAAACGGGTCACTTAGTACAGAATTTCCATAGAAAGTGACCCGTTTTCATTGTTCCTGAGTGTATATTATTTAACCCTTAGCTTGGAACTGAATGTGCGAAAACAATCAATTCATACCAACAAAATTAATCTGTTTGTTCTGCAGAATCCAATAGCCCTATTTATGGGCAGCTTTTGCAAGACATATGTTTGTTGCAATAAAAAACGTCGAGCTGCGATTTGTCGTAAAACATGGCCGGTGCGAACAAGCGCGACATGTCGCAAACACCAACAAACACCGGGATTTACGTTTAGAAATATGTCAAAATAAAATCCTAACTTGTACCTGAAAAGGCTAGTCAACGGTTTTTATGACATGGAGAATAGAAACACATAGGCTACTGAGGGTCAAAAGGTTCAGGGGCACATTTTAAATCTCAATAATATTAATGACATTTTGTAACATGAGAAAGCGCCAAGGTACAAGATGAATCGTTTATTTATGACGTTAAGGTTAGCAGAACAAAAATAACCACTCACAACATTAAAGAAAGAAATTTAACCAACGAGTAGTTGACTTTTTTGGACAACTGTTTGAGTCTGCCCCTGACCCTGTGTGGTTGCCAGTTAGGAATAGTGCCACTCCATGTCTTCCCATGGATGTCGTAAGAGGCTACTAACGGAATAACGGCTTGTAGTACTATTAGGCGATGGGCTTGCAACCTGTCATTGATATCATACACTAGTAAACTTCTTAGCCTGATTATGCAAAATGTGATTACAGAATTATAAACAAGTCTTCTTAGAGTTGTTGGTATTTCTGTAGCTCTGCCTACCCCACTCTGGGAATGAAGGCGTGATGTTATTAATGTATGTTTTATTTACACTACATTACTAGAATCACACATAGCAATGTAAATTCATTGTCTTTTTGTATATAAAGCATTTAATAGCCGCTAAGACGTTTCAGAGTGATATCAATACCAATCCGAGTTGGCTGTAGACTTGTGCGAAATGGATGATAATTTGCGGGGACCGGCGGGGCGGCGAGAGTCGCCGGGAGCACCTGCCCTCGGCCTTGATTAATTATTGAACTTACAAATAGCCTGCATCCCTCCCACAACCCTTTCTCTCCCCGCACGCGTCTTGGGCAAATTGCTTCGTTGTGTCTCACTCAGAAGGACCTGTTGGCTTAGGCTTAGATATGTCGAAGATAACGTGGCACGAGCACCGCTCCGTAACCTTTGTTTGACGCGTCACCGTATAAACTACTCTCGCAAATTTGAAATGATTTTATGTCCTAATGGACGGATTATGGCGTAAGTTAAAGTCCAAATTTAGACGTCTTGTAGTAGAACAAGATATAGATAAGCTAAAGTCAAACTATTGCAATAATTCCTTCGAATCATACCTCCGAGAGCAACAAATCTTGAATGTAAATTTGTCACTTCACGCAAACAAGCTTTGGTCTCGGTAGAAATTGGACAGAGACATGTTGTTGTGCTATTACGAGTTGGGAACTGGCAAGTCGGGAACTTGTCACATGTGCACGTAATATGTGCGAGTGCTGCGGTGAAACAGGCGCTGACGCCGCTAATTACTTCCAGAAACTTCGCACTTGACGAAACGGTTCGCGGCGTTCGGCCCGCGACAGCAGATACTTGCCTAAGGCTATTCAAACGGCAGTCGTTTAGAGTTATTATCAAAGTTAGATTGACCGTAAAGTCCTGTAGCATGTTAACTAAATTGCTCTGGCGTTGACATCGCCGTAAAATTTGAGTGCGATCGGCCCCAGGCTCCCTCTATAAGCTTTAATTAGTCGTTCAGTAATTAGGTCTTGGAGGGTCTTTCAAGGACTTTTTCTCGACTAGATTGCTCTGCGATCGAACTGCATCGAAGTACAAGCGCATAAATGACGCAGGATCCAATTATGCGACTCCTTGTGACGCTGCACCCCCCTCCCCCCAGCCCCAGGGCCATCCTTTCAATTAAGTTATTAACGTTACGATCTCGGTCCGGGAACTCTTTGTACAAAATGCTAATTCCGGTTCCGGTTCCGGCCTGAGCTATACTTTCTATTTGATTTTGCGCGTTTTTTATCGGACGCTGAACGAATCTTTGAGATAGAAGATAATGGGCGATTCGTTAATAAGCGCTTCCTGCCTCTTGAATTAATATTTGCATTTGAAATGTCGAGGCCGCTGAAATTCTGAGGATTAATTTTAACTGTGATTCGAGTTGAAATGTGAAACATTTTGCGGTTATTGAAGTTAATTTTGCTACCAACCTATTTGTTTTGTGCAGTTATTTATAAAGCGAATGCTGCGTAACCCGGTGTTAATAATAATTACCTATCTAAGTATGTTTGTTTATTCTCTATTTATTTATGTGCATGAATATTTTGTTTAGTGGTGGTAGGTCTATATTTTTTGTTACCAAAATGAAAGCGAATGTTTGTTAGTTTGTGATTTCTCAGGTATAAGGCAGTAAGTAATTTAATTAGTGGTGGTTGGACCCTGTACAGGGTCCGTCCGGATCGCTACCACCATCTTATTCATTAACCTACCGCCAAGCAACAGTGTTCGCATTGTTGTGTTCCGGTTTGGGGATAAGACAACCGGTGAAATTACTTAGCTTAGTCCTCAGGGATGGCAACGCATTTGAGGTCTTAGGATTATAGTCTTGAACTCTTGAGAATTCAAATGTCTATGGGCTTCAGATTCCACTTACCAGGTGGTCTGAGTGCTCGTGTGCCTTCTCATTAATATAAAAAAAAAAAAGTTTTTTTATAACACGAATTCTGCGTAACTCGGTTTTAATAATAATTACCTCTCTATGTATGTTTATCCTCTATTTGTTTATGTGCATGAACATTTTGTTTACAGTTCCTATTCTCATTTTTTGAGTGACACAATTTGGTGCAATATAAAATCGTTTTATGCTTTAATTGTTTACCTCATAAGACCCGGTGTTTCATAAGAGCTACATAATCAAGGCAATTTATTTTCAACTTTATTTTAAGGATTACAAAGTTCGTTTTAAGTCTTTGGACAGAACAAAAATCGATAACTGTCATTGATTACTTTAAAAATTCATTCTGATCGCCGTTAATGCTGTCTCCTACTTCTTTTTAACTTTATAAAGTACTTAAGTTATTTTATGCTAAAGTAAAAGTAATGTTGCATCGAATGCTCATTTTGTAAAAAAAACATTAAGGTAATAAAATAACTTTTTTTTTCTTTTTACGGTTTGCTAAACTTACGTAACTATATTATGCATATAATGAATTCTAGCTCAAATACTTTAAAAGCGATTTTCAATTATGTTTTACATTTTAAAGTTAATAAGTACCATAAGTGAATTTTTAAACAGAATAAAAAGGGTAAAAATAGTAAATTTGTTTTGTTTATAGTTACTAATGGTAAAAAACCAATTACATCAAATCAAAAATGCAAAAAGTCAATTTAATGACTTAATGTCATGTCATGTGTCAATGTAAAAAAAATGGGTGCGTGCGTTAGAAAGAGTAAGTCGTGGCGAATCCGCCTGTGTTTGTACCTATACTTAGTGACTTCTTGCAGTAAGCCGACGATTGCAATAATTTCACTTGCCCGAATTTCATATGACATCATTTTATATGCTTTAACGATAATGTGCCAAAATATTAATTTGAAGGCATCTTTTCTGAAACTGTGAACTATTCAGAATTGTAATAAAACAATCCTAACCTAACCTATTGGGCTCTATACTTGAATAAAAATTACCTGATATTCAGAAAAAAATTAAAATATATATAAAACTAAATGATATTAGGGAGAATGAAGGTTATAGTCAGTAAACATTATGGCAATTTAAATAAGTGCAAATGAAATTATGAAAAATTAAGAGATACCATGAAGTCATTTTAAATGAAATGCAGAGTTTTCTACTAATGAAGCTGTTGTTTATTAACTCAACACACAAGCTTACTTACATTTATGTGACCACAGATTAGAAGGATAATGGACTACTTCGTTTATTACTAACTTAGCGATAGAAACAAAAAAAGTACTGTCAACTTAGATAAATGTATGACCGTTGTACATCTTATTAAACATACCATATCTAACATATCTATATTGTTTCAGCATCAGAAGCGCCACTAGGCATCGGCGGCGTGGCCGGCGTAGTCGGCGCAATCGGTTGCGGCGCCGCCGCCTGCGCACTAGTAGCCGGCGCGTGCGCATTGCGGCGGCGGGGGCGCGCGCGCAAACCCCCGCCTCTCACCGCCGCCGCCCGCCCGCTAGCGCCTCTACCGCCGCCCGAGAAGCGGCCCGACCATGACGATGCTGAACCTGATTTAATACCTAATCACTATTGTAAGTAATTAATTATTAAGAGGGTGTTTTTTCCTAAACTAAAATATAAATAAATATCACGGAAATTGACCTAGTCCCAAACTAAGCTCTAGGCTTCATATTACTAACACGTCATATTCCAGATTCGTCATCTTCCAAAAAAAGAAATCCTCTATGGTAAATGCTTTGATTATTCCATTATTTAACAATTCTTTTGGACTCCACTGTAAGTACATTATTATCTATAGGCGTAGTACAAAGTATAACTACTAAGTACAATCTAAGTAATACTTATTATTCCTGTAAGCACGTGTTCGATTTAATTTGAGTGTACAATGAAGAGTTTGGAAGATGAAAAATCTGGAATATGACGAGTTAGGAATATGACCAGTTAGGAAATGGTCGAGTTTGGAATATGATCAATTTGGAATATGATGAATTAGGAACAAATTAGAAGATTAAGTATTTTTTTAGTAAGTACTTGGTTTTTTTTTAAGATTTCTCCCAAGAGGTTGAAATAGGGCAGCTAAAAAATATACATATCTGTTATTTTAAGCTACTCTCTAACATTAAATCAAAATAAATCAAATCGGACCCGGAGAGTTCGGTACAATCGAAAGCACTATTAACTGTACATTTACAATCGAATATAAACCTTATCGCAACGTATTAAAGTCTATGGGTAATCAGTTAACAGAGGTTTCGTTTGTACCTCTCCTTGTTACTCTTATGTTTACTATCTTTAGATATTTTGAGAGGATCTAACTTTTAAGGCCCGATTCGATCAAGCTAGAAACTTAATCTTAAATTAAACGAAGAAACTACTCTTAAGATAAACATAAGCAGATAAGATCGGATGAAAACCCATACAGATAAGAGTCTAATAATTTGGAAAGTGGAAAGTAACGTCTAATCACGTAGGTAAAGTGAAGCCTAAATTAGATGAGCTCTGTTATCTGATGTTCTAATCCACATCGTTTTAAGCCCCATTCCACCAGATTTTGAGACTAACGTCTGTAATAAGTATGAATCACCTTTGTAAAACAATCCTCTTGGCAATTATAGGTACTTACATGGAAAACAGGACACAAACAAACACAAGCAAACGGCAAAAAATGTTAAAATTACAACTGGATTTACAACCGTGTCGTTGACATATAAATACCGTCTGTTCTTCATGCAATTTCCTTGAAACAACCCATTACATATTTAATATCGCTGTAGACGGTTTCCCATGAATTATTAAAAACGTGTGTATCTTCGAAATGTTAAAATAGACATTGCAAGAGATTGGATTGCACTCGATCGCTTGTTTTGCGAACGCCAATCGAGAATGCTGCGGAATCGACCCCCGGCGAAGTTTTTATGCTAGCATTGATAGCGATGTGCTCCGATGCAACCGTCGCATATATTTACTTTACCAACTTTGGCAGACATATTCAATACTTCGCATGATTGGAGACTCAGTTATTCTAAAAACACTTTCATGGAAAATAGAGCGTGTTTGTCTATTCGAATTTTCGCACTTCAAACTTAACTTTTTTGACAAGTTGTAGTAGACTCAAACAAATTTTCAAAAAACACACATTTCCTCTTTGGTTAAATTTCTTTCTTTTAATTTGTAACGTCGGTTTCGGGTACTTAAGATTTGGCTCTTTTCCAGTATTTCCCCGATTTGATTAAAAAAAGTACGCCGAAACCGACGTGCATGCATGACTCGATGTATGAATGTGGAAGAAACGAAAGAGATTTGTCAGGATTATAGCAGGTCGAAAGAAGTGGTCTGCCTACCCCTCTCGGAAACAGGCGTGATTTAATGTATGTATGTTATTAACGACGCCCTGTGGTATTTTCGATTGTTTTTTTGAAATGCTATACTTAATGGAAAACTTTATTAACAACAAGACTAAAGAATGTTACTCTGATTTTCAACAAGAGACACATCACGAGGAAATTTGATCGTAAATTGTGGCGAAACTATCAGGAAATCCAAGCTAAGGTAATTTTGTTCTCCGTGTGCAGTTTGAACGTGAATAATTTTTACGTGACCATTAGAAAGTATTTACGCGTTTAGTTTGTAATGTATGCCATGACGTAACTTGGTAACTTGCATCAGCGTAATGCAGCGTATTTTGGCGTGCGCCAAACGCGCCGCGTGTGGTCCTAACGATTGAAGTTCACTTATTTCAAGACTACGGCGTATTTTCGGCAGCATGCATGCGGTACGGCATGTATTATGGTTTCTAATAAATCAAAGTATTGCATACTATAGAAGCTTGATTATTTGTTGTACAAGAAAATACAAAATCAAACATTCTAAGGATTCTTCATCATAAATCGGCTGGCTCTTAGGGGAGGGTTTCCATATAAGACTGCTAGAATATGGAACACCACACCACCACCGTTGTGAAAAAACATGTCAGCGTATTATACATTTAACAGTAATCATTGCGCAACAACTTTCAACTTTATTTACAGTTTCCGAAAAAAAGCAGTATGTCAAATAATACGGTTGGGAAATGAATCAGTTTGGGAATCGTTGTTCGGCGAAAAGGAAGTGCACCGTATATCATATCATTGATCAAATACAATATTTTACAGAATAGGAATGTTTAAAGGCTGGATGATTGAGAAAAATTAGAAAAGCAAAGAGTGGCAACGAGTAGACATAAGTACAAACACAGTGTTTACAGAAACAGCGTGAGCTAAAATTTAGACCAAAAATTAAAAGGGAACTAAAAAAAATTTATTTCCAGCCCCATAAAGTTCATTTTTATTTGTTTCCAAATTGAAAATGTCATTAAAGTGCACAGGTAATTGAACTTTATTTCCTTGCTGGTAGATTAAAATTCCTACTCACAAAAATCTACCGGATTGTAGTATGGTGGGCCTCCAGAGGCTAATGTAGTTTGGCTCGGCGGCGTGTGCCAAATACACCGTGTGTGCCCTGATCAATGAAATTTGGCGCCCCCAGCGCCGGCTGCAGCTCGGAGCCGTCTCCTCGTACTCAAGAACTCCAATTATACTAGACGTTTTTTCGAGAAAAGATACATACATACACAACATCACGCCTTCATTCCCAGAGTGGGGTCGGCAGAGCCACAGAAATACCAACAACTCTAAAAAGGTTCGTTGGTAGTTCTGTAACCACATTTTGCACAATCAGGCTTAGATGTTTACCAGTGTATTAGTGACAGGTTGCAAGCCCATCGCCTAACAGTACTACAAGCCCTTATTCCCGTCGCCTCTTACGACATCCACGGGAAGACACCCGGCAATTACACGGGCACATGATAAAAGATATCACAAGATATTTGCTTTGATATGGAAGGTCTTATCGCATTGTCATTTTTTGGAAAAAAATCTCTATTATCCGATTTGATTCGAAAAAGTACGCCTAGGGCGGCCCCTTCCGCGTCTTTCGCACTTTCGCACTATGTATCTATCTCTTTCGTCAATCGTTTTTCATCCATTCTTTCCAAATGACCAAACCATCAAAGCATGCCCTCTTCAATCTTAGTCACTACATCTTCTTTCAGTCCACATTTCACTCTTAAGTACCCGAAACTGACGTGCATGCATGACTCGATGTATGAATGTGGGAGAAGCGAAAGAGATTTGTCAGGATCGTAGCAGGTGGAAAAAAGTGGTCTCTGCCTACCCCTCTGGGAAACAGGCGTGATTTAACGTATGCACGTAGTTTTGACAAAAGAACAAAAACCAACTAAAACATCGAGTAAAAACATTTTAGTACAGGGCAATGTTTCTACCTTATTACTAACTTTCTTTACAAAAATATGGTACAAACCAAGTCATAAATATGTTTACACTTT
The DNA here is from genome assembly GCA_949316455.1 of Acleris holmiana. Lineage (NCBI taxonomy): Eukaryota > Metazoa > Arthropoda > Insecta > Lepidoptera > Tortricidae > Acleris > Acleris holmiana. The sequence continues at coordinate 23,523,250 of OX438763.1, read as the reverse complement.
AGTAAAGAAAAATAATCTCTTATGACTTTTTAAGGGCGGACGAACGGATAACGAAAATAGTGTTTTACACAATTTGGGTACGGAACCCTCGAGATCATATGGTTAGTCAATGGCTAGTAAAAAAAACTTGAATAATAGCATGGATTAGGCCTTTTAATATTCATATTAATATTTAATATTCATTAGCGACCCGCCCTCGCTTCGCTCCGGATTAAAGTATTATACATATAAACCTTCCTCTTCAATCATTCTATCTATTAAAAAAACCGCATCAAAATCCGTTGCGTAGTTATAAAGATTTAAGCATACATAGGGATATAGGGACAGAAAAAGCGACTTTGTTTTAAACTATGTAGTGATATTCACCGCAGTGCAGGTTAAATAATCCCTTGTAAAAAATTGTCGTGTGGTTGCCGGGTTAGAATAGTGCCACTCAATCTCTTCCCGTGGATGTCGTAACAGGCGACTAAGGGAACAAGGGCTTGTAGTACTGTTAGGCGATGGGCTTGCAACCTGTCACTAATACACTGGTAAACTTCTTGGCCTGATTGAGCAAAATGTGGCAACAGAACAAGTCTTTTTAGAGTTGGAATTTCTGTAGCTCTGCCTACTCCACTCTAGGAATGAAGGCGTGATGTTATGTATATAAAAACTAAGTAACAGGTGGCGCGTGTGCTCTTTTGCCTCATGCCCTAGCTCACGTAAGTGTCGCCTAGGTATTTCTTAGCGTCTAGAGAAGTCTAATTAACACCTAATGTGCCGCCGCTGCCGGTAACGACAGTTTGATCCGCTTCGTCGACAAACTTTACCTCCTTGATTTGTCGTAAGACTCCATCTAGTGATTAGTGCCATTGCTACCTAGAATTAGGGCTAAATTCATCGTTTTAAAGGTTTTGTAATAGTACAAAAAGCAAATACAGCATATGCAATTGCGAATCTCAAGCAATATACCCAAACATCCGCCACTTTAGAAAAATGTTCAAGGGGCCGCGAAATCGTAGTCTATATCGACCGTAAACTTATTATTAATATACAAGAGTATAAATTAGAAAGAGAGACTAGCAAGACTATGAAACCGCCAAGAATTCAATACCTCAATTACCTTGGTGAAAGCGCACGGATTTGAAAACTTAAAGCAGCACAAACTTACGCATTTAGAACTAATAAGGATAATAATGCATGATGATAGGTACTTATTAAATTTAACAAAAAAACAATCATTCAAATTATGCAAATATTTCATTTTGTGGTAATGTTCTCAGAACGAAAACTAATACATTGATATTTTGCTTACCCAAGTTATTCATGCTCAAATTTAATATTACGGCGTTTTTCGGGGAAACATCATACATGTAATTGCTAAATACCATTCCATTGCATATTTCGGAGAATATTGCCTATAAACAAAACAATAAATCACTCTTAATTTTACTGATGATGTTATTTTATTTCGCAATAATATTTAATTTAATATTAATGGTTTTATGCATAAAATGCTAGATAAGGTATTTCCATTGTAATAAGCAGGGTCCGTAATATTCATGCATGATATGATTCAAATGATTATTTCGACATTTTATTTTAACACCAAATAAATCGTTTATTTTCTTTCTTTAATCAAAGACCTATCTGTCTACAAATACTGGTAAAAACTCCCTCTTGGACAATCGACTAAAAGCACAATGCAAATGCGACTCAATTCCGCTATAAAAACGTTTAGCAAAGCTCTCATTCTGGGTAGAAACCGTGCCCCTTCAGCTGTCGACGCTTAGAACGTCCCACTGAATGAATTTCATGTGCCATAAAAACGTAATGATCGCTTGATTGAGCGTATAAAAATGGCGGCGAGGAGCAATTAAAAAGCCGTGTAAATCAGTTTAATGTCTGCCGTACGTGTTCGGACCGCCGTGTTATAATAATACGTACACATTACACGGGGAATTATTGCTGTCATAACTCTCGGGTGCCGGACAAAAGAGGCCACACTAAAACGCACCGTTAAAAATGGTCGGCCATTTTGACGGCTCGCTTAACGGTGGTAGTGATGCTGACTATTTGTGTAAAGTCTACTACGTAGGCGAGAAAGGATATCCCTTTCAGACCTAGCTTAGTATCAAGTAATAGATAATAATACATTTTCGTTATGGGGACGTTTTCAACAAAATTGTTCATAATTAAAACAAAACTTAATTGATTTCTTTGAGTAACGAGAGTTACCCGTATAGTTTATAATATGACTAACTTTTGTTTTAACGATCGTGATTCTGTTCATTGAGCCTTTAACTATGTTTTTTTTTTTAAACGACCCGATTAACTGATTATAGCGGGTGTCTATCATTTCATCGAAACAACTTTGAATCGAATGTATCATTTCATAGATTTTCATTTCATCGGACGCTATTTTCTGCTCAAACCATGATGTTTTCAGGGTATCTTAAACATCTAACCTAACCTACGTAATTAATGTTTTAGATGCCCTGAAAACATTATGGTTCCAGCAGAAAATAGTGTTCACTGAAATGAAATTCGGTGAAATGATACATTCGATGAAGTAAAATTTGATGAAGCGATGAGATACTGATTATTATAGGACTTATATTCATCGGTTTTAAGTTTACTTTTATTTGTTTTTGATCACTGAATAAAATCCATTTTCAAATGAAGACAACCCGCACGAACGTATTGGCCGGGTCTGAAAGGGATATATTTATTTGTTTGTTTAATAGGTACATATAACAACAATCAATATTCGAAAATAAAGCATACTTGGATAATAGGATAGATAATGTTAACCTAGATGACATTCCAAACAATATGTAAAGTCAGCATCAAGAGTAACTAAGCAAAATACCATGCTCAAAATGATCTACGACGTAATCTATTGACCTAGAGTCGAGTCTTTTATGCTCTTCGGTTGCGTAGCAATTTCTGCTTTTAAAACTAAAAACTATACCTACTGCTTAAATTGATTGAGCTACGTCGCCGAGATCTGCGACCAAATTAAAATCACACGCAATTAAATGATTGAAAATATTGAAAAGAAACAAAAACCCGCCTTAAAAAACGCAAAAAGTCGGCTTTTTTGGTGAAAATATTGTGGTCGCCGACTTCAGTTCGATTAACCTACGAGGGGCGGCTGAAAAGTTCTAAGCCTAAGGTATGTTGAGGTTGCATATGCGTTAGCGATACTGGCCACTAAAAAGACCATTTAAAAAGTTAATAAATAAAAGAAAAAAATGTCGTCTTTTGTTTATTACATCTCGAGATATCCGACGCTAAAGGTCATCATGTGTGAATTATCAACGCATATCACGAAAATTGAGCACCGTGCAGTCATTAAGTTCCTCACAAAAAGTGACAAATCGCCGAAAATAATTTTTGGAGAAATGTCTAGTATTTACGGTGACTCTGGCCCTTCTCAAGCCACTGTTAAAAAATGGAGTCGACTTTATTAAACTTGGACGGGAGTCGATCGAAGACGATCCTCGCTCAGGAAGGCCAATATCGGTTGGGACTGAAGAAAATACTGAAAAAGTCAAAAAGTTAGTATTAGAGGATCGGAGAATTAAGGTTTGGCAAATAGCTGAAGCCTTAGGTATTAGTAAGGAAAGAGTTGGAGAGATTTTGCATCAACATTTGCATATGACAAAAGTAAGTGCTCGTTGGGTGCCGAAAATGCTCACAGCTTTCGATAGAGAACGTCGTGTTCAAACTTCTCAGGCATTTTTAGAATTATGTGAAGAAGGTTTAGATGAAGTTTGTTCCCGCATAGTAACTGTTGATGAAACATGGATCAGACAGTATGATCCAGAGTCGAAGTCTGAATCTATGCAGTGGATCGAAAAGGGTGAAAGGCCGCCAAAGAAATTCAAGGTTCGAAGATCGGCGTCTAAGCTAATGGCCACCGTGTTCTGGGATTGCGATGGCATTCTTTTAATAGACTATTTGGCGAAAGGCTCTACAATAAATGCAGTTTATTATGCTGAGCTATTAAGAAAAGTGCGACAAGCCATAGTCGAGAAACGAAGGGGCAAACTGAGCAAAGGCATTTTGTTTTTGCAAGACAACGCCCCCGTTCACACCGCTCGTGTTGCCAAGCTTGCTCTGAAGGAAACTGGCTTCGAGGAAATTGATCATCCACCTTACAGTCCAGATCTGGCCCCTAGTGATTATTTTCTATTTAGCAATTTGAAGAAAGATTTAAGGGGAAAGCGATTTGGCAGTGATGAAGAGATGAAGGCGGCTGTACAGGAACATTTCGACAGCCAAAATAAAACTTATTTTTTGAACGGTCTAAAAGCATTATTTAAAAAATGTAATAAATGCATTGAATTAGAGGGAGATTATATTGAAAAATAAAAATAGTAAAAAAAATCTGAACCTTTTTTTTCTACCTTAGGCTTAGAACTTTTCAGCCGCCCCTCGTAATTAAGTGCCTAAAATTTTAAAAGAAGTTATTTTTTGCGTTTTCGAAGGCGGTTTTTTGTTTTTTTTATCATTTATTTTAGTGGTGGGAGGACCCTGTGCAGGGTCCGTCCGGATCGCTACCACCATCTTATCCATTAACCACCCGCCAAGCAACAGTGTTCGCATTGTTGTGTTCCGGCGTGGGGATAAGACAACCGGTGAAATTGCTAGCATAGAGGCATTCTATCTTAGTCCTCAGGGTTGGCGACGCATTTGAGGTCTTAGGATTATAGTCTTGAGAATTCAAATGTCTATGGGTCTCAGATTCCACTTACCATCAGGTGGCCTGAGTACTCGTGTGCCTTCTCCTTAACATAAAAAAAAAAAAAAAAAAAAAAAAAAATGTCCCGTGAATGTCGTAAGAGTCGACTCAGGCAGTAAAGGCTTGTAGTACTGTTAGGGGATGGGCTTGCAACCTGTCACTATACATTGTTAAACATCTTGTTTGCCAGCCTGTTTGAGCAGTGTGGTTACATTATCAAGAAGTCATTTAGAGTTGTTGGTATTTCTGTAGCTCTGCCTACCCCACTCTGGGAATAAAGACGTGATGTTATGTATGTATGTATGTATTACATCATAGTAACCGTAGTTCCGCCGAGCTTTGTCCACTTGCATCTTGCTTTGTGCACGAACAATTTCCAACAATACGCTCTCATCCTGAACTCTATTGTGCCACGAATCTCATAAACCGAAGACTCTTTCGAGGAAATTGCATCGCTCGCTGATGGATTCTGAACGTACGTTATTAATTGTATTACAAGAATGTATCTGATCAAAGATATAAATAGTTAAGTATCTAGAATGAGTAAAACAGTTGTATAAAACAAAAGGCACAATTTAAATCTAACCTACCTAGTTACGCATACGATGTGGTCATTTTGTGTCTCAGATTGAGATGTAGGTAGGGTGGAAATACATCTATCAGCACCGATTCGCATTTTGTCCATAGAAAATAGCTACTTTGTATGATGATGCATACGATGCGAAAGGAGAATCGGTGCTGACAGATGTGATTCCACCCTTATGCCTGCGGTAATAAAGACGTCTCATTTATTTTTGAGCCTGTATAAGCACAAGCGTCGTGGCCATTTTGCGACTGAGGCATTCTACTACTACTAAATAAAAACATCAAAGACCTAGGAACGAATACTCACAAATATTTGCCATCACCGGCATCACTATTTTTAGGGTTAATAATTTTCCGACGCTAAAAGTTTGAGAAACGCTGCTTAAGTTATAATAATGAGTAGACCCCGGATTTTTTTCGCATTGACGTCACAATAGGGTAGTTTGGGGAGTAAATGGAACGGTGTTAATTAATACAATTTGTTAAATAATAACTTTTATAACTGAATATTTTTTATTAACTATGCATTCACGACAAAAAAATATATAACCGCAAGTCATTCATTAATTCTGCACAAAAGAGGACGAAATATATATGAAAAGTTAAAATTTATATTGGAAAAAAAAGACGGATTTGCCATTTTGCGTAACACGAACAATCTTAACGCAGGTCCAGAAATACAAATTAATCCAAGCAAGCGAGCTTTTTAAATATGCACCAATGACATCTGTCGAAGTGGAAAGAAGCTTTTCCTTTTTGAAGTGGGTCTATTCTGCTAGAAGACGTAGCCTAACAGCTAGTCATTTAAATCAACTTTTGATCTATTACGGAGAGTCAGTTAACGTAAGGACACCGTTGATAACCAATTCACTTATAGGTATTGATATCGTGGATGCCTAACAATGAATTTAAATTACATAGAACACCAATAGAGTAGGTTGCCGTATTAATTGACACCGTTCCATTTACTCCCCAAATTACCCTATTGTGACGTCAATGCCACAAAGATCCGGGGTCTAATAATGAGTAAGGAAAATTCACTTTTCTGTTACCTGTAAGATGAGTGTTAAAATAATACTGTCCGCAGTTTAAAACGCATGCAAGTATCATTTGAACACTAATTTAATAGAAACTGGATTGCCATCGCAAAATCCATACATCATTTTGCATCCAAATCGTATTGCATTGATTTAGATTCATTTAATCTTAAAAGCCCGCCGCATTCAAATAGGGCTTTGATAGCGTTAGGTATGACATGTTTTATGCTAACTGTGAGTGGATTGAGTCCGGCGCGGGCGCGGGGCGGCAGCGTTGCGGGTGCGGCGCGGCGGCGTCGCGGTCGCGGCGTGTTTTCAATTCCGAGTGTCGCCACTCTGAATATTCAGGATGCCATCAATATTCATGAATACACCGTCGCTGCTTCTGTTTCAAAATATTTTTCAATACCACGGCTTGCCGCCGGCGCGGCGGCGATTGTTAAGCGAAAATATAGCGGTTTTGGTGTTTTCTCTTAGCATGAAGAACGTGAATTTCGCTTTTAATATTTTTAATTGCTGTGGTTTTAGGAAAGTGCGGGCTTTTCTTTATTATGTGGTGTAAACTGTGCAAGTACTAGCTACCCGTCAGCGGCTTCAACCGCTCTAAATTTTTGACTTTCTCGGTGGATTTTACATTTTTTTTTCTTTCACAAGTACCTTCTCCTGACGACAACGAACACAACAAAAAAATAATTAGCGAAATCAGTCTAGCCGTATATGTGTGATGCCGTGACCAAGGGAAATAGGGACACATTTTCAGGGTTCCGTAGTCAAACTAGGAACCCTTATAGTTTGGCCATGTCCATCCGTCTGTCCGACCGTCCGCAGCCTAGCGCAGAGACGCTTAGTATGAAAGCTGTAATTTGGCATGAATATGCAATTAGTCACGCCAATAAAGTGGTACAAAAAAATGAAAAAATAATAATCTCGTCTACCCTATAGTGTGGGGTGTCGTTGGATAGGTCTTTTAAAAATAGTATGAGTTTGTGAAAACAGTTTTTTGATTAAGTAATCCGTTTATGAAATATTAAGCTTTAAAGAGCTAATTTTTGTTAGATTCAAGTGTCCCCCACCTACAGGGGGTGTACCCCCAAACTACAAATACTAAAATACTGAAAAAATAAAGTGCATATGACGAATTTTAAAGGGAAACTATCACGACTAAGTAGACATTATTGGTTCTTGAGATACAGGTGATTAAAGTCTTTATACCTACTAAAATCATCTAAGACTGCACCAATTGACTTCAAATAACTAGAAAATTAGTTTTTACATGTTGATTATTATGTTAGTAGCACTTAACGGCTCGGAACCCTACACTGAGCATGGTCCGACGTGCTCTTGCCCGGTTTTATATTATAGATAACACATTTATTATCCTTTAATTAGCAAAGATATATCAATGGCTACATTTAAACCGTAAAACTCCTAATGAACCCAATTTAAATAAACTTGGGCACATTAGAAAGAGGGAGGTAACCCCCCTTTCCAATTAATTATTTCTTGCCCCGTGACTTTTGCCGTCTTTGAAAACGATTAATCAGCTTTTTTCCTCCACGGAGATAAATCTCTGGGATGCCTACCGTGCTAATTTATATGGACAAGCACGTGACACCTTCTACACCGTAAATAGGATAAATTACCAACCCTAGTGCGGAAAAATGTTCAGTGTAAGATTTTGGAGGACTTCGAGGGATTTAGCTTGACTTTTTTATGGTATGGAGACGGCAAAGGATCCGTGACCCATAGACACTTCCATTCTCTAGACAACAATCTTACGACTGCAATCCTACGACCGCAAATGCGTTACCAACCCTGAGGGCTACAACGGAATGCCTCTATGCTAGTAAATTCTAGGCTTGTCTTATCCCCACACCGGAACACAACAATGCGAACACTGCTGCTTAGTGGTAGGTTAACGGATGAGATGGTGATAGTAAATCCGAACGGACACTTAAAAATTCTTGGATTAAGTAATAGTAATATCATTAAAACCTTTAATAAATATTAGCCGGAAAATTTAGTATCGTTTCTGCATACTTTTTGGGCAAATGAAGAGTTTACATACAAACCCTGGTGTAATTGGAACCAAAATCAAAATCAAAATGTTTTTTCAGTAAATAGGCCCCCATGGGGCTCTTTTACACGTCGGTAATATGAAGTGAATTTACTAACCTTGTCGTAATAACTATTGGGTGTCTCTCTCCATATACCGATTTCATCTAAATCAGTTCAGCAGAAGCGTAAGGTCGCTTCCTGACTTGTCTGTATGCGTGCAGTAAAACGTACAGGCGGCGTAAACGCAGCGCATTGATTGGTAGATGCCACTGGTTGCCTAGCAACCCTTGCCGATTCCGTGTTTTACTGCAAGCATACCGACAAGTCAAGAAGCGGCCTTAAAAGGTAACAGACAAACAGATTGACATACTTTCGCATTTATAAAGGGTAGTTTTAATCCAGGTCATTATTTAACTACGAAATTACTTCCCCATCATTTAATTGTCTAGGTTGATTGATTAATTGATAGGTTCGAGATAGTTAAACTTAATTTAAATTAACTGTTAACTAGCTATAAACATGCTTGTTAACCAAGTAAAAAGACAATCTTCAAAAATTCAAGATTTACCTATTAAAAACCTTTTGTATCACTAAACTGCACAAATACTAGTATGTAAAAACGTTGCCCACTGCGTCGCCTAAACTAAGATCGCGGTCAAAATGTCCACAGTCGCTTTGCGTTCATTTAAAGGAAGTTCCAGACGACAGCAAGAACGGCACCGCAGCGTTTTCCTGATATAAACAAATTTCATTTCCAATTTGCCCGCGCCGCCGGAAATTGGAAAAACTATCGCTCGACGTTTCATCGGAATAGCCATAATCACCGCGACCGCCGGTTTAATATGTTATTGTCAAGCAATTTCACAAATTTAACACGCTATAAATTCTGTCTGATATGTCCACCCGATTACACGCTTCATTCAGGACGTAAATATCGGTTTCGAAGTTGAATGTGTTAGGTACTTTCATTATTATATCGTGTAATTTTTAGTTCATGGCTTTTCATATTGAACTTTATGGAAAAGAAGTGAAGAGGAAGACTAACCCTCCTACTCCTATTCTGCTCAATAACTAAACTGTGTTTCTATTTCTAATTTTAATTAAAGCATGGCTTCACTATTGTTAAGTTGTATTTCGCCAATGTCAAGTTATTTATAGACACTCCCATGGGCTCATTAGAGAAAATATATGTCCATGTATTTCATACGCGAAGACAACTTTTCGGTAAAAGAGTATTTTCTCTTGTGAACTAAACAGAAACACTGTGCTTCTATCAAGTTTTAAACCTTGCCTTGGAATTATCTGTTACTATGACATTTGAATTTGACAGAATCGAAAACTTTACAGGGCTGGGATTCTACATGATAATAACAATATCGTATTTGACGTGTTTCCGTATTGTCAACGTTTTGATAACTCTTATGTCATTTACAATAATGGCGACTGTGACAAACGATTCTTAAACGTCTCAAACACGATATCGTTTTAACGCACCTGAATAGAGGCCCAGGGCTGAGATTCTACACGGTATCAACGATATCGTCTTTGACGTATTTCCGTATTGTCAACGTTTTGATAACTCTTATATCATTTACAATAATGGCAACCAAGTCATAAACGATTCTAAAACACGTCAAACGCGATATCGTTATAACGCAGTAGAATAAAGGGATAAAGCTAAGTCGGATTCACGTACAAAATAACTTGAGTCTCAAACGGATCCTACTAACCAATGTATTACACTATTTACAATCGCAGTACTTTTACAGTGGTGTTATTTCTTCTCCACCACTTAAACGACGATCGTATTTGTTGCTAACGGTTCCAATAATCCAAAAGTTTTACTAGAAACCCCAATTCTGTGAAGCAGCCTGCCATCCTAGATTTATAAAGAAATTTAAAAACATACGTAAAACCGATAGACTGTGTTCTTATAAGAAGAATGGCTAACGAACTGTTATGCGTCGGTTGTCCTTATAGAACGCAAATGCGCGATCATCGCAAGTTTGCGCGAAGTTTAGTCGCACGAACGCGCGCAATCAAACACACGGTTTTGATAACTGTTATTTACTTGATAGTAAAGGCCACTTATCCATTTATTAACCGCGAAGCAAAAGTGTTCGCATTGTGGTTTTCCGGTGTGGGGATAAGACAACCGGTGAAATTACTAGCATAGAGACATTCCATCTTAGTCCTCAGGGTTGGCAATGCATTTGAGGTCTTAAGATTGCAATCTTAAGATTATAGTCTTGAGAATTGAAATGTCAATGGGTTTCAGATTCCACGTACCATAAGTTCTCGTGTACCTTCTCATTGTAACAAAAAGAAATGGCGGGCTAGTTAAAAACAATACTAAAACACGTCAAACGCAATATCGTTTTTACCCAGTAGAACAGAGGCCCTGTCTATTATGACATAACTATGCAGTTCTTTTTACGCTCAGAGAAAAGGACAGAGCTATACAAAGAGTTAAAAAATAATCCGTAAAAAAGAAATTACGAAGGTAGTGTCAACCCTAGTATACTGTATACCTAAGATACTCAACTGACGTTATTTAATAAGAGTTGACACTACTTTTGGTAATTTCTTGTTTACGGATTATTTTGTAACACATTGTATAACTGCCAAAGCTCTGTCCTTTACGCTCACCGTAGAATGAACTACATGGTTAGGTCATAATAACCCCCCAGGGCCTCTATTCAGGTGCGTTAAAACGATATCGTGTTTGACACGTTTAAGAATCGTTTATGTCACAGTCGCCATTATTGTAAATTACATAAGAGTTACCAAAACGTTGACCATACGGAAACAGGTCAAAAACGATTTCGTTATAACGCAGTTGAATAGAGGCCCAGATCTCAAATAGGTGTCGTATTTGTCATTCAATCGCGCATTTACGTATTAGGATGACGCGTGTTACTTACCTAGTAATTGTGTGCACGTTTACTTTATTTTCGCATAAAAAAAGCACGTCACTCCAGCGTCCTAATGCAGTGCTTCCCTATTTGCACAGATCGCGCGAGCTAAAAAAACAATGATGGACGACCGGCTCGGTACACTACACTTAAGCTAGACAAGTACAGTATTCCCTAATGCAAAAGCTGTTTTATAGACAAATAATACGACATTTCAATCTAACTTGAGAGCTTGAATCGTTAGTAACGTAGCGAATCGCATGTTGACCATTAAATATATGCTATAGCTTTTTAAGTATAGGTAGACGATCATATTTAAAACGGATTGGCTTTAGTCTTAGTTCAAATTAAGGTTGATTGCTGCTGATAATATTTACGGAGTCACTATAATATAAATATATGAATAATAGAGACAATCTCACACAAGTTGACTTAGTTCCAAATTAAGCTCTATATAGCCTTGTATACAAAAATCCATACTATTTTCCGCTACCGGGAATCGATCAAGGGACGGCTAGCTTCGTACTTAGGCAGGGTCCCTGCCAACTAGCTAACTTCGTCGTCACGTTTTGAAATGGGGCTGAAATGGCAGTGGGCCGGTCACATCTGACGCAGAACCCACAAACGTTGGTGTAGACCTCTTCCGGAGTAAACGGCAAACGTAGTGTAGGACGCCCTTCAGCTAGGTGGAGCGATGACGTACGAAAAGTGTCTGGGAGTGGTTAGGAACCAAAAACTCAAAGATCGAGCTCAGTAGTGTGCAATGGGAGAGCCCTAAGTCCAGCAGTGGATCCAATGATTATGGACTGATGATAATAATGATTACAATATTAATGATGATGATGATATTGATAATGATAAAGTTATAAAGATGATTATAATGATAAGCTTGATAATAAACCTAATAATGATAATGTTTATGATAACCCCGTGTGGATGCCGGGTTAGAATAGTGCCACTCCATGTCTTCCCGTGGATGTCGTAAGAGGCGACCAAGGGAATAAGGGTTTGCAGTACTGTTATGCGATGGGCTTGCAACCTGTCACTAATACACTAGTAAACTTTTTGGCCCGATTGTGCAAAATGTGGTTACAGAATTACCAACAAGATTTTTTAGAGTGGTTGGTATTTTTGTAGCTCTGCCTACCCCATTCTGGGAATGAAGGCGTGATGCTATGTATGTATGTATGTAATGATAATGATAAAAATTATAAGCTTAATGGTGATCATCATACTGATAAGGTTGATAATGATCATAATATTGATACTTACGATAATAATAATGATAAGGTTGATAATGATTATAAAAATGACATTAATTAATAATAATTATTATAAGGTTGACGGTGATAATAATAATGGTGATGAGTAAAGTCCTTAGGCCTTATAATGATAAAATGTATTCATTTTGCCAAACGTATTAATTACTTTTAAAACAATTAAATAACCAATATTTTCTGTTGCAGGCGACTCATCGGCAGGCGGTGGACGGCTAGCAGCAGCGTCACCTGCACGGACTGCTCCCGCGCCGCTTTCCACTCCGGTAAGACTACTCAACTACTTATAATTAACATTGATTCAATACAATACAAATACTCTTTATTAAACACCGAAAACAACACGAAACAGTACATTTAAATCATAGGTATACAACAGGCGGTCTTACCGCTACATAGCGATCTCTTCCAGACAACCTTGGATAGAGAAATAACTGAGGACACAAATTCATGGCAGGCGGTGTCAAATAATTCATTCCTGAGAACACTGTCGGAAAACCTACCTGGGGGATTATTATGACCTAACTATGCAGTTAATTTTACGGTGAGCGTAAATAACAGAGCTATATGGCAGTGATATAGCTCTGGTCTTTTCTCTGAGCGTAAACAGAACTGCATAGTTATGTCATAATAACTCCCCCGATCGAGTAAATTTCCAAAAGATACTTTATAAAAAGTCGGAATGCCTAGTCGGAACCTGGCAAACTGTACACAATCAAATCATCCATATACACAAACATACAATCGGTCGTTAAGCAAAAAAACGGCTATAGCGGATGAATTACATGAAAGGGAAGGAAATAATTCCTCTAGTTGTTAGGGTTCCGTGGTCAAACTAGGAACTTTTACGTGCGCCATTGTTTTAATGCACTAAACGAGCTCAAAAGGTTTTGTCTTTTTAGCGTGTATGTGTTATCGAGGATCTAGATCGCCTCGACGTGATGGTCGATCGTGCGATCGTGTGCTCATGCTTACATATTTTTTGACCAATTAATAAAAAAATATGCAGAAGCTCACGATCACATACTTCATCATCATGGCTTTAACTATTAATTACCACTCAGTTACAGAAGGTACAAATCGAAATATAACCTTGTAAGTGATTAAAAATACCTGGACACAAAATTCCATTGTTCGTAACTTTAAAATTTCCGATGACTGAAAAAGGCACGAAGGTGATTAGACAACTAGACATGTCCTTCCCTTGTGTAACCATCATATAAAGGCTACCATATAACGTAGTTCGCATGCTTATATTTCTGTTACACTTTCACGCTTTTTTTGTTTCATCTTTTATATATGAGCACGGTATGAATAATAGTGACTACCACAGACAGACGTGGCAAATACTCAGGGTAAGTTAATAGTTTGACTTCGGCCCCTAACCCAAAAAATGACCACACAAAACTATTGTTAAGACAAGTTTTTCGATGACTGCTACAAAATATGCCAATTAGTTCACCTTATTTAAGCTTTAAATAAAACCAAAAATCTATACTTATTCCATATCCAAAAGACATATGTCCTTGAATCTTTTGAACGGTAAACGCTAGGGGCAATCCATTTTGTGCGTGCGGCCGATCGACCATCACGCGCGACTCACGCATCAATCCGATCGTATTCTCATCTCTTAAAAGCCTCCTCATGTACTCCCCGTCCCGTTTCCCCTCACCGCTCCCGTCATCTGATATTGGGTATAACTCTTCCGCACATGCCATTAGTTGCGTTCAGTGAAGCCTCTCTAAGCAATGTGACTCCAAACGATGTCAGCTAAGTTCGTATTGTGAATTTGATCAAATTGAGTGCTCAGAGTAAGGCTCTAGCTACAGTAGCGATTGTTAGCTATTTAAAAATCTATTTATTATTATACCCTCGGGAACTATGAAAATTTCCAAAATAAGAATAAGTTGTCCAAGGTATAAGCTGTCTTCATTCTACATTTTATCCAAATCCGTCCAGCCGTTGCAGCGTGATAGAGTAACAAACTAACACACACATACAGAAACTTTCACATTTTATAATATTAGTAGGATTACCCTATTATTGTATCCCAGGTAAGCAAAAGCCCCCTTCCTGGGTTTAAATAACTGGCTTAGGAATGCCTGGAAGAGCTCCATGAATCAACCGATTAAGAAAAACCTTCCTCTTGCTCTCAAGCGTACACTTTTCGATATGTATTAAGTGCATTTTCATCATGGTCTATTTTTTAATAAAAACCGCTGAAATAATTAAGATCGTACTTCCAAAAAAAATTGGATATCAAAGGGATATATCAAATCTAAACCCCCCGTGTGGTTGCAGAGTTAGAATAGTGCCATGTCCTCCCGTGGATGTCGTAAGAGGCGACTAAGCGAATAAAGGCTTGCAGTACTATAAGGCTAAAGGGCTTGCAACCAGTCACTAATAAACTGGTAAACATCTTAACCTGATTGTGCAAAATGTGGTTACAGAATTATCAACTTATTTTTTCACAGTTTGTAATTCGTCAATGAATTAAGACGTGATTTTGTGTACGCATTGAGTAATAAAATTGTGTTCAACAATACAACGCTCGATGATTTAATGTGTAAAAGTCTTATTTTTTTTAAATATGATAAAATATGATAATTAAGAACCTACTTCCAAAAACAAATTGGATATTAAAGGAATATATCAAATCTAAACTCCCCGTGTGGTTGCCCGGTTAGAATAGTGCCACTCCATGTCTTCCCGTGGATGTCGTAAGAGGCGACTAAGGGAATAAGGGCTTGTAGTTCTGTTAGGCGATGGGCTTGCAACCTGTCACTAATACACTAGTAAACTTCTTGGCCTGATTGTGCAAAATGTGGTTACAGAATTAAGTATCAAGAAGTTTTTTAGAGTTGTTGGTAATTCTGTAGCTCTGCCTACCCCACTCTGGGAATAAAGGCGTGACTTAATGTATGTATGTATGATAAAATTTATAAATCATTTTGCTTAAAATCATGTATCGATAGGAGGTATAATTACATAGATAAACGATGTCGTGCTAGGTAACAATTATCGATATTCGCTGAAATATAACGTTCTATCCCTATGACATTTTAATGTTTGCTATGAGAAATCCACTACCTGCTGATAACTCAATCTTAAACGGCGACATTGATTATCATCCTAGCTAATAACCCCCTCTGATAAATTAGCTTTCTGTTATGCAGTCAAGTTAGATGCCCTCGTTTCTTTGAATAAAGGTTGAGCTAAAAACAATACCAAAATACGTCAAAGGCAATATCGTTTTAACCCAATATATAAGAGGCCCTCAAAGAATAGCTAGATCGCCTTAGCGTCGTGCGCGCAAACTGGTGTATAACCAAAAAAAAATATTCGTTGTTGTCTCCACTGAATTTTCAATAAAGATTCAGTTCACTTTTTTGCTTTAATAACCAAACACGAACAAACAAAACAACAGGGCTGGGATTCTACAAGGTAATAACGATATTGTTTTTGACCTGTTTCCGTATTGTCAACGTTTTGATAACTCTTATGTCATTTACAATAATGGCGAATGTGACATAAACGATTCTTAAACGTGTCAAACACGATATCGTTTTAACGCACCTGAATAGAGGCCCTGAAGCAAGTTGATAAAAACGTGGTAAGTAACATTAGGAAGGGCGATAGACATTCAACCACACACAGACACCGTGACATTGTTGTAGTATTGACTTTCAACCACCATAGTCAAAGACCGTAACCCTCTTCTTCTTCTTTTTTATTAATGGCGGTCCACCGCAGTGATTTCGCCAATGTCAAGTAGAGTAAAACAGTAAACAGAATAAATCAAAATCAAAAGCCGGACATCTTTCAATCGGCCATCTTCCCTCCCCGAAGGTTACTGGAAGACCCGCCGTAACCCTCAATTGCTTCATAACTTACTACTACGTATTTACCTGTGTGGTTCACATTTAACGTATAAAGATTGAGCTTTAGCTTTACAAATGGATAGTGAATAGAGCGTCGGTCAGTTTTATTACAGTGCTTGCAGCACTGCTCCACCGCGCTGCTCAGCAATTTATGACACTGGATCTCGTGGTTTATAAACGTTGTATTCTGCCAAGATAAAAAGATGTATCAAGGGAGACCAACTTTTTCTTATGGTAATTCTTTCTTATTATAATTCTGGAGACAACATATTTAAAATGGGCTTGTATTTAAAATAAATAAATAAATCACAGGACAATGTCACACAAATTGACCTAGTCCCTAACTAAGCTCTAGGCTTGTACTACGGTACTAGATAACGATAACCTTACTTATATAGAGAAATAAATACTTAAACACATAGAAAACATCAAAGACTCAGGAACAAATACTCTTGCTGATCACACAAATATCTGCCCTTCCCGGGATTTGAACCCAGCTTCGAAGGCAGGGTCACTACCAACTAGGCGAGCGTGTCGTTGTGAATGTTTGGCAGAAAAACCGTTTTTTGGTGAATTGAAATACTTTAAAATCTTGGGGATAGGTGTATTTTTTTGAATCAAATCAGAGATATACTGAAAAAGGGTTTAATCTTAAGTACCCGAAACCGACGTGCATGAATGATGCAATGAATGAATATGGAGGAGGCGAAAGGGATTTGTCGGAATCTTAGCAGGTGGAAAGAAGTATGGTCTCTGCCTAACCCTAGGCGTGATTTAATGAATGTATGTATGTTAAATCGTAGTACACTTTAGTATCTTGTCACTTTCATGCAGTGAGACAATTACAATTTCATAAACGTATTTATGACTTCGACTGTATAAAGAAAAGTTTAATTGATCCATCTGCGTTATCTCCTATTAGTAGGTACAAGTAAAACCTTTATTCCTGATAACAGAGAGTTAAAACTGTTTTATCAATGTATTTGCCGTATAGGCCTAAACTGAAGTAGTGTTGGTAGGACTAGGCATTCGTTACCGTCTTATCCTTTTACCTACAGCCAAGCAGAGTCGCATTGTTGTGTTCCGGTGTGGGGATAAGACCACTGGTGAAATAACCAGCATAGAGAACATTTCATCATGCCAAGGGTTGTCAACTCATTTTTGATCTTAGGACTACAATAGTAGGGAATGCAAATGTCTATGCTTCACAAATCTCACTTTTCATCAGGTGGCATGTGTGCTTGTTCACCTTCCCAGAGATATTAAAAAAGCTAGTATTATGCGATATCCCTTAACTATATCAAACTTGTATCATACCTAATAGATTAGTAGGAAAAGCTCTCATGTTTCAAGAAGAATAAAGACCACTTTTCTATCAAACTATTTGATCAGAAAAGAGGTCGAGAAAGTCAAGGAACGATATATCGTGACCGGCTAAAGCATAAGTAATTAAATTATTTTAATCATATTCCAGTGACAGAGTTTTCAAAAGAAATGTAAAAAGTTAAAGGATTAGTGAAAACAAAATCACGATCGCGTCCTTTGTGTAACGAAAGTTAGTCATACAAACTGTATGGTTAACTTTGGTGACACAAAGGAATCAATTAAGTATTGTTTTAATTAACACCCTCAACTTTGTAAAAAAATAAAAACATCCCTAATGAGCGCAACATGTAATAAAATTTGTATGAGCAGTTTTATCACAATGTGATTGCGTGAACCTCAGAACTGATTAAGTATTTATAATGTCTCCATTTTTTTATTAGCACGTGGAGCCGTCTTAAAGTGGATAATAACTAAAGCCACACGATTTTTTATGTACCATTCATCTAAGCCGATCCCCGTCAAAATCAATAACCCATCAATCGTAACAAGGTCTCCGTCCATTTGGCGTGAAGCGATAAAATGCGATCGTCGTAAATGTCGTCAACGACGTCCCGTCGCGAATGCGTTAACGCCGACGTCCACTTTACGACGTACATGGACGTCACCGCAGGGAAACTGCTGAATAGAAAGTACGTCTGAAACATTATATGTGCGTCATCGAAATTATGAACGGTTGTTAATAAATTTCCTAAGGCAAATCTTAAAAAATCGCCTTATTGTTAAGCTAATTAATAATGTTAAGCTCAATCAATCATTTAATAACTATTGCCAAACTTAAAAACTGGCTAGCGTAGCAATCCTTTCGTTGAGAGCTGATAGTAATGTCCTTAACAACGGGTCAACCGATTTTAAAATAGAAAAATCTAAATATTTATTAAGTAATTTGGCCACAAGATGGCTCTAAGTTAATCTACTAGCGCTTCTGACAAGACCATCATTGCGGAGAAGAAGTGTCGCAAGGAACTCCAGCAGAAGGTAATTTTTTTATCATAACGCACAATAATACTTAAGTAAGTTACATTACAAGGTACTTGATAAAGTAATAAATAATTATTATTCAAAAAAACACTATTAAAATCATTACAACATTAAACTAAAATTAATACTATAGCCTCCTAGCGCCCAGAGGCCTTTTAAAAGGCCTTGTGATAATCTAATTTTAAACATTAATTAGTAAGTACCTATGTACTGATTTCGATTAACAACATTTTTGCCATGGGCGGCAGGAGGATAAGAGAACAACACGACGAGGTCTCTGCGACTAAAGCCATAACTAGAATATTTCACTGAAGAACCTACATTAGTTAATTTAGTTTCTATTTGTGTTCTTGTCCAAATTAATAATCTATTTTCATCATAAAATGTACGACAAAATGGCGTTCCGTACTTTCACAGTTATCTTAAAGGATTTTCATAAAACGTAGTTTAAAACCATCCAGATTAAACTAGCTTTATTCAAACAAAAACCACTTTTAAATCAGTTCATCCTCTTGCCACAGGCAAAAACGCACGCAGATACAGTTATACAGGGGTTGAATGAGATGAAAATGCAATAATATCATATATCATATATAATGACTTTAAAATCGTACGTAACGAAATATGAGACACGAGGTTTTTTCAAAGTAATGACGATATTTTCCCGTCTACAGTTTAAAACGCAACAAAGTTTATTTTGTAGTTGCGCCGTTGAAATTAATAAGCCGGTACTTAATTTTAAAGTAATGCTTTTGAAGTGGAGGTGCTGAGAGCAATTGATCAAAGGAGAATTACATTTAATACTATTCTGTTTTACCGCATGCAGTAAAAGTAACTTTAGTACAGTCAAGGTCATAAATATGTATACACTTTAGTACCTTGTCTATTTAACGTCATGCTTAAACTGCCATATGAAATTGCCACAGCGATTAAAGTGACAAGGTACTAAAGTGTATATATATTTATAACCTTGACTGTACCTCGAGCTTAACTTCTTCTTTTGAGTAAGTAACGTTGACGTACTACATACGTGGAGGTATCAACAGTTAGACTACACACTCAACCGCTACCAACAATTATCGCACAATAAAATTCGAATTTAGACGTTCGCTTGGGTTGCTCTTGTTCGCACTGTTCGCTGGTCAAGTAAAGAATGATCGTAGCCGCAATAGTTTCGCCTCTTATACTCCTAATCCCAGACGGTTCCAAAATGCCTTCTGGAATGGCCAATGAACTTTGACTCGCCGAGGATGATCTAGAGAATTCGTTGCTGGAAAGTTTTACATATTGTGACGCGTTGCTTTCTCATATACATAACATCACACTTTCCCAGAGAGGCAGAGCTACAGAATTTGCACTGCTAGATCAAAACAGTATCAACTCAAAAAAACTGTTAGATTTGTTTCAAGTCCTAACACATTGGTATTAAAGTTGATTTAGAAATACAGTTTTATTTTGAGTTGATGCTGTTTTGATCTAGCAGTGCGAATTAAGTAGGAATGACGCTAAAAAAACTTGTTGAGAATTCTGATACCATATTTTTTACAATCGGGCTAAATTGTTTACCGGTGTATTAGTGATACAAGCCTTTATTTCTCTTAGCCTGGGTTCCTATATTCAAAACGTCTCGTTATAATTTGTCATTTGCTACATACAAAATGTGTAAAATTTTAACGAGACGTCACATTTTAACGATACCTTTTGAATATAGGAAACCAGGGTAATCGTCACTACGGGAAGACATGGAGTGGAGTACTCTAACCCGGCAATCACATGGAGAAACACGGGCGGGCTTTCTCATTTCTAATCGTGTTATCTCTTTCACATGCTTCTTGAATGTTCTTAGCGATAGCTGTATGTGTCTAATCGTGCTACCTTTTTCACACCTAGTGGAAAATTTGCCATATACGTATCATCATTGTGTAATTACTACTCGTTAACAGTTCCCAGACCGCCGTTTTAATCGGTAAATTATTAAATTAGAATAGAATACGAGTAGATTCTCATAGAATTAATTCCATCCCCGTTGCATACAAAGGGTGTTGTTTTATTTTAATTTTTACTAGTCCGAGATAAACCGCTAGCCGCGACCGCGATATCTTTACGCGCGACGTCGTGGTAAAACGCGCCCCGCGGGACCGCCGCGCTTATCGCCACGAAGTTATAGCAAATATGAAATATCCAGAGATTGGCTCAGACTCGCCGTATTGGTTATCGATGTCCGCTGGCGGTAGGCGGTGAAGTTATTCTCCCGCTAAAGCTGCGTTCATGCAGTTTTTAATAACATTTTGTGGAGTTAACAAAGTAATATAATGGTTAAGAAGAGACGTTATAATTGACTTTGAAACGGTGATATTTTAGCCTCCGATTTTTTTTTATGACAACGTGTATATGAGATTTAATTGAATGCATAGGAAAATAATCCTGTCAAGCTACTCCTGCTAATATTTTAAATGCGACAGTTTTTGTGTAACTCTATCACAAATTTGAAATGGAAATAGCGTATACCCTGAATTAAAACTAAGGCTAAATATAAAAGTTCTCGAGGGACTGACGGAATGTATGCGGTAATTAAATACTTATTTAAAAAAAGAAAACCTTTCTGGACTAAATAACTAAAGTTTATATCCATCCAGCCGTCTTCTTTTTATAGCATACGAACTTTTCGTTTTACCTAACCTTAGTAATAGAAATATCTTAAGGACAAGTCTTGAAATTGGGTAGAAATACGCGCAGAAAACTTCCACATCAAAATATTAAAACTTGGCCATGCAAAACTGATTGTCATCCCGAGCCGGCCAGCCGCGCACGCACTGCCCTCCCCCCCTCCCTTAACCCCACCTCCAGATTAAACTTTATCGTATTTACACGAAAACTTCCATCCTGAATTTACTTTGCAAAGTCCTCATCAAATAAAAACATCGAACTTCAGTTAACCGAGTTGCCGACCGATAAAGTAACGAGCGAGTTGAATTTTAATGCAAACTCGTCAGCGATGTTAAATTCGTTAAGCTTAATGTTAATCGAGTTGCCGTACGGCGTGGGCGGTGATTGCGCCGTGTCTTGTCGCGCGAGGCCGCGATATGTCGCTGATGCGTGCAAAATAAGACATCCTGTTGATTTGTGCGGCAATAACGCTGCCCGCAGCCGTCGCGGATATTATCCCTAAACCACATTTATCCACAATTGCTCGCCCAAGCGTCTACAATTTTACAATCCGCTCTAATTTATTACCAATACGTGCTGGAAGAGTCTGTGCTTACTTTAATATTAGAATTGGGTTTAGCTAGGTTATTCTTTAGCATAATCGCTGTGAGGTTCTAGGTGCATCGTTATAATTTGTCTCGTTTTTATTTTTAAAAAAATAATAAAGTGTTTGATTACAATATAGCTTTATCACTATGTAAGCCGAATCATGCGTAATGATCTTGCTATGATCTGGATTGAGTGTTTCCCGTTCGTCCGATCGGTTGACCGATCAATCGGACCAATGAGACTTATTTCCCGATTGTCCGCATAATCGAATCAATGGGAAATCGATTTCCCATTTGTCCGATCATAACAGAAAAATGTAGTCATTTTAAAAAGTACTTGTAATGTATGAAACGGAACGCACTTATGCGTTCTTTGTACCGTGTATGTTGTGCGTGCGTAGATAAACAAACATTCATAATACAATATATATATATATGCTTTTAACTAATTTAAAAAATAAAAAATAAAATAAAAATAAAAATCATTTATTTCAGACCTCATTACTGATCCATATTTATATGTTAGTAACACACTACTTAAAGTACTTAATACCTATTTGTTAGTAACACTACTAAAAGAATATAAAAAGAAATGAAATGAACATGAAAATAAAACGACATCACACACACACATCAAACCGCTCACTTGGTCCTTCCTATGGCAACGCCAACGCAAAACTTCAGGAAAGGGCAGTCTATTCGTTCAGCCAACACCCTCAGGAGACCGTTGCCACTGCCTCGCACACGCTTTAATAAAGAGGCGACTCGCTTCCTCCTAACTGCGTAGAAATCGTCGGTATATCTTTCAGCGAACATACCGGACGCACTACAGTGCCTTGGCAGTTTCATCAGCATCCTGAAGATGTTGTTGTACTGAACCCTCAGTGTGTTATAGGCACGCTGAGTATATGCCACCCACAGACTGCTTGTGTAAAACGATTGACAATAGGCTTTGAAATTAATTTACAAGCTCTGTGAACATTTATTTAGCTGGTTAACAAGCCTCTTAACAATTTTATGTAGAACATCTACCATAAATGTAACTCCAGTAATAGTACCCAAAACCCATTTTTTTCCTGAATACATCCGTACCGTCACCTTCTCTCCCCTTCTACTAATCTACTTGTTTTTTTGCTCTACTACAATCTTAAACCTTATAAGTTTATAACCAAAACAAAATGAACTTTCAACAGCTATAATAAAAGAAAAACTTATTGTGTACAGTCAGCTTCATATAGTTTGTAGCATCCAAAGTAGCCAAACAGTTCGTTACACGTCCTTATTACTACGGTAATAATGATGTGTTACTATGTTTATGGCTACTTTGGATGCTAAAAACTATATGATGCTGACTGTTCCTGTTGGTATTGCACCCTGTCCCTCAATTACCGTAAAAATCCAAACATTCAATTCAAACCGCTCAATTAAAGGAATATCTACGTAACCTTTCATTAGTAATAGGCACTACAACCTACTTCCATTCTTGCGTATACGAAGGTATTCTTACCTATAGGTATTTAATAAAAAAAAAACATTACTCGACATGACTGTACAAAATTGAAAAAGATGGCGTCGGTCAAGAGAAAAATAAATCCCGTTGGACCGATTGTTCGGTCAAACGATCAGACGAACGGGAAACACTCATCTGTTTATAGCAACCCGACAAAGAACAAAAACTAAAACTAAAACTAAAACTAGCACGTGTTTGGTTATATCGGCTCAAACTGATAAAAAAAGTTTGTTCTCATCGATAAGAAGTATAAAACTTTGAAGGGTTTTTTTTTTTAGGTAAATATGAATTATTTATAGTTATTTTCTAGACCCCCCCCTGCCCTGTGTGGTTGCCGGGTTAGAATAGTGCCACTCCATGTCTTCCCGTGGATGTCGTAAGAGGCGACTAAGGCAATAAGGGCTTGCAGTATTGTTAGGCGATGGGCTTGCAACCTGTCACTAATACACTAGTAAACTTCTTGGCCTGATTGTGCAAAATGTGTTTACAGAATTATCAACAAGTTTTTTAGAGTTGTTGGTATTTCTGTAGCTCTGCCTACCCCACTCTGGGAATAAAGGCGTGATTTCTACAGAAGTTAGAGAGTTTAGTCATTTTTGAGTACTTTGAATAATTTCTCCCAATAGGTTGAGATTCGGCAGCTAAAAAAATTACGTGTGTGTTTTTTTAAACTACTCTCTATCATATATCAAAATAAATCAAATCGGAACTGGGCAGTTGGGGGGGGGGGGGGGGGTCTTCAATTAAACTTTTTATTTGAAATATAACATAATATTTTATTGAGATGATTGCTTATTTATATAAAACATACTTACGTCTTAGGTGAAAACAAAAAGAGGAAGATACGAGACAGGTGCGCGAGCGTGAGCATCTAAATATAGGTGCTGAGCGCCTAATTTAAGTCAGGGCCTCTATTCTACTCCGTTATAACAATATCGCGTTTGACCTGTTTAAGAATCGTTTGTCACAGTCGTCATTATTATTAAAACGTTTACAACACGGAAATATGTCAAATACGATATCGTTATTACCGTGTAGAATCCCAGCCCAGTTGTCCAGCCGTCACTGATCTGTCAACATGTGCCATGTCGTGCGAATAAAAGTAAAAAACATGCCGCATTTCGCGTTTTTAATATGCTTTACCAGATAATAATGGGAGACACTTACCCACACGATATTAGTCCATCAATTTATCTCTATTGCTCCTTAGTGCATGTTTACACCTGTGTGTGGGTTAGCGAATGTAGATGTCGCGGCACGCATTATGTCAGTTTCTTGTACGGCGACAGCTAACATGTTTTCCCCATTTGCTTTAGTCTAAGATTTATGTACGTCACGAGGTTCTGTCTAAGTCTGTATTATGACAGTCATGTCATCTCTATAGAAATACTCCGTGTTCCTATTTTAAACATCGGGCCACGGGGACCTTCACAGTACCTTCCCTTGTAAGTGGCCTGACAATCACTTCAATAGAAAAGAGTCGCGTTGCTCGTCGACTAAAACGCCGAAAAACTCGTCGATTCACGCTACGGAATACGTACGTTTCAGCGCGATCACGTGGTTTCCATCCATTAAAACATATTAGTTTTGCTTAGCACTATTTGCGTACGTGTAGACACGTAGGGCTAATAAATACCGGCTTTAACGAGGCGTGGCGCGGGCGCTGACAGCTCGTGTAAACAGCAAGTGTCGGCGACAAGTCGGATCACCGCACGTCACGGCCACGGAGCGTTACGCCCCGCGGCGTGCCCACGTCCGATGACTTGCGTCTTTAGGGAAACTATAGTAGAAATCTCTCCACGAAATGTACTTGGGAGCAAAGAAATCGAGCTACTTAGTACTGAATTTCCATAGAAAGAGGCTTGTACATGCCTACGCGCGGAAAGTAAGGGAATGCCTGACGAGGTGGTTAGCAGGCCGAGCAATGGCGAGGCCTGCTAAAATACGAGTCAGGCAAACTCATTTTCCGCCGAGGCATTTATAATGCTTTTCTCAATAAATGCGAGGAAATACTAATGCATAGGTTATTAGAAAAGTTGTAAAAAAATAATCAACATATTGAGAGAGAATCTCCTTTTGAAAACTACAAGACAGTATTGAAAAATTACAATGACTCGCCGCCCGTTGCCGCACCGCGCGCCGCCCCAGCGCCGCCACCTTTTATTAAATTGGGTGTATGGGATATTTTCATGGTCAATTTGATTTGACAAACAATAGAGATCATTTTTAAAAATAATTTGGACATAGACGGAAAGTGTTCATGTGGTTTTTTTACTCCTAGCAGTAAAATGAGGCACTTTCCGTCCTTGTGTTTCAATCGGAAAACGGTTCTTCCCGAGCATGTTTAAATAACCACACAATTTGACGTAGCACGATATTGCGGCGAAAGACGCAAAATAAAGTAGGTTCGGTTTCGGGGTTTGAAAAAGCTAAAATTGCGAAAAGTTTTTCACTGTCTGTGTAAAATGAACAAAATATAATGATTATCAACTTTAAATAAATAAGCAAAAGTGTTAAAGGCTCAGTTTCATTGGTTGTTAGCCCGCATGCAATTACCCTTTCAGACGCAGCTAAGTATCAAGTGGCAGATAATAATAAATTTTCGTAATTAACTGATTATAGAACATAATTATATTCATCCATTTTTAGATTACTTTCATTTGTTTTTGATCACTAAATAAAATCCATTTTCAAATGAAGACAACCCGCACGATCGTATTGCACGGGTTTATATTCACGTTATTAAGTCGGTAACTATAGCAACGAGCAATGCAACGCTACAGGGATAAATCCCAATTTAACTGAGCCTTTAGTATGGCTAATTACACATATTCCTTTAAAGTTTCATTTTACATTATAAAAAATATAAGCGAAAGAAAGCAAAAGAAACGAAACGAAGTAGCGAAAGAGCTTTGTCAGGATCATAGCAGGTGGAAAGAAGTGGTCTCTGCCTACCCCTCAGGGAAACAGGCGTGATTTATGTATGTATGTATGTAAAAAAATATGGTGTTAGAATCATATTTTGGATGTTTTTACATAAAACCAGGTCTATGTTAAATTATTCACCAATTTCATAACGGTTTTACGTATTCAAACTGAAACATTTAAATTGCATTTTCTTTTTAAAAAAATCCGTTTAAAATACATTTTATTTGATTACGTCTCTTTTATGCCACTTTTATATGAACATAAATAAAAAAACGATTGAAAGACATGTTTGACGTTATTTTTGTTTATTCTCTAATAGCCAAATACTAGACAAAGGAAGGGTTAGCAAAGTTTACCCTCCAAACAAACCGAATAAACACATTCGCTAAACTAAGGTCAAAAACCTTGGTAACTAGTTAGCAGTAAATCCATTCATTGTCTAATTAAGTGCATTAAATCGCAACGTGGTGTCGCACCGGGGCGCGTTTTAATTAAGTCGCACGTTAGTTTTATCAGCGTTCTTTTGTCGCATCACCTGTCAAGCGTTGTCGCAGCGGTTGAATTAGTTTTAATTTTACGTTATCTGTGGAACAATGGCGCCTAATTCTGCGAGATGCGACGCGATAGGCGACCACGATGGACGCTATCCTGCGTCCAGGGGACCCATTATAATAAATTATAAACGCAATCTTAGTTAAGACTAGTTAATTAGTTCCCACACTGATTGCTTCCGGATAGCTATAATTTGTAGTTAGGCCCACAATGAGCCTGCTGATTACACAGGACGGTTAATAACTAGATTTGAATATTGTGTACAAAGCAGGCAATACGCTTTAGGTCTGCGATTTTCGCCTTTACTAAATTTCTAATAACAGTTTTCTATTGCGGCGTGTGAAAACTACATTAATCCTAAGTGTAAATTCATATTGCGTAGCCGGTCCCTGATTCTGTTTCAAATAAAGATTTGCTACGTATTTTTAGATAGTCTATTTAGTAAATAATAAAAAGACGTAATATCCTCCACTAACTTTGTATTTATATGCCTTTTTCATGCTTTTAAATGAGTGCACAAGCTAAATGAAACACCAACTTAAAAACTTACTTAACCAATATTAAAATTACTTACACAATACAATGTGTAGTTGAATATGAAAGCCTAAGTTAATTACAGTCAATATTGACCGATGTCTTTTTTACAGGCATGCAATGGTCCCGGAGCATCGTGGACATGGGGCGCGCGGCCTCGCGAGCTGGCCGTCGGCGCGACAAGCGTGACGAGTTCGACAAGTACGACCAGCGTGCCCGGCGGCGCAACCCTCGGTCGCAGCGCCTCGGCAACCCTGCGCGCCACAACCGACCTTAACGTCGACGCCATCAAGGAAAAACTCCTCGACCATCGAATCCCAGAGTCCTGCGTCTAGTCTTATTAAATCTAATCTAACTAGGTCAATCCAGCGCCCGCCGCCGCCACGCCCCGTCCAATCATATCCAAAAACATATCGGTAAGCTCGCGTATTATATAACAATTCCATTTTATTGTACATAATCTTTAGAAACGAAAAGCCTCGGAGCTCTTTGTCGAGTGGAGCGCTTGAATTTCGCGAGCTTAGTCAACACACGCTGCAATCAATTTGAGTGGTGAGGTAACAAAAATTCCGTTTATGAGAGTAACAAAACAAGAAATACTCTTAAGTTGAAAGCCCGGGCGCGGCTCGGAGCGGGGCATGGGAACGACACAATTTTAATTTGTCGGTCAACATTAGGCGGCGGCGGCGCGCGACGCTGTACATTCTCGCGCCGAGTATCGTTGTAAATGTTGTAGGTAGTAACTCCGTCTTCGGTTTCCCACCAAGACTTTTCTATGCATTCCTTTAGCCGCTCGGATTATCCAAGTTAAATTTCTCTTGTTCTCGGTTCAAATTATACCAATGAATAGAGGCGCGGTCCAAAAGGCCGAACCAAATATATATATTACTGTGTATCTTGTGACATCTCCTCGGGGACTATCTGGCAAATTAACCTGTCACGTTCCGCAAATTGGATATTCCGTGCGTGTTTTTCCAAAATCGAAGACTATAAAGTATTGAATTACGTTTTATCGAACGAAACTTGTACATAGTAGTCGGTAAGTGACTGAATCTTTGCCACTTTTTTACATGTCTACGGATCTTGCTGCCTGTCGGCTGCCGGTTAGTGTCATTAGCAGATGTCGGGTATTTGGATTTGGATTTCCCTAATCTTCGCTATTTTTGACTAGGTACTTTAACAGATTCCCAAATAACCAGCTTCAGAAAATTAGGTAAGATGATCAAAAATACCTCGATTTAAATGTTAAGGTTTGGGATTCCAGTAGGTATTTCGCGACACTAAGCGAAATAAAATGCCGTAGTAAAATCCAAAGATTTATTAATCGCACAAACTCCTTATTACAATTTTTAAAGTCACCTCTTGGATCTAACAGTCTCTTATAAACGAAAATGTGTTTCTTTGTGGATAAAATAAAATGCGGAATCATTTTGAATGAAAACAAGCCGCAATACGATTTATCATGAATAAAATCCACAAATTTTACTCTAACACTAATCCTTAATGAAAGTAAATACGAATCCAAGTATCCGAACTTTGGTCATTAGTTTAATGGAATCATCGTTATCTGTATAAATATCATACATTTTATGTAAATAAAATTTGTACTTGTGTCTTGAGGTTTTACAGTTGGCTTGAAACGTCGTGTTCATTGTACAGTTACACTAGTACCGACGATTTGACGACTATTTCTATGTCCAAAGAATTATATGTAATGTATGGGTTGATGGTATGTGTGGTGCTTGTAGGCACGCAATTTTTAATTGTCGCTCGAACATAAAGTAAACACAAACATGTTTTTTTTCCTATTGTAACCAGATTAGCAGAGCGTGTGTTTAAAATCATTTTTTATTGGCAGATGGTAAAAGAATAATGGATATTACAAGCAAGTTTGTAGTTTTGCGCTGACCACTGTTAATTTGTGTAGGTATGTCCTTTCAGGTCCATTTAAAGAAAATTGGTAATCAGTGAAACTAGACTCGTGAAAAGGACAATACTTACTTGTTTATACTAGAAGCTTACTCAATAAAAACCTTAAGTATTATTGCAGTCGTTGAGCAAACAACCTCTTTCCCCCAATCCGAATCAATACAAAAACACTAAACAATGCGTGATGTTTCTCAAACCTATGAGTATGTTCGAACGAAAATTAAAATTCACAAATTCGGAGAAGCGTTACTAAAATGAAACATATCTTTATAAAAAACGCAACGTATCATGAGAATATCAGTCGATGTAATACAGAGGTTTTATTGTACCGTGGACAGTCTGGCTGTTGTCGCGCGGTTGCTCTGCTTGTGTCGTGCGGCTGCGGCGCGTTTGTCGTGCGTCCGCAGCGCGTTTGTCGTGCGTGAAACGGTCACGACAAGTCGGGCGGTCGCCGCGACCGACATAGATAAATGATTGTTAGGTAATTTTAATTTATAAGTAAGAGGAGATTTGTTATTATAATGTTTAAAACAGCTCGAAGAGTTCGCCCTACTGTTGACTTATTTATTTTGGACGAGATTAAAGGTTGTCTTGGAAGTACACCCAGTTTTTCATTGTTTCCATGAATCAATAAATACATACAATGTTCTTTTTAGATTTTTTCCTTGTTATAAGTCAAGAATAAATGTTTTGTCTATCTTTGAACATTTCCGTCGTTATTAAAAAATCCACATTAGGTAATAACTTAAGTACCTATAAATATAATAAAAATACAATCGGTACGATTAAGCCAAAACATTATCAATGAATGAATGATTAAAGGTATATAGAAAAGTATTGGAAGCGACATCGAAAATATTCATTACAAATATGCATTTGAATAAGTTTTAGGGTTACGTAGTGAAACTAGGCACTCTTATACACCCGCAATATCACCCTGTAGGTATGTAACAGACACAGTCCAAAAACGAGATTAATTATTGTTCATAATGATATTTGTAAAGTACCGCAAAAATATTATTTGGAATTACTGTGACATGGACGTAAAGATCGCATTTATGCGGTTCCTAGACTATGGAAGCGGAACTCTAACAATGTTTTAGATATAACTCGGGTCGGGTCGGCTTCGCAAATTAGATTTATTGCAAAATATAGTTTTTTCTGCCTACGTAAGAACATAATTAGTTTTATAAACATATTGGCGTCACGTTGGCCTGGTTGTTAGTGTCCCTGCCTACGAAGCTAGCGGTCCCGGCCTCAAATCCCGGTAAGGGCATACATTTAATTTTGAGTGGTGATCACGAGTATTTGTTCCTGAGTCTTGGATGTTTTCTATCTATTTAAGTATGTATCTAAATAAAATTCTCGTGTCATAGTGTTAGTAGCCATACTCCTCTGAAACGGCTTGACCGATTCTTATGACATGGTAGAAAAAAAAATGCAGTGGGGCGAAGCCGCTGGCGGGTCGCTAGTTTCTATATATAAGTATGTTTATCGTTGTCTTTTACACATAGTATAATTCAAGAGCTTAGTTTGGGACTAGGTCAATTTGTGTGACATTGTCCTCGTATATTTATTTATATAAACCTTCCGTTTGAGAGGGCCCCGAGCGTCCAGTGGCGCCGTCATAACTTTTACTGTGTTCTCTAATAAACTAAAGTACTATCTTAAAATCTAAGAGCGCTTTACTGTTGTACAAATGAATACACAAGTTTTAGAGGATATGACATAACTTAATAACAATTGAACTATGAGTGAGCAACTTAACGGGAATAAGTGGCCACCTTTTTGCACAAAAGTAAAGCTCTCTTAGATTTCAAGATAATATTAATACTTTAGTTCATTATTGACGACACGGTGGCCTAGTTGGGAGTGACACGCCTCCGAAGGCAGCGGTCCTGGTTTCAAATCTCGGTAAAGGCAGATATTTGTGTGATGACTGATGAGCGTGAATATTAAATTTGTTCCTGAGTTTTTAATGTATTTCTCTATTTAAGTATGTTTGTCGTTGTCTAGTACCCATAGTACTTAGGTACAAGCCTAGAGCTTAGTTTGGGACTAGGTCAATTGGTTTGAGATTGTCCCCTGATATTTATTTGTTTATTTATTATTAGAAATAACAAAAAAAGTAGTGAAGGCGCCACTGGATGCTCGGCGCCCTCTAAAATCTAACTGATGGTGAAAACTGCATCAAAATCCTTTTCATAGTGTAGAAACAGGCGGATAGACACTTAAAGCGACCTTGTTTATGCTATGTAGACATAAAAACAAGGAAAATTAAATGTATCTGGGTTCGTGGTCAAACAGAACGAGAAGGAGCGAGAAGGAACGGGAAGGCGGGCGCAGGGCGTATTAATCTAATAAAGTCAACAACAAACATTATATCATGGTGGGTAAAGTGCTTTAACGTATTAAAGTGCACTCTGGAACGTATTAAACAACACACATCTACTACCGGAAAGCTAGTCGTTTTAAGTAAGCTTATTGATACACAAGCTTCTTCGTTCGCGTGGACCATTTATGGATTGATATTTTTTTGGACTAAAGGTAGATTTACCGTTAGTTCAGGGAATTTTCTATCTTCACTCCAAATTTAATTAAAATCTGTTCAGTAGTTTTAGCATGAAAGAGTTACAAACAATTGTTTTTTACTTAATCTCTTTTCTTAATTGGTTCTTACAATAATTGTGAGAAGCAATTAAGAAAAGAGATTGAGTATTATTGGTTTTTTTTTTTCTTACATTAGAATTTCAAAACGTCAAAATATGCAAAAAGAAATTGATTAACTTCTAAGTTAGTAAATTTCTAACGTACTCTAAGTACGTTTGTTAAGTAAGTATAAAGAGTGCATATTAAAATTTATTCCAACCATTACCACAAAAAACGTCTGACCTTTAATAATCCACAAGATTTTCGTACTAACTTAGATTTTAAAACGATGTTGAGTTAAAAGTGACACCTCAATATCGATTAGTTTTGTAAAATCATTTTTTTAATATTAAATTATGACATCTACGTATAACGAGTACTTATAGCGACATAGAACTAGGACAAATAGTAACCAGTAGCGACACCTATTAACATTTTCCGGTAATCTTAGAGCTGCGACGCTGAGCAAGCAGCTACCAACAACACGTCGGTTAATGTAGGACTCTACTAGATGGCGCTAGTATCTGCTTAGTATTGAGTATTACTGGTACTAGTCCTAAACTTCTAAATAAACAATTCTAACATAAAGAAGTGAAAATCAATAGGAGCATCTTTGTCTTTCTATATTACTTACTATATTCCATTTTCACAAACCAATAGCATAATAATATTAAAATATTCATATTCAATGATAAAGCACCTGGGACGGATGACCGATGGGAGCTCGAGTGTCGACACGTAACAAATGCTGACATTAGCAGCATCATTCTTCTTCGTGTTGCCAACCTATGGTTTCCCAATTGTTATTTATTTGCGACACAAGTCGGGTTATGTGACACTTTAGCTAATAAACTATGGTGTCAGTGTCTGTTACAGTACTGGTAAGTGGGATCGAAAACCCATACATTGACTTTTGCGACCCAAGACCACAATGTCAAGACTGCGACTGTGACTTTATGCAGTAAAATCATTGGCTCTTACATTGAATGTGGCCGTTATGAATTCAATGAACACACTGTTAAGTAAATAAGCGTTATCAAAACTTTGACGATACTAAAACACGTCAAAAGCTATATCGTTTTTACCGTGTAGAAACTTAGCCCTGCTATTACAAATAGCAATATGCCGTCCAGAGGTAGATAGGCAAAATAGAATAGATTTTGAGGACAATACACTTATAATGATCAGTACCATTTGTTGTTTGTATAGCTTCTACCAGCAAACGAGTCTCTACAGCGAGCGTTATTGAAGAATCTAGTCTAGACAGAAGACAAACTTAAATTAGCACGAATAGCAAAAATTTGGACATTCACTAAAGTAATTTTAAACTTTTAATAGACACGGGGTCAACCTGCCCAAACTAGACGTGGGTGAATCTTACGAGGTTAAATTGAACAATCATTTTGTGTAAAAACATTTTTATTTTTCATTATGTTTCCCATTGTAGTGTGAAAAGGGATAGTAGATAGTTTGCTACTTGTGGCAAATAGACCAGAGCCCCTAGCCAAGATTCATTCGCTAACTAGCGATTCGATTCGTTTGGTTTTAAACCAATCGCAACACTGATAGATCACGTAACTTTTCGAATGACGTGATCTACCAGTGACGCGATTGGTTTAAAAACAAAACGAATCGAATCGCTACTTAGCGAGTGCATCTTGGTTAGGGCCTCTGGGGCCTTATTTTACGATTCTACATTGAAAGTCTAAAGTGAAATTTTAACTAATGGCTGTCTCTCATGTTACTTTAGGTGTATTTCCTCAATGTCGAGTTATTTATAGACACTCCCATGGACTTATTAGATAAATAAGTCCATAGATATCACACGCGAGGACGATTGTTCGGTAAAAGAGTATTTTTGTCTTGTGGACTAAATAGAAGCACATGAGATTATAGGTGAAAAACTTAAGTTAAGGACCTGTTGTAGGTAAGTGTAACACATCTGTGGGGCTAGGTGTATTCGACACTCGCTAGCAATTATGTTTCGATTGAAAAATATATGGAATTGACGTAAGTGTCGCGTTACTATCTCGGTGGCTTACGTCAATTCCATACATATATCAATCGAAAAATAATCGCTAACGATTTTCGAATGCAAGTTGTCTAGCACCACTGTATAGATCGACATTCTTTATTTGAAATTTGACGTAAGCTCCATATTATTTTTGTACACAACTACACGAGCACGAGCTTCTGTCGAGTCATATTCATGTTGTATATGTATTGTGTCAAATATCGTCAATAAAATTATTTCTATTCTATTCTTCTTTCTATTCTATTGTTTCTAATTTTATTGTCAACGTTATGACAGCTCTTAAAAACTTGACTAGACGGCTGAGTTAAAAAATATAGATAGCAATGGGTGTTAAAGCAAAGTACAACAGCAGCATTGCAATTCTGATCGGAATAACTCCGTGCGTGACTTTTGCCTTACCTCCTTGGTGCGGTAAGTAAGGTATTTTTTAGAATTCCGTAGCCAAATGGCAAAAAACGGAACCCTTATAGATTCGTCATGTCTGTCTGTCTGTCTGTCCATAATATGTCACAGCCACTTTTTTCCGGAACTATAAGAAGTATACCTACTGTTGAAACTTAGAAAGTTGATGTATTATATGAACCGCATGAATTTTTTTACAAAAAAATATAAAAAAAACAATAAATTTTGGGGTTCCCCATACTTAGAACTTAAACTCAAATGTATTTTTCATCAAACCCATACGTGTGAGGTATTTATAGATAGGTCTGGTAAAATGATTATTGAGGTTTCTAATATAATATTTTTCAAAACTAAATAGTTTGCGCGAGAGACACTTCCAAAGTGGTAAAATGTGTCCCCTCCCCTCCCCCCCCCAAGAATGATAAAACTAAACAAAAATATATTATGTACCATGCAAGCTTCCACGAAAAATTGGTTTGAACGAGATCTAGAAAGTAGTTTTTTTTTAATACGTCATATATGTATATTCTTGCTGCTACGGAACCCTTCATATGCGATTCCGACTCGCACTTGACCGCTTTTTTTCTAAACCGTTTTGTGTTTTCTTTACGTCTCTATATGGCATAACGTTTGCAATCCTACTTTCACCTCCCATAACTTAGTTAGTCGTAATAGGTACCTAATCAATTTTCCTAATGATGACGTGACACACTCGTAGGTAATGTTAATCGAACTAACAATTAATAAAGTAGGGTATAACAATTAACACAATTTAGCATTTTTTTTATATTTTTTTGGCGTCATAGATTATACTTCCGAGTTGGTCCCATTGTCACCAAATCTGAATCTGATGAGAGGATCAGTGAGGAATTGAGGGAACTATCGTAGCGATATATGTAGCGATTTTAATATTTTTAGTAACAAGTCTAGCATTTGCATTCAGAAAGTATCACTTGGGGAAGTAGAACTGATGATGAAGACCACAGATGGCCATCGGAACTCCTCAACGGTACCTATTTCAAGAGTAGCGATCAGATATCAGTTGAGAGACTACAACGAAGAATAATTACTTGTTGAAATATGACTATGACTTTCCGGCGGCGTTGCATGCTGAACTTAAAGTTTCATATCAACTAATAAGTGTGACTACGGATCAGCGAATTATGAGCACTAAAAAGTATAAAATAAATGTTTTAAAAACAAAAAAACCGCCTTCAAAAAAGCAAAAAATAACTTCTATTAAAATTGTAGGCACCTAATAGGTTAGTCCAACTGAATTCGGTGATCACAATATTTTCACCAAAAAAGCCGACTTCAATACAACAACAATTTTAAAAGAAGTTATTGTTTGCGTTTTTGAAGGCAGTTTTTCCGTTTACAGAGTTGCGGTGCAGCGGAGATGTCATAATACGCACAAACACCAACAATGGCAAAGTAGGATGTTGTTTATGACAATGCGGGGCGTGAATCGGCGCGTTGTGCGGGGCGTTGAGAGTGGCGGGTTCCGCCGCAGGTAACGCTATATTTGAAGCAACCGCGTGTAAAACCGCTTCTCCTGAAACGATGTTATACAACGCCATAATTATGTTTAAATTTAGTGCAGACCGCGCCATCTAACGCTAAGCGCAACTCCACGCGGCTCCATAAACAAGCCCTTAAGCGATATAAGTATACTGACACAGTACTTCAACGTTAGCTCGAGTATCTCTGAAGCGAGTGCCGAGTATTTGCATGTTCCATTTGTACTTGTTAAATATTTATTTAGTTCTTCAATAACATTGACGTGGACTAAACTTAATGATCAAATTGTCACTGTTTTATCAAGTTCATAAGTTGCTTAAGAGGACTGTGAAGCAGAATAATTGCATAGAAAATGCGATAGTGTTTTCCTCTCCTTAAACGTTGTCAGTTTTTTTTTATTTTTAAATATGTTGTTTGTAATGTTGTGTGTGACGACACGTTGGTCTAGTTGGGAGTGACCCTGCCTCCGAAGCCAACGGTCCTGGGTTCAAATCCCGGTAAAGGCAGATATTTGTGCGATGTGCGCAAATATTTGTTTTAAGTCTTGGATGTATTCTATGTATTTAAGTATTTATTTCTCTATATAAGTATTCTTATCGTTGTCTAGTACCCATAGTACAAGCCTAGAGCTTTGTTTGGGACTAGGTCAATGTGTGTAAGATTGTCCCCTGATATTTATATTTAAATTTATTTATTTGTTTTATTATGAAAAGCTAGGTCCGTAAGTTTTCTTTTCCAAGGAAATATTTATTGGAAGATAAAAAATAAAAAAAATGATTGGATATAAGAGAGATGTAGAGATGTTGTCAAGATCTGATGATGGGATCTTGCAGAAATCGAGGGAACTCCTTGAATTTTATAGGAATACTAGCGACCTGCCAGCGGCTTCGCCCACTGCAATATTTTTTTTTGCACTTAGGGGTATGAAAAATAG
Organism: Acleris holmiana; assembly: GCA_949316455.1. NCBI lineage: Eukaryota > Metazoa > Arthropoda > Insecta > Lepidoptera > Tortricidae > Acleris > Acleris holmiana. The sequence continues at coordinate 23,486,156 of OX438763.1, read as the reverse complement.
ATGTTGGCCGATTCTCAGACCTACCCGATGTACACACAAAATTTTATTAAAATATTAAAGCCGTTTCAGAGGAGTTCAATAACGTACACCGTGACACGAGAATTTTATATATTAGAAGTATACGTGGATGACATAACAGTATTAATATGATCACTAAAAAGTATTAAATAAATTAAATGTTTTAGAAAACATAAAACCGTCTTCATAAAGTATGACATAACTTCTTTTATCAAAATGATAGCTAATAGGTCAGTCCAACTGAAGTCGGCGTCCCACTATATTTTTAACCAAAAGCCGAGTTCAGTTAGACTGACCGACTGAGGTTTAGCTATCATTTTAAAAGAAGTTACTTTTTGCTTTTTGACGACGGTTTCAAGTTTTAACATTTATTGGAGCAGACTCTTCAATTTCTGGACAATTATTGAAAAAACATGCCGATTTGATTTATTTTCTCAATTTCAGTTTGTGAATAGTTCACGGTTTCAGAAAAAATGCCATTTTGGCAAATTAATATTTTGGCACTTTATCACACATGAAATTCTTGCATATTAAGTTCCGTCAAACGATTTTAGGAGTGGTAGGACCCTGTGCAGCGTCCGTCCAGATCGCTACCACCATCTTATCTATTAACCACCCGCCAAGCGACAGTGCTCGCATTGTTGTGTTCCGGTGTGGGGATAAGACAACCGGTGAAATTACTAGCATAGAGGCATTCCGTCTTAGTCCTCAGGGTTGGCAATTTATTTGAGGTCTTAGGTCTCAGCTCCACTTATAATCAGGTGGCCTGAGTGCTCGAGTGCCTTCTCCTTAACATAAAAAAAAAGATAGAGAACCGTTTTTTTGGGCAGTCGTGTAAAAATAGGACTACGTTTAGGAGAAAGAGGTTTATCATTTTCATCATCCTCACATAAAATCGAGCTAAGAACCATTCAGATTAAACTAGTTCTCTTTTAAAACTGCGTTCGAATCGATCTATCCGTGTGGGATTTACCATGCCACGGACAGACACACATATATAAATTACTACATGTTAAACTTATTATACCACTCTTTGTACGTCAGTGGTTAAAAAGACGACTGTAGTCTAACCCCCTTAGGTACTTATAAACGAGGCGTAGCTTATGCCATGCTTTGTCCAATTGTCCATATCTGTAATTGTGACATTTGCATCTGACAGAAAGTGACAAAGCATAGCATAAGCCAAATAAATTCAACAACAGAATAGTTTTGCATAATAACTACATCATATTAAAAAAACTTGGATTTCGGACTTGATTAAGAATGTGTTAAAAGTTATTGCCCGGAACTTTTGTATGGATTTTTTTTACAGATACGCGATTAAGCGTCAGTTCATATAATTGATATTAAGAGTAATCAGCTGTTGTGAAGTTGAGGTTACCATCTATTAAATAGATATCTTATTACATACATACATAACATCACGCCTTCATTCCCAGAGTGGAGTAGGTAGAGCTACAGAAATACCAATACCTCTAAAAAAAATTGTTGATAATTTTGAAACCACATTGGGCACAAGTAGGCTAAGATATTCACCAGTGTATCAGTGACAGGTTGCAAGCCCATCGCCTAACAGTACTGCAGGCCCTTATTCCCTTAGTCGCCCTTACAACATCCACGGGAAGATATGGAGTGGCTCTATTCTAACCCGGCAACCACATATCTAATTAATAAGTCTAAAGAAACTCTTATAGAAATCGAGCCATCCGTACAGCCATACAAAGCAAGAAACCAACATACATTGTACATGAAGGACAAAAAAGAGTAAAAATAAAAACACGTATAGTTGGGTTTTAATTTACTGACACTTCTAATCTGTGTCTACATTTTGTATCATTGGCGAACACGATCATGCGCATCATATCGAGCACGCATATCCTAAGTATGGAAAAAATGTGTGTCATAAACATACATCGGGGTTTTCGGTGCGGGAATGATTTGAGAAAGAGTAGAGATAAAAAGTTAGCCAATCTGAGAAAAATCATATTATGCCTAATGAATAACTACCTCTTTGCGAATTGTATACATACACACTATGATACAATTTTATTTTAACTCATGTAAGAGATACTTTAGCTTTACTACATAACCTTACAAGATAATAATAAAATTAACATTAATTAATTACTTGCAGTAAATTTAGCAGGTGGCTCAATTTTCAAAATAAACTATTAATATTTTTTCTATATTTGGAACAGTTAATCTGCGGCGTCTTGCTGTAAATATCCATTTCATCGAACTGAATGATCTTTCCACGTCGACAGTTGTAATAGGTGCATATTTAAATTTTCTGAAGGAATCAATTGTAGCCCGATTAGCTTGCGATTGAAGTTCTATTTCTTTGCCGTTTCACAATTCATTTATAATTTTTAGTGTGCTATAGCCAGAATTTTTCTTCAACACCAACTTCAGTTTATTAAAAAACTTTTTTTCCTTTTGCGCTGAAGTTTAATTTGGAAATTTCTTTATAGGTTTTATGAACTATTTTTAAACTATCGCTACTTTTGTCCTGTAGTTTTTTGATAGCATTTGGGATAGTCATTAAATAATTTGCTATAAAATATAAGTCGCTTCTTATATTTGTATCACCGAAAGCTCTTTTTGCTTCTATAATACTCTGGCCTTTGGAGCAGCTGAATGTATTTAGAACACGTTTTATGTTATTCAATTAATTATTCATGACGTAGAAACCTACTAGAGTACATTCTGTTTTTCAAGTCAATATCTAATCTTTGATGGGTCATTCTTCTTTTTTACCGACAATTGCCTGTCCTTATTTTACCATACGTTATCAGTTAGAGTATTGATTATTAATGTTTTAGTGTTTGAATATACGTCCAAACATTTATTCATCTATAAGTACTAAATAATATTTCACTTTCTCTATCCAGTTTTTTTTTATATGTTTATTTTTCATAGATTTGCGTGACAGAGTGGTAATACAAAATTTAGTCTCCTCTGAAAACGGTCACTCTGTCACAGTATATTCTGAAAAACCACCATAAAGAAAAAAACATTATCGCCGCCGAAATAATAATTAATTAGTTCAAATAAAAATTCACGCAACGTATTTTAAAATCAAAAATTAAAACCATAATTATCAATAGTTAAAAAACGCAAAATATAGAAAAATGACGATGTATTGTCGGTAAAAAAGTAGAACGACCCTAATGTCAAACGTTCCCGCTCCGAAAACCCCGATGTATGATCATAAAGACGTATTGCATTATCGCGATCTTTTTGTGTCCACACTAACGATTATAATACGATACGAAAAATTATATAAATGTGGATGAAGCTTTGGTAGCGTAATTGAAAGATCAACTTCAACAGCTCCCGACAGGTCCGCGCTTCCAGTAGGTCACGATAATAACTTTCCCAACCGGCTACTTCAAACTATTAAATAGGAATCTCCGGAAACTCCGTCTCTTGCACTCCAGCTATGAAAAGCAATGGTGGGAAAGGGACAAAACTAACGTAAGTTTAGGACTTTGAGTTTGGGAGTAGCCTGGGGAGTGTCGACACAATGCGCTCGGAGTTTCTAGAACTCCTCTCGCCTGCAGCCTATTGTTGCATCTGCAAACTTGTCCACTCTTGTCTGATCACGAACAGATTGCAGTAAACAGAGGGGGAATCATCGGTAATACTGGAAAACTCCATAACTAACCTATTTAATGAGGAGCCAAATGTTCCTTACTTGTTAAATCAGTAAGGTGCATTTTGCTCCTTATTAAATTTGGTAGTTACGCGGTTTTAATGAATCACTGACGAAATATAATAGAGATAATATTAATAAAAGAAGTTTGGGAAACTGGCAATTTCTATGGTCCCCTGGTATTTTTTTGGGTAATTTTTTTACATACTTACAGGCTTAATGAAAACAAAATCACGATCGCGTCCTTTGTTTAACGAAAGTTAGTCATACAAACTATATGGGCCACTTTCGTTACACAAAGGATAACCTTACAGGAAGGAAGGAAGTATTTATTTATCCATATATATAAGTAAGTTTATCGTTTTCTAGTATATATATTACAAGCCGCGAGCTTAGTTTGGAACTTGGTCAACTTGTGTGAGAATAATTCCAAAGTGTCATAATTCCGAATGCATTTTTTATAGAAGATTTTATAATTTGATATCGCTTATAAATCAAACCTAACCTATCTTACGTATAGCAACTAAATTATGCGTTTTAATTAAAATAGCTCCAACATAACATAGCTTTCGGAAAAATGAAAATTCGCACAAATGAATATTCGAAAATAGTTCAGAATTTTAAGGTGTTCCCTATTTATACACCCAGTTTTAATTGACCTTTTCTATCCTTATTGTAAGGTGTAAGGTATCAATCATTAGTTTAGAAAATGGTCAGTTAGATATGTCACTGTTGGTCTCAGGCGTGCCATGCAAACAGTATATATACCTAGTTGCACGATTGCCAATTCAATATCGCCTTAAGACGCGTGGTGTCTTTTTATTTCTTAGCGAATGAGAAACAAACAGAAAGTGTCCTGCAGTTCCAGCGGTAAACAAAGGATTAAGGTAGGTAATAAAAGACATGAATTGTGTAAATATTATATTAAATATAGCTGAGCTTAATATTATATTGCTCAAAATATATTGGATAATATAGTTCATACATAAATTTATTGGAATGATTCTGTTAAAACATAAGAGTAATTAGATCTTCAAATAAGCGTAATGATAAGAAAGAGATACAATATATCTAAATAGTCATATTTGGCATATTGTTGCGGTTCTGTCATATTTATTCAGACATTAAATAATCCTCTGGCCGGATATTTCTTTCGGTTATATTCGAAAATATTCATAATTTTGTCGTAAGTCTTAAATTTTGACGTATCTCTACGGCTACCAGTAAAACTGTTCACTTGTTTGTTTGTTCACAAACGTTACAGTAAAATCGATCCTAATTAAAGTTCTGCCGTGATACCAGCGATGGCGGCTAATTGCATAGTAAAATTACAAGCATTTTCAATTGAATGTGTTTACCAATAGAGTGTAGAATGCTTCGAGTACTATATTGCAGTTAACTGTATGCTTTGGCGTTATGGCAGTAATAAAGGCTAAAAATGCGTCTCCACCAAGAGTTTCTAGAAGGACACAACTTTATAATACAATCAAATACATTTAAAACATTTTATTCGAATTGATAGTTATATGCCATGGTGGTTTTAAATATGATCATGGATGCCATGGCTGGTTAGAAAGCGCTATCAGAAAATCTAATTTTCTACCACTATATCGAGCAACTAGGGTTCATCGACAATATCGCCGCAAATCTTAACTTCCAAGTAATCCAATTTATGTATTTAAATAGGTGTTTACAAGTGATTCCACATATCCCATAAAAAGTTAACCGAGAAGATCTGAATACTTGCTCAGATGGAAGTATACGTCGCAAAATAGACGTAGCTAATCCTGCGAACTAAACCATTATTCTCGAAATATTTGCACAATTTGCAGACTATATTCGGGCGTAAACCTGTTCATGATGAAATGGCAAAACTTAGGAATCACAAATTAAATGTCAACTGCCAAATTGAATTTATTTAACCCATTCATTTTGCTATGTCAGTGATTGGTGTAAGATCAGCATCAGAATGATTGCTGCCGTGAGACGTATAATAGGCTCAATGCTCATAGATTCTATGACAAATACAAGACTTGATGGAAATGCTGTTATTTATATAGTATCTGAAATAGTTTATCCTGGTAGTTTTAGTACACTTCGACGCTCTCCTGATGATGAATGGTATCCTGACGGAACATCTCCACATCAGCCTGGCTGTCAGCATGGATCACCCTCCCACGTCCTTCCTGTACATAAACCGCAACTCTTCACACGATATTTTGCCTCAAAGTCATATAGAAGACACGTATAGGCAGAGCGGTGGTCCCTACGACAAATCTTTGTCTTTAGTTTTTAAGTTTCTTGTGTTGGTAAATGTAATAAGTATGTAAAAGTTCAGTTTAAAGATGTGGCATGGCAGTCAAACATTGACCGTATAGAATGGCATCTTGCTGTAATTCAGATTTTCATTGGGAAACGGAACAGCATCTACTTCAGTAGGTAGTCATTTTGATTATCAATTTTTTGCTGATGAATTTTGACAAACAATATACCACCACAGCTTGAAAAAAAATTCAATGCCCGACTCCTGATTTGCGAAATTTTACACTATCAATAAAATATGTACCTTGGGATGCATGAGGATGAAAGGTAGCTCAGCAGCGAGTTCCCCAGCTAGCGCTCCTAGATACAGCTTGACTTTAACGCTGTATGACACCACAATGCCGAAAGCATCACGCTGATCTGGGTCTAAGAGCCTGCAACACACGATAACATAATTATCATCACCACTTACGAGTATATCTCGGCAACACTTAGATAAGTAAAAACAGAAAGTCAGAATGATCTCAGAACAGAGTTGTATAGCTTTGGTCTTTTCTCTGAGCGTAAACAGAAATGCATTGTTATGTCATAATAACCCCCCAGATCAAATTAGCCATGGCCTAAGCTATTTCACGGAAGCCAGCTGTAGGAACCTATCATAATGTACCTACTGACAAAATTGATGAGAGATTTTTTGTTGATCCTATTGTATTTTTCTATTATTTCCACAGTCATTAATATTGCCGAATGCAACATGCCATTTCTATTAACCTAATTTTGTGTCCCAAATTTTTTGCCTCTCCATTCATCCCTATGGAGAGCATGCTCACACCAACCCTCGCAAATGTGTTCAGGTCAACTCACCATCTCCTTTTGGGTCTAGCTCTGGTATGACGTGCGTCTAGTCAATGCCAATCGGTCAAATAACAATTTTAGAATGATTTTAACCTTCTGGATCCTTACATTTTTTGTGTCATAAAAGCCGAGAGTCCTTTATAAAGAAAAATCTTCCGCCGCTGGATTTAAGGTCTAAAATTATTGTTACCGTTTTAAGCGGTAAATATTATGTAGTTTATAAAGTACACTCGGTTTTTTCAAATGAGTTTTTTTGCGTTGTGTCAGGACTTAAAGTGAGCGTACATTTCGTTCTTTATAAAGGATGCGGGGATCCAGGAGGTTAAGGGGAGTAAAAGAAGGCAAATTATTTTTGTAAAGATACTGACAGTGTAGTAGAGGCGAGTGTGGTGTCAGCACGTTTTATCTGACCGTCCAGTGCAATGCCGCGCTTGTCACGGTTAGCCGTCAGTGCTGGCGTGAGGTGCAGCACGCGTTGCAGGCTGGAACCAGGCTGCAACGGGCACCCATCCCTATGAGAAATTAAACAATCAGCCTATATACTTAATACCCCTTCATAAAACATACCGATCGTATATATTCATCTTTATCTAACGTCACAATTCTTGGGCAAATATTGGTATGCCCATAATACAAGGTTTCATATAGAGTCTGGCAAACAAAAGCTGTCCCAGAGAAACAGCGGCTATTTCAAAAAACCTGCAGCTCTTTACACTGACTGTACACTGAATAAACGGAGTTGATACTATTTGATTTCCTGATCTTTCCACATCAGTGTTGGAGTATCAACTCCGTTTATTCAGTGTACAGTCAGTGTTAAACACTGCAGGTTTCTTGAAATTGCCGCTCTTTCTCTGGGACAGCTTTCGTTTGCCAGACTCTATAATAGCCATGATCTTAGGATAACAATGTTGCGATGCTAAGTGTTTTTTGTACTTTCTGTTCTCTTATACACATGGGCAATTTGTACCGTGAAGTGGCATTGTACCGACAAGTTGATAAATTCTCCGTGACTTCAAAGAACGTTCTTAATTTGTGTCATGGAAAAGCCTTCGAATGTTTTCGAGAATATTCTCAGTAATTTCTTGAGTTTATATCCGAACTTCTGGCGTTATTCTGAAAATTGCACCTTGCTAGCGTAAAGTGGTGCAGAACTGGGAAGCGATCAGCAGAAGAGCAGAGTTCTTTTGTTTAAAATTTAAATGCCCTTAGCAAAGCCCCAGTGTAATAAATTGTTACTGGTTTTCCACTGTTATTACTATCTAATAAATAATCGTATACTGACTGCGTCTCGACGCTGGCGACAATGTTACGGTACTGTCCACTCTGGAACAGCACAACGTCGACACCCTGCTGAACAGCTGCCTTGATGCGCTTCACCACCTACGATCAAGTAACACTAAATAAATAAATGTTACATACATACATACATAACATCACGCCTTCATTCCCAGAGTGGGGTAGGCAGAGCTACAGAAATACCAACAACTCTAAAAAGACTTGTTGATAATTCTGTAACCACAGTTTGCACAATCAAGCCAAGAAGTTTACTAGTGTATTAGTCACAGGTTGCAAGCCCATCGCCTAACAATACTACAAGCCCTTATTCCCTGAGTCGCCTCTTACGACATCCACGGGAAGACATGGAGTGGCACTATTCTAACCCGGCAACCACACGGGCTTAATTTGTGTTAATATTTCTAAAAAACACTTTTATAATAGCAAGGAGAAGGCACACGGGCACTCTTGCCAAATGAAGTACTGTTGAAATCATTTGTTAGTCCTTTACCTCAAAAGCATAAATTCCTTGTAGCAATTTACCGAATCGCATTTCACCTCGAATGAACAAAACTTCAATAGAATCTTTTACTTGAAGCAATTTTTCGCGTGGCTTTTTACATTAGTATAATTATTTTGTAGTATTTTATTTTCGTGTAGTATTTACCCATTTAATTTACCCTAGACGCATTTTATCGCGATCGATGTTTGTTTGGGACTCTATTTAATTTTACGCGTTAATTGATGTTCGCACTAAATTTCTGTATAATTTTCATGTCTTAAATGGTATCAAATTCATTGAAATATTATCATCATCGTGTTCTTACCGCGACACGACCGATTCCTGCAGTGGGATAGTAGCGCCAATAAAAATAAAACAATTAGATTTTATGATCGAGGTACCTAATTACTAATTATAGTAGATTAGCGAACTATGATATTAAGCGATCGCAGCGATTACAAAATATGCGAGTGAGGTATACTGTGATTTTAAATATTTGCTAATAATAAGCGATCGAGGTGAAATGCGACTAAAGCTACTAGAAAACTAAAAAAATTACGACTTTGACACAAAGGGAAAATAAAATACACGATCGAGGTGAAATGAGAATCGGTGAATCGCTACAAGAAATTTATGCTTTTGAGGTAAAGGAGTAATAAATGGTTGAAATAGTATACCTATGATTAAAAAATATGAAGAGTGATTATTATGAATACAATCGTTAGTAAAGCAAAAAATAGGAATAAGAATTTATGCGAGCTAATTATGGATCCACCTTGTTGCTATGGTTGCGCACGCACACGTTCACAGCCACTGTCTCCCCATGCAGATACAGCTGTCGATCCAAGGTCAACTCCAGCTCTAGCTGTCCTGGTGATAGCACGAAGTCCTTGCGCACCACAGTGCACGGCTGAGGACCTGGCTTGCTGGGCGCATACTGCACCTTCCGGATACCCAGCGCTATGGTGCTCCTAAACACGCATCACAAGCAGCTGAGGATATTCTCCAAAATAAAATATTCAAAAGTTGGTTTATGCATTGGGTCAAGAATTGGATTTGATGAATTTGATGAATTATAAAATAACTAAACTACTGGTGCCGCCGGCGGGACAGGGCTTGAAAGCTACCTGTGGTTAGGGCTGCAGAGAGAGGAACATCCTCACAATATGTGCCGTGTCGAGGAGTATTGCTTTCTGTATCTAGCCTTTGATCCAGCCATCTAGCGAGTCTCTTAAGGTTTATTATTATTAATCTTAAGTACCCAAAACCGACGTGAATAACCGATAGTTGGAGTCCCGAGGAAGGAGATAGGGTACTTTTATCCCGGAAAATTGGGAAGTTCCCGAGGGAATAGCGATAAGTGACTTTTACGCGGACGGAGTCGCAGGCACCAGCTAGTAGTATAAAATAAAGTCGCTTTCCGCATCTTTGTCTGTAAATCCGCTAACTCCTGCTAAATCACGCAATGTATTTTGATGCCATTTTCACTACCTTGTCAATTTTTCAGAAAAGGCTGACATATGCACTAAATTCTGGTTTATGTCTACGTCCAACCAAAAACTCGCATAAATCTAAGCGAAACGAGATCGCTAGATATCCATAATTACTAATATTATTAATGCATAAGTGTGTTTGTTTATCCTTCTTTCACGGCTAAGCCGCTGAACCGATTTAGATGAATTTTGGTATGCAGATAGTTTGAGTCCCGAAGAAGAACATAGGGTACTTTTTATACAGGAAAATTGTACAGTTCCCGAGGGAATGGCGATAAGCTACTTCTACGCGGACGGAGTCATGGGTTAGCTATAAATAAATATATCACAACGACACGGTGGCTTAGTTGGGAGTGAACCTGCCTCCGAAGCCAGTGGTTCTGGGTTCAAATTCCGGTAAGAGCAGATATTTTTTGATGAGCGCGAATATTTGTTCCTGAGTCTTGGATGTTTTCTATATACTTAAGTATGTATTTCTCTATATAAGTATGTTTATAGTTGTCTAGTATCCATAGTACAAGCCTAGCTAGAGCTTAGTTTTAGACTAGGTCAATTTGTGTGAGATTGTCTCTTGATATTTATTTATTTATTTATTTACCTGCGATGGGAGCGATCGATCTCTGAATCACCAACGAACAACTTGACGTAGTAGTGGACCCCACAGGGTTCCCCCTCGTCCTCCAACGCCGGCTGCAGCGTCACAGACCCTGGCGCACCAGCCGGGACAGTCAGCCGGAACGCGAAGGCGTTCTCACCCAGCTTTTTTAGAAGACGCTCCTAGTAAAAGCGTAAAACATTAAAAACCTTTTAAAATTAATTATATATCCTGAGCAGGATGTGAACTTAATTTTCCTCTTATGGTACATTTTTATTTATTCGTTTTACAAATCTAACATATTATAGCTAATCAGAGAATCAAGTTGGATACTAAATAAAGCATAACCCTCTTATTCTTAAAACGCATTACAAACCTATTAGTTTAAGTATGCTTTGTCACTATCTGTTGAATTTAAAAATCACAATGATAGACAAGGACCAATTATATTTTAAGCACACTAGCTTTTGCGCATTTAACAATAAGAGGGTGGCTGAACTGTGTCTCCAAAGACCTAAACTCATCACTAAAATCACTAAAAACTTCACTAAAATCCACGGCCGTCCGTGATTCGTCTCAACTTTGCCAAAATTGTACCACACAATTATCCCACAGGAAGCTACAGTAACGTTTTTGTTCCAAAGTCAAATTCCAACTCTCTATCGATTCAAAATCACTACTTCTTTTTCACAGACACCAAATTGTTTTATATTTTCTTATAAGTACTTTTTCGAATAAAATCGGAGAAATTCTGCAAAGGGCCGAATCCTAAGTACCCGAAACCGGCGTGCTTGCATGACTCGATGTATGAATGAGCAGATGAAAAGAAGTGGTCTCTGCCTATCCCTCTCTCTCTCTGGTGTATGTACAGTTATATTTTCAACGTGAATTAAATTCCACAAGACATTAACGCTTCGCAGTCGGGTAATAAAATATATTGAACAACGTACTGAATCCACAAACTTAAAGTAACCGAATACGTTTGTGGCCGCTATAGTAATTAAGGATGGCCGCAGACGGCCCGATGCAGCGTCAGGCCGGTCCGGCGCCTTGCTGGCCCGTGTGGAATGCAATAACCCGCCGGAACCTGCCGCTAATTGTCTTTGCAGCCAACAGAAATACCTGTACTCTACACTTTATGTAAAGCCTTAACGAACCTTATTCAAACGCCATTGGTGTAATAGTTAAGCAATTTCTTTATACTTCTCTCAATTTAAAATAACTTATAATAGCCAAGGACTAAAGTGACATTTTAATCCCTAGAGACGAAAGTACTTTTCTATAAAATTTCCTTACAATAAGCCTTGGAAAACCACCAACATGTTGGCATTTTTATGTCGTCGAAATGCGCCGTGGAGCCGGTGGAGGGCTTGGCATACAACTTCCACCGCCTCAGTCTTCGTTTTGGAAATGCTGTATATGGACTATTCAAAATGTTTTAACCCCAAAAACAACCTTGTTGCTGTTCTGCATTAGAGTAATATATTGAGAGTAAAAATGATTTCGGTATTATCTTTATCTTTATTTATTTTATTTTTATCTTTACTTTACTCACAGGGCCCCAAGATACAGGCGCAGCCTAGTTTGGAGTCCAACGGATATTTCTTGTTTGTATTCTTGTGCTTGGTCTACCAATAAACTTATCTCTCTATCGATCTATGTTGTAATTTTTGAAGGTGTCTATTTTAAAACTACTACGGTATAATTAAAAAAACTTAGACACGCCTAAGACATGTTTAAAGTGACAGTTTTCTATGGAATTAAATTTATGTAACAAATGTTCAATGGTTACTTAAGTTTTTTTAATAACATCATTATAATTATTTAAGATTTATTTTTTCCGCAATCGAAGTGAAAAGCAGAGTGACTAATAGTAATAATTATTAGTGAAATTCGAGACTAAAGAGCCATAATGACCCTCGAGCTTCATCCATTTCGTTTTGCTTGGGTGAATAAATATCTCGTGTCATGATGGCTTACTTTAGTCCCTCGTTGAACAATCTAATATTTTACATTGACTTCTTAGCCTCTGTAAACTATCAAATTAAATTCTTCGGACTAAAGGGCTTCCAAAGACCGGCTCACTGCTGTACAGGACGCTTGACAGTCCTAACTCTCCTATCAACGTGTTTAAGGACAAAATATGATTCTCCTCAAACACTTCAACCAAATATTCACCAACACTTGGTTGACAAAAAACCGTTAGTACGCTAATTAATATTATAATTGTATAATTTAGTCTATGATTGTATTGCCTAACTTAAAGTTAAAATTGAATTTAATTATGTCCATAAAAATAATTTGTTATTAATTATAAAGTACCTATTTGGAATATTTCAATTAAGTAGAAGTAGTGATTGTATTGGCATCAGTGAAGGTGAACAAAATTTTAGTGGGCTGATGACATGTTGAAAGAACAATTGGTGTTTTTAGGCTGTCTGCTGACTTTTATTCATAATCTGAATTCTAAGATTGATCCTAGGCTCAACTGACTTATTCGATTGATAAATCTTCGGGAGTTTTCTTTCCCAGTATTTGCGTGACAAAAATAAAGGCCCATAAAAAACACATTTTAACCTGTGTACGTGAAATCTCCCAGGAACGTTTCTCAGGCGCTGGATACAGCTGCTCCGAGGCAAGGAACAGCTCCTTGTAAAAGTTGAGGCCCATGACTTCATCTTCCTCACGCCCATAGCGGAAAGTGCACACCACCTGCCCCCACACTTTGCGCCCGCGCACGTATTCATCGTCTAGGACGACAACGCCATCTGTGGGAGAATGTTGGAACTTACTTAAAGAAAGCCGCCGATAATTTTACTAGCTTAGCAAACCAACCAACAAATAAACTGTTGCATTTATTACATTTGTAGGGATACGGTTGTACACTCTTTTACAGAATTTATTTCATAGAATGTATCACTTCGCAGAATTTTCATTTCATAGAAAGCAAATTTCTGCTGTAACCATACTGTTTACAGATATTTTTTTTGTTTTCACAGGATAACCAAACCTAACTTACGTAATGCTTAAAATAATCTGAAAACATTAAGGTTTCAGCAAAAATTAGCTTTCAATGAAATTAAAATTCTGCAAAGCGATACATTGTTTGAAATGAATTTCTGTAAAACAAGGGGACACCAAGAATATCTCATACTCGTTTATACCCACCCATGTGTTAGTTAAGGAATCCTTACCACCGCACTTAAACTCAGTAAATGACGATTTAGTAGTTCCTTAGTGATGTTCTTTCACATAAATTTAAAAAAGGAACGAGTTACAGTAGTTTATGTAACTGATGCATAAAGAGGGGTCTTAAAACACGTTTGTGCTCGGCTAGTTTCATAATAAGATACAAGTGTCTTAAAGCCTAATTATGTACAGTTGCATACATTATTTATTTTTAACACATATTGTAAGTACACTAATTGTAAGATGGGTTCAGAATCCGAAGGCAAATGACCTGCATTGCTATCAATGCTACCTGTAACATATCTATAGATGCTATAAGTTAAGTTTCGTATCGGAGCATTTTCAAAATAAAGTGTACCCTAGTTAAGGAAAATTAAGTAATATTAACTTTTGTCAGTTTCACAAAAAAAAACTGATTTAACTTTCCTTAATTAGGGTACACTTTATAATGAAAATGCCCATTGACTAAATTTTAATTTTAATTTATACTAGAATTGGGGCCTGTTTAATTTGAGTCTGTTTTGGAAGATGTTCCAGAAACTCATAACTTTGTTACATTAGATATTGTTATAAGAATATTACGTTACAGCCGCCAGCACAACAAGCACATTATAGAGGACTTATGATACGTGTGTAGATAAAGTTATTTTTTCTAAAGCGTCTCTCAATTCTCAATAACTAGCTGATATTGAGTGCGCAAAAAAAAAGTTAATCTTAAAATGTCGTTCACACACACACTCAATTACGAAAATACAAACCTATTATAATATTAAATAAGTCACGTTGCACCAAATAATGAAAGTGCGCTCGATGTTAACAGCGTCGTATTACCGCATGTTTTAGTTGCACTGCAAACACTGGACTCCTATTAATCAGTCAGGTGCGACAGTGGGCGGATGATGGATAGTGCAACGCTGCAGTATCGGTGCATCGGAACAACTCAACAAACGAAGAAACATGCTATTAAAGTGGGATCGGTTACCGTCGTGGAGTTAAAACAGATCGATTAGGGAAGTTAGCTGCGCTTTGTGTAATTTTAAATTGGTCGGTTACCCGTGGGAGTTTCTCAAACTTCAACGGCTCGTGGCGCAGATAAGGGATTGATTTCTACAGTATTCATGCTATGGCGTTGATATTGATAAGTATGTATATTAATAATAAAGACAGGGCTAAAGGCTAATTTTATAGAACCAGAGGCCTCGTACTTTAAAAAGACAGCTCTTATATTTTTCAAGCTTGTATCTATGTAAGTTTAGGTATCCATCTGTCTCTCATCAAGAAACAAAACCGGGCAAGAGCATGTCGAACCACGCTCAGTGTAGAATTCCGAAGCCTTTAAGTACTACAAACATAAAAAAAAACAACAAGAAAAAACCAACGTTCTATTTAAAGTCATTTGGTGCCATCTTAGATGATTTTAGTAGGTATAAACCCTTTAATCGCCTGTATCTCAAGATAGCTGAAGTTAAAGAAATTTTCTTGAACCAATCAAGCCTTTTTATCGACCATACATAGCATTACTTCTCTAACACAGCCGCAGTCGGATAACATAGTCTTAGCACACGGAGATGCAACAGTCTATTTTGTGTTCCTTAAATGTTATTTTCTTTCATATTCGTTGTCTTCTCTTACCTTCCTCTATTCTATTACTTTTTGCACTTGTGCTTTGCTTCATGTGAATGCGTATAAACATTTGTTATAGTGTGCCGTTTTACAATGGACTTTTTATTTATCGCAACGTTCCAGGTAGGCACCCTATAACTGGTCATCTCTTTAATTTATGGTGGTCAGTAGATCTCAATGTTATGGGCTATTTGTATGACTTTGTGTTTTTAAATAGGGAGCTATTTATTATATCCCCTAAGGTATTAAAATTTGGGCTTAGCGAGAAACTAATCCTACGCGTACGAGGTCCGAGCGACCTCTATAGTTATAAATAAATAAAATTTTAATTTCACAGAAATTACTCAGTCCCAATTTAAATTCTAGGCTTGTACTATGGGTACCAGACAACGATAAACATACTTAAATAGTGAAATAAATACTTCAATACATCCAAGACTGAAACAAATACTCGCGCTCTTCACACAAATATTTGCCCAAACCGAGAATCGAACTCAGGACCGCTAGCATAACAGTTTAAAATTCAAAATTCAAATCAGTAAAGTGGCCAGAAGAGGGCTCTTTTACATGTCGGTAATATGAAGTGAATCTACTAGCGCTTTAGACAACAAGTGAAGTAATAACATTAAACTAGATTAACAGATAGCATACTTGTATAGTTCTTGGTGGAAATATTAAAACAATAGTCCTACCTATCGGCTCCACGAAAGAGATATGATCCACGAAGTCCCGCTTCGCCATATACAGCGTCAGTTTCCCATTTGGGGCACATTTCTTAAACACTTTGAAGTTATACACCATTTTGACTGCAGCGTGTTTGCCTTTCTGAACTCGACTATGCGTAACTAGGGTCAGTGTGGCGTTATATAGGGGATTATTTGCGAGGCTTCTGAGCCTCTGTAATCCTATTTTGCTCATTAACTGCTCACGTGTGGAACCGCTTCCTACGATTTCTATGATTCATCGCAAAAGGTCAGGCTGTGGTGGTATTTTAGGTGTCTCGTGGTCCGACTGACCGAAATTAACATACATAGATACCATCACGCCTTCATTCCCAGAGTGGGGAAGACAGAGCTACAGAAATACCAACAAAACTAAAAAGACTTGTTTATAATTCTATAACCACATTTTGCACAATCAGGCCAAGAAGTTTACTAGTTATTAGTGACAGGTTGCAAGCCCATCGCCTAATTGTACTACAAGCCTTTATTCCCTTAGTTGCCTCTTACGAGATCCACGGGAGGACATTGAGTGGCACTATTATTCTAACCCGGCAACCACCCAGCATAAACCGACCGATATTATCGTCATAAATATGAGGTAGGTTTAGGTTATTTTAGTTTATCAGCTGGCCCGGAGGGTAAAAACAACCTAGAAATAGGAGCTTCGCATTAACTGTCTATTTGATTTTGAAATAGAAAGATTAGCGAGTCAGACCACGTGTTCAGAGCGGTATTTTAAGTGTAGGGACATAGCGAGCTATTTTGGTGGATGTTTTGGTAAGATGGTGCGTTAGCCTAGTTGGTAGACCCTGGTTAGTGGTCCTAGTATGAGTGAGGATCAAAAAGTTGTAACATCTGAGCGTTAGTTAACCATACAAACAATGAAGGTGAAAAAGTTCCGTTGTGCGATGAAAAGTACACTTACTGGATGGCTAATTTTCGTCACACAATCGAAAGGCTTCATAGAAAACTAGAAGATGCCTGCGACTCCGTATGCGTGGAATTAGTTTTCCGCTACTTCCTCTATGTATATGTAGACGACACTATTAAATCACAATTTGATAATGTCGTCTATACTGGGTGATTTTGGGGTCATGATTCGGAATGGCCAAAAGTGAATAATATGGTCATACTGAACAACCTTTCCAATGGGACTAACCTAGAAATCGCGAAAAAAAACAGCTGTTCCATACATTAACAGCTGGTTTTTTTTTCCAAAATCACCCAGTATTGTGTCAAACACCTCGTTTATCGCTCATCCCTCGAAATCTGCTTAGGTATAACACCGATCGTAATAGTGTTGCAGCGCTAAAATACGTCTCCTTATGGAAATATAATGTATCTACATTTGCTATTAATATCTGATCTACTAAGTAGCCAAGGCCAGTTTGAAGGTGAGGTTAACGAAACTAGCCTAACTTGACCATGCACTTGAAATAAGCAGCCAATGGTGTCTGTTCAATCGAGTTAACTAGATACCTACGAGTGAGCGAATACATTACTCGTATTATACTGCGTCGAAGAGATCATCAATATATTTATTACTAAGTTGGTAAATATTTCACAAATTTCGTATATCTTATGAAGAAAGTACTGACAACTTTCTCAGAGACCTCTAAAAGTATTATCTATCCCGATAATTAGTAGGATTAAGACTAATTCGAAGTTTCTTAAAAAATTCATAGATGAATTCGACTTAGCATCAAAAAACATAACTGGAAAGGACACGCATATTTATAGTCCGAATGAAATGGAAAAGCGACATCATAAAGTATCGGCCACGCATAAACGCGGGCAGTAGATTTTACTGTAAATTGAAAAAGTCGAGGGCGGCTCGACCCGTAAAGCAATGATAACAAACCGGGAGCTTGCTGCCTATATACCTTATACTGCCTAAAAACCTTATGAAAAATGGTAAAAAAAAGAAGTAAGAAATTTTTTACAAAAGAAATTAAGATTTCACTACACAGAAGACACAAACATATAATTACATACATACATAATTTCTTTTGTAAAAAATTTCATCCCCAATCAATTTCATTCCCAGAGTGGGGTAGACAGAGCCACAGAAATACCAACAACTCCAAACAGACTCGTTGATAATTCTGTAACCACATTTTGCACAATCAGGCCAAGAATTTTACTAGTGTATTAGTGACAGGTTGCAAGCCCATCGCCTAACAATACTAACAAACATATAATTATATAAATAAAATAAAAAAATGACAGCACGGAGTCTTTGTCCTCGCGGTAGTGAATCGGAAGAAAGAGAGATTTTCAAGGAGGTATTTTTTAGGTTTAAGTTACTTATCTGTTTTTAACCGACTTCAAAAAATCTACCTTTTTTTTGGTTCTCAATTCGTTGGTTTTTATATTTTTAATTGGTTCCTCGATTACTCAGAGACCACTGGAACGATTTGTTGTTTTTGTTGTTTAAATGGCCACCACCATCGCTACCACCATCTTATCCATTAACCACCCGCCAAGCAACAGTGTTCGCATTGTTGTGTTATGGTGTGGGGATAAGACAACCGGTGAAATTACTAGCATAGAGGCATTCCATCTTAGTCCTCAGGGTTGGCAACGCATTTGAGGTCTTGGGATTATAGTCTTGAGAATTCAAATGTCTATGGGTCTCAGATTCCACTTACCATCAGGTGGCCTGAGTGCTAGTGTGCCTTCTCCTTAACATAAAAAAAAAAAAAAAACACAAACACACACACACACACAAACAAACGAATAAACGCAAATACACACATACTCCTATTTTAAGATTTGAATGATTGTTATTTGATTTGATTTTTGTTTTTAATTAGGCTTTGTTTATTGCCTCTAGCCTTCAAGCCGTTAATACTTATACAAGTTAACCGTACTATATCCCCCACGGGACAGGCTATGCCGAGAGTTAGGCTCAGTGTACTGTAATTGGTATGTCTTTATTTTTGGTAATAAACTTGTGGTCCCATTTTCAACACGTCAAGATCTGATAAATAACTAATAACTCCTCAAACGTTAAACGAATACGTTTCCAGATCCTCAGTGAATCTTAAATTACGTCCAAAACCGAACTCTGCTCTTTTACCCTTAATGGAGCAAATATCCGTGTAGTGGCTCCCGTTCTATACAATAAGTACCGATTTCAAATAAATAAAGCCATCCGTCGCCGCGCCGTAAACCCGCCCGGTTTCTTATCATCCCCCCCGCATGATTGTAACCGGAACGTTTTCCGGATTTTACAACGGTGTCTGGTGTCAATTATTTTAATGACCGGAACGTTGAAATTCTATTATCTAACGAGTTTGAACAGATATCGTTATTTTACGCTTTTGCCTCTTTTTGCGGGGATTTGTTTTGATAACTATGGCTCTCATTCGGATTCTAAACCGCGTACTATATTATTTATTTATTTTTTCTTTTCGTTGCTATGTTTATTTACTTTTAGTTTATTTTCTTAGGATTTCTTTCTTTTAAAACTGTTCGTGTCACCTTCCGTGCTCTCACCGAACGGCTCCGGCGGAAGATCAGCGTTGGCTTTACAGCCAGCACATGCTGAGCCGGGACCGTTTCGCATCAAGTTTTGTATTGTTATATGTAAAAAAATATTATAATTTTTTGTCTGTTGCTGTGAATAAATGTTTTTGTTTCTTTCTTTCAAAAATTGTGTTCCATTTTTCTAGCATTTGCTGGCATGCGATTAACTCTTAAGTTAAAATGCATATGAAAACCCGATAACAGAGCAATATTAAAAAGTCCTTGAGCTGACCTGAAGATGGAGTTGATAGGTAGCAACAGAATTAATGCTATGTACTTACTTGAAGAAGAACCACCGAGTTTAGACTCATTATTTGTTTGATTTCGACAAGCAGATAAATTACTGTAAAATGAGTGTGACTGTCTTTTTTTATGTTAAGAAGAATGGCACGTGGAATCTGAGATCCATAGACATTTGAATTCTCAAGACTATAATCCTAAGACCTCAAATACGTTGCCAACCCTAAGGACTAAGACGGAATGCCTCTATGCTAGTAATTTCACCGGTTGTCTTATACCCACACCGGAACACAACAATGCGAAGACTTGCATGGCGGTAGGTTAATGGATCAGATGGTGGTAGCGATCCGGACGGACCCATGCTCCTACCACCACTAAAAAGAGACCGCTAATTGAGATTATCATCATTATTTATTTATTTATTTATACGTATACAACGTGTTACAAAATAATCCGTAAAAAGAAATTACAAAAGTAGTGTTAACCCTTATTAAATAACGTCAGTTCAGTATCTTAGGTATACAGTATACTAGGGTTGTTACTACTTTCGTAATTTCTTTTTTACGGATTATTTTGTAACACGTTGTATATATGTAGTATAATATTTTTTTTTCTAATACATGACTTTGCATAAGCGTGTGAAACGAATCGTCGAGAAAAGCATATCTAGCGAATAAATCTAGCCCTTTTCCTTTCTTAAACTTGAAAATAGACTAAGAGAGGGCTATCTTTATTTGACAGATAAAGTGACTTGTTGATTGTGAAACAGGCCCTTAATAAGATAAGTTTTTTTTTTATTCTAGTGTACTTTGGTGCAATTTGATTTTTTACTGTGTATGTATATCTGCTAACTCTTTCTAAAGGACGCAACGGATTTTGATGCGGTTTTCAGCATCAAGCAAAGATTTTTTTTACGAAAGTCGTTCTATAAAAAAACCGTTGAAACGTTGTAGAAAGTGCTCGTGTGTTGCTAGTGTTTTATAAATGCAAAATTAAATGACCCAGCGTGCACGTTTTTATATAATCAAATTAGTTAAGGTTAACTTAATATAAGGTTAGCTGGAAGAGATCGCTTAAAGGGATTAGTTCGATTTTGTACGTTCCTATTCCTTAAATATTGTATTTAAATTTCTGTATTTAGTACAATTAAAGTGTTTAGATATATCCTAATTGAGATATTTCTTGCAAATTACTTCCATCAAAAAGCGCAGCGGCGCGTGTCTTGACGTCACGTGCGCAGGCGTCGGTTTGTCTTCGCGCCGGTCATTCACCTAAGTACCTCTCGCTCTGTCCCCCACTAGATGAGCAGGATGGGTCTATACGGACTTTCTAAGACAGCCGCATGAGCGCTATTCAGTCATAACGGTAGCAAAACTGTTAATGAACTTAGTCGTACTGGTGAAATAAGTATGGCAACCCATTTTGTGGTCTTAGGATTGCAATCCTGACATCATATTTTCTTAAATCCCAATTACCATCAGGTATTTGCCTTCTCCATGAAATAAAAAACACAATTTGATTTATTATTTTTATCAATTATGTCAATATGTCAAACTGATCTGTCCCTTCGATTTTAATCATTACTACACTTTGACATAGCTCCATAGAAGTCTATGATTAAAATTGGTAAAATGTACCTATTTACATGTACAAACTTACCTACACTAATTAAAGAAAAAAAATCTATGTATCAAAACATCTGATGATAATTATTAACTATTCTAGATCTATTTATTTTATTTAACAATTTTGCTACTTTTTTTAGTTTTTACCCTTGACTGTTTGAATAAATAATTAAATATATATAAATTAATAAATATATATCCGGGGACAATCTCACACAAATTGACCTAGTCCCAAACTAAGCTCTAGGCTTGTACTATGGGTACTAGACAACGATTAACATACTTATATAGAGAAATATAATTATACTTAAATACATAAAAAACATCCAAGACTCAGGAACAAATATTCGCGTTCATCACACAAATACCTGCCCATACCGGGATTTGAAGTTTGAACCCAGGACCGCAGGCTTCGGAGGCAGGGTCACTCCCAACTAGGCCAACGTGTCGTCAAGAATCAATGTAGGTAAAACTATCAACAACACAGGATCTATTCGAGCTGAAACAATTTTTTTAACGTAATTATAAAACACCTAATGATTTCGGCACAATTTCATTCTATTTTTTTAATACCTAAGTTCAGTGATATGGTTCTATTTCAGCTTAACAATTAAAATGCATAACTTCGCAATTTGAATCACAGCGGGACCCGGTATCCCGCGTGACGTCATCGGCGCGCGCATCACAACAAGACAACAGTCGCCGGCGCACCGCCTCCGCGTTACCTGCGCCCGAGAGTCGCACCATTTTTAAATAACGAAATCGCTTTTCTTATGTTTACGTGCGTGTAAACTTGACAGTTCCAAATGACGAAATGTGCAAGCTTGGGTTCTGATTGGTTGATTTTAGTTCCGTAGATATCGTCTTGATTGTTTAACTGTACTGTAACAGAACCGTTTTAATATAAGTACGGTCACATTGTTTGATTCCTAATGTTTGTTTAATTGTGTGCGGAATACCGTCGCGAGTGCGAGCGAGAGAGGTTATTGTTGTCTGAGGAATGCTCTGTTATTAGTACGTATTAGGTAAGCAAGTAGAGTAACGTGAATACTTACAGTTTGGGATTGAGATACCATTTAGTTAACGTCAGTGATGGGCAAAATATAATCGACTAAATATTAACGATTAAAAATGGCGATTGATTAATCTTAGTCGTAGGAGCTTCGATTAATTTAGTCACGGTTAAATTAATCGCCGATTAATTAACAGCGACTAAATTGTTAATCAATTAATTAGTTATATTAATTTTCTCTCGATTAATATTAGGAATAAATCGTTTCTTTTGTAAGTCTAAGTTTAGAGTTACGTTGACAGATTTCTACAGCTTAACAGCTTACATCTGTATAACATCATTTACAACATGATATTTTGTACCGTGCGTGTTCCAATTTTGAATCGAGATTTAATCGTGAAATTTAGTCGATTAAAACGACGAATAATTAATCGTTATTCGTGTACTCCGTCGATTAATTTAATCGCGATTAAATTAAACGTGATTAATTTTTTGACGATGGGACCTTGGCCTAGTTGGTAGTGACGGTTTTCTGCCTTTTCGCCAACAAATCTTTGACAAATGCATCGTTTCAACCTATTCATTTGCCAACCCGCATATTTCAGGATTTTTATAAAACTAACCTTTTTTTTTTTTGATGACGAAGTGGAAATGCATTTACGCATCCCCCCGATGGCCTAAGGATGACCATGCAATGGGGGGTATAACGGACTCTCACCTAAGCGAACTACCGTTTAAAACCACTCCGGCGTAACCCTCCTGGCTGGTTAACGGAGACGCCGCGGTACCGCCAAAGCATTGCCCGCTGGGCGCCTCCCAGCCCGCTCCGAAGAGCACACCGCCAAAGGAGGAGACGACTGCGTACGCACACAGCGATCTCCCCAAGCTGGGGGAGCCGTGCAATGTGGGCCCTTCACCCACGTGGCTCCCCATGAAGTTCAGGCGATCAGCAAAAGCTGGGTTCGCCTTCCCTTCACAGCCTGCATGGAGTGTAGGGTGTTTTCCGGCAGGCTATTCCCCCCAGTCGCAGTGACCGGGGTAAGTCCACGATCCTTCAAACACCCACACTACACCTGTCTCAGGTCTAAAATGTCCTCTGTAAACAGAGGTCACTAGACCCGAGACTCACGTCTGGGCGAACCAGGGTCGCTTTCCGGGAACGGGATACGGGGACACCTACCCGAGCTCCGTCCCTTCAAACTCCCCCTCGTCGCCCCCCTCATGTGCGCTCTTTTGGGGAGTATTTGGTTCCCCGGGCCCGCGCTGGCCCTGGAAAGTGGATATCCCGCCACTGGTTCGGTGGAAAAGGGAGGAAGGATGGGAGCTGGGAAGGAATGGGAAATCGGGAAGGTGGGATTGGGATAGAGACGTGCCGCTCTTAGTCTGGCCCCTCACCCCGAGCCTTTCCGGTATGGGTAGCCCTGTCCGGTATAGCCACGGGGATCATAGAGACACGCAAGCCCCCCCACCACGGCAAGGTGGCAGCACAATCGGGGGGGTTATAAAACTAACCTAACCTAACCTATAGGGTTCTACTGAAATAATGCAGAATTATTTACAGTTTCGGAAATAAACGCGGGTTGTCAAATGGTATGTTTGTGAAATGAATCATTTGTGAAACATTGGTTATAAAATATGATAGGATCCCAGTAGTAACTTTGCCTTCGAAGCTGGTCGTCCCAGGTTCAAATCCCGGTAAAGGCAGATAATTGTGTGATGAGCACGAGTATTTGTTTCTGAGTCTTGGATATTGTATTAAGTATATATTTCTCTATATTAGTATGTTTTTCGTTATCTAGTACATAGTACAAGCCTAGAGCTAAGTTTGTACCATATTTGAAAAAGCAAATTTGACGCAAAAGAGACCTACTTTCATTTTTTTAGCAAAAAATAACACTGCTTTTATGGGTTTTCCGGGGATCAAACTGGTCGAATATGACAAAAGAATACAATAGTGTTTTATAATACAGATCGAAACGGTCATCGATTGTGGTCATTTCTATAATACATACAGATTTAGGGCCTGTTTCACAATCGACAAGTAAATTTAAATATAAAACTACCGGGTTTTTTTTCATGTTGTGTTTCGTTTGAATGATATTAAAATGACATAAACTCGCATCAAGGCCAAGACCAAGCCCCTTAACGCTAACGTAAACGAACTGGGCCTCTATTCAGGTGCGTTAAAACGATATCGTGTTTGACACGTTTAAGAATCGTTTAAGTAACAGTCGCCATTATTGTAAATGACATAAGAGTCATCAAAACTTTGGCAATACGGAAACAGGTCAAAAACGATAACGTTATTACCTTGTAGAATTCCAGCCCTGACTTGATGTAAGCGCTCGAAGCGGCCGTTCAGCAGTTACGTCAATCTATTACATTTTCGATGACGATAAGGATCTCGTAATAAAACTTGTCTAGGGCCACAGGTCGGAACAGATGTTTTATCTACGTTTACCCACTTTGACAAACATGACAATAATATTTCCACGGGGCCTGTATTTATAATCGCCTTTGTCGCGCTGGATAATGCATCCGTCACTCTCGCACTGACATATAAGTTGGAAAGTGACAGATGGTTTATTCACTTTTATCCATTCACGACCATAATAGTCCCGCAGGACCCGTATTAATGATCTTTATCGTGCTGGATAAAGCATCAGTCACTCTCGCACTAACAAACTGGTCAGAAAGAGACAGTTGTTTTATCCACGTTTATCCACATCGACAAACACAACCATAATAGTCCCCACAGGACAAGTATTTGTGATCGGATTTATCGCGCTGGATAAAACACCAGTCACTCTCGCACTTACAAACTGGTCAGAAAGTGACAGTTGTTTTATCCACGTTTATCCACATCGACAAACACGACCATAATAGTCCCCTTATTTATAATCGCCTCTATCGCGCTGGATAATGCATCCGTCACTCTCGCACATAAGTTGGAAAGTGACAGATGGTTTATTCACTTTTATCCATATTTGTCCCGCAGGGCCCATGTTATGATTGTCTTTATCGCGCTGGATAAAACATCAGTCACTCTCGCACTAAAAAACTGGTCAGAAAGTGACAGATTTTTTATCCGCGGCTCTCCACATCGACAAACACGACCATAATAGTCCCGCTTGGTTTTATCACGCTGGATAAAGCATCCGTCACTCTTGCACTTACATATAGGTTGGGAAGTGACAGATGTTTTAACCACGTCGGTAATCGTGACGATAATAAGCCCGCAGACCACGGTATAACAATAAACTGTGTACTCGTATAAGTTCCCGTGCCCTCGGCGTATTGAATATTAATCACAGCCCGAGACCGAAGCCGGGACTGTACGCTCGGCAGGCCGACGCTCCTGAATATGGAAACATGAGTTCATTGGCTTTAGTGAAGCTATTCTCTAACTGTGGAAAGTATTCAGGGTGACATCAAAGACGTGATCAAAGTGATATGACGTAATTGAGAATTAAAGTGGGATCCGAATAATATAGGTATGTAGGTGATTAGATGTAGTATTCAGACTTAATCACGCAATGATCAAAATTAAATAGTTTATTGTAAACAGTGTGGACAGGATAAACATAGAAAACCAAAACAAATAAATGACAATGACTGTTTTGAAATGTCACTGTGATTGAAGTGTCATTAAAATAAATTAGTCTGAATAGGATCCAAAGGGGGTATGATTCAAAAAATAGGGTAACCATGAGTTACTCAATCGGTGATTTAACTAAGGGAAAAATTGACAAAAAATAAATAGCTTTTGTTTCTTGCAACTAATATTGCTTGAAAATGGCCATCAATTACAGAGTCTGAAAAACTGGTTTCTGATCATGTCTTCGATGTCACCCTGTATTGTAAATACCCTCTACTCTCACTTACCAGGGCCTCTATTCAGGTGCGTTAAAACAATATCGTGTTTGACACGTTTAAGAATCGTTTATGTCACAGTCGCCATTATTGTAAATGACATAAGAGTTATCAAAACGTTGACAATACGGAAACAAGTCAAAAACGATATCGTTATAACGCAGTTGAATAGAGGCCCTGTAAGGTTTACCCCAGAATCACCAACCCTCTTTCTTTTCATGGTTCCGTACCTCAAACGGAAAAAGGAACCCTTATAGTATCACTTTGCTGTCCGTCCGTCTGTCTGTCAAGACCGTTTATCTCGGGAATGCGTAGAGATATCAAGTTGAAATTAAAACCATATACTCAGGTTTACAATCCCTTGAGGCTGTGAAAAAATCAGACTTCTAAGTAAAGGTAAAAAAGATTCGGCTGTTTGTTTATGCTGCAAAAAACGTATATTTCGACACTCAAAGTAATATTCGAAAAAACAGTTCGGAATTTTAAGGTTCTCTTTATAAAACAGGGTCCTGATGTGAAACGAACTCTGAGGACCTTGAATAATTTACCAGCTGACAACTCTAGCGACAACAATGGTGCTTTCCATTCAGTTTACTAACTATTTTGTTAGTCACATTCTTTAATGATTGGTTAATGATTTGAAATGGTTTTTTGCAGGACTTAGAGGTTGCAACATGCAGTCTGACACCCCGACCTCAGGTAAATATAAAAAAGCCTTCTTAAAAAATCTTAAAGTGTATTGAGTGGCAAACTTGACTTTGGTGATGAAAAGCAGTTGTCTCCATACATCGACATAGGTCGCGATTAGTTTATCATCTGCAAAAAAGTAGGCAATTGCAAAAACAATCTGATGGAGCAAGAAATTATGAATTTTCGTTTTTTTTTTCTTTATTGTTGCCGTACGACCAAATGCCAAATTTCAGGATTAGGTCTATGGGAAGTACCCTATAAATTTTGAATACCTAGAGAGTATCGAAATATACGTTTTTGCGGCATAAACAGACGTATATTTGTTTAGGTACTACCCTTATAGTTTCGCCTTGTCCGTCCGTCCATCTGTCCGCAGCCTAGCGCTGAGACTCTTAGTACTAGAAAGCTGTAATTTGGCATGAATATACATATTAGTACTACAATAAAATATAAAATATATTTTTTATGGAATCTCTCCTACACGTAACGTGAGGATGTATTTTTTTCCTCGTCTACCCTTTAGTGTCGTTGGATAGGTCTTTCAAAAATATTGTGGGTTTATGCAAACAGTTTTTTGATCAAGGGATCCATTTATGAAAAAGCCTCAAAGCACTATTTTTTGTTAGAGTTACGAGTAAGTGTCCCCCTCCCCTACAGCCAAAACTACAAATACTAATAATCTAAAAAAAAATGGAAAAATTATAACCAATTTATAAAGAAATCTATCACAACTAAGTTGACATCATTGGTTCTTGAGATACAGACGATTAAAGTGTTTAAACGCACTAAAATCATTTAAGTCGGCACCAAAATGACTTTAAATAGAAAATCAGTTATTACTCGTCGATTTTTGTGTTTGTGGTAATTAACGGCTTTGGAACCCTACACAGAGCATGGTCCGACATGCTCTTGCCCAGTTTTTTTAAATATGTACGTACGTATACTCTATATTGCACAGACAGAAAATAACAAAGTAAAAAAATGAAACAGGAACACAAAAGGTATGTACAAACGCAAAGTTATCCCTTGTAAGGGATCTCTTCCATAAGAAGAAAAAGAAAATACGTATAGAAAAAAAAAAGAAACGTTCCTTTCTTATCTATGGTCGTATAATAGTATGACTGGTAACTAGTGGTAACTGGTGGTAACTTTGCTGGGCCTCTTATGACGACACGTTGGCCTAGTTGGGAGTGACCCTGCCTCTGAAGCCAGCGGTCCTGGGTTTAAATCTCGGTAAGGGCAAATATTTGTGTGATGAGCGCGAGTATTTGTTCCTGAGTCTTGGATGTTTTCTATGAATTTAAGTATGTATTTCTCCATATAAGTATGTTTATCGTTGTCTAGTACCCATAGTACAAGCTTAGAGCTTAGTTTGGGACTAGGTTGCTCACACAACGTCTCGATATCGTCCCCTGATATTTACTTGCTTGTTTACTTGTATTCTACTGCGTTATAACGATATCGCGTTTGAAGTGTTTTAGAATCGTTTGTCACAGTCGCCATTATTGTAATTGACGTAAGAGTTATCAAAACGTTGACAATATGGAAACACGTCAAACGCGATATCGTTATAGCGCAGTAGAATAGAGGCCCTGGTAACAAAACGTGGTGCCTTCTGTTGTGGTGTTAATACCACAGACTGCGAAATTGCCTTTTGAATGCTATCAGGCACTTATTCCGGCTCTATCTAGCATTCCAGCATTGACATAGTCCGCTACCTAAATTGACATTGACGACGTGTGTAACCTAATTTTTACGTAGCTAGCGGTCCCTGGTTCATTGCCCGAGAATCCTGAGTCTTTAGTATCAATTTCCACATTAATGTATTATTAAAAAATCCCGGAAATCCCGCATTCAATAAAAAGAAATCATTATTTTTTGCTGGTTGTAACCACTCTTAGTTACGTCCTCCCGCGAAGTTTAGGCAAATAGGCACTGCCGATTCTGACCCCTGGTTATAATGCGCGACCGACTAATCTATCATGTGATAAGTGATATCCCTGCCTTATGGGCAAGAAGACCCAACTTTCCTCGAAATAGTATCATAAATAAGACGTTTTTGAGTAAAAAAATAAGACTTATAATGAATCGGTCGTTACATTGTTGTTACCTCCGTATAGTGCATGATCAGATTGTGTTCCGTTGTTGTGCAAAGAGTGCCCAGAATTTAAAACTGCTTGAAATATGACTCAATTTGTATAAAGAAAAAACGGTCGAGCTCTGAATGCTTCCAGCATGCCTCTGACGGAAAAACAGAATTTCCAATTATAAATTCTGATAGGTTCCTCTTGCTTAATCTAAAATTAGTTTTGGAGAATTTATAGGTGTTCGGCTTCGGGCTAGGTGTTCTGGATTTCGAGGGAATACCAACCAAAGAATCCATAACTCTCAAAACCGTTTTTATACATAGATACTAGCTGTTGCTCGCGACTCCGTCCACATCGAAATCGTTTATCGCTATTCCCTTGCGAACTGTTCAATTTCTCGGATAAAAAGTACAGAAACTGTATCCATACCAAATTTCATCTAAATCGGTTCAGCGGCTTAGCCGTGAAAGAAGGACAAATTAACAAACACTTTCGCATTTTATAATATTAGTATGTATATCTGAAATATTTTTTGTTTCATAAAAATACCTTCATATGATTGATACTTAATCACTAAATAGTATAAAACAAAGTCGCTTTTTCTGTCCCTATATCCCTATGTATGCTTAAATCTTTAAAACTACGCAACGGATTTTGACGCGGCTTTTTTTAATAGATAGATTGATTGAAGAGGAAGGTTTATATGTATAATACTTTAATCCGGAGCGAAGCGAGGGCGGGTCGCTAGTTAAAATTAAGATTTTCATAAGATTGTTTTTTAAATTTCATTTATGGAACGGTGCTAAATCCATTCAGCCTCTAATTAAATAATTTAATTTTCATATGTTTAGATGTCTAATGGAAAAATTATGTCGGTCTGACAAAGCTTGAACCCCGGAAATGACAGGCTTTCAACATGATTAAAAAAGGTAGGTACTTCCTGACGAGGATTAAACGATACAACAAGAATTACATTATGTTAAAAAGAAACGTTTCTTGTTACGTACAATACATACTTACCCCTTAATTTTTAACATTTATTAAAAAAAAAGAAGAAAATTCACCGTAAACCAAAAAATACAGCTCTTTAAGTTAACTCAGACGGGCTGATAAATGACAGAGAGAGAGAGCTATCAGCGTAGGCTTTATGAGGGCAGGTGGAAAGAACGGTTAAACACATAATTTAACAAAACATGATCAAAACAGCAATTTCTTTAAAAAATAATACAACCTAGTTCGATTACACAATATCAAATAATCAAAATAATAGGTGAAAAATGCAAAAAGCCAACGGCACGAAGTGTTCCCAGGCGGTCACCCATCCAAGTACTGACTTCGCCCGACGTTGCTTAACTTCGGTGATCGGACGAGAACCGGTGTGTATTCAACGTGGTATGGACGTTGGCAAGAGCTTGCGTAAATAAAACGATCTAGTCAATACTTATATTGTGACGTCATTTACATATACCTAAATAAACGTAGCTTATACGTTGTTTCAAGAGGTTGGTCAAATTGATGTGAAAAAGTGAAAAATACTATTTCACAATCGTGTTATAATAGAGAGCTTTTTAGTCGAATACCGTGTTTAGGCCACGAAGCTTGCTGAGTGCCCTAAGTAAGGTACAAGATTAAAAAGTTTCATTATGACACTATAGTGAACAATACTTTTTGTACGAGTTCATTAAAATTAATAATTTAAATCATTAATAAGAGTAGGTACCTATATAAGAAAACTAAATATCGTAAGTACTATAATTGTCTTGTTCTACTATCCGAGTTCTTTTACACAAGATAATTGAAATACTTAGTTATTTCTTTATTAGGTAAAGATGTTTCGTCACTGTCACTACTCATTTTCTTAGTTTACCTATATTTTAAGTTTTCAAGCTTACCTTAAGAGGCCGTATACGAAATTTTGGCAGTTTTGCTTATTTTCGTGATTTTACAGTTTAAATACTGCTTTTCTATAAGTTTTAATGCACATCATGATATATCATTTCAGTCATGATCAAATAAATAAGTTATGTATGAATGAATGAGCTACTTTTTTATCTTTGTCGAGAATTTAAATTCGGGATTTAGGTTATTTTAAAACATTATATCCTATTGCAATTTAACTTTTAATTTATGGATGTGTTTTTAAGGTAATGGATTGATTTTGAACTGAAATTTATTACTGTGCTTTTAATTTTATAAACGAGTGTTTTAAGAAGCCGAAATTTAAAACTATTTTTGTCCATTTTCTATAAAATTTAACAAAGTTCATGATTTTTTTACACAAAAAAAATATATCTAGGTGGTAAAAAGTAATTCATACATTTTTAGACAACTTTCACAGCAATCAATTTCTATTTTTTCATACCTTTAAGACGTCAAAACGATTCGTGAATATGCGATATTAAACCTCTTACAGCAAATCTCACGAAACAGTCGCCGGTTTCAGGTCGATTAATCAAAATTAAATAATAAACACAAAAAAGGTATTTCATACATTCGTTGGAAATCGAAATTATCATTCGTATTGCGCATTAAAATTTGTAGAAGTAAAGTATTTCAACAGTAAAATCACGCCTGTAAAATCACGAAAATCAGCAAAATCGGCAAAATTTCGTGCTTCTTAAGGTCTGATTTTTTATTTCCACAGAAAAACTTCTAAGCTTTGAAAAGAAAATTTATCACACCACCGGCGTTCGTAATGTTGCAGTACTGTGCCCAGCTAAAAATAGTAGCCAATCACAAAGCGTAGTTTTTTTTTATGCCCTGGATACAGCAGCAAGTTTAAGTAGATTTTTGACAGATGACGCGCTGCTGCTACGTTCCAAAACGCCATACATTGGCAATTTTGTACCGCATCGAGTCTCCTTAAACATGGGCACATATTATTTAAATACGAAGTTCTATATTCAATTTTTTTTCGGTTGTCTAAAGCGTATCGAAATAGTTATTTCGGTTGTTTCGGAAGTAACATAGACCAACAATGAAAAGAGTGACGTTACAATATTCTCTATGAAATCTTAATACGCAGATTTTAATCGACGAGTTCAAAAAATACTAATTAGCTCTTGGAAGCAAGTACCTAATTAAAATAAAAGGTGAAAATCAAAGCAAAAAGCCAACGGCACGAAGTGTTCCCAGGCGGTCACCCATCCAAGTACTGACTTCGCCCGACGTTGCTTAACTTCGGTGATCGGACGAGAACCGGTGTATTCAACGTGGTATGGACGTTGGCGATAGACGAAGTAAATTAAACGATCTATTCAATAGTGATATAATGACGTCACTTTCATAAAATAAGTCATTTTACCAGGTTACCCGGTGCCTAGGTGGTTTCAAAAGAGGTTTGCACAATATGGTTAGAATCATCAGTGATTTTTTTTTTTAATTGAGTGTTATGGGTATTCAACCTATGACTAAAAAACTGCTGAACGAATAATATTTTAAAATTAGTGTATCAAACCGGCAATACTTAAAAAAATATGTTTATTTTTATTGTATAGTGAAAGTTTATATTTAATGAATTTAACATGATATATTTGGTTATTGAAGCATTTTAAATTTTGGACTCGATAGCAAATTATCAAAATAAAAGAATTGCTTAGACTTATAGTTGATTTTCTAAAATAAAAATAACTATTATAATTAAAGCATTGCAACATTGTTGCTTGGTTTGTTGATAAGATGATGGTAGCTACCACCACTAAAATAAGATGGTGGTAGCGATCCGGATGGACAGTGGTTTAGTGGTGGTAGGACCCTGTGCAGGGTCCGTCCGGATCGCTACCACCATCTTATCCATTAACCACCCGCCAAGCAACAGTGTTCGCATTGTTGTGTTCCAGTGTGAGGATGAGACAACCGGTGAAATTACTAGCATAGAGGCATTCCATCTTAGTCCTAAGGGTTGGCAACGCATTTGAGGTCTTAAGAAGTCTTAAGAATTCAAATGTTTAAGGGTCTCAGATTCCACTTACCATCAGGTGGCCTGAGTGCTCGTGTGCCTTCTCCTTATCATATGAAAAACAAAGGTTCCATTCGTGTTCATAACATAATGATCATCGAATTAAAAGTTACACGTGTCTATTATTATTGCTTGTCAGCCTAAAGTATCCAACACTGGTGTCATCACTCTACCTACGTGTTCAACAATCTTCAGTTGGTAATCCTATTGGCGCTGTATTAGGAAAACTGTTATGGCTTCATTTAAGAGTACAAACTTTTACCTACGCGTAACACACAAAAACTAGTTATAATTTAAAGTAGGATCACTCAATTAAATTATTTATTTATAAGTAAAGTAATGCCCCCGAGTGGTTTCCGGGTAAGAATAGTGCCACTCCATGTCTTCCCGTGGATGTCGTAAGAGGCGACTAAGGGAATAAGGCTTCTAGTATTGTTAGGCGATGGGCTTGCAACCTGTCACTAATATACTAGTAAATATCTCAGCCTATTTGTGCAAAATGTGGTTACAGAATTGATAACATGCCTTTTAAGACTTGTTGGTATTTCTGTGGCTCTGCCTACCCCACTCTGGGAGTGAAGGCGTGATGTTATGTATGTAAGTAAAGTAAGTTTTTTCCCCATGTGGTTGCCGGGTTAGAACAGTGCCACTCCATGTCTTCCCGTGGATGTCGTAAGAGGCGACTAAGGGAATTAAAGGCTTGTTGTACTGTTAGGCGATGGGCTTGCTAACTGTCAAGTGACAGTAGGCAAAGGCCAAGAAATTTACTAAAGTTTAAGTAAACTTTAGTAAATTTCTTGGCCTGATTGTGCAAAATGTGGTTACAGAATGATCAACAAGTGTTTTTGGAGTTGTTGGTATTTCTGTAGCTCTACCTCCACCACTTTGGGAATGAAGGCGTGTATGTATACATATGTATGTAATAAAGTAAATAAGTAAGGTTCTACTTACTAGATTACCTAGTTTTTAGGGCTCCGTACCCATAGGGTTAAAACGGGACCCTATTACTAACTCCGTTGTCTGTCTATCTGTCTCTCTGTCAGCAGGTATCTCATGAATCGTGATAGTTAGATAAGTAGTTAATATTTTCACAGATGATGTATTTGTTGCCCCTTTAACAAATACCCATACTAATAAAACAGAATAAAATTAATATTTAAGGTGGTTCCCATACAACAGACATGATTTTATTGCCGTTTTATAGATAATGGTACGGAACCCTTCGTGCCCGAGTCCAAGTCGCACTTGGCCGGTTTTAATAATTTATTTTCACCGCAGGTGTTGTCGAACTCAGGGAGGATATCCCCCTGAAGGCGGGTGCGGGAGGGGCCGGCGCAAGCGCAGGGTGTGGCGGGCCTCGGCTCATCGCCAGCTGTTTTGCGGCCCTCTCCGTCGCTGTCGCCATCGCACTCCTCACTCAGATCTACTATGGAGACTATCAGGTAAAGCTAATGTCGATGGTCTAGAAGACAAATGTGCTAAATGCTAAGAAAATAACACTTAGTACATTTTCATTCTAGGCCATCCAAGCACTTGCGCATTTGTCTTCTAGACCATCGACATTAGCTAAGCTTTATAAGCTTGTTTTCCCAAATGACATTCATGAAATTTATCTGAGAACAGTTCTGCACTACTAACACGGTACAAATGGCAGTATCTCAGACAGAACTCCTTTAGCAAATGCAACCTTATTATTAATATCAAAGGATTGAATCTGCTTTGGCTATTGAATTGAGATACTGCTTATTGGCTTAAGAGCGCAGATTTATCACCACACCATAACCTAGACTAGCAAAAAAGCTTTGCCTAATTTGCAGGATACATTGTTAATAATCCCGGTAAGGGCAGACATTTGTGTAATGAGCACGAGTATCCGTGGATGGCGTGAATACGTTAATAACTCGTTAAAAATTAATGAAGTAATTTGAACTATATGCAATTTGTTCTAAATACAAATTTCACTAACTTCGCATCTCTACTTATCAACTTATTCACACCATGCACGGTTTGTTCGTGAGTCTTGGATGTTTTTTATGTATTTAAGTATATATTTCTCTATACATATAAGTAAGTTTATCGTTGTCTAGTACCCATAGTAAATGGAGTGAATCTACTAGTGCCTCGGAGCAAAGTGCCACTAGCACATAAACTATAGCAGAAGGTCGATTTATTATACTATCTATTTTAAATTAAGAAACATTACAGAGCAATAAGGTAACGAAATATAATAACGCTCACTAGAATGAATTAAAGCAACGAATAAAAGTATTGTTAAAACTTTAAAAAACCTCTCAGTAGATACATTCAATTTAATACACATAAAGTCGCACCTTCATTCCCAGAGTGGGGTAGGCAGAGCTACAGAATACTAACAACTCTTAACTTATTGATAATTCTGTAACACATTTTTCACAATCAGGCTAAGATTTTTACCAGTGAATAAGTGACATAGGTTGCAAGCCCATCGCCTAACAATATTACAAGCCCTAATTCCCTTAGTCGCCTCTTACGACATGGAGTGGCACTATTCTAACCCGGCAACCACACAATTAATAATTAAATAATAATGGATGTAACTGATAACGACTAGGAGAACAGCACGATAAGTTCTCTTCATCAAGAACGATAACTCTTTACTAACTAATTGGGAAACGGCTTCTTGCTATCGTGAACAGATCGGACCAGACAGCACCCGTTTACGAGTATGACGCGTATCTCAGCCATAGCCTTAATTTGCAGGTGGTGCCACATGGTTCAGTGTCTGCTGGCGCGAAGGCGTGCTCAGCAGCCGGCACCAATGCTCTGAAGGCTGGTGGAGGAGCCATGGATGCCGCTGTGGCTGCTGCTTTATGCCTGGCGCTCTTAGCTCCTCACCGGACTTCCCTTGACGCGTAATTATAATTACAATAATTACATACATACATAACATCACGCCTTCATGCGCAGAGTGGGGTAGGCAGAGCTACAGAAATACCAACAACTCTAAAAGACTTCTTGATAATTCTGTAACCACATTTTGCACAAACAGGCTAAGATGTGTACCAGCAATGCAACAGTGACAGGTTGCAAATGTTGCAAGCCCATCGCCTAACAGTACTACAAGCTTTTATGGCCTTTCCACGCGAAGACATGGAGTGGCACTATTCTAACCAGGCAACCACACCGAACACAATAAAATACATTACTTCATACGAAACACGGATTGGGATCATGGCTAGAGTAATGCCATCTATTTTTTGGTGGGTCAACTTTGTACCCGACTGCCAAGGAGAGAACATTGTGTTATTATTTCTGTAAACAAGTAACTGAAAAGAGAAAAACAAGGTCTATTGTATAATTGGTCAAAAATTAATCCCCGCCAGCTGAAGTTTACTCAATATTAAATCATGCGTAATTCTATACAATTCTTCTCAGTTCGTAAAAGAAACAGTTTACTCATACGCATGACTTGAAAAAATAAAACATCATCTTTTTTGATAAGTCTGAGTTACCAAAATTCGATTCGGCAAAGAAAATGTTTGAAGTAGCCGGCTTTTAGGGAGATTGACTGTATTTCTCTCCTTAAGTACCTACGTAATAACTTTATAATAATGACATTATTTTACATTTAAGTATAAAACAATTAATGATTCACCTAATAAGAGCGTGATAGATACCTATTATACATAAATATAAACCGTGTACAGTCAGGATGCAAAAGTAGCTAAGTAGAATAACATGCTCAAAATGATCTAGTCACAACTTATTATCTTGACAAAAGAGTCGATTGCAGATCACTTTGAGCTCTTCGGTTACGTAGCTTCTGAACTTGACTGTACCTACAGCATCAACAGCCACACTACCTCATCCACGTCGATTAAATTTGAGATAAGCGCCATCTCTCGAAAAACGTTGGTATCGCTACGCGCTTATGCACGCGTCGCAACTTATACGCCATCTAACTGATAAAGGTGACTCTCAGTCGCAAGCTTGCTGACGTCGCGGCCATTTTTAATTATATTTTATGTCGTGGAACTCTTTTACACAGTAAACGCGCTAACTAATCCTTATCATTCTAGAAATAGCAAACCGTCTGCGTACGTCAAGGTAAACTGTTTAATTGATATGTTTTTCCGTATAAACTATTAGTTAAGTACTTACGTTTTTTTCCCTTGCCTTTAACTTTTTAATAGGTTGGTTCGTTATAAATATGATCTACTTTTTAATGCTTTTATTACAAAAAATACGCATTTTATGAATCTATTTTATATACTTATTCACGTAGCTGACTACTTTAAATCAAACAATATTGAGGAAAAGTTCGGGCCATCATTATGAATTAGAATAGAGTAGTCAGAAACATGTCACTTAGGTGCTTTACCTATGATTTCTTATTCTTTTTAGGATTCCGTAGTCAAACTAGGAACCCTTATAATCTCGCCATGTCCGTCCGACCGTCCGTCCGTTCGCAGCCTAGCTCAGAGACTTGGTACTAGAAATCTGTAATTTGGCATGAATACTTACACATACTTATTAGTCACGCCAACAAAGTGGTAAATGAAAACTTTTTTTTAGTGTACTTACCTCCTATACACGTAACGTGGTCATGTATTTTTTTTGGTCGTCGACCCCATAACATTGTGAGGGGTGTTATTAGATAGGTCTTTAATTTTTTTTTCGATTATGGGATCCGTTTATGAAATATTAAGCTTTAAAGCACTATTTTTTTTAGAGTCAAGTGTCCCCCCCTTACAGCCGAAACTATATAGGTACAAACAAGTACTAATAATCTGAAAAATACCTTCAATGAAAGCGCATATGGGTCATACACACTCTTAAAAACTAAAGTTGTCTCTCCTGTGGTCAATAGTTAAGAGTGTGTGCATATAAGTTATGTTTTTATATGATATGTCTAAGCAGTCTTGAAGGTGTTTTTGCGGGAATGGTCTTAGCCTGAAAATTAGGGCTTCAAAACGTTAACTTTCGGTGTGTCCACAGGAAAGACGGTAACCTAAATCTGAATGTATGGCCCATATAATTAATTTAAAAGGAAAACTATCACGCTAAGTAGACATCATTGGTTCTTGAGATACAAGCGATTTCAGTGTTTATATAAGATTTTCTAGTAAGTCGTGTGCCGGACTTTAAATAGAAAATTTGTTTTTTTTTTATGTTTGTAGTCCTTAATGGCTTCGGAACCCTACTCTTGCCCGGTTTTATTAATTAATGATGATTTAAAACATAGGCTCTTTTTGTTAATCTTTCATAAAATGACAGCAAAATCGACTTAGGTTAGTAAATTGTTAAAATTAGACCAAAGATTTATGTAAAACATTTGACAGAAGAAATATTTAAGACGAAAAAAATATTGAGTATAGCGTCGTAGTAATAATTATACCTACATTCTCAAAACTCCATTCTCTTGAAAACATCAACACCTTTAGTATGACAATTACTCAGTGCCGTAAGTAACCAAAATATGTATTTACAACTGTTTTTGTACTCTAGGCCTTTGTTCTGTAGATATACAGACAATGACTTGAGTAATAATTTTCCATTACATTCTTACGGTTTGAAATCGCTTGGAAATTTCGTTTCTACACGTGTGAATAGATGTACAGTTGTACAAAGAGTGGACAATTACATTAAATTCTACACGGCACCATGATGTAGTTAGTCATAGGCATAATTTTTAGAGTTCCGTGTCCCAAGAGAGCTCATCGGGCTAAATGCCTGATATGATAAAGAGTCAAGAGAGAGAGAGAGTTATTCACAACAGTACAAAATGACAAAGTTCTAAATCTACATCCGTCCTAGCTATAAAAAGTTGTATCTCATGAACCGTAGATAGCGGGTTATTTTTTAAAGAAATCCCCATACAAGTGTTAAATTTGCTATGATTGACGACACGTTGGCCTAGTTGGGAGTGACCCTGCCTCCGAAGCCAGCTGTCCTGGGTTCAAATCCCGGTAAGGGCAGATATTTGTGTGATGACCGCGAATATTTGTTACTGTTTTGGATGTTTTCTATGTATTTAAGTATGTATTTCTAAGTTTATCGTTGTCTAGTACCCATAAGTACAAGCTTAGAGCTTAGTTTGGGACTACGTCAATTTGTGTGACATTGCCCCCTGATATTTATTTATATTTATATATTTATGATTACACTACAAATGCGCTCTTTTAGAAGTATGTGTTGATAGAGAAGAGATCAGAGATTAATGTTGTCTGAAAGAAGATGTAGTGACTAAGATTGAAAAGGGCATGCTTCGATGGTTCGGTCATTTGGAAAGGATGGATGAAAAACCATTGATTCTTTCGTCAATGGTTTTTCATCCATCCTATCATATACAGTGCGAAAGTGAGTGGAAAGGTCGGAAGGGGCCGCGCTAGGCGTACATTTTTTAATTAAATTGAAGAAACACTGGAAATGGGCCGAATCTTAAGTACCTGAAACCTACGTGCATGCATGACGATGTAAGAATATGGAAGAAGTGAAAGAGAATTGTCAGGATCGTAGCAGGTGGAAAGAAATGGTCTCTGCCTACCCCTCTGGGAAACAGCCGTGATTTTATGAATGTATAAATGTATACTGCAAACACTGAAGAAAAAAAATATGCAAAAAATGGTTAAGTGTGAGTTAGGTTCGCGCTGATTCAATTTGAAATCGATCTCAAATCGGAATTCCATACTCTCCTGTCACCTGATGGAAGTGGGCTCTGTGACCCATAAACGTTTAGCATTCTCAAGACTACAGTATTAAGACTGCAATCCTAAGACTGCAAATGGGTTGACAACTCTGAGGACTAAGATGGAATACCTCTATGCTAGTAATTTCACCTGTTGTCTTATCGCCACACTGGGACACAATCTCTAACGGTTAACGGTCGCTCCTATGGCAAATATTTTACAACTTCAGCGTGCAAACCTCTTAGATAAATTATCTACTAAATGAAATGTGGTGTGGTGTTGTTATGGTGAGGGGATAAGTAGGACAGAATAACAAATGACAGAGTGCTGAATAAACTAAATGAAAGTAGGAACTAATTAGCAACAATAGAAAATAGAAGAGGAACAATAATAAGACAACTGCTACGACACGACCTTTTCCTTAAAAACATCATAGAAGAAAAGGTAGAGGGAAAGAGAGACAGAGAAATACCAAGAAGAAATTACTTTGAGCAGATAAAAGAGAAGGTTAACGTTGGGTCGTTCCCAGAAAGTCAAGCAGTTGACAGAGGACCGGGGCGGTTGGCAAATACTCCACCGACAAGACCATGGCTCTTAAATAAAGAGAGAGAAATCTACTCAATAATATTGATATCTTTTATTAAAACACTGTTGTCATTGATCAGCAGAGATCGGACAAATGGGTGTCATTACTCGCAATAATGTGGACATGACTCCAATTTTAATTAAACAAATTAAATTAAATTAATTTATTTCTTACCTGAATTATAATCTTGATCCTTTGCAGGATAGTTACAAATAAATAATACAGGAGTGACCATTGATATTATATTAATTTAAGTACATAAGTTTGCTCCATTAACATCCGTGGTTTGCGATAGGAGCTTTCACCTCATAAGTTTCTTTTAGCCGTGAAAAGGAATAAAATAACCACTGAAAAATTAATAAAACACTTGCTTATTTGCTTTAATAAATATACACAATAACAAATCTTTGTATCATTTATTTATTAACTACTGACTTGCAAAGGATCAAAATTATTCTTAGGATAAGTAATCAATTAATGTAATTTAATTTGTTTAATTAAAATCTATGGAGTGTTGTTCACATTATTGCAAGTAATGACACCCATTTGTCCGATCTCTGTTGATCAGTCATTTATACGTTGAATAAACGTACTAACACGTGTTCCCGTGAACACTAATGGCGCATGGCGTGACGTCACCAGCACGTGCATCATGCGATAATCTACACCGAGCAATTAGTATAAGTGTTTGTCTGTGACGTGTATTTTTAACTGTGTTTGACTCGCCGCTGATTTTTAGCCGGTACTTTGGTTTTTTATCTACAAATTTATGGAAAGTGACAAACATTATCTCTAATAATTCCAAAGTATTAGATATTTTTGCGAATCTCTACATTTTGCGGTATCTACCCTACATGGGATATTTGCCTAATCAATACAAATTACGTTTGGGATAAATGCCCCGCCGAGAAACGGCACCTATCCCGCAAAAACTTTCATCACATTTTGCCTTCCCGTGCAATCACACAAAGTCATGCGACACGGTCCTTAGTGGTAGTTGAAGTCTTTCGATACATTTATATTTTAAAATAGCATGCGATTCATCCGCGAAACTAGAATCTTTACAATTGGGGCAACTGGGTCATTCCACTTTTAAGCGCAGGTCGATTTTTTGACAAGTGCTCTTCAAATAATATTTTTATAAAAACGTTAAAGTGCTCGGTTTTGTAATTTAATATTGAAATAGTTACACAATTTGGCTTACATTTAAAATTATCACTACATTTAAAAAGTCACTATAATTAACTTTAAAGTAGGTAACATAGTGGTCACGCATGTCCCCGCTATTTGTATGGAAAAAGTGTATTTACCGCTGTGTTACCAACTTTTCCTGATAAAATATCAATAAATTTAAAGTGTTTTGTTTTGAACTATTAAATTTAGTTGTTCCAGTTTCAATATAAGTCAAATTTACGTGAAAAAAATGTCTAAAAATGCCTTTTATTTCACCAATGATTATTATGCGCTAAAATGTAGAATGACCCAACTATCCCGGACTTACCATATGTTCCTCGATTACAACGTCGGACCAATTTTTTTTTAGAAAAGATGTTGCATTTCCAGGTCTAATGATGGAATCATAAAACACAATTTTATAGCAATTTGGGTATTGGGAGGTGGTTTACCTTTTTTTTTTTTTTTTAATAAAAGAGACTAGTGATCCATTTACGATGAACTCTATTGCCATGTTTCTCTAGGGTACTATATTTTACCTAGGTAAAAGTTTCCCATGTTTTAATCTAATACTTAACTCTGTACCAAACGACAACGGGCAAACATGTATGGAATATAGCACCAGCCTCAATGGACATAACTTATATTTCAATGGGAAGATTTGTATGTAGAGCAAAGATAACCAGGGTGCATATCTCCATTTGCAGTTCATATTTGTATGACCTATTCAATGACACCACCACGATTGCTAATAAGTGTGTACCTACCAAAATTTCCATTGTCTTTTATACCCAACTAGCGACCCGCCCTCGCTTCGCTCCGGATTAAAGTATTATACATATAAACCTTCCTCTTCAATCACTCTATCTATTAAAAAAAACCGCATCAAAATCCGTTGCGCAGTTTTAAAGATTTAAGCATACATAGGGATATAGGGACAGAAAAAGCGACTTTTTTTTATACTATGTAGTGATAAGTCGTTTAAGCATAAAAGGACAGGCACTATAGTAGATGTTAGTTAGGCTCAGATTTAAACGTGCTCTATTTCACAGAAGAGAAAACACGACACAGATAATAAAATCTTAAAGTTACATTCTAAACTACAGTTACAGTTACATTAAAAACTGTGTTAAAATGAAGAAAAGTCAAACCAGCCCCTACTCCTCTAATGAAATCTAAATTTGCAAAAAGACAATATTCCACATAAGCGAACCAATTGTATTACACTATCGATGCTAAAGTCTCAATCTCCACACACGCACACGCACGCACGCATACACACACACACACACACACACACACACACACACACACACACAGCGAAAGTCGAATATCCGCATTGTATTGGTTGTTCTTGTAGCCTTCAGCATGATGCTAGAAAAGAGCTGGGTCTTCTGTCACAAGCATTGCTATACTTACTAGAAGGTCCCAACCCTTTCCTTATTGAGAGCACATTGATTGCGACCAATAAACGATTTTTACATTTATATTGCCAAGCCAGTGAACCTGAACACCTCCAAATATTTTTGAAATCTTTACATTAGGATTAGAAAGTGGTGCTCTAATATGATGTTGATTTTAATAGCCGAAAACGTTTTGCCACTTTTGAAAAAGGTTACTCCTACGCATAAGTTTGTAATCGATTTTTACTTTCCTGTATTTTATTACGCCGATCGCTTATTTGGTCTCTTTTGAAGCAGTTTACATTTTGCCACTGCATTTCGTATCCAAAGTATTTCGAATAACGTAACGCTTCTTAATTTGAATACAAAGAAAGTAATGTCAATATTTCGTTTTGAAATATTACGCCCCATTTTTTTGAAACTGAAACATTAATGCAAATAAAGTTAAGCATATTGTTTTTCAAATGGTAATAGGCTAGTAAAACTGATATCTGCTTTTGGTTTAAAATATTTTAGGACACCGACTTCAGTTTAACTGACCATTTGAAAAGAAAATATAATTTGGTGTTTTTTTTTTTTTTTTTATATTTAATAGTTATTTTATATTTTATAGTAAAAATTGTGGGACTTGTCAAGTCCCACTTCTCAATTTTAATAATAAAGTAAAGTAAGTAAGTAAGTAGTTTTTATAATTCAAGCTCGCCGCAGACAACGCTGAAGAAAATCTTAACGTCGGTGAAACTGCAATACCGCGTATCTAACCAATTCAATAAGTTGCAAAGAGGGTACACTGACTTACGTGTTAAGGTGTATTTTGCAACTTATTTAATTTGTTAGTTACGCGGTATTGCAGTTTCACCGACGATAAATAGAGTAGGCACATTATTCACACCAATGTGAATGTGCTTCGTAATAGTAGTTTATGCAACAGTTGTATAAGAGAGGTCAAAAAAGACGAGTGGTGCGGTTACGATGTGAGCCGCAGGCGAACATCGTAAAGCAAGACGCCACGAGTATTTTTTGACTTAGTTATACACCGTTGCATACAATACTTTTTCTACGACTAGGTTTCAAATAAAATGCAAAATTAAATTAACAAAATTTTATTAATATACCTAGGTTAGAATACGAACGAACGAAGCACAGAACAACAAACGAGCGGGAAACATTCGAAAACGACAAAATATGTGTCTATGGTTAACTTTGTTTTTAAATTGATGTGCACTTGCCAGGTTTTATATTTAAAAAAAAGTTGCACAATCGATTTAACTTCTGAAATAGGGACTAAAAAACACCTAATGATTTGAGAAATGAATTCTTTTACCTGGGCCTCTATTCAACTGCGTTATAGCGATATCGTGTTTGACGTGTTTTAGAATCGTTTATGTCACAGTCGCCATTATTGAAAATGACATAAGAGTTATGAAAACGTTGACAATACGGAAACACGTCAAATACGATATCGTTATTACCGTGGAGAATCCCAGCGCTGATTGGTTGATTTTAATATAGCTGCATTTTGGTTGGTTGATACCAGGTTTTTTTTAGAGTTAAATTAGTAAAAGAGTTTACATACCAAAAATAACCTAACGTTCCGATTGACAGTCAATGTGTATTGTGATTGGTGGATAATTTGGTGGAGTATTTTGATTGGTCAAATTAACCTAGGTGTAAGCTTTGGCAGCTAAAGTCGACTCTTTTAAACTAGGACAGCAGTTTCTACTCGGGCTAACCCTAATTGTTTTCCACATGTTAACATTTGCCAACATTATATTCTTATTTAC
Organism: Acleris holmiana; assembly: GCA_949316455.1. Classification (NCBI taxonomy): domain Eukaryota; kingdom Metazoa; phylum Arthropoda; class Insecta; order Lepidoptera; family Tortricidae; genus Acleris; species Acleris holmiana. Next base: position 23,441,334 of record OX438763.1, on the reverse strand, counting down.
TTGACTGAACCAATACAGACAAACAGTTTAAAATAATACGTAAAGAGACAGGTAGGTAAATTAAGCCCTTAACATAACAAACAAACAGACAGATGCCAGTGAGTGTGACAGTGATAGACAGCAGAATAAATAAATATTACCTTCTCCCAAACGAAGTTCTGCCTAGAACTCATCTAAGTTTATTGTACAACAATAAACTTAGATTCTTGTATGTATTTACATAGAAAACATTTAAATCTCACAGAGGGATACCCGCGTTTATCACACAAATATATGCCCTTACCGGGATTTGAGCCCGGGACCGCTAGTTTCGTAGGCTGTGTCACTACCAACTATGCATTTGTGGGTAAGGACCAAAAAGTTGTCCACTCAATTAAATTTTCTATGAAACTTTTTCGTTGTGACACGAAAATTTGCCATAAATTTGTGGGGATTTGATTGATTACACTTTTTTTGTTTGTATGGTTAACTACGCTTAACTATGGTCCAGCTATTTGGTCCTTACCCTTATGTCTTTATTTTACTTAACTATAGTAACTCCCGCCCTTCCTTTCATTACCAGATCCCCACTATGATTTCAGCTACAAGTTTAAACTTTTTGAACTGAGCTCATCCACTTAAGACTACAAAGCAAAGCGAGACTACAAATTAGGATAACGAGCTCGTAGTAAAAGCAGATATTAACCGCTTTTAAGGTTAACATAGATTATCGACTCTATTTCTTTATACAATAGACTCCAAAATACACAAATAGAATAATGGCAAGCATAACTTTTTTCCATTCTACAACCGGCTGACATACAATAGTGTTGAATACGCCATTTTTCTTTCAGGCTAATTTAAACCTATTTAACAAGGATGGGATGAGATTTAAAGTTGAAAATTCAACATTCATGCAATGTACTTGTTATCTTTTTCGTAAAGTAACTGGTTGGCAGTTTCGGGAACAAAAGCATATAATAGAATTGTATTTGTGTTTACAGTTAAGTGGATGAGCTCAGTTCAAAAAGTTTAAATTATACCTAGGTACTTAATTAATGAAAACCCCTAAAAGAGATGATAAGAGATCAAATCAAAATCAGATAAGATCAAAATCACTTTAAACTTGGATCGATCACAAAATTCCTTTACGAGAACATTTTCACAGAACCAATTACATAATTTCAAGAGTATTCTTTATTCAATCGACTGGGATAGCCTGTTTAACAAACCCGATTATGACCCAATAATGCATCTTAAGTCACTTATTAATATCTTTAATAACGCGTCTATCACTTGTTTTCCTTTTAAACAACAACAAAATCGAAAACGAAACACTTGTCCGTGGATAACTAGCAAAATTATTATGCAAAAACAACTTCTTAATAACCTAGTTAACCTATCAATTAAAACACCCAATGAAAAACGGCTAGTGCTGTTTACTCTTTCACTCACAATAAAACTAGAAGAATCCATGGCAAACGCTGAGCGCCAGTACTACTGCAACATTTTAAGTAACAGCCATAATCAACAAAAAACATTATGGAACATAGTTAACCAGTACACAGGTCGCAAACCATCGACGCGACACTGTTGCTTGCACATGCTTAGAAACAATACTGATTCGGCAAACAAATCATCAAACCAGTTAGCGAATGAAGTAAACAACTTTTTTCTGTCCGCCGCATCAACTGTGAATGCACCTACCGCCTTCCCGTCAGGCGCCGCGCACTTGTTATGTAACTCAACTGATCCATGTAATGTGTTTATTTATCTAACTCCGTTTACTGAAAAAGAATTGCATGACATTATAACAAAAGACGTTGCGTGCAAAAACACATGCGATATTTATAACTTATCCACAAAATTATTAAAGATTAGCCTACCTATTTTATTGTATCAACTCATGATAATTTTTAATAAATTAATAAAACGCGGAGAATACCCAACCGTTTTAAAGAATGTTAAGGTTGTTCCTATTTATAAAGGCAAAGGGCCAGCGGATAACATTCAAAGCTTCAGACCAATTAGCATTATACCGGCAGTTGGTAAAGTTTTTGAGAATGGTTTGTCTAGACGCCTTTCAACATTTTTAGAACGGTTTGACTTATTGAGTCCTAAACAATATGCGTATAGAAAAAACAGATCTTGCGTAACGGTTATACGTGAAACGATTCACAAAATAATGGATGCAAAGGAAAACTTGTCCCATGTAGCCATTCTACTGTGCGACATGACCCGCGCCTTTGACCTATGTGACCACGGGGTTCTAGCTAAAAAACTCCGACACAAAGGAATCCGAGGTCCAGCACACAAATTAATGTTAGATTTCTTACAGGACAGGCGACAGACAGTCGTACTTAATAATGGAACAGTAAAATCGAATGAGGGCAGCGTAGACATAGGCGTTCCCCAGGGATCCTCGCTCGCTAATCTGTGTTTCTTAATTCAAGTAAATGACCTACCTAAAGTAGTGGATGGCGACATGTACTTATTTGCTGATGATGCGTGTGATGTTATTACTGCTAAAAATATTTGTGACCTAGAGAAATGCATAATATCTGATATTCTTAAACTTCAAAAATGGTTTATAACTAATGGCTTAGTTCTAAATATATCCAAGACACAAGTAATACACATCAACCTGGGCGGTCGACCTCCTAGACCTCTGTGTGTTAGTATCGATGGAGTCACACTCCCACAAGTTCACGACACGAAATTTCTGGGGGTCACTCTTGACTCTGCTCTAAAGTGGGACGCACACATTGACACTCTGTGTAACAAACTCTCCGGGGCTTGCTTTGCTCTGAGTAGGCTTGCAAAGGTTATACCACAACAACAACTAAGATCAAGCTACTTCTCGTTGTTTCACTCGGTGATGAGCTACGGACTCGAGTTGTGGGCCACTGCAGCGGAATGGCGACGTGTTTTTGTCCTACAAAAGCGCGCCGTTCGCATCATTTCTTCCGCCTCACCTGGTACCCCTGCACGAGAACTCTTTAGGACTCAACGAATCCTAACACTACCCTCTCACTACGTGTACGATGTAGCTAAATTCGTTAGGTGTAACATAGATAGTTTTCCTACTAGAACACTGACCCGCACGCGACTAGGATCCACAAATCGCTTACTAATCGCACGCTCCAGACTGACCAAGTCGACCAAAACTATGCACATTTTAGGACCGAAGGTCTACAACAGGCTACCTTCACACATTAAAAACTTAGAAAGCAATGCAGCATTTTGTAATAAGTTAAGGAAATGGCTAATTGACAATTCCTTCTACGACTTTAATGAATTCATAAAATGACCTTTTAATTTCAATTGTGTAATCTATAACTTATTTTGAATACTATCTAAAGTACCTACTACGAGTATAATGCAACTAACTATGACATGTAATACCAAAGTTTTGTAATTATTTTGACATGTAATATTTTATAATATTATAAATAAATGAGTATGAGTATGAGTATGAGTAAGTTCCAGCGGTTTATCACTTATTATAAACAAAACCGCGTTCAATAACATACCCAGGTGCAGTTTAAGTGCACACTGAACTTGTGAGCAGGACAGCGACCGTTCATCTCGTTCTCTCTCGTGTAAACAAGTCGTCGGCTCGAGATTTTAAGGAAAATTTATAAGTTTTGATGATATGAGAATTTATAATTTAATCATATGATATGCACAGCCGATAACCTCTATTTCTTAGTGCGATTATAACGTAGTAAGTCCAAGAATTATTTTAATCAAACTGAATAACATTTACATAAAAGATGAAATCGTTTAGTTTATTTGCGCTCAAATTATGTGAAATACGCAAAATCACCAGACAAAAACCAAACAAGGTCGGATTAACTTAGGTTTCAAAAGATATATGAACTTAAGGATGTCATATCGTCACTACTTTGAAAAAAACTCGTATCTCATATTTCGTCTCTTCAGTTTTAAGTTTAAAATTGTACATCATGAAATATGAGATACGAGGTTTTTTCAAAGTAGTGACGTTATAACACTTATAACCTTACTATGTTTTGTCTATTGAGCGACTTTATTCAAAATCGTGTACTTAATACAGTTTGTAATGATAATTTATAACACAACATTGGTATTGAAGATAGATTAAATGATTGTAACCTATTTATTGATTTATTTTTGATATAGTTACTCATATTATTCACCAAAGAAATACAAAAGTCAATAAATATGACGCCTTAAGAAGAAGTATATAGGGTTGCAATTCGTAGCAATACATCTTTGACGTAGGAATGTTGGATATCATTTGGTTTAGATTTTTGTATCTCTTTTAACTTCTCTTCGTTGTAAGGTTTTCATGTTAAGGAGAAGGCACACGAGCACTCAGGCCACCTGATGGTAAGTGAAATCTGAGACCCATAGACATTTGAATTCTCAAGATTATAATCCTAAGACCTCAAATGCGCTGCCAACCCTGAGGACTAAGATGGAATGCCTCTATGCTAGTAATTTCACCGGTTGTCTTATCCCCACACCGGAACACAACAATGCGAACACTGTTGCTTGGTGGATGGTTAATGGATAAGATGGTGGTAGCGATCCGGACGGACCCTGCACAGGGTCCTACCACCACTAAAAATAACCACCACCACTAATAATATACTAGAAGCAATATAAAATAAATATTTAAGGGGGCTCCCCGTGATTTTTTTGTCATTTAAAAACAAAATTGTTCGATTTCAATAACGGCAACAGATAGACACATGAAATATTCACAGAATATTAAGTTGTATATTCACTTCAAGAATAAATAATTAAATTAATGTTTGAGGCTCCCATACAACAAACGTGATTCTTTTGCCGTTTTTTGCCCGATCTTAAAACAGACATCGTGGTTGTATACATAGATGATGCTATGGAACCCTTCGTGCGCAAGTCCGACTCGCACTTGGCCAGTTTTTATTAACCCTTAATAGGGCAGTGGCCATATATTTACCACATTTTTTTTTTATGTTAAGGAGAAGGCACATGAGCACTCAGGCCACCTGATGGTAAGTGGAATCTGAGACCCATAGACATTTGAATTCTCAAGACCATAATCCTAAGACTTCAAATGCGTTGCCAACCCTGAGGACTAAGATATAATGCCTCTATGCTAGTAATTTCACCGGTTGTCTTATCCCCACACCGGAACACAACAATGCGAACACAGTTGCTTGGCGGGTGACACACATAACAATAAGCTGAAATTAAACTTTACTACCTACGTTTTATGATGCAATTTCAATTGTATTTTACTCAAATATAACATCATCTATTATTACTCTTTAGAGACTTGCGATTCCATCGCTGTATTTAATTTTGGTCTAGATTTTTTACTTCTACGGGGCCCTATTAAGGGTCAATACACGAGTTCAGATCGAGATAAGTTGTTCTTATCGGAAATCAATGATATCTATTTATGTTTATAATTTAAATCAGATTATATCTAGATTTAAAGATTTTGATTAAACTTATTAGTATTTTACTAACGTCGAACTTTAAAAACAACTATGCAAGTTGTCCTAGACGACACACATAAGTTGTTTTATTAAAAACCGGTAATGTTTCAGAGGTTTTAAAAACCAATTAATTATATCATTGCAATAGGGTTGCTATTTTGAAATAATGGTATATTTAGTATAATCGGAAATGTTAAAAATATTGAACATTTATATACAAACTTTAAAAAAAACAGTACAAACTAAGACAACAATATACCTATTTATATAGAGAAACATAAACTTAAATATATAGAAAACATCCAAGGCTCAGGAATAAATACTCGTGTTCATCACACAAATATCCAACCTAACCGGGATTTGAACCCGGGACCGCTAGCTTCAAAGGCAGGGTCACTACCACTAACTATGCAGTTCGGTTTACGCTCAAAGAAAAGGACAGAGCTATATAACTGCCATAGCTCTATCCTCTACGCTCACTGTAAAATGAACTGCATAGCTAGGTCATAATAACCCCCCTTGTCCTCTTCTCTGACCGTAAACAGAACTGTTGAATTAGACAGGTTGCATTCGATGATCGTTATCGTTTATGTTTCGATAGACATATGTATGGAATTGACCTGAGCCACCGAAAAACTCACGTGGTTCTATCTCGGTGGTTTACGTCAATTCCATACATTTTTCAATCGAAACATAATCGCTAACGATTGTCAAATGCAACGTTATGTCATAATACTCATAATAAACCCCTTGAACTAGATACTTTTTTTTTTTAATAGATGGAATAAAATAACTTTATTTCAGGCTTCTCGTTTTCGGCCAGAATTCCTCCTTTAAAAAGGTCGACAGACTTTTTGTCGATACTTTTACCACAAAGGACTTAAAGTTAACTTTATGGCGGGGCTCCAAGCCCTCGACCCTGAGGGTAACTCCGGTGTTAACTCGTACAAAATCTACGAGCTCCTTCGCTTCCGTAGAGTAATGTAATCGGCACGGGAGTAATGTTCCGGTGTACCTACATAAAATCTTAAGTAATCCAGACTATAATCTTGACCCTGCCTCCGAAGCCAGCGGTCCCGGGTTCAAATCCCGGTAAGGGCAGATATTTGTGTGATGAGCACGAGTATTTGTTCCCGAGTCTTGGATGTTTTCTATGTATTTAAGTATTTATTTCTCTATCTAAGTATGTTTATCGTTGTCTAGTACCCATAGTACAAGCCAAGAGCTTAGTTTGGGACTAAGTCAATTTGTGTGAAATTGTCCTGTGATATTTATTATTTATTATTATTATTATTTATTAAGACTACAATCCTCAAAAGCGTTGCCAACCCTGAGGACTAAGATGGAATGTGTCTATGCTAGTAGTTTCACCGGTTGTCTTATCCCCACACCACACAACAATGCTTTCACTGTTGCTTGGTGGTTGGTTGATGGATAAGATGGTAGTAGCGACCATGCACAGGGTCCTACCACCTCTTCAAGCCAGTACAGAACTAAAAGCAATACCTTGCAAGAGTTTATTTGACCTAAAACGAGACAATTTAAGTCGCATAAAAAGGAGAAAGTTTAAAACAACAACTTTTTTTTTGTTCGCCGGATTCGCTGCTTTCTTTACCGCTATTACAATGTAAAGTGTTAGTTAAAGTATTATTCACGAAAAAAAATATCTGCACTAATTATATTGATAATAGGGTTCCTTTTTAGGGCTCCGTACCCAAAGCGTAACGGACGCTATTACTAAGACTTTACTGTCTGTCTGTCTGTTAGCAGGCTTGAGATGAGATACTCATGAACCGTGATAGCTAGACAATTGAAATTTTCACAGATGATGTATTTCTGTTGCCGCTATAACAAAAAATAATAAAAACAGAATAAAAATGAGGTCTTTGGATTATAGTCTTGAGAATTCAAGTGTCTATGGGTCTCCATCAGGAGGCCTGAGGGCTCTCATACAACAAACGTGATTTTTGGCCACTTTTTGCTCGATATTAATAACGGCAACAGGTATATGCTTGAAACATTCACAGAATATTTAGTTATATATTTACTTTAAAAATAAATATTTATTGGAGCTCTTATACCACAAACGTGATGTTTTTGCCTTTTTTTAAGTAAGGTGTCTATAGTAGGTAAGTATAGTGTCTAATGTTGTGTAGAGAATGGTACAGAACCCTTCGTGCGTAAGTCTGACTTGCACTTGGCCGGTGTTTAGGGATCCCTAGTCAAACTAGGAACACTTATAGTTTCGCCATGTCCGTCCGTCCCTCCGTCTGTAGCCTAGCGCAGAGACTTAGTACTAGAAAGCTGTAATTTGGCATGAATATGCATATTAGTCACGTCAAAAAAGTGGTACAATAAATGGTAAAAAAACTTTTTTTTTGCGGTACCTCCCCTACACGTAACATGGGGATGTATTTTTTTTAGCGTCTACCCCATCGTGTGGGGTACCGTTAGATAGGTCTTTCAAAAATATTACAGGGTTGTAAAACAATTTTTCGATTAAGCCAACCGTTTATAAAATATTAAGCTTTAAAGCGCTAAATCCGAAAAAAATCTTAAATAAAAGGACATAATTATAACGAATTTTAAAGGAAAACTATTACGACTAAGTAGACATCATTGGTTCTTGAGATACAGGCGATTAAAGTGTTTATACCTACTAAAATCATCTTTTGGCACCAATTGACTTTAAATAGAAAATTACTTATTACTTGTTGGTTTTTATATTTGTAGTACTTAACGGCTTTGGAACCCTACACTGAGCATGGTCCGACATGCTCTTGACCGGTTTTTTTACTTACATACATACATGTATACAGAGTCAGACTGTATAATTTGATACTCTACTTAGGAAAAGGAAAAGTGTCATAGGAAGTAAATACACAATCAAGTTTTTTTAAACTATATCATAATCAGCATAAAATTCATTTTAGTTTGTTTCAAAATTGAAATCTGTTTTAAGAGCAAAGGATATTGAACTTTAGTAACTTGCTAGTAGATTTAAATTTGGTCTAACGTGGTTAAGCTGCTGTAGTATAATTTTTTTATTAATGTCAAGGAGTGAGCACACGAGCACTCTTGCCGCCTGATGAATTCTCAAGACTACAATCTTAGGACTGCAAGACTAAAACTAAGATGGAGTGCCACTGTGCTAGTTTTCACCGGTTGTCTTATCCTTTAACCGGATCACAACAATGCGAAAACTGTCGCTTGGCGGTAGGTTAAAGGATTTGATAGTGATAGGACTACCACTCTGCCCTGCTAACACAAATCGCAGTATCTCAGACCAAACTTCTGTAGGAAATGCAACCTTATTACTAACAGAATAGGATTGAATTTGCATTGGTAAATGAATTTGAGATACTGCATTTTTGCTTAGGAGGGCAGCACTATTAAAATTTGAGCAGTTATAATAGTTAAAAATAGCTCATGGATATCGATAAAATGTAACAAATTAATAGTTTACAATGACATTGGAAATAATTAACCGAAATAGCTGTAGTGCGTAGGTCGCAATTAGTTAATTACTGTTATTACACTATTTGGCACATTAATTTGTTTACTGGATAAAATGTTATCGCGTATAACAAAACGGGATTTCCTGTTGACGCCACTTAGCTAATTTTGTATTAAAACTAGTCAGTTTGAATCGACTTCAAACAAAGAAAAACTACCAAGGTTTTCATTTTATCGCACTTCTAAATTTTTAATTTTGTATTAAATTAAAACTAGTCAGTTTCAATCAACGCTTCTATATTAAATGTATGTCCACGCATATTGGTACCGGTATCTTTGATAATCTATCTATATTTTAACTATATTGTACAGTTACCAAAAATAATATATTATCCTATATTGGGCTCCAAAATATCTGACACGTCTTTATTACTGGAGGCATAAGAGCTTGTCAGATATTTTTAAGCGCAATGTTGTACAATATTATTATTGCTGGGGACTGTACTATTATCAGCCTAGTAGTTCTAAATATTGTGGGACGCCGACTTCAGTTGGACTGACCTTTTGCCTACCATTTTTAAAGAAGTTATTTTTTGTGTGTTTGAAGGCGTTTTTTAGTTTTTGAAACATTTATTTTACTTCATACTTTTTAGTGATTATCATCATAATATACCGTTATGTACTCCCACATCTAAATTAATACTTAAGTAACGAGCAACTCCACGGGAAAGTTAAAGTCATATAATATATTTAAATCATTTAAATCTGCTTAGAATAAGAAATGAATATATAGGAAGAAGTCTGAAAGTGAAAGTGAAGTGAAAAGTTGTGTGGAAATCGGTTGTCATGGTATGGGCATGTAATGCGGAGGAATGAGGAAAATATCGTCAGGAAAGTTTCAAGTATGAATGTGGATGGCTAAACGAGTAGGGGAAGACCGAAGAAACGATGGATGGACTGTGTGAAAGATGATATGGCTAGTGACTACCGAGATGGCGACTAAAAGAGAAGTATGGAAAAAAAAACATGTTGTGCCGACCCCAAATAAGTTGGGATAAGGGCAGGAGAATGATGATGATTTAAATCTGCTTCGTCTTCGCTTAATTGAGATATCTTATCACCACCCTTGATAAAGTAACATTGAAAAGTTCCGGTAGCCATCAGTGGTCTACATAACCAGTTCAACTTCACCAATTGATACTTTTTGAATGTTTTGCATTCAACGTTTGCTGGACGTTTTACTGAAAATGCTAAAATGGCTTTATGTATTTCTATAATATTTGAGGAGTCGAATCGATTTCTCCAAAATCCCACCATCAGATTTACAAAAATCTAAAATTTACAGAGAAATCGGTAAACATACATAAAAAAATACAATGAAACGAATTTTTAACCAACTTGAAAAATAGAACCTTGTTCTTTTTTGAAGTCGGTTAAAAATAAATGCCGTATTTTCTGTAGACATCGCTTAATGAAATACATGAGACATATATTAAAACATTCACATTTTTTACATTATGAAGAGTTGGGGCAACTCTTAAGGCAACTTATACATTAACCTACCGCCAAGCAGCAGAGTTCGCATTGGTGTGTTCCGGTGTGGGCGTAAGAACCGGTAAAATTACTAACATAGATGCCTCTATGCTAGTAGCTTCCATTTTAGCCCCTCAGGGTTGGCAACGCATTTGAGGTCTTAGGATTAGTCTTAAGAATTCAAATGTCTATGGTTTTCAGTTTCCACTTTCCATCAGCTAGCCCTTATCATAAAAATAACATACGTTTAGTCCCAATAAATTACCCCATATGCGCATACGCACGATGCAGTTAGCCTACTCGTAGTTGGTAGTGACTCTACAAACAAAACTAGCGGTACTGGTTTCGATTCTTATAATGGATAGTTGTGTGATGAGCGCGAGTATTTGTTTTTAAGTCTTGGCTGTTTTCTATCAATAGAAAACGTATTTTTTTTAATAAGTAGGTACCTATGCTTATCGTTGCCTAGAACCCATAGTACAATTCTAGAGCTATGTTTGGACTTGGTGAACTTGTGTGAGATTGTTTCCCAATATTGTATTGTGTACAATCGATGACGCTGTTAACAGTACATTTACATTCGAACATAAACCTTATCGCAACGTATTAAAGTTTATGAGTGGTCAGTTAATAGTGTCTTCGCTTGTACCTAGTTTAAAGTCACACTGTCTCAGTAAACAAGGCCAAAGACAGCAAGTATTTTTAAATATCCTGACGTCATAAATATTAACTGCACGAACAAAACATTTCGCATGTAATGCATAAAATATTAAACATCGTTTGTAAGTATAACATAATTCATATAGTCGTAAAATTTATAATTTATACTGACATTTGAACTTCTCAGCGAAACATTTCATGTTAATGTCAAATTCATTAAGATGTTGAGAGAGTTGTGTATATTATGGGTAGTCAAAGAACTAATTGTAACTAATTTATCATTGTAATGAATGTATAAATTATTATTAATCAAACGTCTGCTAATAAAGCCTACTATTTATAAATCAAGACATAATCTTTATCATTTACTATTAATTAACCTGAATCATTAAATTACGCATCCAAATGAACGATTGGCTACTTGCTTTATAGGATATCTTTAAATCAAGACACTCTTGTCCAACGCTGTCTTCTAAAATATAAAGAACAAGGTCAAAGTAATGTTAAATGTCACCATTGTAATGAGTGTGATGATTTTATTCATATGATATACTATATTCACGACATACTATGTCTATGATTTCAATAACCTATAGTAAAGGTCCAAGAACAGCGCCCTGGAGTATACCAATTTTAAATTGGATTTTTCTCTCGATCTTGAACCGTCATTACACAGGCCCCAAAATATCAATTTAGGTGACCTTATATTTCAGTCTTATGCCTTATGTATTGCATAACGTTGAGAGGTTGCCATCAAATTTAGACTTTCAATTTGGATACGTTACAAAAAAATCCTAATTTTACAAGTCATAGCTTATAAGCGTATCATTTCATGTGAAAACTTCGTCGGGAAGTAGATTGTAACCTTTCCACTTAGGTATGGTGTTTTCTTGACGTTCTGTTTATTTGACATATTTCTTATAATTAAAGAGATAAAACAAACTGTGTTAAATTATATAATATAATTAGATTTCTATATTTTTAATTAGGTAACATTGTATACAATCTAACCTTTAAACGAGCAATTTATAGACATATATATATCTATCTGTAATCTAATCTCGGAAACGGTTCCAACGATTTTGATGAAAATTGCGGAATGGGTTATTTGGGTCAAAAAAACAATCTATCAAGTCGTCATCTTGGGGAAAAATCGGTTTCCGAGGTATTTGTCATTTTATAGATGAAACTATTCAATTGTGATTTACTTAAGATTACCGTCTACATACACCCGAGTAAAGCTCGGTTACCCAGCTCCCCATTTCACCATCGTGACAATGACATGTGACAGGTGACAATTTGGTAAACATTGCTAAGTTAACACGCGAATACATCCTCGCGTCCCATATTAGCTGCACCATGTAAACTTTAATGTCAATTGTCACCTGTCGTTGTCAGGATGGTGAAATATGGGGCGAGTACTATTAATAGTGCTAGAAATATGAAAAATATCGATAACAATCGATAGATGTAGATATAGATCTTGAAATAGCTAATGTTGTGAAATAACACCGTTATGAAATCACTAGTGATCTCATGGTTTTACCTTCAGAGCAGTGAGGTAGAGGGAATGTCCCTGTCCTCAATGAAAATAATAACTTAGATAATTGCTTTGCACTTAGATAAAGTTACTCGCTCAATATGTGTAAATGCATACCTATATGTAATTTTTATTTTTATTTAATTATTTACTTAATTAATAGTATGAATATGACTCATTCAGTGTGCAATAATAACCTAACATAACTTGCCCCAGTTTTGATATCAAGCTACTTTGCAAACGGAACAGTTATTTAAGTAAGGTTTACTTTGAGGTAATAAGAGACGAGATAATACGTTAGCATAGTTGGTCACCTACTAGCGGTCCTGGGTTCAAATCGCGGTAAGGGGAAATACTTGTGCGATGAGAGACAAATGCGACGCACGAACCATGCACAAGGATAATAAATGCTAATAATATATATTGTCTATAAAATAATATTATATTGTTCTAGCGCAACACGTGTCAATATTATTTAGGTAAATTGTAAAACGCAATGGCGTCGTAAATGTTGCATTACTTAGCGATATAAATAATATTTTATTCGTTGCTTGAACTACAAGTCATGCCGCGTGTGAGCAGTGAATCATTTCACGCATAACATTACATACGTACATATCATCACGCCTTAGAGTGCGGTAGGGAGAGCTACAGAAATACAAACAACTCTAAAGTGACTTGTTGATAATTCTGTAACCACTTTTTGCACAAGAAGGCTACAAGCACATGTCATCGCCTAACAGTACTACAAGCCTTCATTCCCTTAGTCGCCTGTTACGACATCCATGGGAAGACATGGAGTGGCGCTATTCTAACCCGGCAACCATACGGCAAAACGGATAACACTAATGTATATATTATGTTGTTAATTCGCTTCTTCCACATTTATTTGAAATGACACCAAAAGCTTATACGAGTATATGACACTGGAGATTGCACGGCGAACAATACCATGAAGCCGAGAAAAGTGAACTTGAATGACGTCGCTTATTTTTTTTGTTTCTTGCTTTTCATGCTAATAAAGGACAAAAAACGTAAGCGACGTTATTCAAGGTCATTTTTTTCTCTTCAAGGTATTTTGCGCCTTGCAATCTCCAGTGTCATATGTAAGCTTCTTGCATGACATTAATGGTAATAAACAATTTCTTACCGTGATTTGAATAATTGGGCATGTTGCCATAAATCAAGCCAAATACATCGTCATCATAATCAGCAGAAAGAAAAGAAATTGACTGCTAGATATAAGCATCTGCCAGAGATTAAGACATTTTCTTAAGATAAAGGTTCCGGTTTGGTCTTGCTGACCATGACTAGAAAAATCAGCTCTTGGGCCAGAACAGCTTCTGAAAATTGATGCAAATGAACTAACCGCTCACTACTAGCAATGGTGACATCACCTCTAACAGTCTTGGCGTTGTCTTCTTCTTTAAAATCCTGAAGGGTAGAGCTCCAGCAGTCCGATTACCTGATCGCCGGTAGTAGTCCCAGGCATTTGAGATTACTCCCAGGTCTACTTACAGAATTAAAAATTACATTTTCATTGTCATCTTCACTGTTATGCTCATTTTTATTATCATTCTCATTCCTATTCCTATCAACAATCAAGAACGTTAAGCACTCACTATCCTTCAACAGAAGCGGATCTCTGATATACTGGGAGTATCGGATAGCACGAGCTCAGGGTCCAGAGCTGGTGGAGTGGGGAGGACCTGGTATCAAAAGGAATGCTTCTGATACGCCGAGGCTTCTAGCTGCCTTGGCTGAGCTGCATGCTGACCGCGGAATCTTACCTTGGAGTAGTGTTCTGCAGCATGCTATTGATCTGGCCAGGTAACGAATTATATTTATTTCACTTCGGGTTAATGTGGTGTAGTTTTAAAGATCTAAGCATACATAGGGAAAGACAGCGGGAAGCGACTTTGTTTTATACTATGTAGTGAATAGCTAGCTGCCTTGTTGTACAGATATTTTCTTCAGATATTTTTGTAAATATAAACATCATATTACGTATTTAATGTTATGTGAGCTAAGTATTTTCTATAAAAAAATCGGTACCCCCTATTATTTTATCGTAAACACTTTCAACGAACGTATCATTACGCTAACTTTTCATTTCTTCAAAAGGCATTTCTTGCCTTAGGTTTTTTTTTAATTATTATTGTCAATATTTATTTAAAATCTGTAAGTTAAGTTTTTTACAATAAATGTTAAGATATAAAAGTAAAATAACAATACTCATATAAAAAACAAACACTATAAAAATCCTAACCTACGGGTGCCGCCGGCAGCGGGGCAGGGCTCAAGCTACCGGTGGTTAGGGCTGCAGAGAGAGGAACCTCCTCACAATACGTGCCGTGTCGAGGAGTACTGCTTTCTGTATCTGGCCCTTGATCCAGCCACCTAGCGAGAGTCTCTTAAGGTGTTGATCGAGACTCTTCGCTATAAGACCGTTCGCTGAAACAACTATCGGGACAATGATCGTCGAGTCAACATCCCACATAGCGGTCACCTCATGAGCCAAGTCAAGGTACTTGCTGAGCTTGTCCTTCTCAGCCTTCACGAGGTTCTCGTCATGCGGGATGGTGACGTCAACGAGCACTGCCCGGCGTTGAGATCGATCTGTTAACACGATATCAGGCTTATTGGCAACAATAGTCCTGTCCGTGATGACAGATCGATCCCAATAGAGCGTAGCACGACCATTTTCGAGAACTGGTGCCGGTGTGTACTTATAGTACGGCACTTCGGACTCAACAAGACCATATTGAAGAGCAAGTTGCTGATGGATGATCCTGGCCACGAGGTTATGTCTGTGCAAATACTCACCGTTGGCCAAATGGGAACAACCAGAAATAATGTGTCTGAGAGACTCGCCGGGGCGACGACACGCTCGACAAATGTCGATCGTGCCATCCCTCAGAATATACCTCCTATAGTTGTTCGTCATTATGACCTCGTCAGCAATTGCACAGACAAAACCTTCGGTTTCCCCAAAGAGGTCGCCAAACCGTAGCCAGTTCACGGATGCTAAAAGGTCTACGTCAGGCCCTGTCAGGGCCCGGTAGAAGCGTCCGTGCAGCTCCTTGCTCTTCCATACGTTCTTGCGGTCCTCTGTGCTTAACACCGCTGGTCTGCGCCAGTTCTCGTTTGCCAAGGAGAGAGGCGTAAGGCTCCTGTCTACTGCAACCACATCACGATGCATTCCACACTCATTGGTAAGGAAATATTCCCTGAGATTGCACATCTCGCGGTTGTGGAGATTCTTAGCATTTAAAATGCCACGACCTCCACACTTCCGCGGGATGTACAATCTCATAACAGACGAGCGTGGGTGTAACATGCGATGTGATTTAAACAGTAGACGGACCTTTCTATCCTTTCTCTATTATTATTATTTTTAAGTATTTTATATTTTTGTTATTTTATTTTTCTCGCCTTATTTTTTGGTATTCACAAGTACAACCTAACCCACGTATTTGATACAATACAATACAAATACAAAAATGTTTATTTACTCTCACGATTGTTATGATATACATTATGTAGGGAAACATAAAAATATTTCTAGAAACCAGCATGAGAGCCTAGAGATATATCTATACTAGGAGACCCTGTATGACAGATCACCAGGCCCCCGCCCCGATAACCAACATAACATAGACCCTCATAGGTCCTTTAGAGAAAAAAAAACAAAACATACATACATACTATCACGCCTTCATTCCCAGAGTAGGGTAGGCAGAGCTACAGAAATACCAACAACTACAAAAAGAGTTGTTGATAATTCTGTAACCACCTTTTGCACAAACAGGCTAAGATGTTTACCAATGCATTAGTGACAGGTTGCAAGCCCATCGCCCAGTACTACAACCCTCTCAGTCCCCTAGTTTTAGATAGAATTACCAACAACTCTTTTTGTAGCTGTTGGTTTTTGTGTAGCTCTGCCTACCTCACTCTGGGAATGAAGGCGTGATAGTATGTATGTACCATACGGGCACCCGGCGACCAAACAACACAAAAGACATAATTTTAACATGCCCAATCTTGCCTTTAAGATAATAAACACTGTAGTACGAGGGCAGAGTGAGAGGTCTGGTAAAAATTATATTAAAGGTGTTTTTTCCACAAATTCATCAATGTCAATTTGTAATGCAGCCTTTTGGAGGTAAATCGTATATTTTCAGCCAGTTCGCTCGTCTAGTTTTTTTTTTGACAGCTATGAAAAATAAACAATTACTTTGGTGTTTGCAAACATGGAGAGAAGTGGGTTTCGTGTTCTGATTAAACATTATTTTCTGCGAAAAAAATACCATAATGAATACATGAATATCTTATCTTTGATGATTATAAATGATTATCTTATCTTATCTTATCTTACAAATATTTTTTTTGACAAGTATTACGGGAACTCTGCTCCATCGATTAAAATTATCCACAAGTGGTTGACGAATATTCGTTGTGGCAGTATAAGCACTGCTGACGCCGACCGACCCGGACGCCCAGTTGAGGTCACTACACCAGAGATGATCACCAAAATCCATAACATCGTATTGAACGACCGAAGAGTAAAGGTCCGTGAGTTAGCTGATATTGTAAGCATTTCAGACGAACGAGTTCGTAATATCCTTCACACTTATTTGGATATGAAGAAACTATACATCCGTTGGGTGCCGCGATTCCTCACAGTGGATCAAAAACTCAATTGAGTGACCATGTCAGAGGCAAGTTTGGCTAAGTTTAGGTGTAATGAAAAGGACTTCTTGCGTCGTTTCATAACTGTTGACGAAACCTGGATTCATCATTATACACCTGAAACCAAGGAGCAGTCAAAACAATGGATTGCTTTAGATGAACCTGCACCAAAGAAGGCCAATGCAGTTTTATAGGCGAATAAAGTTATGGCTACTGTCTTCTGGGATGCTCGTGGTGAAATATATCTTGATTACCTTCAGAAAGGTATTTAATGATTAACAGTGAATATTATGCCAACTTGTTACAGCGATTCCATGAAGTTTTAATGGAAAAATGACCCCATTTGTCGAAAATGAAAATTGTTTTTTACCAAGACAACAGGTTCATATCTGTGCAGTTGCTTGGCTAAAATCCACGAGTTGCGTTACGAATCGCTCCCGCATCCGCATTATTCTCAGATTTGGCCCCCTGCGACTATTTTCTTTCCAATTCATTAAATAATGCTTTCTTCAACTTAGTCCAATAATATTGTTCTATGTCTCTTAGGGCTGATTTTTCAATGTACGGATGTCGCTATGTTAGATGAATTTTAGCTGTGTACTGTTTTTTTCATAATAAATTATAAAAGGAAAGTGATAATTTTTCACTGTCAGGTATTGTTATCTAGGGATTGGAAAAATAGGCTCTAAGTAATCAAAATAGTGTTCGAACCTTCTTGAGTAAATACTCGTATGTCTTTGTGATATAGCTTTTAATATGCGGAGACTTGTTGTAAGCAATTTATAGTTGTCATATTATTTCTTACTTTCTTGTCTATTGTCATTGTGTTGTTGTTATTAGTCTGTAAGTCTTCCTAAAATATATAATAAATAAATAAATAAAACAAAACATTTTTTTCCAGACTTTTCCCTTTGCCCTCGTAAAATTTTTAAGCGGAAAATACCGTTTGATGACATTCAATTCGATGAAGTGTAATTGCAGTAAATGATGGGTTACTAAGAGAATACTATTATTGCAAATATTCGAGGACAACAAGGCCATTAATTTTTTACTCGCTAGTATAAGAGGTCGAAATCGGCGTGACGCGCCGAGTCTATCTAAAACTAAAAATATTTTTCTCTCATCCCAAAAATAAGTCTTATATAGAAAATTGTAAGTGCTAAAAGTGGTTTATATCTCATAATTCATTGATACAAGCCAAAAAGCAATAAAACTTATCTTTATAAATTACTTACTAAGTCGTTATGTTTATCAATATTTTTATTGAATACTGAAGTTAAGGCATTATGCAAGGTATCAGGCCGATGCTAATGCCAATAAAAATGAAAAAAATGTTTGTAGACATGAATATAATTGACATCTATTAATTAATTAATAATTCGGCAGACACAGTAAAACTAAGTAGTTATAAATACTTATGCCTCCTTACTAATAAACGTTGAATAAGCTTGGAATAGTTATACCGTGCTTTGTCCTTATCTGTCATTGCGAAATTTGAATTCGAGAGATAAGGCAGACAAAGCATGGTATAACTATTCCAAAATTATTCAAAGTATCATATAATTGCTAAGTGGCGACAACATACCGTACGTCAAATTTTCAGCAAGCTGTCTTCGATCAATAATCTAATGAATCAAGTGGAAATTCCATACTTTCGCACAATATGATAATGTGTCCTTGACTTTTGCCCTTCTACAAATGTAAAAAACAAGATAAATAAGATCTAAAAAACATGTTTTTTTATAACTTGTCAATCATTATCATTACTAACTGAGAAGGTATTTTTGTGTGTCTGTTGATTGGTTCCGTCTTAATGGGTCAGTGCCACAACTGATCGACGTAAATTGTACATTCAAAGATAGTTTACACTGTTTAACCTCGTGAAACCCGGTGTTCTATAGCAGACACGTAATGAACGCAGTTTAGCTTAACTTTGTTTAAACGACGACAAAGTTAATTTTCATCTTTCAAAATTGAAAATGGCATTTAAGAGCAAAGGCAATTGAACTTTAGTTCCTTGGTGGTAGATTCACTCACAAAAATCTCCCCGTTTTTGGAATACGGGAGGTTAAAGCCCGGAGACGGACGTTGCGTACGAAAAATCGGACGGTTTTCATTTTATATGGCATGGAAAAGGCAAATGGTAAGTCGGATCTAAGACTCAAGACTAAAGACTATAATCTTCAGATTGCAATCCTACGACCGATAATGCGTTGCCAATCCTAAAGACCGCCTTTATGCTATGGTGGTAGCGATCCGGACGGTCCTTGCACAAGGTTTAACCACAAACCGTCGCGTAACCATAAGGGTCCGTCCGGATCGCTACCACCATCTTATCCATTAACCTACTGCCAAACAGCAGTATTCGCATTGTTCTGTTCCGGGGATAAGACAGCCGGTGAAATAACTAGTATACAGGCATTTCATCTTAGTCCTAAGGTTTGGCAGTCTTGTGAATGCGAATGTCTATGGGTCACAGTTGCCACTTACGATCAGGTGTCCTGTGTGCTCGTATGCCTTTTCGATGCAATAAAAAAAAAAGCAACTTGAAATAACGGTTAAGTGGATCGGTATTTGGTAAACATCCCTGAATTAGTTATAAACTGACCACAATATTGTAAAAACAAAAACAGCGCTGGTGTTGAACACCTCAGCATTATGCTGAGCCAGTGTCCGATTCTCTGCCGCGAAGACACACTCACTACTCTTTAATTGCTCTTTTCTGTTTTTACTTTTTTCTGTGTGTCTTATGTGTGTAGTGAATAAAAAATATTATGGTGTATCACAAAATTATGTGGGAGAAGTATCCATTAATGTCTCCTACTATAATAAACTAAAGCAAACAAAATTCCTAGCCGCTAACAATTTTAAATAACAAACATGAATCCGGTCCTCTATTAATATACTGTGAGAAACGTTTGTTTACGCGCAAGAGTGGATTTGATAATTGCTTCTACACGCATTCAGTGCCAAAAAATCGATGTCAATTCCATTTTGTATGAAGATTATAAAGCCTGGCATTGATTTGGTTAACACGTTAAGTGCCAGTGACACACTGGCCCTATACAGATTGTATATAAATTCTATTTTGCGGTAGCGAAGTTGTAAAGAATGCTAATTGCAAACGACGCGCCGAGCGGATCGGCGTCCCAATATCCTAATTGATTTATTTTTATTAACTTTTACGACTAGCTCTTGGGTTTCACGTGCCTACTGCTTTGTGCGAATCGAACGCTTCTAAAACCTACTTAGGAATTTGTGATTGTTATTTTGTCGATTCAGTAATTCTTTTTGATTGTAAACCTGCACAAATATGGCGATCATCGGTTAGATTTCCGGTAGGGGCTTATTTATGTAATATTGCGACTAGCTGTTCACGATTCTTGGAATTTTCCTTCAAAATTAAATATATGTTTGTCTTTATTATGTATGTTTATTGTTTTGACATATCCATAGCTGTAGGCTACAGGCTTGGGACTATATATTTTAATTCTAATTTTTAGTTCATGGCTTCACTCCTGTTAAGGTATATTTCGACAAAGTCAGGTTATTTATTGGCACTCTTGGACTTATGAGAGAATTGATTCCATGGATTCCACACACCAGGACAACTTGTTCTCTTGTGGACTCCACGCGCCGCTGTCAAGTCTCAGGTTTAGTACGTAGTCAATATGTGTAAGTTTTTCCCCCAACATTAATAAATTGTCTTTTTTTTTCTTGGTCAAAAACCATCGATAATTTTAATGGCGATAGGAACTTGTGTCGAGATCGCTACCACCATCTTACATTATTAACCTTTTCAACGCAATTGACGGATATTTCCGTCATGGTTGACAGCGCAAAATAGACTTGAGTATCTATGAGACAAAGTTGATATTTGCTCTGGTTTTGTATTTGACACAAAGTTTAAGCAGCAGTAATGTCCCTCAGAAAAAATAATACATTTACAGCTTTTGAATTGCATCTTGAGAATGCAGTCTGAAGTTCATAATATCCATGATTTTCAGAGCCCACTTTCCATCAGGTGGTGTGTGCTCGTTTACGTCCACCATGCCAAAACTTAAACAAGGTCTCCCCAAACTTCATTTTAATAAAATTAGTTTATCCGAATTATAACAACCACTTTGTTCCATAGCAGCTTATAAATAGTAGCAGACTTTATAGTAACTTGTCGCTTTAATGCTTTTGACGGAATTGCGTTGCAGTTCTACATAACGTTACAGTGACAAAGCACTAAAGTGTGCAGCTACTTATAAAGCCGGCCGTACATTAACATACGAGACATAAAGAAAAATATACACACACACATAACATCACGCCTTCATTCCCAGAGTGGGGTAGGCAGAGCTACAGAAATACCAACAACTCTAAAAAGACTTGTTGATAATTCTGCAACCACATTTTGCACAATCGGGCCAAGAAGTTTACTAGTGTATTAGTGACAGGTTGCAAGCCCATCGCCTAACATTACTACAAGCCCTTATTCCCTGAGTCGCCTCTTACGACATCCACGGGAAGACATGGAGTGGCACTATTCTAACCTAACCCGGCAACCACACGGGCTAAAATATAAGAAAAATATATTTATTATTTATTTAAGAGGTCGTATACGACTTTTGCCGGTTTTGCTTCTTTTCGTGATTTTACAGTTATAATACTGGTTTTCTATAAGTTTTATGCACATCATAAAATATCATTTCAGTTATGATCGAATAAATCAGCTACGAATGAATGAGCTACTTTTTTATTTTTATCGAGTATTATAATGCGAGGTTGTTTTAAAACATTATATATTGCTTTTTTATTTTTACGTTTTAGATGGTGTTCATGGTAATGTTTTGAACTGAAGTTTATTACTGTTGTTTTAATTTTATGAACGAGAGTTTTAAGTAGCCGAAATCAAAAACAATTTTTGCCCATTTTCTATAAAATTTTACGAAGTTAATAATTTTGTTACATATACATTTTATATGAACGTGCTAAAGTAATTAATACATTTTAGACGACTTTCACAGCCATAAATTGTAAAATGTTCATACCTCTTAGACATAAACACGATTCGTGAATATGCGATATTTTAAACCCCTTACAGCAAAATTCACAAAACAGTCGTCGGTTTCAGCTCGATTAATCTAAATAAAATAATAAAATCAAAAAAGTAGCTCATACATTCGTTAAAAATCAAAATTATGTTTCGAGTTGCGCATTTAAATTTATAGAAGTACAGTATTTCAACTGCAAAATCACGTCTGTAAAATCCCGTATATCAGCGAAATCGGCAAAATTTCGTATACGGCCTCTTAACATGCTTCGTCCCAGTACCAAGGCTGGGATCCTACACGGTAATAACGATATCGTCTTTGACGTGTTTCCATATTATCAACGTTCTGATAACTCTTATATCATTGATAATAATGACGACTGTGACATAAAATATTCTAAAACACGTCAAATGCGATATCGTTATAACGCTGTAGAATAGAGTCCCTGATTATCTGTCCGGTATCTCATCACAATCAAGCAAACACAAATAACTCGCGATTAATTAATTATAATCATCGCTCCCGCAGCGTGGATTACTGTCACATTGAATGTATACATATTAAGATACGGAGTTACATAAGTTCTCAGCAATAAGCAAATTTATTATGAATTAAGATAAGCAGGCGGCAATATACCTAATGTAACACAAATATATCAAGAAAGAAAGATTGCATTTATTCAGTACACACACAAATAGGTAAATAAAAGAAAACAATCAATATGATAGAAACAGCACGGACTGTGGTGTCCTGGCGGTATGTCGTTACTACTTTGAAAAAATCTCGTATCTCATATTTCGTGATATACGATTTAAAACTTTATCTCTTCCTGGTTGAGTTTAAAATCGTAGATCACGAAATATGAGATACGAAGTTGTTTCAAAGTAGTGACGATGTTTTATCAGCCCAATCCCTGACCCACCATACAACTGTATCACAGTGACGTTATGATTTAAGTCGTACGAAAGGTCAAACAAAATTATTTATATTGTCACTGTGATACCGCTCTATGGTGGGTCACTGCTCCATTGGGTTAATAGTACGCCCTTAACTGTTATTTATTCTTAACTAGCGATCCGCCCTGGCTTCGCTCCGGGTAAAAGTATTATCCACATAACCCTTCCTCTTGAATCACTCAATTATTAAAAATAAAAAACACATCAAAATACGTTGCGTAGTTTTAAATATCTTAGCATACATAGAGACAGAGAGACAGCGGGAAGCGACTTTGGTTCTAACTATGCAGTGAAAACGGGACCACTTCAACTCGCTGGTTATAATAAGTTTGTTAAATTGAGATGTGAGTTGCTTAGGATGCTCGCCAGCATCCCTTTCCATCCAATCCTCAAAGTAAGTGACAACACGTTGGCCTAGTTGGGGACTTGGGAGTGATAAGCGCGAATATTTGCTACTGGGTCTTGGAAGTTTTCTATGTATTTCTCTATACAAATATTTTTATCATTGTCTAGTACCCATAGTACAAGCCTAGAGCTTAGTTTGGGACTAGGTCAATTTGTGTGAGATTGTCCCACACTATTTATTTATTTAGGGAGGTAGTTAGCGGTATGCGAACATGGACAAGTGCAAGTTATTTCAGCCATTTAAATACTATCTACTCTCAATCCGGTATCGAAGCAGGGTCATTAGCAAAACTGTAAAAAATGTGGCCAAGTCTTTATGCGTTTCTGTTACCAAACTGTGCTAACTTTTTGCCCCCGACTGGTCCCAACTTAATTGATTAAAAATGCAAATATGCTTGGTGTAAACGGCGAATATTTTACGAAACATTGACCTTTAAGGCGCAAAACATAGTTAATATGCGTGAATATTAATTGCCTGGCTGGATCTTAGAGAAATATTTGTAAATTTGAGGAAGGAACTTGTCTAGTTGTTTCTTTTAGTATTGCTAATTTTAAAATACAATTTTAAAATGGCGACAAATAAATGTACAATAAGCTTAACAGGGCTGGGATTCTATACGGCAATAACGATATCGTATTTGACGTGTTTCCTTATTGTCAAGTTTTGATAACTCTTATGTCATTTACAATAATGGCGACTGTGACATAAACGATTCTTCAACGTGTCTAACACGATATCGTTTTAACGCACCGCTGCTAGACAAGTTACATTCGACAATCGTTAGCGATTATGTTTCGATTGAAAAATATATGGAATTGACGTAAGTGTCACGTTACTAACTCGGTGGCTTACGTCAATTCCATACATTTGTCTATCGAAACATAATCGCTAACGATTGTCGAATACAACTTGTCTAGCACCACTGTAGGGCTAGCCCCACTGAATAGAGTACCAGTATTGTTGGCGTAATTTTGGCTAAGACGATTTAGATTTAAATTACTATGAAAATAATTAAGTTGGGAATCCATAATTTGACACTAACTTTAGCTGCTACTCGTACTGCCATATTTTAATTTATAAGTATAACGTGAACGCGTCATAATTAGTTAAAACGGAACGCATCCAAACTTTCCTCTATCTCGCTCGTCCACGTGCATTGGACTGTCTCTCTTCTCCCGGCTACCGAGCGCACCGCACGCGCCAAGCCTCGCATTGTCCTAAGTTTTCATGAGATCTGCACAAGTGTCTGTAACCCACGTATAATATTATAAGTAAGAGAACAATATACAGCAAGTATACCAAAACTGCGTCCGCATCTTATTTATATTACCTACCTACACCCTTCTCAACATAAGTTAATTAAATAGTTGAAATATTCCTGCTTAGTAGGAGAGGAGCCTGATAAGGAAGAAGACTTATACATAACAGTGTGTGGATACAGTCTGGGCTAAACATACCTTATTGCTTTTGACATGATATCGTATGTCAACATTATGATAGCTCTTATTTAGTTGACAATAATGGCGGCCGAATTAAAAACTATACGCTAACAATACGTGAAGGGAAGTTGAATAAGGCCAGGGCTGGGATTCTACACGGTAATAACGATATCGTCTTTGACTTGTTTCCGTATTTTCAACGTTTTCATAACTCTTATATCATTTACAATAATGGCGACTGTGACAAACACATAAACGATTCCAAAACACATCAAATGCGATATCGTTATAACGCAGTAGAACAGAGGCCCATGATTGGATTGATGAATTAATGAAATAACATCTAAATTATGCGAAATTTAAAATTTCCCGTCATTACATATACTTACAAATGATGTTTTATCTGTTAAATATTTAACGTGACGCCAAATAAAGCCATATTCCAGGAAGAATTGTAACTTTTTTAATACCTTGGGCCTTTTAATGACATACGAGTAATAAAAACGTTGTTAATAATACGGAAACACGTCAAAGACGATATCGTTATTGCCGTGTAGAATCCCAGCCCTGGATTAATGTCCCTCCGTTGAGCAAAAGCCTTTCCCTCGGATTTCCAACCCGGTCTGTCCAGAGCAATATTTGATTATATACCGGGTGTTGCCTGTAATAGGAGCAATAAATTGAGGGATCGTTTCTACTCCTGTAAACGTAGCAACATTTGTTCTACAAATTTAAAAAAATATGTAATTTATTATTTGGGTGTTTGTCAAACAAACCAAATTGCATTTATCATGTACTCCATCCAATAGTCTAGTTGACATCTACTGCCAGCCTACAAACTTCGTAGTTTTCGCAATACATAGCTTGCTTAGAAAATATGAATTCATTAATATTTAGTTAACAATAACTTATTTTCATAAGTTGTAGATTAAATAATGTTACGTTTGAGGTGTGGAAACGATCCCTCAATTTATTGCTCCTATTACAGGCAACACCCGTTAGTACGGCTGTTAAATTTATCGAAAGGTGATGGACGATGTTGCAGTCCCTTGATTGTTCACAGACAGGGTTTCGTGGTGTCAAAGGCGCTAGCGGAAGCGGCAGCGGGAGCGGATATGCTTTGGCTCGCCGGAACCCTTCGCACTGACCTTGAATATGCTCAATATCTCGAGATGCTGCAGAAGAACTCTAGTAAAGGTACACATACAGTAGAATCCGTTTATTATGACTCCGCCTATATTGACCAACCGGTTATTGTGACGTAATTACACCACGAAGTTTGGTTTTCATATAAAAGTCTTCATAAAAAAGTCGGATATAATGACTTCCCTTACAGTGACATGTCGCTTATTATGACCCATTTTTAATAAATTATGTCCGGTTATAATGACCGACATGATTCTTTACACCTCCGGTAATGTTCGTTGATTCCCGACGACGTTCGGCACGTGGCTCGTTTTTGTTTTGAATCTCAGTGAGTAATTGACGCTTGAAGGTCACGCATTGTTTTTTGTTTGTTACTGTGAAAAAAATGTCATGTCAACGACGTAAAGCATTTACAATTGAAGAGAAAGGTGCAATAATATGTAGATTAGAAAATCTGACGTCCGCTTATTATGACGTGTTTGTCAATTCCTTTCGATGTCATAATAAACGGATTCTACTGTACATTGAGACTTGAGTATTTTTCGGTTGAGTTAAATTTCTCAAATTATCTTACAGAGTCACATAAATTGACCAAGAAAAATATATACTTAAATACATAGAAAACATCCAAGACTTAGGAACAAATACATAAATATTTGCCCTAACCAGGATTTGAATCTGGAATCGCTAGTGTTAACGATTAACATTGAGTATTGAATATATTCAGTGTAAATACTAAATTATTGATTAAACGGAAACGGAAGGATTAAATATTAACTACACTTGGTCATTATTGGGCCACCTCTCTGATTGGCCGATTCCCAACCAATCAGAGGTAAACCCGCGTTTCTGATGAAAGAGTGGGAACTGGAAAAGCAACCCGAGAAACCACCAGGATAACCCAGGGCATTCTGCTATTACGAGTCACACCGATAAGTAGTTAAGCCGAAACTCTGCTGATTTAAGGTAAGATGTACATAATACAAACCGTCTGTAATTTCCGTTTTTATTTAAATGTGTAAACTGGTAAAGTGTATTGTGATTAATAAAATTATTTAAACATGCATTGGTCTACTCCTTTTCATCTCAGAAGTGGGATGAAGGTGGATATATTTATCCAAACTGAGCCAGCCTCCAAAAGTTACAAGGTTTTCATTTTTTTTTTCTTCTTCTTTATCACTATTTTATTTAAAATAATATTTTAAATACAACGAAAAGGAGTAGGCTTAAGCTAAGTGTTTATTGTGTTCTATTGATTATAGATGACGGTAACCGTGAGTACAAACTTGCTTTACTATGTGGGATATTCTGCAGCTTGATGTTATTAATGGTTCCTGGTCTATCCATACGGTTTACAATCTAAACGAAATGCAACGTAATTTTTTAAATACTTTTGATTATAATTGCTTATCGAATTTATAGTGATGCGAATCTATGGACTGAAAGTAGTATTGTCACGAATGATTGAGTTGTTGACTAAGTAAATAATTTATCATGAATTCCATTTATTGAATTGGAATCTTTTTGATTCAATTTATATTATTCACTCAGTGGTTCAATTAATATACGGCAAACATCTTACGTAATAAATAACATTCGCAGATTCATATTTGTTATGATAGATGAATACAGTTATACAAATGTAAACAGATAATGGAGACGCGATCACCACCCAAGCCTGGGAGCCGCAAGGAAGTGGAGGGTGAGCCGATCGGCAGGGGTCGAAGACCTGATCACGACCCTGCACGGCAGACTCCACTGCGGCGCCAGCTTCGGAGCGAGGGAGCGGAAGGGAGCTATACAAGGCAAGTCCGCAATCGCTCATATTCTCGATCAAGGAGTAGGGAGTTGTCGGTGGTACTTGAACCGGTGACTCAAGGCCGACAACAAGACTCCGCGGATCGAAGGCATTATAATAATCATAAAAACCGGTCTAGATCCCGACGCCGCGATACACCTAGACAATCCAGAAGGTCTTCGTATGGCGATCATGATCAAATGCGGTCTAATAGACGCGATTCCTCAGGTGACGAGCACGCACCGAGGGGACGGCGACGCAAGCGTAGTTCGAGTAGCGATAGTTACGATAGTCCCGTCAAACGCTTATTGAAGCGCAGGAGAAGTCGAGCCCCCTCGCGGCGTGCGCGTCAACACTTACCACATAATTATAGCGATTTACCTGGTGAAACACACGGTATCATAAATCAGTTTCTAGAGATTATAAGGAATATGAAGGGACCGTCGACCTCTAAGCTTTCTTTGACAAACGTTCTTCCCGAGTTCGACCCAATGTGTAAAGACCAAACAATAATAACATGGCTAACCAAAGTAGAAGAATGTGCGGAAATTTACAATTGGGACGAACGCGAGATTATTCATTTTGCTATTCCAAAACTAAGTGGTATCGCTAAGCAATGGTATCAAGGATTGAGTTCAGTACTTTATACGTGGAATGAATGGAAAAGAAAGCTTATCGAGTCATTTCCGTGTAGAGAAGATTACGCAGAATTACTAACCGACATGTTGGCCAAGCGAGCGCGTTACGGAGACTCCCTGGAACAGTACTATTACCTAAAAATTAACTTATTAAACAAATGCGGTATCACGGGACGTAAAGCTGTAGATTGTTTATTACATGGGGTAGATGATCGCGCGGTTAAGGTAGGGGCACACGCCGCCCGTTTTCGTGAACCTGAGGATGTATTGAAATATTTTAAGAGTATTAAGCCTGCCAGTAGCAAAGGGGTAATAGATAGGAATGACCGTGATAAGAGAATAACTCAATTAACTTTATCAGAAAGGAAAGTAGATTCTAGTAAGAGACTTAATGTTAATATTTTTAAGTGCTATAACTGTAGTGAAGAAGGGCATAAAAGTTTCAAATGTAGTAAACCACCGAACAAGTGTAGTTTCTGTTCTAGAATGGGCCATCTCGACTCATACTGTAGATCTAAACCCTCGAACAGCACTCAAATAACGAATCAGCGTGACAGTGATCACAAAAACGTAAAACAAGTAGCTGTGGTAGATCAAGCAAATACATCGAATTATAAGTACATTATTGACATATGGGCTAATAAGAGCTTACTCTCCTGTCTGGTAGATTTAGGCAGTCAGTGTACATTAATTAGAGAGAGCGAAGCCAAAAAGTTGCAACTTAGTTTAGACACACGTAACCTACCGATATTACGAGGTATAGGTGGCCATCATGTACAACCACTTGGTAAGTGTAGTGTGGACCTTACAGTGCAGGGTATAGAGGAGAATGTAGAGGTATTTGTTGTACATGATGCAGCTCTAAAGCACCCTATTCTCTTGGGCCATTCATTTACAGAGAAACCTAATATTACTATTACGAAGACCCCCGAACAAATCGTTTTTGAGAAATCGTACGAGCATAAACTATTTTTAATGGTTCAGCATGATGTCACAGTTATGCCTGGACAACTAGCTACTATTTCGGTCGAATCACGCACTAAGTATACAGGGACAATATACGTAAATGGTACAATTCGGAATGTTGCTGACGAGGAACATTATTTACTTCCGGGAGAATATAAGTTAGAAAACGGTTTAGGTCACTTGCTTGTTCAAAATATATGTCAAAGGTCAATAATTTTTAAACAGGGTATTTTACTGACTCGGTCTAAACCAGTCTTAGTTGAACGCGATGTATGCTCAGTATCGTTCAATGACCAAGATTTAAACGAAGTCAAATGTGGTAGTCAGATCGATGACGAGCAGAGGCATCAACTTCAGGAATTACTCACTAGATTTAAAGATTGCTTTTCTTCGGGTTTGAAAGATATAGGTTTTACTACAGCGGGGGAGATGGTCATAGAACTTAATGATAGTGAACCGGTTGTGTACAGGCCATACCGTTTGTCGTATGGGGAAAGATCGCTAGTGCGCGAAATGGTTCAGGAGATGATGGACGCGGGGATCGTTAAGGAATCGTCATCACCATACGCGAGTCCAATCGTGTTGGTCAAAAAAAAAACAGGTGAAAAAAGATTGTGCATGGATTATAGAGCACTAAATAAACGTACAAAAAAAGATCACTATCCACTACCGCTAATAGATGACCAACTCGATCGGCTCGCTGGTAATAAGCTGTTCATTTCTTTAGACCTTGCGTCAGGTTACTATCAGATACCGATAGAACCCAAATCTCAGGATAAAACCGCGTTCATCACTCCTGATGGTCAGTTCACGTTTACACGCATGCCATTTGGGCTAGTAAATGCTCCGTCGGTATTTCAGAAGACAATGAATAAAATTTTAGCGGAAGCCAAAATAAAATACGCACTTTTATATATGGACGATATTTTAATTCCAGCTCGTACTTTTGAGGAAGGTCTGAGTAGGTTAGAGGAGGTCTTAGCTCTCTTGAAGCAAGGGGGGCTTACCCTAAAGCTGTCTAAATGTAACTTTTTCATGGATAGCATCGATTTTCTAGGCTTTGAAATAAACGCCGAAGGTATTAAACCAGGCGAAAGGAAAACTAAAGCTGTATCTAAATTTCCCACACCAACAAATCAACGGGAACTACAGCAATTTATTGGGTTGGCAAGCTTCTTCAGAAGGTTTGTTCAAGGTTTTGCAGCTAAAGCTAAACCATTGACTGACCTACTTCGTAAAGATACAGCTTGGACATGGGGCACTGAACAAAATAATGCTTTCCAAAATATTAAGTCCTTACTTGTCCAGAGACCTTTGCTAGCACTTTATGACCCCAGTAAAGAGACGCAGGTACACACGGACGCAAGTAAAATAGGAATAGCTGGAATACTTCTACAGAAAGATGACGTAGGACAATTTAAGCCCGTAGCGTATTATAGCAGGAAAACGACTCCGGATGAACAGAAATTCCATTCATTCAAATTGGAAACACTAGCCGTAGTAAATTCTCTCAACAAATTTCGTGTTTATCTAATAGGAATCCCGTTTAAGATCATCACAGACTGTAATGCTCTTAGGACTACTTTATCTAAAAGGGACTTGATACCGCGTGTGGCGCGTTGGTGGCTTCAGCTACAGGAGTACAACTGTGATATAGAGTATCGACCTGGGTCCAGCATGTCCCATGCCGATGCCCTTAGCAGGAACCCTGTGGGTGACGCCACTGAGGAGCTACACGTATTAGATGTCCTCGTAGTTGGCACAGAAGACTGGATAAACACTGTGCAGAGTAGCGATGATGAGGTCACACAAATCAAAAAAACATTGAGTGACCCCAACTCTAACAAAGTAACGGATATCGTAAAAAATTATGTTCTAAAAAATGGTAGAGTCTATCGTATTATAGGTAAAGAAGAGGGTGATATTCGTTGGGTCGTTCCCAGAGGCGTACGATGGCAAATAACTAAGATAAACCACGACGATTTAGGTCATTTTGGCGTAGACAAAACGTTGGCACGTATACAAAAAGTGTATTGGTTTCCCAAAATGAGACGGTTCGTCAAGAAATATGTTAAATCATGTTTAGAGTGCGCACGTACCAAAGACAAAACAGGTAAACAACACGGTGAACTGCATCCGATTCCTAAATTCGAGATTCCTTTTCACACTATCCACGCAGACCACTTAGGTCCATTTATTCGTAGTAAGAAAGGTAACTGCTATCTTTTAGTAATAATCGATGGTTTCACAAAGTATATTAATATTAAGCCGGTTCGCGACACTAAAACTAGTTCAACAATCAAGGCAATAAAAGAGCATATAAGTTGTTTTGGGGCACCAACTAGGTTAATAACGGACAGGGGAACATCTTTTACCAGCAGTAGTTTTCGTGCATTTACTCAACAAATGGGAGTTAAGCACATCTTAAACGCGGTAGCCACACCTAGGGCGAACGGGCAATGCGAACGTTATAACAGAACCATCCTTAGTGCGTTATCTTCAAAAATCGATAATAAGGATGATAGGAGTTGGGATGATTTTATCCCCGACATTCAAGTAGGTCTCAATACGACCATACATAAGACAACAGGGAGAAGTCCATCTGAACTACTATTCGGGTTTAATATTAATAGTAGTTCCGATGTCATTTTAAGCGAAGTAATAGACGATACCCGGGAAACTGTAACCGAAAATATAGAGCAGGTTCGTAAGGAGGCTTGCACGAAAATTGCTGACCAACAAGTGAAAGATAAAACCCGTTTTGATTCGAAACGTTTAACTGGTCATACGTACACTGAAGGTGATCTTGTGAGCGTTAGGAGAGAGGTACCTAGTGACGGGAAGTCGAAAAAGTTAGCGATTAAATTTCAGGGTCCTTATCGCATCTCTAAGGTTTTACCGAATGATCGTTTCTTAATTATGGATACACCCTTAACGCGCAAGCATGGCCATCGGTACGAAAATGTAGTAGCTTTAGACAAAATAAAACCCTGGCTTGTATTCGATAGAAACTTCGACAGTTCAGGATCAGAGTCAGAAGAAGACATAGAGAAGTGTTGATTAATAAATTAATTACAATACTGTAAACTCTTGCAATAATTTTATCCTATAATGAGCTTCATAAATGTTCTAAAAACTGAAATCTAGTATTATTGTAGAAACAGTGTTAATATAGTATAGGTACAATAACTAAACTTAATGTCTAGAAATCAATTTAATGCATTAATTATGTACAACGCGATAGTGATTAATTAATTTTCTGGTAATAATTTTGTAGTCATTCTTACATAGGTAACATCTAGATAAGTTATGAACTTAGGATGTATTCTGTAAATGCAAGTATTGTATAATACATAGACAGTAGTATTTGTAATGAACAACCTATAAAACACAGTTAATTAATTAATGATGAAAATTGGTCTTGTAAAACATTAATTGTAATTAAGGTACTTTACTGTAAACCTTCTCTGTATAAGTAGATAAATTTAGATATCATTCTCTTAAAATGTTAAGCATTCTTGTAATTGACTAATTAACTTTGACCTATATTGATTTTAGTTAAATTTAATAATATTTCACTGTAAGCGATGGGACTCGCTTTAGCAGGATGCCCGAGCTGTTAGCGATTAACATTGAGTATTGAATATATTCAGTGTAAATACTAAATTATTGATTAAACGGAAACGGAAGGATTAAATATTAACTACACTTGGTCATTATTGGGCCACCTCTCTGATTGGCCGATTCCCAACCAATCAGAGGTAAACCCGCGTTTCTGATGAAAGAGTGGGAACTGGAAAAGCAACCCGAGAAACCACCAGGATAACCCAGGGCATTCTGCTATTACGAGTCACACCGATAAGTAGTTAAGCCGAAACTCTGCTGATTTAAGGTAAGATGTACATAATACAAACCGTCTGTAATTTCCGTTTTTATTTAAATGTGTAAACTGGTAAAGTGTATTGTGATTAATAAAATTATTTAAACATGCATTGGTCTACTCCTTTTCACTAGCATAATTTCATTTTACATGACTATTAAATAAATTTGAAAAATATATAAGTACCGTATTGAGCTAAAATTTTGTCAAAATTCAACTAACAACAAGCGCACACACACGCACACTAGAGAGTGCATGTTTCATAACAACAAACATGTGAAACATTTGAGGTCTTAGGATTGCAGTCTTAAGTTTATAGTCTTGAGAATTCAAATGTCTATGGCTCTCAGATTCCACTAACCATCAGCCCTCTATTTCACCACTTTGAAAATTACACGTGACAGGTGACAAAAAATTCGGTATATATTGCAAAGTTAACACACTGATACAGTACAGTGTTTCATTTAAGCTGCGCCATGTACACTGAAATGTCACCTGTCATCTGTCATTGTCGGTATGATAAAATAGGGGCAGGTGGCCTGAGTGCTCGTGTGCCTTCTCCTTATTATATACTAGCGACCCGCCCTCGCTTCGCTCCGGATTAAAGTATTATACATATAAACCTTCCTCTTCAATCACTCTATCTATCAAAAAAACCGCATCAAAATCCGTTGCGTAGTTTTAAAGACTTAAGCATACATAGGGATATAGGGACAGAAAAAGCGACTTTGTTTTATACTATGTAGTGATAATGTATATATGTAACATGTCTTCGATACACCAAAGGCTGCATCATAAACAGGTACTCTTGTATTACTGTAAGACCATATTACCATCACGAGAGAATTGATTTCCATAATATCTTAGATGCAATAAGTTGTTTTATATTCGCATCGCTAAGATTTGTTTACCTGCTTGTTGCGGGGTTTCTAAGAATCAATTGAAACCATTTTCCTTAAGCCAAGACACAGTTCCTATTATTGATAATCGGAGATATGACTTAATACCATCCACGATCACTGTATCTATGTTTAACAAATAAAGATTCTGATTCAGTATAAATAAACTTTTGCACTTGTCATTAAGAATCCCCAGACATTGTGGGGTGTTTTTATGACAGTTGTACAGTTGTTGTTTTTTTGTACCCATAGTATAAGCCTAGATCTCGGGACTAGCTCAATTTGTGTGAGTTTGTCCCCTGAAATTTATTTTTTTAGTTAGTGAAGTTTAATTACCGAAATGTATATTGATAAATCATTCATTGGGAAAAACATATTTACAGCATTGAGGGTCATTGTCGAGTGGCATAATTATTATTTATCCTATTGGTTGGTCGAAAATGAGTTTTACAATTGAAACTGTGTTTTGTTGCCTACTAAAAAAACCTATTTTTTTTGTCTTTGGAAAATGCGTCTATAGTTGAGGTCTAGGGTGGGTATAACGAACTCCAGAGTAGAAGGCTCAGACTACCGTCTAAAAAACCAACAAGACGCAGTCTCTGTCGCGTCGGGGCGCCACAGGATCAGTTTGCAGCACTCGACGCTGACGCCCTGACGGTGTTCTCGGCTATTGGATGCCTCTCTGTTCGGAGGCAAGGATGGCCCATTAAAGAGGAGCACTCCGACCCTAAAACCTTAACCTTATCACACAATAGATGATTATTAAATTCTGTATTTTCAGCCAAAATGGATGTTAAGCGAAAACATTTAAGACCAAAATAGTCATTTGACAAATCATTTTTATGCGTTTCATACGCATCGTTATATAGAGTTTTACTTTATACAATATATCATTTTCATCTAAAGCATTTTTTTCCTGAAACCATGATTTGTCGGGTAGGTATCTTAAACATTATTTACTTAGGTTAGGTTACATTAGACTCTGATTAAGTCATGAGCGCGAAATGCCTCTCGATAAAATATTCTTATAATAAAAAATTCCATGATATTATGTTTGTTGAAAGGTGTTTCGATTTTTTTTTATAGATACCTACCCGTTTTATAGGGTTCTCTGCCTTTTTGCTGACAAATCTTTGACAAATGCATCGTTTCGCATCTTATTCATTTGCCAACCCGCTTTTTATAAAACTAACCTAACCTAACCTATAGGGTTCTACACGATAGTCCTGCAATAAATTCAGAATTATTTACAGTTTTGGAACAAAACGCGGGTTGTTAAATGATATATTTGTGAAATGAATCATTTGTGAAGCATTGGTTATGAAATGATAGGATCCCGTTTCATAGGGATACACAGCTGAGTCAGCTGACCAGTAAATAAGGTATTAACCCTTATAAAAAACTCTTTGCTTCGTGCAGAGTTATCGGCGTCATGGTCTAAAGGCGGGTCGGCGGTGGTACGGCAGTCGGCGCAAGCGGCGTCAGTGGGCAGTTGGACACTGTATGCGGGTGGCGCCGGCGCAGCCGTGGCTGGGCGCGCGCTACACGCTGCGTTGTCGCCAGCGCCTGAAGATGCCGATGACGCTGAGCGCCGGTAGGTTATTTTTGGAACGGTAGGTAAGAATAATTATGAAAACCGGGCAAGAGCATGTCGGACCATGCACAGTATAGGGTTCCGAAGCCGTTAAGTACTACAAACATAAAAATTAACAAGTAATAATATTTTTTCTATTTAAAGTCATTTTGTGCCGTCTTAGATGATTTTAGTAGGTACAAACACTTTAATCGCCTGTATCTCAAGAACCAATTTCACAAACCCATAATATTTTTGAAAGACCTATCCAACGATACCCCACACTATAGGGTAGAAGAGAAAAAAATGCATCCTCACGTTACGTGTAGGGGAGGTAGCCAAAAAAATTTTTTTTCTACTTTTTATTATACCACTTTGTTAACGTAACTGATATGCATATTCATTCCAAACTATAAGTGTTCCTTGTTTGACTACAGAACTCTAAAAAAGGGATTTCTTTACAATATAAACGGTAACCCATAAGTTTATCGATTGTATCATATCATCGATCGATTGCAATTTAAGCAAGTACACAGTAGATATCTAAAGTGTTTTTGAAATTTGCCAACAAACTGTTACCCCAGTTTTTCGAAGCGTTTTGTAAAAAAGTGTACTTTTTTGAGGAAATAAATGAATAAATAATGAACACTCGAATTTCATTTCATTAAAAGCTATTTTTTGCAAAAAACATGATGTTTTCAGGATATCTTACGAAAGTTATGTTAGGTTAAACTTGCGACTACAAAAAAATATTCATGTGGCAAGTAATTCCTTTCGATGAAATGAAAATTCTACATATTACGTTCGACAAAGATCTTTCAATAAAATAATAGGTATACAATATAAATATATTGTTACACAAGCAATATAATTATATTTATAAGCACTACCATTTTAAGTATCTGCAAACTACTGCTAGGTTACAATTGTGGTTGCCCTATAATTTTGCTCCTGTCTGACGGTGGGGATCTCTAATTAATTAAATTAAAATTACACAAAATAATAGTTTTTAAAAATTTGTCGATACTAGTACGTTCACCAAAAAATTTATTCTTAGCACACTTTTCCTATTCAATTCCATTCGCCAGTCGCAACCTTTGACAAAATTGAGAAATTTAAACAATAATAATTAAATATTTATTCTCAAAAATTACAGGCATGGGATATATAATTCTTCGCCAAACTGCACAATCAGTTTGTAGGCAAAACACCTAGGTATTACTTGTATTAAAATAACACATTACTAACTTTACTGATGTAGGGTGGTGGCTGCCTTACAAGAGGAAGCCCTCGTAGGAAAATGGCCGCCGAGTGGAGTGGCCACTGGAATGGCCATCGTGGACCCAAGCGACACTTACCTGGCCCTTGTGACGTAAGTTGACTTTTCTTTGGATAACCTTGATTAAACTTTATTTGACCTAAACTGACATACAAACATGATATTTAATAAAAAGTTAGTAAAAACACACAACCTAATACAGAACTAGAAAGATACATTAATACACAGAGAACAACCAAGATTTAAAAACAAATTATAATGCTCGTCACAAAATTAGTTCTCCTGAGGATCAAACCCGGGTCCTGCTAACCAAATGTTTGCTGTAATACCAAAGAAGGTGGCTATCTGCATAGTAATAGTATACGCATTTTAAGTTGTACGTAGTTACCAATAGAGTTTACAATGCTTCGACATTGCAGTTAGCTGCCTTCTTTCGTAATAAAAGCAGATGTCTCTCATTTTGTTTTATTGCTCCTGGTGCTGGTAGTGATAATCCATTGGACGATGATGTGTGATACTTTTTATTAACTATGCAGAGGGTTGTCGCTGCCATTTGGCTCGACGCCACCTTGGGGTATGAAGGGAGCAGATTTCCCTACAAATGCGGAGATACCACCGAGAAAAACGAGCACGATTTACGCGCGGGACCAACCGGGCGCTCCCTTGGACATGTCGCCTGCGATATTACTAGATGGGGAAGTCTGCGGTTAGTATTGTATTCATATTCATATTAATTTATTCATTGTCATCACATGGCACAAAAGTTATACAGTCACTTCATTTCATCGAAAGTATCATTTCATCGAACGCCATTTTCTGCTGAAACCATAATGTTTTTAAGGTATCTTAAACATGAATTACTTAGTTAAGGTTAGGTTAGATGTTTAAGATACCCTGAAAACTTTATGGTTTCAGCAGAAAATAGCGTTGGATGAAATGAAATTCGATGAATGATCCATTTGATGGTGTTTCGATGTAATGATAGACACCCCTCTAAAACTTATATCTAGGTAGTAGTTGTAAATAATTTCATGTCAACATTTACTACCGGGCTTTGTACTTACTGTGTAAAGAACGCAATATTCTTTACTTCATAACATCATTATCGTTATAAAGCAATAAACTTTGCATTTGACGTGCATTGTGCCATGCCAAAGAGTTTTAACAGCTTTTATAAACCCTTTTTCTAGAATAGTGTGATTGATAGTTAAGTTTTGTTTGGCTGTTGCTAGTGAAATTCAAAAGAAGTCAATCCAGACACCTGTCATTCTAGTACAGATTATAACCTCAAACCCAATTTTTACTTAATTAATGATTTTCACTCCTATTAAGGTGTATTTTGCCAATGTCGATTTATTAAAGGACACTCCTACAAATTTATTAGAGAAATAAGGCAATGGGTGTCGCACGCGAGGACAAATTGTTCGGTGAAAGAGTATTTTCTCTAGTGAACAGGACCAGGACACAACAAATAAACAGGACCACATGCGTTTCGTTCCACGCGCTTCCGTAAAGTCTCCAAGAATTTATAAATAGTACTGCGATGCGACAGGCATCATGATTGACTCGTTCTTATTAGCCGGGCACTACGAGTTTTAATATGCTTAATTTGTCAAGATCATAATCCATAAAAAACGTTTATGTTAGATTGACTATGTTAATCTCTAGGTACGCGATACGTGCTAGGCGCCGAATCATCCGGCGCACTGGCGCAAACGGCGGCGGCGCTAGCAGCGGGCGCCGACTTAGTTGCGAGCGGCGCCAAATTACGCGCCAACGGCGTCGAGCGCGCGCGCGTCGGCGTGTTAGCCGGCGGCGCTTTGGTACTCGAAGGCATGCTACCACCAGCGCTGGCTAATTTCAACGCAGCCCCCAAGCTTAACGCTACTTTTCCTTTTCCTGCCGTCAACGTTGTTCAACAGAA
The DNA here is from genome assembly GCA_949316455.1 of Acleris holmiana. Lineage (NCBI taxonomy): Eukaryota > Metazoa > Arthropoda > Insecta > Lepidoptera > Tortricidae > Acleris > Acleris holmiana. The sequence continues at coordinate 23,402,051 of OX438763.1, read as the reverse complement.
AGGAGATGATTTAGTTTCACACGCCGACAGCCGCGGTGGCGGGGTTTCTTCACGATTCTAATGGACATTCTCAGCTTAGTTACAAGATTTAGGTACGACGCACGAAAAAAACTACAAGTGAATACATGATACAATAATATTTATACTTTAGTTAGAAGTAATATTATGTTCTTAGAATTAATAATGTAATATATTTTGTTAACATACTTCGCGTTACACTTAATTTACTCAGTTACAACATTTACAACGATTTATTTAGAGTATGCAATGTATTTTGAGCGTCTTCCATTACAATGAAAACACCATGTTTATTTGTTTACGCAATCCTGATCAATAAAATCGTTACTTAATGATCTGCCTTTGATGTTGACATATAAAATATCTTGACAAAACTGTATTGCTTAAGTGGGCCGCTTTAATTAAGGAGGACTGTCATATTGTGCGTGCCCAATTACGCGCCGGTGTAGGTTAATGTCAAAAACCGGGCCTGAGCAGCCCCCTATTTCACCATCTTGACAATGACATGTGATAGGTGACAATTCTGTATACATTGCAAAGTTAACACGCTGATACATCACTGGGTTTCATATAAGCTGCGCCACGTACACTAAAATGTCACCTGTCAAGTGTCATTGTCAGTATGGTGAAATAGGGGGCAGGTCGGACCATGCTCAGTGTAAGGTTCTAAAAGCCTTTACTATAAATACAATAAAATGCACCAGCAGAAGAGAGTATCTTCTTGGCACTTACGTCCTTTTGCTGCCTTTAAATCGGTATATCCGACCATACACATTTTAGAAACGGTTTAAAAGATCTCGCCTCTTTTTTAGGGTTCCGGAGCCGCATGGCAAAAACGGAACCCTTATAATTTCGTCATGTCCGTCTGTCCGTCTGTCCGTCCGTCCGTCCGTCTGTATGTCACAGCCATTTTACTCAGAGCCTATTGGCACTATATAAATTAAATTTGGAGGATAAATGTATTCTATGAACCGCTATACAATGATGTATAAAATTGAAAAAAAAAATATTTAGGGGTGGCACTCCATCCATACATGTAACTAGGGGACGAAGAATTTTTTTTCGAGTTACATCAGGTTGTCTGGAAGAGATCGCTATTTAGCGGTAAGACCGCCTGTTGTATACCTATGATTTAAATGTACTGTTCCATGGTCTATTTTAATTTTTTAATTTTTGGTGTTCAATAAAGAGTATTTGTATTGTATTGTATTGTATCAGCGTGTGGGGTATTTTTAGATAGGGCTTCCAAAATGATACAGAGGTTTTTAAAAGACTTTTTTACGTAAGTGAACAGTTGGCGAGAAATACGCTTCTAAAGTCGTAAAAAGTCTGTTCTGTTAAACAGAACATTCTAATAAAAATTACAGTAGTAGAACATACGATATACTTCCAACCAAAATTATTTTGAACACGATACTCTGTGTAGTTTTTGAGATTTTCATAATAAAAAAAAAAAATTAAATTCAACCATGAACGTTCATCCCAGCTACGGAACCCTTCACTGTGCGTGGTCCGACATGCACTTGGCCGGTTTTATAAAAGTACTTTTGCCTCGGCTAAATAATGTTCGTACTTCAGTGCTTCTCAGATACCCACGAATGGATTGCCGCCGAATTGTTTATACAGCTGGAGTGTTTGTCAATATTTTTTATTGTTTTCAAGATATGCCTGTTCCACCTGTGAACTGGACGTCACAGTGGGTGTGGACGTGTATAGTCAACGTCATAGGCATCTATTCACTTTTGTGCCTTGTCGGTTTCACCGTTCTGCCGTAACAAAGAAGGTGGCAAAGCACATTATTGTCAAATTAAATTCATTTATTTTAGTACATTTAGACGATAAGCATGCAACCTTTTACTAATAATACACGAGTAAACATCTTAGCCTAATTGTGCAAAATGTGGTTACCAACAAATCTGTTTGAGTTATTGGTATTTCTGTGGCTCTACCTACCCCACTCTGGGAATGAAGGCGTGATGTTATGTATGTATTGTCATCGAATGGTTTACTTCGCCGACTTTTCATTTCATCGACAGGTGGTCACAGGTCTAACGTAACCTACGTATTTTATGCTTAATATTACCTAAAAACCGTAAGGTTTCAGCAGAAAGTAGTTTTCGGTGAAATTAAATTAGGTGAACCGACACATTCATGAAATGAGTTTCGACATTTCAAGGAGATCTCTATTAGGACATTCTCCTTCCTATCCTGGGCTGAGATTCTACACGGTAATAACGATATCGACTTTGACGAGTTTCCGTATTGTCAACGTTTTGGTAACTCTTAAAACACTGATAATAATGGCGGCCGAGTTATAAACGATGCTAAAAACACGTCAAACACGATATCCTTTTAACGCAGTACAATAGAGGCCCCGATTACATTGACTGTGTTTATGTTTATTATTGATTGCAATTTTATATTGTACCGAGTTGACAGCTGTCAAATCAGGCCTTTTTGATCGGCGCGACTATAAGTGGCTTGTTAACCTCTTCAGACCAATACCTATTTTGCAATATTCTAATTGCAACCTTGTTTGTTACATTGGTTATAGGGTGCCGGATATATTTGGCATTATGTCCTCAAGCAAGAACCTGGGGAGTCAAGAGGTTGATAACGTATAAGATCCGTTTTCGTACCTCTTGGTAGTAAGGCGTTTTTCAGTAAAAGTGTACATTGTTGAGGACAAAAATTAAGAAAATTTAACTTTTCGTCACGTCTTAACGTCTCGAAAATTAGCCAAACATTTAGATACGTAAATAATCGTGACGAAATGGAAAAGTTAAAGTTTCTTAATTTTTGTCCGTAACAATGTACACTTTTTTTGAAAACCGCCCAGTAATAAAATTAATTGACCGCTAAATTGACCATTTAAGCTGCGCCGGCGTCTCTCTGATTGTGGGACGAACTTTCCTCGCACAATGCGTTTTATTCGCAATTGCACTAATGCACTTTAATCGACATGTTACGGTAAGTGAACATTATTATGAGTATTATGTGCGGCCAGTCGAACACAACTTTGAAGTTTCTTCAAAGATACAAGTCGTCAGTTTAAAATTCCAGTCGGGTTCCACTATGGTAGGCCGAATCTTCATTTGTCCTGTATCATTTCCGAATTTTAGTTTATCCTAAAGCTATTTACGGCTAAATTTTCCAACTTTTTAGGTTAAATTAGGGTTCTATCATAGAGCCGTAATATAACCTGACCGAAAATATTATTGGAGAACTTAACAAGTTGTCAGCTGAGCTGAAAATTAGTTTAGTCTTAAAGATAATTCGGACAAGCGATTTCGAGGGACACCTAATTATTAGATAGACATGAGAAACGTGAGATTTATTTTCTTATTTTAATGAGGAATATTTACAAGCTACTTAAGTATCTAAAATCTTATTTTCATCGTTTGAAATGGTTTAGTTTTGAATCCAGAGCACATTTTATTTATTTAAAGTTATCATAATAAATAATATACTTGTATTGAACCAATGTGAATAAGAATCTACATTTACGATGAAGTTCGTTGGGCTAAATTCATAATTAACACACTCCCTGCCCGTGCCTGATGTCATATAGAGTCGGTAGTCGGTGTCAATTGAAATGGGCAAAAATGTTAACAAATTAGTATACACATAACCTCAAAATGTTCATAGGGCAGGATTTTCTTTAAAAAAAGTAGAATTAATAGTTATTTCATCTTAAAATTAATGTATAAGTATTATATAATGTAAAATCGACATGTGTTCTTCTAAAGTAAGTGTTTATTCTTCAAGGGATGAGTTTGCCTTTATACACCTCTGCTGTATTTTTTGTTTTGTGGTCTAAATGTGCCACCCTGTATAAATCAGGAAAATATCTTTAATGGAAGCACATGTTACAATGTATTTTGAAACAAAACTATCACGAATAAGTAGACTTGATTTGGACTTATGATACCTGCGACTAAAGTGTGAGTGTGCTTGTTTGTGTTGCTGTAAGCGTTGTTGGGAAAAAATGTTCTGACGACACGTTGGCCTAGTTGGAAGTAAGTAAGTATTTAAGTGACCCTGCCTCCGAAGCCTGCGGAGGACCGCAGGAACCCAGGAGGGTTCAAATCATCAAAAAGGATGAGCGCGAATATTTGTTCCTGAGTCTTGGATGTTTTCTGTGTATTTAAGTATGTATTTCTCTATTTAAGTATGTTTATTGTTGTCTATTACCCATAGTACAAGCCTAGAGCTTAGTTTGGGACAAGGTCAATTTGTGTGAGATTGACTCCTGATATTTATTTATTTATTTGTATTCTATTCTATCCCATTATTACCTATATTCTAAGAATCATCTTAATAACTTAAAAAGTATATACTTATGGATTCTTGAGACAGTTTTTTTAATAACGGCGTCGGAACCCTACAAGTTTGGTTCGACATGCTCTTGTCCGGTTTTACCAACTTATTTTTCCACCAAATAAAAACACCCATAGTAGGTTAAAATTAGGGTATCTGGATACAGATCTGAGTTATCCAGATCCCCTAATTTCAACAATTCAAAAAACTGAATTCTTCTATTTAAGATGTCGATCAGGGTGTACCGATCTATTTAAAAGTCGTAATTCATCTATTCAAAACGTTGTTGTTTAAACTATAAATCCTCTTCGAACTTATCAAATCATACACAATGAGAAGTGAATTAATGTATTTAAGAAGTCGATCAAGTAGATTCGACTTTTTAAGAAGTCGACTTGTATTCAAAATGTTAATTTAACCAGGGATCAATACCGGTATTAATTAAAATTGAAATATCTTCCTGAATTTGCATTATTTCCTTGATATTTTCGACTGTAAATTGGGTAATACCACTATTCTATTATATAAATTATTTGAAGAGCAAAAATATTTAACAATAAGCGAGATACCGAAATTGTATACCGGTATTTTTGTATGAAAAGAATACTGGTATACGATCCCTGAATTTAACTATTTTCCGTATTATTTAGTCTGCTTACAAGGATTACGTACATCTTCTATATGATATTTGACATTGACATTGCTCCTAATAAAAGTCAGTAATCGTTTATTCGTATGACATCATTTTAAGTACCAACCGTTCTTAAAGTACAGAAGAAAATCAAACACATATTTACACATTATATTACGTTTATTTATAAAAACTATTTTCTAAGCACCACTTATTCAAGCAAGTTACATTTTTGAATGCACATGTATTAGAATGATAAATACAATTTTGGATATCAGATGATGAAGCATATTTTTCATGAAGTGTTTCTAAATTAGGACACTTAATCTCTTCTAAATCATAAACATTATTATTTTCTAATATCTCCTTCAACCACCTCACTTTTTCATTGCCTTTTGTATAAATTCGTTTATTTTTACAAAAGTTTAATAACGATCTGTTATAATTAAAATACGGTACATATCCCTCATTCCATAAAATTCCTCGGTTTGTTTCTATCCACGCAACTTGTAATTTTTCTTTCTTTGTTAAGTCATAAAATGGAAATGGTGGTTTAATCAATAATACAAGAAAACTATTCTTGTAGATCATTGCTATTTCTTTTGGAATAAATTGATTGTATTCATTTTTAAAGCCTTGAACATCCATAATCACTTTCATGATATTTTTCGAACTATGTTACTTAAAGGCTTATACTCAATAAGACGATCGTTTAAGATCAAACAGTAAGCCGCTGTATTCTCGGGTATGTCTTCTGACGACTCGATTTCTAATCGCACATCGACTGGCCCGGTTTTCAGTGTATCGTTTTGTCTCGAACAATCAATAACAAAAAGTGTAGTTTTGACTCCGAATGTTTTCAAACTAAGCAAGGGATCGATACTGGTGTTGTAATACGACTGACGAAAATTGGCATACATCTCATATAATATACTGTACTTGTCTTTACTAAATTGTAAGTTGAGTGAATAATAAGGAAAGTACTGCGAATTTAAAAACAACTTCACGTTTGTTATATTACAATGGTCAAACAGAGCCGAACTTTTCATTTTGTTAAATTTTCTATCTGTTTGCAAACCAAATATCACATATCTTGGTTTTTCTAACTGAGAGGCAGTTTTGACAGACCACGAATGTTTTGTGGTTCTAGGTAAAAGAGGATACTCATATAAATCCCAATTTCGGAAAGATAGTTGTACAGCTCGATCTTTTTCCAAATGCTTGAGTAATAGTAATCTATTACGATCTGAAACTTTAACATGTGGTACGCGCCATTGAACTTTTTGTACTTCTATTTCAATGTTTTCGTTTTTATCAATCAAAACACTATTTAAACTAGAATTGCTTCTATGAAGTATAAGTTCATGCCTACAATTAACGAGAATTTTGTTGTAATCTTCCGCAAACCCTAGCACTTTGTTTAATGGTATGATAACAGAGAAATAACCATTCTTTTGCACGGTTCCATTGAAATTCCAACCCCATAATTGTGCACTTTTACTCTCTCCATCATTCATAGATATATAAGATTTTATTGTTGTTGTAATTCCAGCATTTTTAATGCGATCTATTTCAACACCATTCAGTTCGTATCTTATATCTTGAAATAAAAACATTATTGGATTATTTGTAAAACTAATATCCTTCGATATTACTTTCCCCGCTGCATCTAACCCGGACACCGTCGCATGGCCTTCAATGAATATGGAGCTTGCAGATGGTAGTACGTAAACATCTTGCTGATGAATAGGTATTCTGATTTCATCGTTTTCTTTAAAGCTATGACTGTAGGGATTGTAACTGTGGATTTCATAGCTTTCGATAGAGTTGTCTTGTTGTGGTGAATCGGTAATTTGCAACATTTTATTTTAATAATTTGAAACCAAGAGAAATGAGAAACTTTTTATTGCTTCTAGTAATATTAATCCTTGTATTCAAGCGTCTTGTTTCTTTGAATATCGGCAGTTGAATATTGGATTTTTTTATTTTGTTAGGGTTTTTATTAAAAACATACATGCCTAATTTAGCACACAGATAGTAAACCTTTAAATTAAATTGGTTAATTAGTATTAAGAAATTAACATCCAATCCTGAACACTGCTCATAAAGGAATGTATAATACTCATTTAACATGTCATTTTTATTGTAGAGAATTACTGTTTGATATATTTATCATTTATTATTTATTTAGATCTATTGTCCCAAAATGATTTAAGAAATTTCAAACATAAATGCCCGCAATGATATAAATGGTTTCTTTGTAAATTTTCATAATTATACCGAATATTAGATCCGACATATGCTATAAATTCCTTTGGTGGTTTCAAATTACCGTAACTGTCAAAGTATTCGATGTAATCATTAAGTTTTCCATACGCTACCCAATGAGTACCAGAATTTTTAGACGTATCCAAATTGATAACGCCGCATTCTATCGGCCATGGCACTTCTGGTAATTCATCTCTCATATATACACCACGAAAATGAGGAATACTTTTTGAGTGCTTTAGTATATCGATATTACTTAATGCTCTATCGGGTAGCCTAGTTTCTGGGTGTTTTTTTTTTTTTTTTGAAACATAAATTCCTAAACCGTCCTTGTACGGTTTAAGATGTAATCTTCCTCCAATACACATTGAATCCATTTTGACGTTATGTTTTTTTGACTCTGTGAATTGCTTTTTAGCTGATTTATAATGACGCACAGCCTCAGTAATTCCAGCAACACCTCCGGTTAAACCACCCGCAGCTGATAAGCCGGCAAAAATAGGAATTAATGGTAGGACTCCACCAGTTTTAGGTACAGGTATCACTCGAGGTAATTGTATAGGCAATTCGGAAGCTATTTCTTGAGCAGCTGCATATGCTAATTCCGTTAACATTTTCTTGCATTTGGGTTTCAGATTACGAATATGTCTTTTAGCGTGCGAAACAATATTATTAAATCTTTTTTTTAGTCCAGCTCCGATTTTCTGAGTGTTTGCTGGTAACTTTTGCTTCTTATTTGCCTTATCGAAACTTATTTCTCGGCGTTTCATTTTCGGTAAAAATTTAATTAAAATAATATTCAATATTCTGTATAAAAAGCTCTTGTTTGCTTAAATAATCGAATACTAATGAGTAGATGAAACGATTTTTTTTATATTTATACACGCCATTTACATTTACAATCGATTACTTTTATCTATCCAGCTGTTTTCACTACACGGTAGACCTAACCATTTTACATATACTTTGTTTCCTTTGCTTTTCAAAACTTTTTCAACAAGATATACTTCAGGATATGCAGTTTTCTGGATTTCTTGACCATAGAATGCTCCTAAAATAGGTCTTGACCTTGCGTCTTTTAATAAATATGTAGTAGGCTTAGTGGGTTGGACTTTTGTAATCTTAAATATTTCTGTAGACCAATTAGGTGTAAACCCTTTCTCAAAACATCCTTTATATTTACTGATTCTTACAAAATCTCCGACTTGAATTCTTTTGCGATTTGGTATTTTCTTAGACATTGAATTGTTAATGTATCTCTGTAATACAGTTGCTTTATTATTATGATTAATTTCTGATGGTCGGGTTCCTACAGTTCTATGAAAAGTGTGATTATATTCGTAAACTTTCTTGTCAAGATTTCCATCAATCCATTTATAATTGCCTTTTAAACTAAATTCCTTGTACAGTTTATTTTTTAGAGTTCTTATAAATCTTTCTACTATTGAAGCTTTTTTTGTAGAAAATGTAGAGTAATGATTAATATTGTACTTTTCAGTAACTTTTTTAAATGTATTATTATAAAATTCTGTACCATTATCTGTTTGTAAATTTTTCGGAAAACGCCCTTTTGCAAACAATGTTTGAAACTGTTTAGAAACAATTTCTTTAGTCTTTCGCTTGAGTGGAAATGCCCAAGCATATTTCGAGAAACCGTCAATAATCACCAATATGTATTTATACCCAGCATTCCATTTTGATGTACTCTGCATGTCTATCAAATCTGCTTGCCAGAGATCATCTATATCTTTTAATATTACACTTCTCCGAGGGAAGTTCACTCTAACATTTTTATGAATTTCATTTACAACATCTGCTTTGCTCATAGTGCTTGTTAATTATTTTTAATTTTTAATTTTGATGACAAGATCTTTATTTATAACGTATGCTACACCCAAGACGCTTGCTAACTTTTTCTTCAAGTTCTTTATACATAATATCTTTTTCAACTTTTTTTACTTGCTGTGTTAAAATCACAATTTGTTTGGTGAGATATGACACTTTTTTCAAACAATCCTCTACTATTTTATCAACATACTCTTTATCAACACCATTATACAAACCAGACTCTTCCACAGCCAAGGTTTTATTACTTAAAATTTGATAATTATCAATGTTACCAATTTTGATATTGTGTTTGATATTCATGTCTAATATGCCTTAGTTTACTTATCAAAATGACGATTGTTCAACAATCTTACTCTTTTATAATACCAGCCTCCTTTAATTCTTCAATGATTGACATAATTTCATTATCGTGATTGCTGTTACCTGCGTTTCTAGATGCGATTAAAAGTTTTAGTCTTTCAATCAGCTCGTTCGGATCATCCCAATAAATATAATCTGTATTATTTTTATACTGTTTTAATTCAGGTAAATAACCGCCAATTTTTAATTTTTGCGTTTGTTTCCGCACGCCTTCATCTGCATCATTCGGTTGAACAAATAAAGGTTTAATAATTTTACAATATTTTAGTCCTTTGTCACCTTTTAATTGTCCGTTTGGGTCCCAGTCCCGTTTGTGCACATTTGTTTTAGTTAACATTTCTTTGTACTCAGTTTTATCTTTTTCAGTTACAAGATTAAGATCAGGTTTGTTGCGCATTAAAAGCTCCTTCAAACCCGCGGTTAAGTCATAATTTTTATTATTTATGGTAACCACGTATTTTTTTTGACAGTTCGTAGCATCATTAATAAATGATAAGCTTACAGGAGTGTTTCCCATCATAAGTTTCTTATTAACACTACGAATACCGAATGGTACGTTGATGTTTTCGTACATATCAATCATGTCTTCCTTTTTTAGAGACAAGAGTGTGTCGTCACTTGATTTTATCAATTTTTTATCATCATCTTCATCAGTATAATCATAATATTCTGAATGTTGATTAGAATCGGCATTTAATAAGTCTTTAAAATTTTCGTATCCTGCAGACGAGTTCAAATTTTCGTTTGTATTATTCACATCCATCAATGATGGAGTATTAACATGTGATTTAACTTTCCCATTTATACTGACCAGTGTTTCCAAAGGATCTGTTATCGATTTAAAAACCTTTTTCAATTTAATATTAGCTTCATCTTCTTCATTTTTAATCATAGTTATCTTGTTTTTTATCTTGTTTACTGATTTTATAAGTTGCTCTTTTAAATTTATATCCATTTTAGAAACTTTAATCTCAGCCATTCAATCCAGACTCTCGACTTAAAATGAGTTTTGTAAATAAAAACAAGGTTATATAACCAGTTTAAAAGTAAATAAATGTGTCAAATCCCCGTCTATATCTTCCTTCATTTAGTGCGCAATCCTTATTTATGAAAAGAAAACTATATTGATCTATCCACACAGTAGTACAAAGCTCTTTGAATTTTATCCAATCTATATCAGTATTAACATGCTCATTGTATATGTGTTTTAAATTGATATCATCTTGCTTAAATACAATCAATAGATTAACATTGTCTCTGAGCAGTTGTTTGGGTATTTTTGAATAAGTCTGAGATAAATAAAAACAGTCAATCTGTCTATGTCTTCCCATAGCAAAATAATTTCGAATGTTTACTTGGTTTTCGCAAGCAACATCATCGAAAATCATAATTGAATTAGTCAAGGCTTCATTGGGATGAATAATCTCACCATTGTCATTATATATAAAAAACTTTGCTTCCGGAATGCTCTTCATGATAAGCTGGAGATATCGATACTTTGGTTGAAAGGCTGTCTTTGAATATAAATATATATGCCTAAACTTTAACCCATTTTCATGTAACAATAAATTTAACATGATATTAGTTTTGCCACAGTTGGAAGGACCACATATTATACAGCGAATTGTATTAGGAAATAGTGTACTATGTTTTACTTTTCGAGCATGCTGTACCACTTTTATATTATTTACTTCAAGAGTTTGAGTATGCTTAACGAACTTCATCGTGACTGCGAAATAAGTATACTGTAATGCTTTATATAGGCTTCTAGTCTAGGTGTGCCTACTTGATGTATTGAAGGGAATTTATAATTGGTAATGGGAATATGAACAAAACAATCACATTTCTAATGAATCTATTACAAGTTTGGAAATACAATGAACACACATTACAAATAGGAAATACATTATTAACTTATTATCATCTAATACATCATTTATAGATTTTATCAATCAATATCTACAAACATAAATAAACAAAGTCAAATACCTAATTACGTAATTGTAAACTAAAGCATAGCTTTACAATGGCCCCAAGGTATTGTATCAATCCTATTTGAAAGTATCTGCCTTTTATCATCATTATTATTTATTATAGTTTTATTTACTTCCTGCGAGTAAATTACATGCTTAATTGACTTAATGAAATTCATTTTACATTTAAAAATTTTATCATTAAATAATGAGTGTTTGTAAAGTGATAATGTAAATTTTTCGGATATACACTTAGGAACACTTTTAGCTTTATTGATTCGTGTTTTCATAGTTTCGATGGAATAAAGTTTTGCTCTAAGACCAGCGAATTCTTTAATGATATCTCCTCCAAGTTCGTCTTTAAATAAACCTGGAATTTTAGCATTCAGTCTTTGTATGAAGTAAGGATTATTTAATTCGAAATTGCTGGTATCAAATTTTGATTGGTGACTCTTTATGTCTCGATAAATATCGTCTGTAAAAACCAAGTAAAGCAGACTGTCAGTATCTGTGTAACAGAGTTTTGCATTTTGTTTGTATTTTTTTTTAATAAAATCATAGTGAAACTTGTATAGATGTTGCTTTGCGTATTCTAAGACCGAAAATCCAATATAGATTGGCCTGTCTAGCTTAATTTTTTCTAGGCGAAATTGAAGTGCTACAAAGTCTTCAGAGAACACTGAAATGTTCTTTAGATTAGGTCGAGAAATAAGCTTTTCGGCTCCGTTTCGTTTATTTGTAATGTTATCAGTATAACTCCACTTTGTTACCAATTTCACATTTACCTGTTTGCGTCTATTTTCAATAGTTTTCCCAAAGATTGCATTTATCATCAGTTTGAAAAACTCTTTTTCAAAATCAGTTAAAGACCCTTGTCTCAGTTTGGTATTCAAATCAATGTATATTTTTAGAAAGTTGGTTTGCCTAAAACTTAATATACGATGAATTTTTTTCAAAATTAAACCATTTTTTAAACATTCTTTTAAATGATTGTAATGAATGATGTAGTTATATTTGTCATATAAATTCGCAATCAACTTTGGAGATTTTCCTCCTGGAGGAATAAATTTCTCTGGAGCGAATGGTAATTCACTGTGTAAATCATGTAAATTTTCAGGATATTCTAGATCCACTTCCAGTATATAGCCAATATCACTATTTTCCGGTACTTTGAAAATACTAAAATCTTTAATTTCACCATCGTTTAAAAATTTGAAGTCTGAAACAGGCATACTTTTAGTCATTGCATGTCCGTATAGATTGTTGCAATCTAGATATATCAAATAAGAAGACGGATCGAAATCATTAAATCCTGGTAAGTATTTATTATTAGCTTTAGCATTTCTTAAGGAACACTGAACTAATCCTCCACGTATTCCTCTTTCTAGCATTTGATACATTTCAACGTCATCGATTAGGTCAAGTTGAATGCCCGTTGAAAGTAGCATGGCGTCCCAACTCAGGCTAGGTGATGTTACATACTCGTAATAGGCTGGATCTAACTTATAGTATTTTAAACTTATGTTTCTAAAATTTTCAAATATATCGCAGAGCAATAGAACATCACATTTAAGGTATAAGTCGGTATATTCACCAAGGGAATTAATTTTAAACTCTTTCCACACCGCTTGTGCATGAGTATATTCTAAGTCACTTATATGCTTCAAATTCAAAGTGTTATAAAAATTATTCTTTGCTGGAAGTGATGTCTCGTTATATTTTTGCCAGGAATCCATATAATCGTATGGATAAATACCTTTATTTTTAAGTAAATGTAGATTTTTATTGTCAATCATCATTGTTAAATAAATATAATCCTTGTCGGACAAACTTTTACTTAGGGTGTCTAAACTTGAACTCAGAAAATGAAATGAATCTATAAATTTAATTTGTATTGAACGACTATAGTCCTTACATTCAATGTATTTAGTAATTGACAAGTATTTTTCTTTCGTTTTTGGTATAATTGTAATTGCTCCATTGTGTTTAGCTAATTCCCTGATAAACAAGTGTGAGTCATAGTTACTTAAATTATGAAAGACTACTGGTATAAATGAACACACTTTAAGCATTAAGTTGCAACGTGAATGAGCTGGGCCTCTATATTCACCTGTAACATGATCGTGGTCGCGAACCTTATCATCGAATAATAAATTATTACAAATGTGACATATTGTAGCGTTCCGATATTTTTTTTCTTGTTCTTCCGATAATTGTAACATTGGATTTTTAGCATTTAAAATTTTATATAAGCGTCTAACATCGTCGATCAATCTTTCAATAAATACCTCCACGCAATCCGACCCCCTGTATGTTACGAATTTGTTTAAGTGTGGATCATGCGAACAACAAATATAATATGCAAAACATGAAGGTTGATGAATTTTAAAATTTCGGGTATTTCCAGTATTATGATCTTTACAATTAACTAATAAGCTTTCGAAATCGGCATATATAACAAAATTGATTTTTTGCTGTCTATCAAAATTTTTGAATTGGAGTGTACTATTCTTTCTAGGTAATTCAGTTAAAACTTGTGAACAATTATGTGATATATATCTATTTTCAGAACAGAAAAACCGTAAACATGCTTCACACATATATATTTTACCTTTATATTTACTAAACTGTCGTCGTACTAATTTTATAAGATCTTTAATAAGGCAGTAGTGACCTTTGGTTCCTTGTTCAAAATATAATAAATTAACATGGTTTTTCTTTCGGTTTTTACTTAAATATAGAGGCCCAGTTACTGAGTTATTTTTACTTAATCCATAAATATTAATACTGATATCGTTAATGTCTTCAAATAATTTAACATCTTTACACGATGGAGGGAAAGACATTCCGTCTGTTTTAAAAACAGTTGAATAATGTGGATATGAACTTGTTTTGCATACATTACTCTTGGCGGGATACAATGCAGCGACAATGCTCCATAAGAAACAGTGTTCATCTTTGTTCTGTATATTCAAACAACTTTTATTATTTTTTACAACTGCAGGCAACTCTATAAATGTACCGCCTCGCATTGGACAGTATTTATTAACGTTTAATTCTAAATGACTCACTGAAACAAGAGACCAACCAGATTCGCAATGCTCAAATTCTGTAACCTTCTCTTTAAATGTTTCTAAAGCATTCAAATACAACTCATTAGTATCACTGTTATTAAATACACAATCATATTTTGTAATAAACGATTTCAACTGTTTCGTGCCCGAGTGAGGTAACTCGAAGATAGCAAACAGTTCAAAATTTAACTTAATGCATGTGTGTTTAAGCAGTGATAAATTTATAACTTTTAATACATCATTTTGACGGTCGCACAGGAACGCCTCGGGGGTGAGGTGCTCGACTTCATTTGCGGGATTGATGCGATATGTTACGATTCTGTTTTTAAATGCGCTAGCAATAATGTCGATATTTCTGAACTCGGACTTTATCAAACAATTTTTCTTGTGTATATTCGTTCTCATATGATATTTATATTTATCTTTCGAAATTGCGACATTACATTTATCACATTTCATAAATAGATTTCGTCTTGACTCAGGGGATGATAGTTTAGCTGTAAAGATACAATTTCAATTTTAAAGACTTTATTATATTAAACATAATTGAATAAATGAAGTACGTATAGTAATATAAGTAAGTATATTGTTTAATTACACATCAATTTAACTTTCTAATAATAAGTATTGTTAAAAGTTGCGGGACAATGTTTGAACTCTTTTCAAGTGGCAGCAACAAATTCCGTGAGGCGGGACCAAGCCTCAGTGTCGGTATCTGTTCTATTTTTTATAGTTAGGACACTATGCCGCCACCGATTCATAGGCTGTATATGCTCGATATCATTACATGAGTACACTTTTAACTCTATGTAATGAGATCCAGTTTTACTTTCACTCATTTGCCGTGAAACACCGTTAGCTAGCCTTCTGGTTAAATAAGAATAAATCGGCGTACCCTTCTTTGGCTCAGATGGAACCTTGACACTGTCCTCGTCACTGTCACTGGCGAACAAATCTGACATCGTTGGCTTCATGGGAGCAGTGATAGGGTTGATAACCGTCTTCTTTTTCTTTGAAGCAGTGGTCTCGTTGCTCTTCTTACTCGAAGTCGAAGCCGATGGGATAGAACGCTCAGTACTCTCGCACCGAGGACGCTTGCTGTGTTTTTTGTTTTTTGTCTTGAGCTCTGTTTCACGCTCGTCGTCAGAAAAGAATAAATCTTGGGCTAGAGACCTGAAATAGAAAAAAATATACACGAATAAATAGGAGCATAAAAAAATACCATAACCTGTAATTGTGTTCAAAATAACATCTAATAAAATATTGTTAAGCTATATTTAAAAAAAAAAAAAAAAAAAAAAATATAGAGACATGAATGAAAAGTACTTGCATTCTAATTGTGATATTTTCGAATAGATGACTTTACAGGATAAAATAAATAGTATTAATATTGCGATACAAATGTCATGAATAGACATACATAAAACATACATGTCATGAATAGATGTACATTCTGTTTGAAAGTGATAAGTATACAGTAATAAACAAGACAATCTATTATTAAATGATGAATAGCAGATCTATTAGGTATTTATAATTTACAACTGCTTTCGAATAGATAACTGCATAATTTGATGATTCGAAGAGTGTATTAACCCATGAAATGATATAAATGTATTCTATTTAAAATATATACCTAACAGATTTAAGTAAAATAATATATATGAATATCAAGAGACAAATCGACGGTCCCTAGTAACAAAGTCGGATCTGCATTTTTGCCATTTTCGTTTTATTACAGTAAAGTAATTTTAAAAGTGTCTTTTTTCATATCACATTTAAATTTTTATATTTTTCTATTTATTTTCTAAGATATTCAAGGTAAAAATGTCGGATGTTAGTAAAGCTTCCATTTTATATAGTCGGTTGTGACGTTGCGACATTGTTCGCGGGGAACGGAGGTGGAGCGACGCCTCGGAACTGCCAGTTACCACTATGTTACACGGAGGAGACGACGATTTGCACGCAACATCAAAAAAAATGTTTAACTGCGGTTTATACTCTACAATGGCAAGCAATAGGTCAAAAAGGATCTTGCGAACGGCTTAAGTTGCAAACCTGAATTCCACGCCGTGGAAGAAGGAAAATCTTAACATTTAAATTCCAATCGCAACGATCGTTCAAGGAGTTACTTGGTAAAATAATTGTTCTACGTACCGAGTTCGTATTTTTTTTTAATAATTACTGATTGACTTATAACAAAGTGTATAATTTGGTTTAAAAAAGTGGCTTTCTTTACTTTGGTTTCATTATTGGGTATCTCCAAATAACACTGTCAGATGTGGAAGTTACGACATTTTTGATTATAAATTTATTGGTGTTTTATGTCAGATGTGGCACATCCGACATTTTTGCTTGGAAACTATATTGTTCCTAATGTTGGTAGTGGTAGTTATGACTATATTAATTGCATGATAATACGTTTAATACCTCGTAAGTAGTACATCCAACTTTTTTAATTGGACGCTTCGTTGCTGCGTCAATGTCGTAAGAGTAACATACCACAGTTTTGATTGTATGTTGGATTTTTTTTTGGTTGTAAGTGACACAACCAACAGTTTTATTAGTAGGTACGTTGTCTTATAAATGTAGTAAGTGCATTAACCGATGCAGTTTGATTGTTAAGAAGAAAAGTAAATCATTCTTGTATGTATATCACAATAAAATGTTTGTTTGTTTGACAAGTGTAGGCTAAACATAAATTTTAAATTAAATTTACAGAAAATTAACCAACCAATTAGGAGTATTTTTTGATTAGATTCAGAACATGCTTTTATAATAATTTTAAAAATATTATTTGTTACTTGTTTAAAGTAACCGTGAAAAAGCTATTCTGAAACACAAGGAGGAAGAGTTTATTCAATTACAAGATTTATTGGGCGATGTTTTTAATAACGAAAATTAAGTTTCCGTGCCAGATGAAGATGAATTGGATAATTTTATAACACAGACTTTTTTTCTAAATGCGACACACCAGGAAATCGTCCACGTCCAGAGCCAGAAGACTAACTATGATTTCGGGGTTAATTTCACCAAGTGATGGTAACCAGACCGCAGTGGTGTGATAAAATTTAGAATTATTGATAGAAAAATCACCCCAAATGTCTTCAGATAATAATATAAGCACCATTATTCAATCACATCTTAACAAAAGTTCTTAACAGTCGTTTGTCGGATGGCCAAAAGGTGCGCGCCTTCAATGGGTGGGTGATGCCACTGCTCACTTACTAACACACAACACACACACACACAAACACACACACACACACACACACACGTGTGTTTTTGGCACACTAAGGTGGACTCAGACTCAGCTGAATGCCCTGGATAGAAGGGTCCGTCTACTGTTTAAATCACAACGCATGTAGCACCGACGTTCAGTTCGTCTTTTTATGCGATTATACAACCCGCGGAAGTGTGGAGGTTGAGGCATTTCGAATGCTAAGAATCTCAGGGAAGCTGTGAGCTGTGGAATCTCAGGGATTATTTCCCTGGCAATGAGTATGGGATGCATCGTCATGTGGTTTCAGTAGACAGAAGCCTTTCGCCTCTCTCGTTGGCAAACGAGAACTGGCGCAAATCAACGGTGCTTAGCACTGAAAACCGCAAGAACGTATAGAAGAGTAAGGATTTGCCTAAGCGCTTCTACAGGGCCTGACGTAGACTTTTTAGAGTCCGCGAACTGGCTACGATTTGGAAAAACCAAAGATTTTGTCTGTGCAATTGCTGACGAGGTCATAATGACAAACAACTACCGGAAATATATATTCTGAAGTTCAGTACCGTCGAAATTTGTCGAGCGTGCCGTCGTCCTGGTGATTCCCTCAAACATTATCATCTCCGGTTGTTCTCATTTTGCCAACGGCGAATACTTGCACACACATAACCTCGTAGCGAGGATAACTTGCTCTTCAATATGGTCATGTTGAGTCCGAAGTACCGTGCTATAAGTACACACCAGCGCCAGTTCTCGAATATGGTCGTGCTACGTTCTATTGGGATCGATCTGTCATCACGGACAGGACTATTGTCGCCAATTTTATTTTTGTTAATGTTATTCCTTGTTTTAAGTTTTTATGCTCTTAAGTTATCTTGCTGGGCGCCTTAGCTGACGCTGTAAGTCCGCAAGAAATTGTTTAAATAAATAAACCAAAAACGTATTGACAGAGCAATGTCAACATCGGGCAGTGCTCGTCGAGGTCTCGATCTGGCT
This sequence comes from Acleris holmiana, assembly GCA_949316455.1. Classification (NCBI taxonomy): domain Eukaryota; kingdom Metazoa; phylum Arthropoda; class Insecta; order Lepidoptera; family Tortricidae; genus Acleris; species Acleris holmiana. The sequence goes on along the minus strand of OX438763.1, from coordinate 23,383,346 downwards.
GACAAAGACAAGCTCAGCATGAACCTTGATTTGGCTCACGAGGTGACTGCTATGTGGGATGTTGACTCGACGATCATTGTCCCGATAGTTGTTTCGGCGAAAGGTCTTATAGCGAAGAGAACAACACCTTAAGATACTCTCACTAGATGGTTGGATCAAGGGCCACAGAAAGCAGTACTCCTCGACACGGCACGTTTAGTGAAGAGGTTTTCTCTCTCTGCAGCCCTAACCACCGGTAGATTGAGCCCGGCCCCGCTGCCGGCGGTTTCGTAGGTAAGGTTTTTTTTTCATTAGTATTGTTTTTTTACTTTTATATCTTACTATTTATTGTAAAAAACGTAACCTACTGATTTAAAATAAATATCCAGAATTATTATAATAAGTCAGAAATCTTTTAGTGTAATAAATTAATAAAACAATGCTTATTTCATCTGGAAGTTAAATTTAAATCGTAATGGCTAATAGGTATTTATTATAGTACAGTCAAGGGTAAAAATAAATATACCCGCACAAAGTCCCAGAAGTATGCATACGTTAACTTTATTGCTGAAATAATAAGATCTGTGTACGTATTTTTGAGACAAATATCGGTGCCCTTGACTGTACTGTCAGATCTGTCATGGTAGTTGTTTTAAATTTGATTTTACAAAGTAGGATTTAAGTGATCACACATAGTTACCACAAAAAAATATTCACTATGCCCGTGTAAAAATGTCGCTTGTGACACAACCGACAAGTTATACGGTCACTATGTCCATTTCAAAATGTCATTTGTGACACAACCGACAATTTATACAGTTTGAAACCCCAACAAAACTGTCGTATGTGTCACTTCTGTCAAATTTTGCTCATGATGTTCCGGTTAAGAATGTAACATATCACGTTTCAACAGCTTCCAAAAAGAAAAACATGTATATTTTTATGCATAATTCACAGTAACCTATCAATATATATTCTCGCCAAATTTCATGTCAATATTACATAAAATGTCCATAATATAGACAAAAACGTCTTAGATTGATCGTACTGAAAAGTAACAGTTTTGCAGATCCGACTTTGTTGGTAGGGACCGTCGAAATGTTACACCAATTGACCTAGTCCCAAACTGAGCTCGAAGCTTGTACTATGGGTACTTAATTTCATAGACAACATCCATGACTCAGAAACAAATATTCGCGCTCATCACACAAATATCTGCCCTTACCGGGATTTGAACCCAGGACCGCTAGCTTCGTAGGCTGGATCACTATCAACTTGGTCAACGCGTCGTCAAACGTAATACACATACATGTACTTACATTTTGACAGTTGTTGGGTGCTTCACGGGGTTCTTGATGATCTTGAGCGAGCAGCAGAGCTTGTCCTGAAGGATAGAGATCTGAGCAATGATCTTGGATGCTCGAAGTAAGGTTTATATACGCCTTGATTGTACGTCATCCATGCCCATAATACAATAATTTTATTTCAAATTATAGACAAAATGCACTGTCAATATATATCCCATAACGAGAAATGCAGCATAATGGGGAATCACTTGATTAGTTTAATCTAAAATCGATTTTATTTGTGAGTCTTTAAGGTAGGTTCAACAAAACATTCATAAGAACCTGGAATTGAAATACTAATATTGTTCAGTGTCTTTGCTTCTATACATTTAAAAAACCAAATAGAAATGGCAACTACTGATATGTATCTCAATCTGGATTCGAAATACTAATATTGTTCTGTGTCTTTGCTTGTGTACATTTAAACCCCCAAAAAACTACTTCTAGCCGTTACTAAGGGGTTCAGATTCAACTTTTAAAATTTTGGTTAGAGTTAGTATGTTACACTTATAATTAAATAATGTGTCGTACAAGCAGACAAAATTCATCATGTTATATATGATGTCAACACAGACGGAATCATCTTACTCTTGGCGCCGATCGCACCTTATATGAAATGTGTACTAATTGTCAGATTTTCAACTCTATTAACACTTTGGTTTTCTAATATAAATCGCGAAAATTACATAATCAAATCTATTAAAAAAATATTTTAACTAGTGCACGGTCGTATTAGCAGTATGTCGGTAAGTTAATAATTTGTAAAATATATTTTATTTGTGATTTTTATATTCATTTAAATTTCTTAAATATCTTATCATTGATTTATTTTTTTCTCATTGACAAATCTCGTTGAATTTTTAACGCAAATCCTATCTTATAAATGAGTGATAGGTAGTTACCTAATTAAAATAAATGGCAACTAACTAATATTCAATTATTCGATATAGACTAACTAAATACAATAAATAATTCATCTTTATAAAAACTAAAAAGAGCAATTAAAAAAAAATACACTATTAAAGTCATGTACCTACATATTATAATCTTTTGAGATATATACGAAATGAATACCAATTAAAAAAAGTATTTCTCCATATACAATAATCTACTTATCATTTCAGGATACCTCAGAACATCTTTTCAACTTTGTACCGGACACTCCGGTACAAAAAAAGTCTGCGAGCGAACGACGGCTGGGACTGGGCCTTAAAAGAAAATCAGAACCTACTGTTTACTCCTATGTTAAAAAACCACATCGCAGCGGTGCAATTAAAGTTATCAAAATTGAAATAATTGATAGTGACAAAATAGACCAGAATAACCAAATATGTACGTGTGATGCTGAGTTGTGCGCGCAATACGTGGTGAAAAACATTCACCTTGACGATGTTTACGCGTCGACACGAAGAATTATTGAAAAGATGGAGGAGTCCATAACATCGGACACGTGTAATAATTACACATTATTATAAACGTACCTAAATTGTTAAGCTTTACGCTTAAGTGTTATAGTACTTAAATTAGGCTCGCGTGTGTCTGTGTGTGTGTGTTCATAGATATAGGTAGTATGTAAGTAAAGTATATTTTATATAGTTACATTAAATAAATTATATTTGGAGTAACATGTTGTTCATTTATTTATGTTCGTTTGACGTCTTTGGTATGTTAACACTTTAGTATAGTGTTTATTTAACATCATGTTTAAACTGCCACATTTTAAATTAAAGTTCCTCTCGCCTTTGAATGTTCACGCAAATCTTAAAAACTAATTCAATACAGACAGACTAAAGTCAAAATCGAAGAATAAAATCTATCCAAGAATAAAGCCAGGCCGGATGACTAGTTAAAATATAATTGTCAGAGCTCGCTGGAATGCAGCTCGCGTTACGCTTAAGTTGCATTCTATGCCTTTTTAATTATAATCCTTAGTGACAGCCGGTGCATTAGACTTTGAAACGTTATGAGATTACTTCCTATATCCGGAGACTATTAGTAGGTACTATTAATTAAATATTAAATAAAATTAAAATCATTTATAACTTAATTAGATTAATTAACTTTGACGTTTAAAACATCGACTTTTGAATAGATGAATTAAGACTTTTTGAATAGATGAATTCAACTTCGAATACATTAAGTCACTTTCGAAAAGGTTTAGGTATAGTTTAAACAACGAGTTTTTAATAGATGAATTATGATTTTTAAATAGATTGGTACACCCTGATCGACATCTTAAATAGAAGAATTCAGTTTTTGAATAGTTGAAATTAGGGTATCTGGATAACTCAGATCTGTATCCAGATACCCTAATTTTAACCTACTACCCATTCATCCAATTCCTACTGATACTGATGTATGGAGGTGCCATTAGTTTATGAGGACAAATAAAGGTGGTCACACATGGATCGTTGAACCGACACAATAATAAACCATGTTTTTTACGCACCTGAGACGAATGGTCACGTTCCTTATTAGGAGTAATTGCTAAGGTTAGTTTTAATGTCACGGTAATGACGCAACTAGCTGGAACGATGCGCATTAACACTCACTGCCAACAATCTAGTCTTTATACGTAATTTGAACCCCAAAACGTGTCACTGGCACTGAATTTTTGGCAATATTTTTATGTTTTCAGTAGTAATAGACCCCAAATCGAGCCTATTTTGTATGGTATATAAAAACCCTAAATCAAAGCCACATTTTTTTTGGGAAATGAGTAGAATTTTTAGCAATTTTAATTTACAAGTCGTCAGGTTATCTCCAAAAAAAAACTAACTTTCCAAGCATGTAAAAAGTAAAACGTAAGTCTTTTCATTCATTATAATCTAAAAAATCCTGAATGGCATGTGTATCTGTGATCATATATATGAAATCGAATCGCTATCCCCGCCCTGAGTCTATAGATTACTAAGAATCGCTAAACTATTGCGTATTATGCGCGTGCGCATGTACGACTTGTTGTTGTTGCAGCACTACCCCCCTCCCCCTCCTACTCTCCTCCCCTCGTCGACGTCTTTACGTGTTTTCTACTTCTGAGAACAGAACGAGACACTCCAATTACACTGTTGTTTGCAATGGTGGTATTGAAACTAAATTTCTTTGTTATCAGAAAACGTGTGTATGTATGTATGTAAACACTTTATTGTACATAACAAAGAAACTAATACAATATTTACAGGATAATATGAAAGTACAAAGGCGAAGCTGTCCGTATAGGGATCTCTTCCACCTAACCTTTGGGTTGGGCAAAAAGTAGCAACAAGTAGACTTAAAAGGACTGTGAATCAAAAAAAAACATATTAAATGCGATATTGATTACCTATGTTGTAGATATTATGAAAAACTAGGTCTATACATTTTCCTTTCTAAGAAAATATTTATTGGAAAGTAACAAATTAAAAACGGAAACATACAAGGAGGTCAATTTGTATAGATTATTTATGAGTTTTATGACAGCTGAGCGTTTTTTCAAAAAAAGTGTACATCGTTATTAAGAAACTTTATCTTTTCCATTTCGTCACGAAAATTAGCCATACATATAGATACGTTAATTTTCGTGACGAAAGGGAAAATTTAAAGATATTTTTTTTAACGGTGTACACCTTTTTTGAAAACCGCCCGTCTACGCGATTTAAGCATCGCTTCACAACCCTCTCAAGTACACAGGAAGGAACACAGGACAGTTCATAATAATTATAAGGAGTCAAGCTAGTATGTATTCAATCTTCCTTGTAGAGATGCGAATGATTGCGATTTCCTAATGTCAGATGGCAACCGACGTACGTTGATTCTATAATAAAACCGGGCAAGTGCATGTCGGACCATGCTCTGTTTAGGGTCAAGAAACCGGTACTAAAACACAAAAAATATCAAAAAAAACATCAATTTCTTACCTTCGATGAAACTGCAATACCTTCTGCGTAACCAACAATTGCTAATGCCGCGTAACTGACTGGTGGCAAATTTTACAGGAGAGCATTAAAATTTAATAGCTTTGTGTTTATTGATGTCGGACTTACCCAGACTTTAATTTGACACATATCGTTAGTTACGCGGCTTTAGCCATTGTTGGCTACGCGGTATAACAGTTTCATCGACGTTATGTAACGAGTTTTCTATTTGAAGTTATTTGGTGCTGTCTTAGATGATTTTTCGTAGTTACACTTTAGCCAACTAAGTCTAAGGCCAATAAAGTCTAAGGTTTTAATTACTTGTGGATTTAAGGGTTCCGTAGTCAAACTACTTTCGCCATGTCCGTAAGGTACTAAAAACCGGGCAAGAGCATGTCGGACCATGCTCAGTGTAGGGTTCCAAAGCCGTTTGTCTGCTTGTCTTGACTCAAGAGACTCTCTCTCTTGGTACTACAATCCTTTGACTTGGCATTGTTATGCATTTAAACACTTTCACAAGTTTATTTACTCTCAAGAAATGAAATTACTTTAAATGAAAATTCATAATATTCTTAGAAGTTACCGAGAATTTCTTCAAGGTACTTTCACAATTCGAAAACGACGGCACAATCCCACTCAGTCGTAACGCCTTGCCTTACAAGGAATAAGAAGGTCTAAAGAACAATTCTGTTAGTGATTAACGAATGTAATGAGCTGGAATTGTTACAATATGTTGAAATATTAAAGTTCATTATAGTGTATGTAAGTTTATTTTCCCCTGATATTTATAATATGGTATCATTTGTTATAGATATAGTCCCGCTTTGTAACCTGTTTAATATATAGCGAATTCAGAGACTCAATTGAGTAAATCGTTTTAACCTTGCACTTATACATGTGCTTAAACGTAAAAGAGACCCTGTTGTTTTTTATTTTTATGTATTTGCTCTTGTGATAGTCCTAACTTTTGAAACATTGTCCTGTTCAACTAAGTATCGTATTTTTAGGGTTCCATAGTCAAACAATTTTTCGCTCAAGGGATTCTTTCATGAAATATTAAGCTTTGTAGAGCTATTTTTTGTTAAAGTCAAGTGCCCCCCGATCCCCCTTCCTCCCCTCTACAGCCAAAACTACAAATACTAGAAATCTGAAATAAAAAATAAAAGCGCATAATAACGAATTAGACATCATTGGTTCTTGAGATACAGGTGATTAAAGTGTTTATACCTAATAAAATCATCTAAGATGACACCAAATGATTTTAAACGGATAATTAGTTATTAATTATTTGTTGTATATTTGTAGTAAGTAGGTACTTAAAGGCTACGGAACCCTAAACTGAGCATGGCCCGATATGCTCTTGCCCGGTTTTATTTTATATTATGCTCAGTTAAGCATTATCACGAGAGGCGATTAAGCCTAAGGGAATAAAGTCTTGTATTGTAGTACTATTAGGCGATGGGCTTGCAATCTGTCACTAATAAATACACTGGTAAACATCTTGGCCTGATTTCGCAAAATGAGGTTACAGAATTACCAACAAGTTTTTTTAGAGTTTTGGTATTTCTGTAGCTCTGCCTACCCCACTCTGGGTATGAAGGCGTGATGTTATGTATGTTTGTAAATATTATCATGGTCATAAACAATATTTAAAATAAACAACAAAATAAAGTCGGTAAAAAAACGAGTTTCTTGCGGCCTTTCATCTTAGCAGTGGTCTCCTCCTGCCGTAATACCGAAGAAGGCCGAAGAATTCAATACTCTATTGGTATCTACATAAGATTTAAAATGCTCATCATATTGCTATGTAGTTAGCCGCCTTCTTTGGTATCACGGCAGCCTCTCCTCTTGGGAAACGCTGGAAGATTTTTGACGTGTAATAGTGCCTGTGCGGCCTACTTATTGAATCTACATCTTTCATAGTTTCATTTTTAATAGTTTTTACCCGCTTGCGATACTTATTTTGATTTAATATTATCTATATCTTTATCTTTATATATATAAAAATTGAGGTGTGTGTCCCTATATTTCACTTTGTAGCCAAAACTACATATCGCAGACGCATAGTGTTTGTATGTAGCAATAGGTACAAGGCTCCCATTGTGCACTATGGTGGTTGCAAGTCAATAACTATAGAGGTGTGAAAAATACGGGGGTTGAAAAAAGTTAACTTCAAAAATGTGAGACTATCATTGATCTATAATGATCTGGATGGTTCTAGAAAATTTCTAGAATTATCTGGAAAGTTCTCAATATATCCCTAGATTCTGATTAAAGAGAATGCTCTAGAAAATTCTAAAATGTACTCGATCTGGAATGTTCTAGAAAGTTCTGGAAATGGCTGGAATGATCTAGAAAGTTCTATAACTTTCTGGAATAATCTAGAAAGTTCTATATTGTGTACAATTATATATATATGTCGCTCTTTCAAGAGTAACCGCTAAACAAAACATGTGTGTATTGTCTAATGACAAAAATGCTGTAAACGTTGTTTATAAGGACATATAAAATAAAACTTCACATACTTTAGTTATAGTGTCGTAATAGAGCATTATAGAATGGCAGTTGTTTAGAGGTTGTTGAACACCTGAACTACGCAGGCTGCCACAAGTCAAGAACAACAAATAACTCTTTCTCAATTAAATTCTCATTTTTCGAGATAGTTTTTTGTGTTCATGGTAACGACGTCGGAATCCTACACTGAGCATGTTCCGATATGCTCTTGCCCAGTCTTTCCTACTTTCTTCTCCATTTCTCTCTTTTATTTACATCCATTAAATGTGACAAACACAACAACAACTTTAAACAAATGCAAATAGTGGTATTGATACATTTATTACGTAAAAACCTAACATTAATAAAAAAAATTAGTAAATGGCACCAATGCATATAAACAGAAACTATCATCTTAATACACGTTTTATTTTTAAACGAGCGACTACAAAAAGACGTAATTGTATCAGAAGGGCAGTGAATATACTTTATCTGGCAATTTTATTCTGACTCACCGCAGACGAAGTCGCGGGCGGAAATCTAGTATATATATAAAAATTGAGGTGTGTGTCCCTATATTTCACTTTGTAGCCAAAACTACATATCGCAGACGCATAGTGTTTGTATGTAGCAATAGGTACAAGGCTCCCATTGTGCACTATGGTGGTTGCAAGTCAATAACTATAGAGGTGTGAAAAATACGGGGGTTGAAAAAAGTTAACTTCAAAAATGTGAGACTATCATTGATCTATAATGATCTGGATGGTTCTAGAAAATTTCTAGAATTATCTGGAAAGTTCTCAATATATCCCTAGATTCTGATTAAAGAGAATGCTCTAGAAAATTCTAAAATGTACTCGATCTGGAATGTTCTAGAAAGTTCTGGAAATGGCTGGAATGATCTAGAAAGTTCTATAACTTTCTGGAATAATCTAGAAAGTTCTATATTGTGTACAATTATATATATATGTCGCTCTTTCAAGAGTAACCGCTAAACAAAACATGTGTGTATTGTCTAATGACAAAAATGCTGTAAACGTTGTTTATAAGGACATATAAAATAAAACTTCACATACTTTAGTTATAGTGTCGTAATAGAGCATTATAGAATGGCAGTTGTTTAGAGGTTGTTGAACACCTGAACTACGCAGGCTGCCACAAGTCAAGAACAACAAATAACTCTTTCTCAATTAAATTCTCATTTTTCGAGATAGTTTTTTGTGTTCATGGTAACGACGTCGGAATCCTACACTGAGCATGTTCCGATATGCTCTTGCCCAGTCTTTCCTACTTTCTTCTCCATTTCTCTCTTTTATTTACATCCATTAAATGTGACAAACACAACAACAACTTTAAACAAATGCAAATAGTGGTATTGATACATTTATTACGTAAAAACCTAACATTAATAAAAAAAATTAGTAAATGGCACCAATGCATATAAACAGAAACTATCATCTTAATACACGTTTTATTTTTAAACGAGCGACTACAAAAAGACGTAATTGTATCAGAAGGGCAGTGAATATACTTTATCTGGCAATTTTATTCTGACTCACCGCAGACGAAGTCGCGGGCGGAAATCTAGTATATATATAAAAATTGAGGTGTGTGTCCCTATATTTCACTTTGTAGCCAAAACTACATATCGCAGACGCATAGTGTTTGTATGTGGCAATAGGTACAAGGCTCCCATTGTGCACTATGGTGGTTGCAAGTCAATAACTATAAGGGTGTGAAAAATACGGGGGTTGAAAAAAGTTCACTTCAAAAATGTGAGACTATCATTGATCTATAATGATCTGGATGGTTCTAGAAAATTTCTAGAATTATCTGGAAAGTTCTCAAATATATCCCTAGATTCTGATTAAAGAGAATGTTCTAGAAAATTCTAAAATGATCTAGGAATTTCTTGAATAATCTAAAATATCCCAGAATAATTTGGAAATCTCTAAAATATATTCCAAGGCTCTAATTAATCGAGCATTTTTTAAATGTTCGACAAAATTCTAGAATGATCTAGAAATCTCTAGATTGATCTAGAATGAATTAGATAGCTCTAAAATTGATATCACGGTTCTGAACAATTTAGAATGTTCTAGAAATTTCTCAAATGATCTAGAAAGCTCCAAAACGTATCTCAACATTCTGATAAATTAATAAATTAATATATCCCTAGATTCTGATTAAAGAGAATGTTCTAGAAAATTCTAAAATGATCTAGGAATTTCTTGAATAATCTAAAATATCCCAGAATAATTTGGAAATCTCTAAAATATATTCCAAGGCTCTAATTAATCGAGCATTTTTTAAATGTTCGACAAAATTCTAGAATGATCTAGAAATCTCTAGATGTCTGTCTGTCCCTATGTATGCTTATATCTTGCAAACTACGCAACAGATTTTGATGCGGTTTTTTTTAATAGATACTTAGAGTGATTCAAGAGGAAGGTAAAAAAATAATAAAGGAAGGTAATATTCCCTCGGGAACCGCGTAAACGAGCTCCACGCGGACGAAGTCGCGGGCAACAGCTAGTATATATATATAAATCAATTGCTGTTCGTTTGTCTCGCTAAAACTTGAGAACGGCTGGGCCGATTTGGCTGATTTTGGTTTTAAAATGTTTGTCATAGTCCAGGGAAGGTTTAAAAGGTGCAAAAATAATTAAAAAATCCACCGGGAAAGTCAGAAATTTGCAGCGGGGCCAAACTGCTGGCAGGCCGCTAGTATAATATAAAACATGACCACCACTAACACCAAATCACACAATCAGTTCTGGGTCATTCTACAATGTATAGTGGACCTTCTTGCTTCTTCTTCTTCGTAATCATAATGTCGACAGCACAGAATACCACCAAAACAACAATGATTGTGAAACAAAATAGACACACACATTATGATTTAGGTGTGAAATTGAATGACAACAATTGTGATCTATTTGTACGCTTACCGCCAGTCTGGAGCCTGTTAGCTTTATTCATATGATGTTGATTGTACAATTGGTTGGCAGATTGCAGATAATATTATTCTTAATGTAGCAAATTACTTTACATTGTAATAATGCTGAGGTTATTTGCACTTATTTATTGACTTGCATTACAGAGGCAGTATTATTGTTACATAAATAAAGATATGAATACAAATACCCTGTATTCGTTTAAATAACATACATTTTTTTTCTGAAGAGTGTAAGAAAGTATACAAGTAAAGTAAGCCATTTCAATCAACACAATTAAAAAAAATTGAAACTTTCAACCTTTAGTCATCACGCCTCTATTAATAACTTAATAAACAAACGAAAGATGGACGGCGGCAAAAATATACCAGGGCCTCTATTATTAAACTGCGTTATAACGATATCGTTTTTGACCTGGGCCTCTATTCAGGTGCGTTAAAACGATATCGTGTTTGACACGTTTAAGAATCGTTTATGTCACGGTCGCCATTATTGTAAATGACATAAGAGTTATCAAAACGTTGACAATACGGAAATAGGTCAAAAACGATATCGTTATAACGCAGTTGAATAGAGGCCCTGTTTCCGTATTGTCAACGTTTTGATAACTCTTATGTCATTTACAATAATGGTGACTGTGACATAAACGATTCTTAAACGTGTCAAAAACGATATCGTTTTAACGCACCTGAATAGAGGCCCAGTACTAGTGATCAATTTATGGCTTTAGGCAATATTTATGGTTTACCAAGCAGAGAGATAAATCAATTTTTAACTTTATAAAGATGAAGAGTTTAATTGCCTGTGAATTCAATAATTTTGTACGTAATGTGCCAATATTGTTAGCATTTTAATACTTAAGGTACCTTGAATAAGTGACTTTGAATTAATAAAAAAAAATACTCTGATCGTTAACGCCATATTAAATAACTGATAGCATTTTATTTACTTGGAAGTGACAAGACGAATGAACAAATGAAAATGAAATATTCAGTAACCTAACGGGTAATTTACATAACTTTATATACAGAGTGTTTTTTTTAAATGGGACAGTATGGGGAAATCCGAATCTAAAGGAAATAGAGGAAAAGTGTCCAAGGAGACATTAGGTGTTTTTTTATGTAAACAAATTTGGCTCATTAAAATTTTTGGTCAAGCGTGAGTTGTTCTTAAAAAATTATAAAGTTGGTAATTTTTTTTTTTGACGCGGGTCGACTCTGTTTCATGTAAGGATTATTTCATTGTATGGAAAGAAAAAAATCTGAACAGTAGAAGTTGGTCAAATTTAATGAAAACTAATCTTCATACAATTGCAGTATTCGCCTTTTAATATTGTCACTTTATGCTTCAAAATATCCCAATACGGCAATAGTTATGAACTCACTATTGACTATCGTCGGCCTTTTACGCTTAGGTTTGAAACAGCCTTCCTGTCTTAGGTTCTTTATTAAACTATCAAATATCTTGCGATTCGGTACTACACGGTCAGGATAGCGTTCTTGATACCACTTAAGTGCATTATCTCTACTGCGATAATTAAGAAAATACGCCTCAATCAAATCAACTTTATGTGAATTAGTTAACGCCATGATGAATAAAATTACAAGCATGAACTGATTGGAAACAAAATCACAGCTGCAGAAATAACTTACGTTCCAAATTTGAATTCTATGCTGCAGAAATAACTTACGTTCCAAATTTGAATTCTTTTTTTTATAATTTCAAGACTATCGCGTGCCATGATGTTTACGAAGATTAAAAAAAATTTTCTTCTCTTGAATCATCTGGAGCTCTTATCGATTATCGAAATTTAAAAATGGAATAATTTTAAATATTTTTTTACACGCCTAGGCACTTGTGACAATATTAAAAGGCGAATACTGCAATTGTATGAAGATTAGTTTTCATTAAATTTGACCAACTTCTACTGTTCAGATTTTTTTCTTTCCATACAATGAAATAATCCTTACATGAAACAGAGTCGACCCGCGTCAAAAAAAAAAATTACCAACTTTATAATTTTTTAAGAACAACTCACGCTTGACCAAAAATTTTAATGAGCCAAATTTGTTTACATAAAAAAACACCTAATGTCTCCTTGGACACTTTTCCTCTATTTCCTTTAGATTCGGATTTCCCCATACTGTCCCATTTAAAAAAAACACTCTGTATATACTATTGGATTGTAATTATCTGGAATTTGGGTAAGGACCAAATAGTTGGACCATAGTTAAGTGTAGTTAACCATACAAACAACAAAAGTGATAAAAGTTCCGTTGTGACACGAAAATTATCCCTACAAATGTATGGCTAATTTTCGAGTCACAACTGAAAAGTTACATAGACAATTTAATTGAGTGAGTTTGCGTGGCCAACTTTTTGGTCCTTGCCTATTTAGAGATTTAGTTTGACGTGATGATATCCGGGTAGGCTTGGCTCAACTTTATTATCGTACGCAGTACGCTCAAATTTAAAACGCACGCGGGTGGCAATCGGAATCCTACAAAATATAACCTTTAAGTTTTCATAGTTTCATTTGCCATAATGAATTTTTTTCTGAAAACGTAAACTTTTCATGTAATTTTTACATACCATCGCATAGAGCAGTTTTATTACAATTCTAAATAATTCACGGTTTCAGAAAAAAATCCTGTATGGCAAATGAATATTATGGCATAAAAAAATATGTCATATTAAATTAGGATAAATACAATTATTGCATATGAATTTCGGTCATACAGAGACCCACAAGATAAAATAAAAAAAATACAATAAAAAATAATTTATTGTTACATAAAAGGAAAATTCACGGCATTACCACACAGTATAAGTAGGTATATAGATCTGCCCTCCTAAGCTAAAACACAGTATGTCAGATTCAATTGCCAAAGTAGATTCAATCTTCTCTTGTTAGTAATAAGGTTTTGATTGCTACAGGAGACTTATTTGACATACTGCTATTTGGCTTAGCAGGGCAGAGATATAGATAAGATATTCTGCGACAACAGGCTCATGTCTCAGCATTTGCTGCGAGCTGGGTCCGATTTCTGTAGAGGTAAAAGAGCGTCCTCACTGAGAGCATTCGCGTTTGATGAGCATTCAGTGTCGAATATTCAAGTGGATCACAGTAAGTAACGCTCGGCTCAACATCCACACCACTCGAATATTACACGCGAATGCTGTAGGGACGCCCCTTTATAAGAGTAATCGTTTACGCTTCGTATCCAACCTAAAGCACTCCTCTATCTCAAGATATTATTTGAAAAAAAAAAAAACGCTCATACGTAAAATTGAAAAATACCTCAAGTTAACGGAGCGCGTGGAGCGCGTCAGGTTATTAAACGAACAACACTAAATGTACTCAAAGTTACTTATAGTAACATCAAAATATACTTAAAACTTTTTGTTTATTGCGGCAATCAAATTCGTAATTCGTTCCGGACGCAACAATTGTGTGAACGTACTGTTATTATAAAGAATATTTTAAGATTAACAAAAAATGTTTGAAAAAAATGAGGGCATTGTTTGGTAAGAATGTAATTCGGAACATGATTCAATGTTTACTTCATAACTGCTGATGTGGTTGCCAGTTAAGAATAATGTTTCACATTAAAACCTTGTTTTTACCAAGTTACAAATTCATTTTTTTTATTCAACTCATAAAAGTTGAGTCTTACGACCGATTCCAGTAAATAAACTGCAGGTAGATGGCGGAAAATAACTTATTTTAAGTTATCAAATTCATCCGCGTTTATTTATTATTAGGGACACACACTTACACAATACACTTTTTGGCTATTTATCGCAGCAACACTGAACTTGCTGTCGCGTCTTGATTTTATTTTTGTTATTTTTGTTTTTAAATTTGGTGGGTCTACATCAAATATTTCATAATTAGATCACCTCTTTGCAATCATAATATTGCATTGTATTCGGGTAAGGCGATGCCTCGCAGTTTGGGGACTCCCCATTGTTATGTGTACCGTAAAGAAGTTCTAAATTGGCTTGCATGCCTTGAAGTAAACATACTGACAAATGAACAAACGGATATTATAAGGTGCACGAAAATGGCTATTAATAATAATTCTGATTTAGCAATAAAAGTAGTAAAATATAAAAAAAAAATGGAAATCTTCTTAAGAAAGTATTGAGAATATGCACGAGAGCATTAGGGAACAAAGAATTTTCCCTTTCCAAATAAAACTTAGGACTATTTTTGGAAATCATCGAGAACTTCTCATAGGAAAGTTTCACAAATTGGTGATCTTCGTTAGTATAATGCTATTCAATTCTATTTAACATCCGCATTACTATGCAAAGTTATACGAACGCGTAAAAATAACTGGCAGGTGCGTTTAAAAAACTTGCTTGCTATGTTTTTGCGTACGTTCAGTGAAAGGGTAGCCTTGTTTCATTCATTACGACCAATTATTGTCATGGAATGCGTCGAAAGACATACATACGAAATAAACGAATGAATATGGAGTCTTATCACTTATCAGGGCCTTTATTCAGGTGGGTTAAAACGATATCGTGTTTGACACGTTTAAGAATCGTTTATGTCACAGTCGCCATTATTGTAAATGACATAAGAGTTATCAAAACGTTGACAATACGGAAACAGGTCAAAAACGATATCGTTATAACGCAGTTGAATAGAGGCCCAGAACCTTTACGATACCACAGACGAATCCATCGGCCGATATTGGCTGTCAGTTCCTCGTATTAGAACACATACTATATAGACTACTAGCTGTTTCCCGCGAATCCGTCCACGTAGAAGTTTTATCACTATCCTGAGGAAACATCCAATTTCGGTGAGTCCCAGAGTCAGAGTACACAGGATGGTATTCGAGCTGGCTGACAGACCTAACAGCAAGCTATATAACTTTCTGATGATCGTACCCCCACGGACTCCAGTGTCGCGGCAGCCCGAACACAACTATGCACATGTAGCATGTATGTGTTTTGCAGATGGTAGGACATTGTACAAGGTCCGCCCAGATCACTACCACCATCTTATCCATTAACCTAAGCAGCGTCCGCATTGTTGTGTTCCGGTTTGGGGATAAGACAGCCGGTGAATTAAATAGCATAGAGGCATTCCATCTTAGTCCTCAGGGTTGGCAACGCATTTGCAGTCTTAGGATTGTAGTCTTGTGAATGCGAATGACTATCGGTCACAGTTCCACTTACCATCAGGTGGCCTGCGTGCTCGTTTGCCTTTCTAAATGCTATAAAAAAATCATATTTCTTCACAAATTTCAGACTGTCGGGCACCCAGGCACATCAAATGGTTTTCAAAGTTATAAACATCATATCAGGCCAATATATCCATCAACATTGGGTATTAATTAGTATAGTTACAGATTAAATAAGAGTTACGTGGAATTATGTTTATGTGACAGAAGAACTAGGAGTCTCTCTCTAGTGTAAAAGGGATAACCTACAGAAGTCATATACCTCTGTCTCTATCACTACTTAGAATGGCATTGATTTTTTTAGTTCGAAATACGAATCCTGTAAAAAACAAGTGTTATTAATTATTTGACACCGGAAGGCATTGCGTAGCCAAGGACATCGACGCCCACATACACAAATTTATCGTTTTGTTTTTGGTGATAAGCCTGAATTTAACGTACAATCAAAACACAGCCCCCTGGTTCTCATACTGATAGATGTAAAAAGTGCGTAGTTGATTTATTTGGCGGCGAAGTTAGTCTAGTTGGTAATGATAATGACGCTGCCTACAGAACTAACGAATTCGATTTTTAAGAGTAATACTTTGTTCCTGACTGTGTATGCCTACGTATGCCTGTATATGCCTGTGTTTTCTACGTATTTAATCATGTATAACTACATAGTATAAAACGAAGTCGCTTCCTGCCTTCTGTCTGTCCCTATGTATGTCAACGGATTTTAATCCGTTTTTTTAATTATCTCACTCTCACTCCATGTCTTCCCGTGGATGTTGTAAGAGGCGACTAAGGGAATAAGGGCTTGTAATACTTTAAGGCAATGGGCTTGCAACCTGTCACTAATACACTCGTAAACAACTTAGTCTACTTGTGCAAAATATGGTTACAGAATTATCAACAAGTCTTTTTAGAGTTGTTGGTATTTCTGTAGATCTGCCTACCCCACTCTGGGAATGAGGGCGTGATGTATGTATGTATGTATGTATGTATGCTCACTTTTTCTTAGTCTCTTTCATCTTTATCCTAATTGGCATTTGGCATGTAGTTGAGAGCTACTCGTTAATGTTTTACGTTCCTAATGCCAAGACCGTTACGTAAAAACTAGACAAAAAGAACCGAAAATGTAGTAGTAAGTAATCGTCTTCTTATAAAAATACCAACTAAGCCATAGTAATGTTAGTTAGGCGCTACTGTTGGTAGACGTGTTTGAGAATTCTCTATCATTTACAGATTTGGAACTCGGTTATGATTAGTGATTGGCACGGATGGAACAAATTTACATAACAGTACATTACAGCCATGAAAATTACATAACATCCATGAATACATTAATTTCCTTATACCATATCCGAGACTCTGATATAGTTAATTTTTTTTCAGGCAGAGGCTTTATTGATCACATTGCTTTAGTTACAATCTCAACCTTAGCACCTTAATTTAGAGTTCATTTCTAATTAAAATTGTGTGAAATGTTACTTGCTCTGAATTTAATTCCCTATATAAATAACTTGGATAGTGTATTGCATTCTTTGTTATACCATCTATATTGGTGCGGCTTGGAAAAGGGTTAAATTGAACATTGCTTTACAAGTTTTGTTAAAGTTTTGCTTCGTCCGGCTGACTACTACTATTGTGTCCAATGATCCTCTTTTAGAAGTTATAAATGGCTGTCATTAGACCGTACTGTTGTTTCAATCATCTGCTAGAGCGACTCAAGCGTTATTTAGTACAGCCATTGAACTTTCTATCACTCCTAAACTCGGCTCACAAATAGCTCAGCACTTTAGTACCTTGTTACTTTAACGGCATGTTTAATATCAACATGAATTTGCTTAAGGCGTTGAAGCGGCAAAGTACTATGCATGATGCTCACTGAATTTTAAGTTGTTTTGTTCTAAGCAGGCGCAATGCTTTAGGAGATAATTATTAGCAGACATAGAAGTTTTTGTGGCAAAAACTTCAATTAACTAGGGACTTCCTTCCGATATCCAATTTATCGATAACTGTTTCAAATTGACATATTTAAATAAAAGTGACATTTCATAGTTTACCGGATGAAATAGAAATGAACTAAAATTTGACCACTACCCAACAATGTTATGTAATATTTGATATTTAATTTAAATAATTCATGGGCAAACTTTATAGGGATTTTAAAATTAAAATAAACATCAATTTCAATAAATAAGATTTTATTATGAACGGGTTTCTTACACAAAAACTTCTTAAAATGCTATTTAATCGATTTCCGTTTAAAGTAAACTTAATCGGGAGTGCCTTGCAACAAAAGCCTATTAAGGTAAATTGTATGAAATTTTGTAGCATAGTAGTAAGTTGCATGTTCATATTATACGTTATCTATATGTATAGTCATAACTGTCATTAGAAAGTACAATTTATCGATAAATTAATTTTATTCGTGCCACAAGAACTCCTATGTCTGATTATTAGATGTCGTAAAAGGAAATAAGAATTCATTGTGACACCTGACACCCAATAAGAATTATAACCTGAAACCCAAGAATAGGTAAATATATAAATTTTACTGCGATTTCGGGTCGTCCTTATCTTCCTCTTACTGTAAATACTGATCGTATAGTTTGATAGAAAAGTAGTATTTATTCATCTTGAAATATGGGTGCTTTTCCTACTAATCAACAAGATATGATACGTTGAGATAGTAAACGCACGGTCATCGACAGAAAGTGAAAACCCATTTTTATAGAATGTCACTTCATCGATTGTATCATTTTCAAGATTAATGAAATTAAAAGTATCGTTTCCAAGTTGAGGAAGTTTACATCGGTTAGAAGACCGAAACGATATTGAATCAAACTGTTTGAAATGGTTGTTTTAGTTAAAACCCAGGGCTCGGAAACCGGTTAAATTTTCAAACCGTTATTATGTGTTTGACGCAAAACCTTTTAATTTCGGTTCCGTTCGCAAAAACCGGTTTCTTAACCGGTTTTTATGGAGGAATCCTAATATAAAGTTATTTCTGAATTAACCGGTTTTGAGCTAAAATAAACCGGTTAATCCAGACGCACGTCACGCCTGATAAACATGCGCCGCTTAGTGTTTTAATTCGGTACAAAACTTTTAGTTGCTCGGCTCGCCGGTCGTGGATCAAACCCGTTAATTAAGGTTAAAATAAAGTTCTCAAAGCGCTCGCGTTCCCTAAAACGGTTCGGAGCAAAACCGAAAATTAACCGGTACTAACCGGTATTTTTCAAACCGGTTCCGAGCCCTGGTTCAATACAAACAGTTTTCCGTAAAAATCTAGTTTGTTTAAAGCTAGTAATAGTTTCTCTAGCAGCTTCTGCAAGGCACTAGAATGGTCCGGGCAACGCATCGCGGCGCTGGACTTCACGGGGCAATGATATACAATCTACTAGCTCGTTACGATCGCGACATCATCGCGGCAGATCGCAATCGCAATCAGTTCGAACTAGCGCCGCTCGGAGGAGGACGTGCGTCGAAACAGAGTCGTGACGCGTCGGATACTCGGAATAGACTGTGAAAAAACAAGTGTGAACTTTTAAAGTGTTTGTTAGTGAAGTTGTTTAAATCAAAACGAAACAAAGGCGGACGAAGACATTTACTTACTAACTGGGTCAGTTTTATCTGTTTTTTAACTTTAACATATACTAAACTAACGTCATTGAATAATTTGGATGATAATAAGAAACATATGTTGACGTTATAATGCGGCTGTTAAAAACGTGACTAGTGGTATTAAAGCTTTCAACATAGATATGAATCTAAAAATTATAGGCAATGATGTGTAAAAATAGGGAAACGAGTGCTTTCGCTTCTAGATCGCGAAGGTCGCTGCGCAAGCGCTTGAAAACTAGTTAATAACAACAGACAGACAAAGACAACGGTTGTAAATCAATAAATGAATCAATGTTCAATTGATCTCAATCTACGCCGCTCCGCCAGTCACAGATAATGGGTTTGTTTTGAACAAATTCAAAGTGCATAAATCACAATTTCGTTTATGATCTCAGATAAGGTCTTTGTCTTTTTATTCGCTTATATATTAATGAAGAGGCGAAGCACTGGCAGGCAAAATATGAACTTGACCCCAGGAGGCGTAAAAAATAATCTCGCGTTGTTTACTTTGACGCATTAACCAAGGTCGTAGATACCTAGCGTGATATTATGCCTACGAGCTCGGAGGTCACCTTATGATTGCCATACATAAGCGACGCAAGAAGCGACGATGTTTTCCAAGAAAATAGTTACACTGCATACTTAAAGAGTGACGTCCTTGCCAATGACGCGCCTCAGTTGCAGTTAAAACGCCGTAGATTAACCGTCCGTTATTTCGAACGCGATGTTATGATCAAAAAATCCGCATGACCTTCAACGTTCTGACTAACCATGACATTGACCTTCGATCCCGCAGCAATTGTTTGGAATAAGAGATCGATAACACTGGTTTCGGTCACCAACATAATATGATCCATGTTTTTATTCATTTGATGTTTGAAGAGAGTTTAAAATAGACTAGTTCTCAGAGAATAACAACATCGGACGTCACTACGATACACTATCGTTATCAAATCGCTGCACTTGTGTACTTATTTGTTTACGTGTTCCACATCGGCGCTGGCGTGAATTACATATGCATACACACTGCTGCGCGCACCCATTCGCATAATACGCCTACGTCGTTGATAACACTTTATTTACATTCAAGTGCTTTGGACACTCTGCCAACAACTATGTATTATTTGTAGCAACTTATTTCAGGAACATCAAAGTAGTTTTCAGCTTTCTCCCGCCGATTTAAAACAATCAACATAGTATATGTCAACTAGGAACCGGAATTAGAATTTTTCGTGCTCATTTCGTTTGAAAAATAACTTCAATACTGCTAGGAAATACTTACAAAAAAGATACCTTTTATGACATGGCATTTTCAGACAAAATTAAATCATTTTTGGCCTATTTCATACTACACAAATACATAATATCACGCCTTCATTCCCAGAGTGGGGTAAGCAGAGCCATAGAAATACCATTGAGCTATTATTACTACGTATAGAGAAGACCGCGCGAACATCACTAGTGCTCCATTCAATTGCGGCCGGCCGGCCGCAATTCACTCAGTCGCTTGCTCGCTCTTGCGCGCTTAAATCGTGTTTCTTTTAAAGCGAAAATCGTTGAAAACTCGTCGAATATGCCCTCGTGTGTGTTACGATATTGTACTAATAACTCCAGTAATACGGCAAAGTGCAAAGGAATAACTTTCCATCGGTGAGTAACTAGATATTCATTTTAAAACTTAATTTAGAGCAAAATATTTAGCGGAAGCCATTTTGCGTCATTTGTCATAGACTAAAAATTCAAGATGTGACATTGGGTGTGTAGATAGTATTAGCTAGCTGACATATCATTACACAGCAGAAAATAATAATCTTACACATTTAGAAAATAATATAGACTGTGGTTATTAATTTAACAAAAAAGGTAAATGAAGAAAGATAAAAAAAAATTTTTGGTTCTTTTAATTGATTGATTGTTTGTACAAGTAAGTTATTATTTATTTGTTTAGAGATATGTTGTTACATTTTGTTTATTTCAGGTTTCCACGTCCGGGCCGTAAAGATAGGGAAAAATGGATAAAATTCGTCCAAAACAACCGCAGTGAAGAGACCTGGTTACCATCGGACCATAAATATGTGTGTTCGTTGTATTTTCGTGAAGAGGATAAATATTCTACTAAAACGGGAAGGCGTTTTCTGAAGAAGTCTGCTTTACCTTGTATTGATGTAAGTAACAGTAATGAAAATATTACGCCCGGGTTTGAGAGACGGATACACGGCCATCATGGCATATTTTCTATTCTACAAAATTATACGGCTTTTATTTTTTTTGTACCTAAACTTAAGGTATTATATTGTTTGTTGTGCAGAATAAATTCGATACTTATACCTAAAATAAATATTATAATTAAAATTATGTGTCAAGCCTCTTTAATTTGTTTTACTATGTATTAACATACATTACCCAATTAAATAGGCAGAATATAAACAAAGTGTCCGTCTATGACGGTGACATCGCATCTATGACTCATTAGCCGCCTCCCGCGCGCCCCGCACTGCCGCGCTTGTTGCACAGATTTTGGTCGCGTCGTCTTCTCTATACGTAGTAATAATAGCTCAATGAGAAATACCAACAACTCTAAAAAGACTTGTTTATAATTCTGTGACCACATTTTGCACAATCAGGCTAAGAAGTTTACTAGTGTATTAGTGACAGGTTGCAAGCCCATCACCTAACAGTACTACAAGCCCTTACTCCCCTAGTCGCCTCTTACGACATCAACGAGAAGACATGGTGTGGCACTATTCTAACCCGGCAAACACACGGGGAATTAATTTACAAAAATTCCTCGCAGTTGTTGATAAAAGAACAAAGTCTGCCTCGAAAGAAAGAGCAATAAAATTAATAGACTCATTCTTGTTTACGAGTTCATTAACTGCTCGTGCTCTGCTAGAACTTGCTGTTGTTAATATCAGTTTTGGTTGATATAGGTAACTATTGTATTATTTTATTGTCAATTCACTGTCTATTTGTAGGATAGTAGGATATTTATTTATATTCAAAAGTATGAAGATGTTCCGATGATTAATAAATAATTAATGCCCGATTTGACAGTTCTCAACTCAAACTCAAAACTTTCAAAAGTCAAAACATACCTTACCGGCAGACGAACGCGGGAAATGTTTTCCGTCCGTAACGGAAAACATGTTTCTGTGTTTTTAGACAAAAAACATTTTGGCCGCGCCCCTTTTCTATTTGAAATACATGTTAGATGTTTAAAAACATCGAAAACACGGCGCAGCGGCGGCTTTTATGTTTGACTACCGTTCGATCTTATCATATCATCTACATATATATCGTTTATCTTAATATTTGTATGAGTATTAGTACCTACGTGATAATAGTAGCGTAGGTAAAAACAAATGTTTTTTATGGCTTGTAGAAGGCAAACAAGCATACAGGCCACTTACTTCTACTTCTGGATGGGAAGTGAACTCAGAAACCCATAGACAGTTTCAATGCCAAGAGTGCATAGACCCCGTTATCGGAGGTGCAATTTGGTAAAGTATTCCTACAATAACTTTGCACAAGATATTAAACGGCATCCCATAAAATACCCTTATAATCTGTGTTCTTTCAAGTCACTCAATCGTGACATAATATTGGTATTATGTGGATTTTTGTTGAGGATTCCTGTTTAAAAAACGGGTAAACCTATTAAAAGTGGTTCAAGATGATAACTCATTTCCAAAATGTAACAGAAGAAATGGAGTCCTTTCGTAAGCAAAAGGAACAATGTTTACTTGAAATTCTAAACACTACGAGTAAGTCCCCAGTTCTTGAGATTTATTACTACTTTCTGTGATATTTTATATTCATCTTTTATGATACACAGGAATAATGTAGGATTCTAATGGTGAAATATTTTTTGAAATCGGTCCAGTAGTTTTTGAGTTCATTCTGTACAGACATTCAAAAATACAAATCTTTCCTCTTTATAATATTATTGTGTAGTAAGGATCCATAGATAGAGTTACGATGGTCGGAAAATACATATCACACCGCGCGTAATACATAATAAGGAAATATATATATTGCCGCGCATAGTACATAATAATTAGAGCTATACTTGTAAGTATCATAATGTGTTGTGTGACTAAAAACCAGTATTGCCATAAACAAACTCAATATTTCTACTGTTGTCACCTCATTACAGAGTTATTGTTGGATGACTAGCTGGGCGCTCTTGGGCATGGGTAAAAATAATTTGGAAATACAGCTATGTCGATACTTTTTCTCTAACGTAATGGTTGTATTAATCTCCTAAGACCCACCAATGGACTATGAACCTATTACAAAAACAATAGACAACCGGTGAAATTACTAGCA
This sequence comes from Acleris holmiana, assembly GCA_949316455.1. NCBI lineage: Eukaryota > Metazoa > Arthropoda > Insecta > Lepidoptera > Tortricidae > Acleris > Acleris holmiana. The sequence continues at coordinate 23,359,536 of OX438763.1, read as the reverse complement.
AAGAGGCATTCCATCTTCGTCCTCAGGGTTGGCAACGCATTTGAGGTCTTAGGATCATAGTCTTGACAATTCAAATGTCTATGGGTCTCAGGTTCCACTTACCATCAGGCGGCCTGAGTGCTCGTGTGCCTTCTCCTTAACATACAAAAAAAAATAAAAAATAGTCGATTTTCTAGTTTGATTGTCCCTCATAAAAACAAAGGAAAATCTATTTTATTTCCTTTGCAATAGGTCTATTTTCTAATAAACGTAATATGTATTTTGTTTTGTACCAGAGGCCTTAGGAGGTTAAACAAAAATTTAACGTGATACGTTGTTTATTTTCATGCACTGACTTACACCAGTGCAATTGCAAAATAGTGCAATTGTGAAATAGCAACCATAGTTTTTTTCTTCTACTGATAGCGGATTCTGCTTCTGATGACATTGATTATCATGGGATACAAAATGATAACGTAATATTTTTGTTTAAACAAATTAATGTAAAACTAATTGTAAAGAGAAACGAAGAGTATCGATATCATTATAAATGCTTTGCCCATGCCTAAAATCGTTCAGCTACCTGCAACTCCGATAACGAGTCCTACTTTTGGCGATAATATCGAGACTGCAATTTAGTATGCCTCTATGCTCTAGTAATTTCACCTATCGTAGCGTAGCTTGCTTTGAAAATACCTTTTTATAGCTTTGATAGGTCACCTACGTCAAGTTTATTTCATTCATTAGCGAGAGGCTTCGCCCAGGTGTATGTAAATAAAACACATGAAAGAGATAACACCGTTTACTGATATAAATAATGTCAAAAAGGAATTTCGTAAAAAATAATATCGCTCGTCATGTTTCGGGCTCGTCCGGAGATAAATATTCTATTTACGCATTTAGTGATTCAAATATACCGCAAACACCGACACAAGAAGAATATTTCTATACCTACAATTCAATGGAACGCAAACGGAATTCCCCCAATGGAATTCCTTTGACTGATGAATCTATTAAGAGAACTGTAAAGCAAAAAAAAACTATACAAAATGCGATAGCGTTTTTCTCCTTTTCAAGAAGGATTTCATGGAAAGAAAAAAAAACGGGAAAGGTACAGATCCAGTTTATCATAATATCTACAACATATTCAAAAATTGAGGAAACTGGATTAGATTGAGGGGTAAGAAAAAGTTATCGCCCAGGGCCTCTATTCTACTGCGTTATAAGGATATCGCGTTTGACGTGTTTTAGAATCGTTTAGGTCACAGTCGCCATTATAAACGTTGACAATACGGAAACACGTCAAATGTCAAATACGATATCGTTATTACCGTGTAGAATCCCAACCCTGAGCTAAATTTTTATGGAATATTTTTGACATCTACGATATTTTAAGCATCGCTTCACAATCCTCGACTCAACTGGCAAGTAAAAATATCCTTACAAACTATATTATAGGCCAACAAGAAAATACACTGCGTGATTTATTTTTTGCAGAATCAATTCAAAGCACAATATACCAATTAAGGATGACAAACATTAGGTTTAGGTTAACGGATTTTGATTCGTCATAAAAATATAAATCATAGACAGGACCTACCTATGATACAATTTTTCTGACTAAAAAGTGTATACATCTCTAAATTCTTTTCCAGGACTCTAACTATCTGTGGGCCTAATGTTACCTGTTATATTCGTCCAGTAGTTTAGTCGTGAAGATAGCAAACAAACAGCTTTTAACTAGATTTTGTACTGGTATTCAAGCGTTTATCGATGGCTTTTTACATACGCCAATTCTTACCAAACAATAGATAACTTAAAAAAAACATGTCACGTTAAACACGCCCACAGGTATCATTGTTTTTTAAGATTGTACATACTTAATTTACTTATCACGCATTAAACGTCTCATTTTTGTGTCAACAAGATAAAATTCTAAAGAATAGACACGTCGATCACGAAACAAAATCGTCATATTAAATCCATAAAACAATAGTTAATTTCAAACTCTATACATATTGGCAAGGAAATGTAAATCAATCCGCCGCCGTTCGGATTCAGCTGTCTGTGACGCTGTGGCCACATCTGCGGGATTCGGCGATTATTCTCGTGTCTTTCTATCTTTATGTTGGAGTTGAGATGCAAAGAGGAATTTTAGCCGTTTATCGCGGATGTGGCCGCAGCGTTAGAACAGCTGCCAGGCGTCTCTTCATTTACATTTTGTTTTAAGCCGCGACACAATAGGAGTCGAGTAAACAAGATGCAGAATATAAATACGCCGCCGGGGCGAGCTCAAACTATAAAGGTTAAAATTACACTGCTTATTTTAAAAGGAAAGATAGGCGTGTGAGAGACAGAGCTTGGTTTGGCATTAGGTTTATTGATTATTCAATGGGCACCAACAGGAATCTAGTTGCTACGCCGATGCTGTTCTTTCTTCCGTCATTTAACTTGTTTACTGTATCTATGACGGATAGGTTAGTGACCCTAAAGAGGGTTCCTTCCCCAAAGAGGACACGGGACCCTCTATTATCAAGCCATCGTTGGCCGACCAACCATCCGTCTTTACGGTTGTCCCGTTTTTTAAGGAGTAATAAATTAAATAAATTATTTACTTTATGTATTTATATTTAGTCATTTATAAACAGTTCTAATTTCAAAATTGAAACGATTTAATTGTTTCTTGTAGTTATTTAGTTTGAGTTCAAAACGAATTAGTTTACACCGCCTGCCATGAATTTGTCTGGAAGAGATCGCTATTTAGCGGTAAGACCGCCTGTTGTATGCCTATGATTTAAATGTGGAACAGTACATTTAAATCATAGGTATACAACAGGCGGTGTGTGTATTCTGTTTTTATTTTTAATTTTTTGTGTTCAATAAAGAGTATTTGTATTGTATTAAGTAATTATGAAGAAATTGTATTGTATTAAGTAATTAGGAATTAAAAAGAATCAACGTAGAAGCATCTGTATGGTTATAGTAAAACGTAATATCTAAAAATATAACAAACAAATTGAAATAACAATTTAAATGGGTGGCGCTACGGGATCCTCGGTGCGCGAGTCTATTTCGCAAACTCCAATGCCAACGGACCCTGTTACTAAGCATCCGTTGTATTTCTCTCTGGCTGTATCTCATGAACCGTAAGCCGTTATAAAAAAAAAACTAAAAATATAAAAAGTTACAACTTAAAGGAGGAAATTCCCTACACAAAAAAATAGTTTTTGCTGAATCTTAACTATCGGCGGAACTGGCTACGTCGAGTGAAATACTAAGGCCACACAATTATGACTGCAATATTAAATCACCAACCATTATTTAACAACGTCAGTAACGCAATTGTTTGCTTATTATCAACATAATTTAAAATTGTTAATGATTATGAGTTATCGCGGTTTGTTGTAAACACAAACTGCCCTGGCTGATAGTGGGGCGCTCGTTGACAGATTTTAATGAATACGACAAACATTAAAAAAGTATCACGGATATTGGACATGAACTAATTCAGCACTAGGTTAGGAAAAAACTGGTCAAGTGCAAGTCGAACTCGTGCACCAAGGGTTCCGTACAAACTTACATACATACATACATAACATCACGCCTTCATTCCCAGAGTGGGATAGGCAGAGCTATAGAAATACTAACAAATCTAAAAAAACTTGTTTATAATTCTATAACCACATTTTGCTCAATCAGGCCGCGAAGTTTACTAGTGTATTAGTGACAGGTTGCAAGCCCATCGCCTAACAGGACTATAAGCCCTTATTCCCTTAGTCGCCTCTTACGACAACCACGGGAAGACATGGAGTGGCACTATTCTAACCCGGCAACCACACGGGGCAAACAAACTATGTGTGTAAAATTAGAGGGATTTTTGATTTTGTTGTTGAAAAACTGTTGTCACCATACATCGACATAGGTTGCGCTTAGTTTGTCAACTGCAAATGAGCAATAATTATAATGTTTTTTTGCAATCGCAGCGATTTTAGATTTTTTCCTTTACTTGTACTGTAAGTTTTCCTTCTTGTATAATTTCATGATTCTAAGTCTATGGGAAGTACCCTAGGTTTTCGTTCCTCTGCGGATTGCATCTGATAATGGAGTCAGTAGATGGCGACAGGATCTCTTCTTTACTAAACGTAGACCCACAAAGTTGGGACTCATTACTTTTGCCTTGAAAAGCAGATAATTTTAAAAATCGTTAAAAATCGATTTCCAATACAGCCAATATTTGTGTCACGAGCTCGAGTGTTATTCAGTATTGGACAGTACCACGGTAAAAAAATGGTTCATCACTAATGTAAAGACGTAACAGATAAAGGCTGAGATAGATGCAAAAGAAATCGAACGTGCATATTTACAAACGCATATTAAATTTAAAAATAAACTAGTGGCGTTAAAGATGCAACCTCGTTGAATATTTGTGTCGTTTGTTTGCAATAAAATACAACTTGGTATTTACTGCGCTAGTATTTTAACAGTCTCTTTAAACGTGGCAACAAATAACAATTGATATGTAACTCAAACACAACTGACGAGTGGAAACAAATTGGCAGACACGTAGCTAACAAACAGTTTAAAAATAGGTTTATAAATAAGAATTAAACTACTGCTTTATTTCTACAAAACTACCTATTGCCCGCGAGTCCGTCTACATAGAAATTGTTTATCGCTATTCCCTCGGGAACTGTCCAATTTTCCAGGATAAATTATTTATCTCCTTACCACATCTAAATCGGTCTCCGCCTAGATTTCGATGATTATTATTCCCTCGGAAACTATTAAATTTTAAGGGATGAAATGTATGATCTTTCCCGGGACTAAATTGCATCTAAATCGGTTTATCGGTTAATCCGTAAAAGCGTAACAAACAAACGGTATCCTATCATTTCATAAGCAATGCTTCACAAATGATTCATTTCACAAGCATATCATTTGACAACCCGCTTTTTTTCCTGAAATTGTAAATAATACTGGATTTATTTCAAGACTATCCTGTAGAACCCTATAGGTTAGGTTAGTTTTATAAAAATCCTGAAATATTTGTAGTTACAGAAAAAAAGCGGGTTGGCAAACGAATAGGTTGCGAAATGATGCATTTGTCAAAGATTTGTCGGCGAAAAGGCAGAGAACCCAGACGAACAGACAGACCTAGGGTCTCTCTTCTTAGCCTTTCTGAAGGACATGGTCGTATGCCTCCAATATTGTTTTCTATTGGTCTTTTAAGTCCCTATGTTGTGCTCTCTCTACAACCACCTTCTTCAGATCGTCGTACCATGGCATCTGCGGTTAACCTGGTGGGCGCTTTTCTTTCTAGGGTCAACTCAACCACCCTCCTGCATCATGAGCCCCACTCCCACTCAAGTTTCACCCTTCGCCTCGTACCTTTTGGGTGCCCCAAACCCTAAAACTCATTGGCTTTGATCGACCCCAAAATAAATACAATTAGTAAATTGACCGTGAAAATCTAACTACTGCGAATCGAACTTAAGGCCAGCCGGTCAAACATATTGATTTCCTATCAATCCATTATGGTATCATTGACGTTCACGTGTAATTCATGAACACTGTTATCTCTGTTATCGGTCAGGTTTAGTGTCTGGCTCGAACATTTTTCATCACATATTAACATTTTATGTTCGTCTATTTTCTCAATTGCGTGGTTGCCGGGTTAGAATACTGCCACTCCATGTCTTCCCGTGGATGTCGTAAGAAGCGATCAAGGGATTAAAGGCTTGTAGTACTGTAGGCGATGAGCTTGCAACCTGTCTCTAATACACTCGTAAACATCTTAGCCCACTTATGCAAAATGTGGTTACAGAATAGAGAACATGCATGACAATCAGAATTGAGTTTTTATATACTATTTAGGAGTAAATGTAAAAAATAGCATATAAAACTCAACACACTAAGTTTGTCCCGTTTATTAAGATTTTATATACCTAGAATCAAAATTCTGTAAAATTGTATAACTTCTTTTAATATTTAGATTGACTTTCAGCTTTCTCATTTTATTTCATCATCATCATTATCAGCCGCAAGACGTCCACTGCTGGACAAAGGCCTTCCCCAGGGTTTTCCACAACGATCGGTCCTCTGCTGCTGTCATCCAGCGGTTTCCCGCGACCTTTATCAGATCGTCAGTCCACCTTGTGGAAGGTCTGCCAACACTTCGTCTCCCGGTTCGCGGTCGCCACTCTAGAACCTTTCCGCTCCAACGGCCATCAGTTCTACGAGCAATGTGCCCCGCCCACAGGTCACTCAAAGAGCGATGGAAAGAGCTATGCTGGGTGTCTCCTTGCGAGATCGAATCAGGAATGAGGAGATTCGCAGGAGAACTAAAGTAACTGATATAGCTCACCGGATTGCAAACCTTAAGTGGCAGTGGGCGGGGCACATTGCTCATTTTATTTACGTAATAATAATAATAATGATTTAATGATATTGGCTTTAACATAGAAATTTAAGAAATTAATGCTAAATTCTTTATAAGATCCTAATTTCTAGATCCTAGTGTTTTTGTAGGGGGTCTGAACTATGACTTTTTAAAACTTAATATGTTTTGAAAAAATTATACAACAACTATGTCGTGTATACAGTTATTCCTCTCTTTCATAGCACTCTCCAGACACCGTAAGAAAAAAATATTGTTCCTTATTATCAACAAGTCTTTACTCGTAGAGTTGTTGGTATTTCTGTAGCTCTGCCTACCCCACTCAGGGAATGAAGGCGTGATATTATGTATGTATGTAAAATATGGTAAAGTGTCTGCTAATTCAGGGTATAGTGGTAGGACCTTGTGGTCCTTCCGATCACACACATCATGCATCCTTTAACCTGAGAAACCCTAGCGCATGTTTCAGTGTGGGGATAAGACAACCGGAGAAATTAATAGCATAGGGTATTTGCTGCCAAGTTTTGCAGACAGACATTTCATAGAATTTGGTTTCGCAGAAAATGTTTCACATAATATTTGGTCCTTGTATTTTTAATTACTATATTATTGTTTCAACGACTATACATATACTTGAATGAAACATATTTTACAGAAACATAATTCAATGAATTTTATAATCTCGTTATTTTTTCGAATATTGTTTTTTCATTTCAACCAAAGAAAGCTACAAGAAAAGTAGGTTAGGTTAGGTTAGAACTGCGACCCCGTCACAAACGATAGTACGACGAGAAGTATTTCTATACTAATATTATAAAGAGGAAAGATTTGTTTGTTTGTTTCGAATAGGCTCTGAAACTACTGGACCGATTTGAAAAAATCTTTTACCATTAGAAGCCGACGTTATCCCTGATGAACATAGGCTACTTTTTATCCAGTGATTCAAGAGGAACGTTTACATATAATACTTTAACCCGAAGCGAAGCGAGGGCGGGTCACTAGTGTTTCAATAAGCCTAAACGGCTTAACGGCTATAAACGAATTTCGCATACAGTCCGTATCATGTACCTTTGGATGCTATGGTACTTTTTACCCGAAAATTTAAATACTTCGGGTTAAAATTTGACACATCTTGTACGTGGTAAATGTTAAAATGTAAGTCGAAGTATCTATTCGCTATCGTTTGAATATTGGGAACAGACAACGCGACATATTTGCGGACTTAGAATTGCAGTCTTCAGATTGAAGTCTTGAGAATGTAAGTGTCTATGAGTCACAGATCGTACTCTGAGCAGATTGTGCGCTCGTTTACCCTCTCCATAGCAAAACAAGTAAACCATCCGGACTTGTAACTATCATAGAATAACAACTAAAGGCCTATGCCTTAGGCCTTATGCCTAAGGCTTATGCTTCTTCTATAAGAAGCCTTAAAACGAAAGCGTCAAATCTATACCTGTCTCGAATTTCAATATGAATGTTCAATAAGTTATAAAAGGAAACAGTCAAGAGTACTGGGCTGGAATTCTACAAGGTAATAACGATATCGTTTTTGACCTGTTTCCGTATTGTAGAGGCCCAGGGCCTATATTCAGGTGCGTTAAAACGATATCGTGTTTGACTCGTTTAAGAATCGTTTATGTCACAGTCGCCATTATTGTAAATGACATAAGAGTTATCAAAACGTTGACAATACGGAAACACGTCAAATAGGATATCATTACAACGCAGTTGAATAGAGGCCCAGTTCTTGCTTAAATTAGCCGTGCACACCAAGGTGTTGCCAACTTATCTTAACTGGTCTCTAACGACACCAACTGGGCACAATGGTCGTAGATATAGGACTATAGGCTTACAAAAAATATTTTGACGTGCTGACAGATGGCACTACATTATATACAAGTAGCCACATAACCTGCAGCGATAAAATTATAATCAGACATAGAAGTTTTTGTGGCAAAAACGTCAATTCACTAGGGACTTCCTTCCGATATTAAATTTATCGATAACTGTTTCATTTACTTATAATGTGTCATAGTAGATAGGTAACATTCATCGGATTAAAAATAAATTAACTAAAATGCTGATTGATGAAATTAAGTCGATATTTAGGTAAATTGTAAGACATAGTGTAGCAGAATAAGTAGTATTAATAGTATACTCTAATATAATAACTACTCGGTTTTTAAAAAATGCATGGAAAAGACTGAAACTTAAAAATATTGTAGGTAGATAATGATTAATTTTTAATTTTATGCTTATGCCACTTTTAAATTTTGAGATACGGTGTATGAAAATCGCATGTTGATATTATACGTTATGTCATATTCATACATAATTAAGTTTCATAGGAAAGTACAATTTATCGATAAACTATTATCGTTCGGAAGTCCCTAGGACAATTTTATTCGTGCCACAAAAACTTCTATGTCTCATTATAATGTTGCCAACATACTCCGAACAACGTTCTCATTTCTCCAAACATTTCTTTCCCAAGCTATTTTTAAATACTTCATGTTTATTTAACAAACCGAGCATTGTTTGGCGAATACATACATGCGCAAAGATTTTATCATTTAAGACGAAAATTAATTAGAATGGTTGAAAGTCAAAAGTCATCGACCAGTGTGTTGCCTTTGATGACTGAGGAGACAGAGACGTGATTAATGGCCTAGCATGGGCTTTACAATGGAAGTTTTTCTACAAGATAAGAAATGAGGAGATAGGAAGAAGATTTAAAGTTACCGACGTAGCTCTGCGAATTGTAGAACTCAAGTGACAGTGCTCATGTTCTACCCACTGGGGCGGAAAGGTTCTAGTGTAGACCGCGGAATATAATGTCAAGTTTTAGAAAGCCTTCTACAACGAAGACCTACACTGCTAGTGCTTTTCTACCGGCGAGGTGAGACGAGGTGGCGCGAGGTTTTTTATTAGGGCTCCGTAGTCAAACTAGGAACCCTTATAGTTTCACCATGCCCGTCCGTCCGCAGCCTAGCGCAGAGACTCTTAGTACTAGAAAGCTGTAATTTGGCATGAATACATATTAGCCACGCCAAGAAAGTGATAAAATAAAATCTTGTAAAAAAAAGACATTGACAGAATCCATTGTGATCGTCATCCTGCCTGCTAGCAGGCTGTTCAAAATATTGTTCGTAGTCAAAGGCCAGGAGAATTTAGGCAACGTGCATCGCAATTTGGTTTTCGAATACGAATAATATTTTGAACGGCTTGCTTCCATTCAAATGTCGTTAAGATCTAGTTTTGGAATATATGGCAAGACAACAAAACTCCTTAATTATTTAGAGACGGATCATAGTTCTTAGAGTTTCGTACCCAAAGTGTAAAATAGAACTCTATTACTAATACTCCTTGGTCCGACGTCTGTCTAGCTAGACAGTTGAAATTTTCACATGTGATGTATTTCGGTTCCCGCTATAACAATAAAAACAAGAAAAAAAATATTAAGGGGGTCTCCCATACAACAAACGTGTTTTTATTGCCTTTTTACAAGATATGGTTACAAACAGACACCACCGGAACAAGTGAAACTAATAAAAATAAGTGTCTAATGTTGTATAGATAATGGAAAAGAACCCTTCGTGCGCAAGTCCGACTCGCACCTGGCCGGTTTTTTTTTTATACATTTACAGTAACACTCAGAGTCAGTTTATGACGACGAAGTCGTTCTTAACGAATTTTCAAACACAAGTTTAACTTAGTAAAAGGAACGAATTAATTATTGTCTCTAAAATGTTTAAACACGGAAATAATGGCATTAACGGAACCGGAGCCTCTATTCCACACAGTAAAACGATATTGCCTTTAACGTATTCCCGTAAACATAGCCTGATTGTGTAAAATGAGGTTACAAAATTATCAACAAGGTTTTTTTGAGTTGTTGGTATTTCTGTAGCTCTGCCTACCCACTCTGGGAATTAAGACGTGATGTTATGTTTGTACGTGTTTCCGTTTTTTTTTTTTTTTTTTTTATGTTAAGGAGAAGGCACACGAGCACTCAGGCCACCTGATGGTAAGTGGAAACTGAGACCCATAGACATTTGAATTCTCAAGACTATAATCCTAAGACCTCAAATGCGTTGCCAACCCTGAGGACTAAGATGGAATGCCTCTATGCTAGTAATTTCACCGGTTGTCTTATCCCCACACCGGAACACAACAATGCGAACACTGTTGCTTGGCGGGTGGTTAATGGATAAGATGGTGGTAGCGATCCGGACGGACCCTGCACAGGGTCCTACCACCACTCAACCGTATTGTTAGTTTTGATAGCTCTTATATAGTAGACAGTAATGGTGCCCGAGTTAAAACCAAGTAAACCAACACCATGACACGTCAATGACAATATGGTTTGACCGTTTTGAATAGAGAAAGCCCTGAAATTAAGATTAAAACATAACTTTTGTTTTTACGCAACTGGCTCTAGGTGTCAATTTGACAGTGCAATTGATAACAATTAAGCGTCATTCATACATACTTACCTTGGAATAAAATTGGTAGTCACTTGTAAAAAACGTTAGTTAATTGTATCCGCAAGTAAACGTTCTGTTAGCACTAAGTATTAGTTTTTGTTAAAGGTCACTTATTAATTACTTATTTTTTTGTTAAAACTAATGGCAGTTACATGAACTTTTTTAGGGTTTTTAAAAGATATATCAGCTTTCGATCTGTCAGTCCAACTGTTCGTCTGGGGTATCTAGAAAAAAAGCCCACCGACGAGATATTGGTCGGTTTTTGTGGATGCGTATCAATACTACTGTCTAATAGGAAAAGCCCGTATGTAGTAACTTTAATCTTCACTGTTACTTTTTCTACTACCAAATTTAACGCTGGGTCATTTACTTTACAGGCTATTTTAGGTTCTGGAACACTCTTCCCTTAGAATAAAGTAGCGCGAAATGGCGTCCTATTTTTAAAAATCTTCGCACCTTTTATCACTTCCTTTCAAAGTATTATATATTAATTGATGTATATTTTGTATTTATCTATTTATGAATATATATATATATTTTACGTATATGTCGTTTAGATGTTTGGGTTTTTTTTTTACTAATTTCACCGGTTGTCTTATCACCACACCGGAACACAACAACGCGAACACTGTTGCTTGGCGGGTGGTTAATGGATAAGATGGTGGTAGCGATCCGGACGGACCCTGCACAGGGTCCTACCACCACTAAACTACTACTACTAGGTCTTGGGATTATAGTCTTGAGAATTCAAATGTCTATGGGTCTCAGATTCCACTTACCATCAGGTGGCCTGGGTGCTCGTGTGCCTTCTCCTAAACATAAAAAAAAAGAAAAATGTTTGTTTAGTTTGCACCGCCTACCAATTTATTTCTGTTTCTTTTTAACTTCTCTTTGTAAGGTTGTCTGGAAGAGATCGCTACTTAGCGATAAGCCCGAGTAATTAACTCTCGTAGTAACATTTTATTTGTATTTTACTTTTCACGCTGTATTTGTATGTAGTGTTCAATAAACAATATTTCTTTTGTATTGTAGTATCAGGTCCGTTTTTTAATCGACTTCAAAATAAGGAGACGGTCCTATGTGTGATTTATTTCTTAATATATCAATATACTTCGTGTATTTTCACCGATTTCTCCATCAACTGAAGGCCGATTTTGTTTTAGATGTTTTGTTTGTTAGAGTTTACACTCGAAGTGGTCCCATTTTCACCAACTCAGTATCTGACGAGGGAATCCGTGAGGAATTGAGGGAACTCCTCAAATATTATAGGCATACCCAGCGATTTTTATACGAGTATTTTCACTAACAAATCCGTGAAACTGATGATGAAAACCACAGAGAGCGAGGGTATTAGCCGGTATTAGCAAATATTTGTGTGATGAGAACGCGTAACGTAACGGCACTAGTACTCGACATAGGACCAATGTTCGACACTGACTCTTATGTTACGTTAGTTGTTCCTTAGTCTTGGAGGTTTTCTATGCAGGGTAATTTTAATATTTGCTTCGCTATTGTTAATCAATAACACATGCTGTGTTTTTTTTACTCTAGCTTAAAAATATTAGAGATATTGCCGATTCAATGATTCCACTAACTTAACGATATTCATGGACCCTCTAATGCAGGGGTGCGAGGAGAGAGGAGTGTTGTTAAGTAAGTTAATAAATGAAATTTCATATTTAGAATATCAGCAGGAGATGCTTGTTGTCTGATAAGCTGTACATGAAATTTCAAATTTCGAATATCCATACAGTGTATTGCATACCTACAGCTTGACAACCCATGTCATCATTTCTAGTGTGACTTTGTGTCCACACGAGAAGGTAAAAGAGAGATAATTTAAAACATAAGAAAAAAAAATGAACTCGTTTTATTGTCGTAATATATTATATTAACGATACAAAATCATATGTTAAAATTTGTGCACTGATAAAAAAAATACCATGTGTATTAAAGTTTGTATTTCTCTAATATGTATGTTTATCGTTGCCTTGTACCCACAGTACAAACCTGGAGCTTAGTTTGGGACTAGGTCAATTTGTGTAAGAATATCCTCTGGTAATTAAATAAATAAATAATAAATATCAATCTCACACATTGACCTAGTCCCAAACTAAGCTCTAGGCTTGTACTATGGGTACTAGACAACGATAAACATACTTACATAGAGAAATACATACTTAAATACATAGAAAACATTCAAGACGCAGGAACAAATCACACAAATCAACGCGCTCATCACACAAATATCTGCTCTTACCGGAATTTGAACCCAGGACCGCTTATTATTATGTATTTTATTTATTTATTACTAGTTAGAGCACGATTGATACACCATTCTTGAGCACTATTGTTGGCATTTTTGTATGTAAAACAAAATCAAGTAAAAAGTGTATATATATAATTGCTGTCAATAAATTTTACTACATTATTATAACAAATAGTTATTATAATTATGATAAAGGTCACTCGACAACTCACAAAAAGGAATGCGAATTTTAATTAAGAAAAAAACGCAATGCGGCTGAAGTTGATTTAAGAGAATAACCAGGAAATCACTAGACTAATTAAAACACCTGTTTAACAGCAAATATGAATTTTATTTTAATATTCCCACCTGTGAATGTGATTAGTTGTAGACATTGGCTAACCAGTTTGCAAGGTTTTTAAAAATATACAGTTTTTCACATAATTATGACCGTTTGTGTTTTTTCCATACTAATATTATGAGTGAACTAAAATAACTTAGTTCTTCAAATACTACAACAAGAATGAAAAGGGATGGCTTTATATATTTCCGCCCGAAGAAGGTGAGATGGATATAGTTTGCACAAGCCTTGATAGCAGCGTGAAATTCAGATAATTGCTGTTCACTTTCAATCCACAAAATTGTTTAAAAAACTGTTCTATCAAAGTCAAGAAGTTATATATACTCAACGATTGAATCAAAAAATCGATCAATATCGTAGGATTACGAAGATTTAACCAGAAACATCCGAAAAAGTATTTCTTTTTAATGATTTTATTTTACCACCGATATGTATATTCATGCCAAATTACAGCTTTCTATTAACAAAGAGTCTGCGCTAGGCTGCGGACGTACAGACATGGCGAAACTATAAGGGTTCCTAGTTTGACTACGGAACCATAAAAAATGGATAAGTAAAAACAGTATACAGCTACAAAAAGTACCACTTTTTGAGCAATTGTATTGAAAAATGAACATAACTTCTTCTACTTGGATTGAAACAATGCTTATTATTAAACCACTAACAGCACATTGTTGGCAGCATTGCCAAGTGGAATAGCAATACTTAATCCTTACGCCAAGTAAGGCAACTAAGGCTAGCATTTTGGTCACGAGTCGAACGTTTATGCCAATTCCATATTTTTTTAAAATTCTTGAAAATCTTATACCCTTCTAAGCCCACTATACTACAAACAGGGTTTTTTTGTAAGTGAGAATTTGAATCTACCAGCAAGCTCATAAAGTTCAATATTCTTTGCTTTTTAATGCAGTATTGAAAATCAAAATGAACTTAATACTCATTAAAATATAGCACAGGGTCTCACGAGGATACATTACCTCCCTATAAAATCTCAACCTCGTATCGTATCTAATTGATTAGCAGGAAAAACACTCATGTTCCAAGAAGAATAAAGACTACTTTTCTATCAAACTATTCGATCAGATAAGAGGTTGAGAAAGTAAAGGGACGGTTGGCATTAAGCATGTTGTCTATTCCAATAGGCCCTGCCTAAGTTGTGTGGTATATCGCATATAAATAGTAACCGATCGCAAATCAAAACAACGGTTGGTGCCTTCCAATGCTCAGATCAGACCTGACGTAGAGAACTGCTCTCATCTTTGGGCTGGAGCTCCAAAATACCAATTGATTTCCTTTGATTCAATACCGCGACTAGCAATTCGAATCGTTGACGATCCCAATATTACGAAAAGGCTGGAGCCTTTGCAGCTGCGATGGGATTTTGGATCTCTTTAAGTTCTATAGACTCTATCACGGGGAGTGATCTGAGGAATTGTTGAGCTTAGTGCCTCCAGCACCATTCTATTATCTAACCACTCGCCACTGAAGTAAAAATCCATACTTCCTCGTACTTTGAAACTATGCAATAAACTTCCCTCCACGATGTTTTCTCAGCACTACGACATGTCCTTCTTTAAACGCGGCTTAAAAAGAGTATACACTGAAACGCAACAACTTGGCTGTGCCCCTGGTATTACTAATGTTGCATACATAATGTCACGCCTTTATTCCCAGAGTGGGGTAGGCAGAGCAACAGAATACCAACAACTCTAAACTTGTTGATAATAATCTGTAACCACATTTTGCATAGTCAGGCTAAGATGTTTACCAGTGTATTAGTGACAGGTTGCAAGCCCATCGCCTAACAGTTACTACAAGCCTTTATTCCTTAGTTGCCTCTCACGACATCCACGGAAAGACATGGAGTGGCACAATTCTAACCCGGCAACCACACGGGTAAAAATGTTTATTTGTCTGAATATGCATAACTTACAAACGCATTTTATTTCTGAATCCTTGACAAAATATTTTATTGGACACCTACCTATAAAACCGTGGCCGTGGACAAGATTGCGAAAACGTTATCGTTATCGAAAATGTATTGTCATAAGCTGCCAGACGATCGCGTCAAGCGTTTACGTCGATACCATACATTTTGACAGTTTACGTTATACTCTGTTGCATCTAAGATGATGACTGTGATAGTTCATTTAAATACATACACGTATTGCTTTAACTTAACACAAATACTACTTTGGTACCAACCTGGTGACACTGTCCAGGTATTTAAATTATTAATCTCCTTTTTTAAATACCTCGCTTGTGACTTTAGTAAGTGATTGTAATTACTCACTACATCTTCTTTCAGCTCACATTTCTCTTCTCATTCCCTCTTCATCTTTTCATTATTTACTTTGTATCAGTTTCGCATCACAAATAATACGCATAGAGCGCATTTCAACTGCATTTATACGACTTTGTTATGCATAGCCCGTGTGGTTGCCGGGTTAGAATAGTGCCACTCCATGTCTTCCCGTGGATGTCGTAAGAGGCGACTCAGGGAATAAGGGCTTGTAGTATTGTTATGTTAGGCGATGGGCTTGCAACCTGTCACTAATACATTACTAAACTTCTTGGCCTGATTGTGCAAAATGTGGCTACAGAATTATCAACAAGTCTTTTTAGAGTTGTTGGTATTTCTGTAGCTCTGCCTACCCTACTCAGGGAATGAAGGCGTGATGTTATGTATGTATGTATGTTATACGACTTTCATGCTTAACCCTCTGCGACTGACGTGACGTCTATCAGACACCGCGAAAAAAATATCGCTTTATAGCATGAAATTGGTCTGTATCGCTCAGCAACCTCTCCTAAAGACTCGGAGCATTATAAACTAACCTATGTTAAAAACTCCAGATTTTTTACCTTGTTCAAGTTAATGTCATTTTTTTTATTTAGAAGCCCATATACATGCTTATTATAAATTCCACATGAAAATTAAATAATCATGCTATACACTTAATAAACAATACTTATCATTGACCCATTAGTATTTTTTCTGTTTTATCAAAAATGACGTCTGACAGACTCCACCTCAGTAGAATGTTTCTAAAAAAGTCACCACAGTTGCCGAGGGTTGTCCTGCCACACCCGACAATCACTACCATACATCAGAGTAGGGGCCAATACCTTAAAAATAAATATCAAAAGAAAATAAAACTTTTTGAATCATATTAAACTAAAATAACAATGCATTATGTACAAAACGTGTAGGTAGGTACTAAGTTTTCTATTTATTCTAAATTTTCTAAATTTTCTTGGTTATTGTTATAAATAAGTAAAAGTTTTCTATATTTACAATTTTCAACAAATTTCTTCTCAAGTTTAATTATGAGGGGCCGATTGCGTAATAAAGTACAAGCTAATAGTATTGGTGGTATTGCATGGATTTTTACTAATAGTATTGGCTTGTACTTTATTATGCAATAGGCCCCTGGTTTGATATCATATCATATCACTGGATTAACTTTCACAGGAGCATATGAATATTAATAGGTTGGCTAAAAACATTGCTATAAAAGTCATTTGTTTTTATGACTACGTAAGGATCGTAGCAGAAAGGGTGCCTAATAAATTAACTTCATAAGTTAATAAATTACACCACATCTACTATATTTTTTATTTTTTTTTATGGCATTCAGAAGGCAAACGAGCACACAGGCCACCTGATGGTAAGTGGAGACTGTGACCCATAGACATTCGCATTCACAAGACTGCAATCCTAAGACTGCAAATGCTTTGCCAACACTGAGGACTAAGATGGAATGCCTCTATGCTAGTTATTTCATCGGCTGTCTTATCCCCAAACCGGAACACAACAATGCGAACACTACTGTTTGGCGGTAGGTTAATGGATAAGATGGTGGTAGCGATCCGGACGGACCATGCCCAAGGTCCTACCACCCGCAAACCCCGCACCGCATTGTATTGAATGACAAGGTATGTCCATGTTAAGCAAA
Organism: Acleris holmiana; assembly: GCA_949316455.1. NCBI lineage: Eukaryota > Metazoa > Arthropoda > Insecta > Lepidoptera > Tortricidae > Acleris > Acleris holmiana. The sequence goes on along the minus strand of OX438763.1, from coordinate 23,342,105 downwards.
CTGAAAACAGCTGCTCTGCTGACGCCTGACGAGCTCTGCTGCTCAGTCTTATTGTGAAGCGATTCTTAAATCGCGTAGCTGTCAAAAATATTCCATACAATTTTAACTCCAGGCGATAACCTTTCCTACCCCCTTAATCTAATCCGATTTCCTTATGTTTTGAATATGTTGTAGATATTATAATAAACTAGGTCTCTACGTTTCCGATTATGTATTTTTTTCGTGCTAATAAATATATTCCTGATAAGGAAAACGTAAAGACATATTTTTTCTTAATATCTACATCATATTTAAAAATCGACAAAATCGGTTTAAAAGGAGAAAAAAAAAACGCATTTTGCATGGAAGTTTTTTGCTTCACAGCCCTCTTAAGAATGACTTGGTCAAAGTATATACAGAAAAGTAATTCAACTCCAGCCCCTTCGAAGCTTGTATTAGCTATGATGACACGCAGGCGGCTCGGCGCAGCCACGAATGATTCAACGTCGATCAGCATTATGTCACGCCTCACCACTGGCTTGTTGCATGTACGGGTAAGGCCGCACTCATACAAGCCAAGTTCGAATAGAATAGAATATGTTTATTTTGCTTAATTAGAAATTAAATTAAAAATAAACGTATAAATTTTCATTTTGCATAATTTTGATCAGTATAATAATCAAAAAATGCATAACAAAAAAACGCCTATTTTTAAATTGTATAATAAACTAATATTTTAATAGTCACATTAAATAATGTTTAACATGATAAAGTCGACGAAGCTCCGCTGTGCGGGGCTCCTATTCCAAGAAGATCACAAGCCCAACCTAACCTGACCTATGTATGTATGTAAAAACTTTATTAATACCTATGAACATTATTATCGTCAGGTTGATACATAATATGTAAGATGATTATTTAAACGCCTGATCATTATTGCAAATGTTTGTATTATTTTTATTAATCACACTTAATGTATTTTTTATCATTATAATATGCCATTATTCGATATGAATGTTCTTCAAAATATTCTTATCATAAATAAGAATTATATCATTTGACCGCTACGCTACGAAAAAATATCTTATTTTTATGCTGTACGTTTATTATTCATATGAAATTATGAAAAATGTTTTAAGGCCGATTGAAGCGCACTTTAATTGTGTACCGGCTAATGTTTTAAATTGTAACAATAAAAAAAAAACTTAATTAACAGTGCTGCGAAAATGGTATCAACTCACAACCACTCACTCACTTGTGTCGTACCACCTATTGGGAGTACGCGCTGGTTTTCTGGAACTTTGAAGATGTTCTACTGGTTTGCATATACTGTGACTTGTGATAAAGTTAAAGCAGTACTTCTTAGGTGGGTTGTCACCGTCCCCTCTTTAATTATTATAATAGTAATATTATTTGCGTCTATTCAGTGAGACGCATAACAAGGTGCGCCGTAGCTAAAATGAAGTGCGTCAAAGGCATGTTTGTACAGCCGGTGACAATCTTTAGGCTGGGCTCATACCTTCTGGTTTGATTTTTTTATGTGTCTGCCGGAAAAGGGTTTCGTTTTACAATAGTTAACGAAGCAAGATACGAGTATGCAGTTGCTGCAAAGAAGTGACGAGTACGCACAAAGTCAACTTTTTTTAGGTAGTTATGAAATCAGTAATGGACCATCAATGATGGACACTTGATTGTTATTTTAAAGAAGATAAGGGCATGTTTTGAAATAATCAATTTGTGATCGTGTATTCTTTGAATTAAGTATTAAGTGTTCATTATTGGTGCCTGTCATCACGGATGATGAAATCAATAATGGACAAGGACTAATAACCACTCGATGTGTTAAGCTACAATTAATTTATGATCTGGGAATTAAAAGTTAAGTGTCCATGTCAGCCTAAAGTGTCCAACACTGTGCCATCAACGCATTTGCTTATTTAGTTGTACATTTAGTTCAGTTCGTTCGCAAGTCGATATCGGGTTGATCGAGAATAGGTGACGCAAGTCTTGATTCGCGGCTTAACGAAAAAGTTAAACCCAGGCCAAAATCATAAATAAATGATAGTAATTTGCCCCAAACCAACCAAATCTCGCCTTTTTCTCTTCTGACTGCAAATGCATAAGCTTAAAAATTGTATTTGCCACAACTATGTACTTATAAAAACCTGATATCCATCGCACCTTTAGTTTTATTTTGTATTTTTATTCAGTAAAGATTACTACAGAAAATTTAAATGTTATTACTTTTACTATATAAACTATCTACATTTTCAAAAAAATTGCTTTTTTAGATGACTATGTTTACTGGTTACTAGAATACCTTTTTTATCTTTGTGTAATAAGGATAAAAATTAAGTAAAGATACTAAAGAATATTCAATAACATTCCTATAGTTACTTCATCTGCATCTTCAATTCTTTTGCTAAACGAATATTCTGTTTTTCTCGTCACTTGCCGATCCGGGTCAAACCGGTACGTTTACGTCGACCATTATGTTTCGGTCAATGCCAGGGTTCCTTAAAATGGAGGTCATTTCATATGTAAAATACAGAGAATGGCACTTTGAATGTCAAGTGCGTATGTTTAGACAGCTGTTTACTCCTTTAGATCAATCACCCCGTTAACCCTAACTATGTAAACATTATCATGAATATAGCGTTTATAATTTACGAAATGGCTCCGCTTTTCGAATAACAGTGGCGTGGCCACCACTCTACTTTAAATGTAGTAGTATGCTGCGATCTCGTTCATTAACACAATTATTTATAATACAAACTGCCGACGTCACATATTGACTACACTAGCGAGCCAAATAAAGGGTCACAATAAATATGTACGAGTAACTGAACCTTAAACACGAACGAGTAACGTAATCAAATTTAAATCTGAAATTCACTATTATGGGGTCAAGAAAAAAAACCGGGCAAGAGCATGTCGGAGCATGCTCAGTGTAGGGTTCCGAAGCCGTTAAGTACTACAAACATAAAAATCAACAAGTAATTAATAATTTAAAGTCAATTGGTGCCGTTGTAGATGATTTTAGTAGGTATAAACACTTTAATCGCCTGTATCTCAAGAACCAATGATGTCTACTTAGTCGTGATAGTTTTCCTTTAAAATTCGTTATATGTTGTTCCATTTAACGAAGTAGACGAGAAAAAAAATACATCCCCACGTTACGTGTAGGGGAGGTACAGTAAAAAATTTTTTTTTCAAGATTTTATTCTACCATTTTGTTGGCGTGACTTATTTGTATTATTCATGCCAAATTACAGCTTTCTAGTACTACGACTCTCTGAGCTAGGGTACGGACGAACGGACGGACGGATGGACATGTCGAAACTATAAGGGTTCCTAGTTTGACTGCGGAACCCTAAAAAAGTTTATTGAATTATCTTCGTGGGACCCGGTTGTCCCCGAATTTCCCGGATAGTTAATTAGCTACAGTTGCAAAATGTCATAAAAAATATTAAATAAATAAGTTTTTTTTTTTTTTATTATGTCCTAATTTAGGTATAGTGAAAAAAAGTGTGTCCGACTCCCACTTGACCCGATTTTTTTAACTTGTGAGTATAGTTGATAGGTGTAGTTTATTAACATTTGTAACAATCAATGCGCAGTAAATATATACTTCGTTCAAACATCTGACGCAAACAGTTCATTGTCTGCCCATAACCTTCAAACGAAAATGTTTTTCGTTGCCGGTATTTAAGCTCTGTTTGAGAGTACCTAATTGGGTATTGTAAAGACAGTCGTAATTTGCGTACCACTTGTAACAAGGTTATCTTTTTTTTCTACGCTAGAAAAAGGGGCCCAAGGTTTTTTTTTATAGTCCATTCGCTTATATAGTGTCGCTACACCCGCACGCACTTGTGGTTATTGTAATAAAATACGAATTGAATTCGATGTAAACTGCTAAATTCACTTGAGGGTACACCGATCGCATTCGTTGTTTACGCGGCGGCATCCTATGACAAAAGACGGCTCGTGCTAAGGCGGCGCGATACAAATTCGACGACACTATTTAAGCGAATGGACTATAATGGCATTGAGAAGGCATACGAGTACTGAGACTACCTGATAGTAAGTGGAATCTGAGACCCGTAAACTATAATCTCAAGACTGCAATCATAAGACCGTTGCCAACCCTGAGGACTAAGGTGGAATGTTTCTATGCTAGTCATTTCACCGGTTGTACTACCCCTACACCGGAATACAACAATATTTACACAGCTGCTTGACGGTAGGTTAATGGATAAGATGGTGGTAGCGATCTGGACAGACCTACCGCCACTAAAGGTTATGTGGGACTCACCAACCAAGAGTGGCATGAATACCCACTAATTATCCAGCGATTCTCCAGCCACGCCGTTTTTGGCGAGGGTCCCAGGTTCAGCGCGGACTCCAAAATCAAAAGAGCACCCCGGGAGAATTCAGGGCGCTCACAGTCCTATTTGGCTGACTGGTTCATTTTGACGACTTGGCTTGGCACTTGAGCTGTGCGAGGTAGCCGAAGTTGCGCGAGGAAAAAATCCACCAATAGGAGAGCTGCGCTGAGCTAGGCTAGATATCCTATTGGTGGATTTTCTCCTCGCACAGCTCTGGTGGAAACGCAGCTTTAGGCTATCTATCTATCCTTATTTTGAATTGTCATATTCTTATTTCATATTTCTCATATGGATACCTGGGATATCTCGGAGCATGTATACGAAAGTGATGTAGCAAAATGTTTTATCAACAAAAAAATATATCGATGTTACTGTCAAAATCTAAATGTTATGCGACATAAATGAATATTACTTATTTTCTCCTCGTTTTTAAATTAAAAAAGAAAAAAAATAAAACGTGTACCTATTTATATGTTTATTTTCAAAATAGTTTTCATGATATACATTCAATATTTTTTCCATATTCGATGGTATTAATGATTGCCGTCTATATGAAAATATCCACTTTAAACTGCTAAATGTTTTATCAACGACCACAGTGGTCAACGGGGCATTCTTTAAATATTTATAATGACTCAAAGCCAATTTCTTATTTATGTTGGTTATTGAAATTTCCTCACCTTTTATAAGACTGTTTACTTTTTTCATGGTGTCATAACCAGTACTTAATTACATCGACATCTTTTTTATCGATATCAAATCCCTAGAACTTGCCCCGAGTTATCCCAGGGCCTCTATTCAACTGCGTTATAACGATATCGTTTTTGACCTGTTTCCGTATTGTCAACGTTTTGATAACTCTTATGTCATTTACAATAATGGCGACTGTGACATAAACGATTCTTAAACGTGTCAAACACGATATCGTTTTAACGCACCTGAATAGAGGCCCAGGTATGGTCATATGCTTAGTACTTTTGATTTTCCTTACATACTCATCGGCATGAGCCACACGTCTCCCAGCTCTATCTGCTATTGTTCACCAAGTTATACTTTAGCTAGAGATTTAAAGTGCAATAAAGATCTATCCTCTACCGATCGTATTATTATTTTACTACATTGTTACCTCACCGTAACACACTGTAGAACCCATACTATGAGTTACGTAATGATACTCGCTAGAGAGTCGTAAATACTAACTCCGTCCGTCTCACTCTATTCAGTGCATTCGACTCGCTAGCGAGTACGGTCACTAACTCTTGGGAACTATATCAAATGCTCTGTCCCTCCACTCTGTACAGTGAGGGACAGAGCATTCGACTCGCTAGCGAGTACGGTCACTAACTCTTGGGAACTATATCAAATGCTCTGTCCCTCCACTCTGTACAGTGAGGGACAGAGCATTCGACTCGCTAGCGAGTACGGTCACTAACTCTTGGAAACTATATCAAATGCTCTGTCCCTCCACTCTGTACAGTGAGGGACAGAGCATTCGACTCGCTAGCGAGTACGGTCACTAACTCTTGGGAACTATATCAAATGCTCTGTCCCTCCACTCTGTACAGTGAGGGACAGAGCATTCGACTCGCTAGCGAGTACGGTCACTAACTCTTGGAAACTATATCAAATGCTCTGTCCCTCCACTCTGTACAGTGAGGGACAGAGCATTCGACTCGCTAGCGAGTACGGTCACTAACTCTTGGAAACTATATCAAATGCTCTGTCCCTCCACTCTGTACAGTGAGGGACAGAGCATTCGACTCGCTAGCGAGTACGGTCACTAACTCTTGGAAACTATATCAAATGCTCTGTCCCTCCACTCTGTACAGTGAGGGACAGAGCATTCGACTCGCTAGCGAGTACGGTCACTAACTCTTGGGAACTATATCAAATGCTCTGTCCCCCCACTCTGTACAGTGAGGGACAGAGCATTCGACTCGCTAGCGAGTAGGTACGGTCACTAACTCTTGGGAACTATATCAAATGCTCTGTCCCTCCACTCTGTACAGTGAGAGACAGAGCATTCGACTCGCTAGCGAGTACGGTCACTAACTCTTGGGAACTATATCAAATGCTCTGTCCCCCCACTCTGTACAGTGAGAGACAGAGCATTCGACTCGCTAGCGAGTAGGTACGGTCACTAACTCTTGGGAACTATATCAAATGCTCTGTCCCTCCACTCTGTACAGTGAGAGACAGAGCATTCGACTCGCTAGCGAGTAGGTACGGTCACTAACTCTTGGGAACTATATCAAATGCTCTGTCCCTCCACTCTGTACAGTGAGGGACAGAGCATTCGACTCGCTAGCGAGTACGGTCACTAACTCTTGGGAACTATATCAAATGCTCTGTCCCTCCACTCTGTACAGTGAGGGACAGAGCATTCGACTCGCTAGCGAGTAGGTACGGTCACTAACTCTTGGGAACTATATCAAATGCTCTGTCCCTCCACTCTGTACAGTGAGAGACAGAGCATTCGACTCGCTAGCGAGTAGGTACGGTCACTAACTTTTGGAAACTATATCAAATGCTCTGTCCCTCCACTCTGTACAGTGAGAGACAGAGCATTCGACTCGCTAGCGAGTAGGTACGGTCACTAACTCTTGGGAACTATATTAAATGCTCTGTCCCTCCACTCTGTACAGTGAGAGACAGAGCATTCGACTCGCTAGCGAGTAGGTACGGTCACTAACTCTTGGGAACTATATCAAATGCTCTGTCCCTCCACTCTGTACAGTGAGAGACAGAGCATTCGACTCGCTAGCGAGTAGGTACGGTCACTAACTCTTGGGAACAATATCAAATGCTCTGTCCCTCCACTCTGTACAGTGAGGGACAGAGCATTCGACTCGCTAGCGAGTAGGTACGGTCACTAACTCTTGGGAACTATATCAAATGCTCTGTCCCTCCACTCTGTACAGTGAGGGACAGAGCATTCGACTCGCTAGCGAGTACGGTCACTAACTCTTGGGAACTATATCAAATGCTCTGTCCCTCCACTCTGTACAGTGAGGGACAGAGCATTCGACTCGCTAGCGAGTACGGTCACTAACTCTTGGGAACTATATCAAATGCTCTGTCCCTCCACTCTGTACAGTGAGGGACAGAGCATTCGACTCGCTAGCGAGTACGGTCACTAACTCTTGGGAACTATATCAAATGCTCTGTCCCTCCACTCTGTACAGTGAGGGACAGAGCATTCGACTCGCTAGCGAGTAGGTACGGTCACTAACTCTTGGGAACTATATCAAATGCTCTGTCCCTCCACTCTGTACAGTGAGGGACAGAGCATTCGACTCGCTAGCGAGTACGGTCACTAACTCTTGGGAACTATATCAAATGCTCTGTCCCTCCACTCTGTACAGTGAGAGACAGAGCATTCGACTCGCTAGCGAGTAGGTACGGTCACTAACTCTTGGGAACTATATCAAATGCTCTGTCCCTCCACTCTGTACAGTGAGGGACAGAGCATTCGACTCGCTAGCGAGTAGGTACGGTCACTAACTCTTGGGAACTATATCAAATGCTCTGTCCCTCCACTCTGTACAGTGAGAGACAGAGCATTCGACTCGCTAGCGAGTAGGTACGGTCACTAACTCTTGGGAACTATATCAAATGCTCTGTCCCTCCACTCTGTACAGTGAGGGACAGAGCATTCGACTCGCTAGCGAGTAGGTACGGTCACTAACTCTTGGGAACTATATCAAATGCTCTGTCCCTCCACTCTGTACAGTGAGAGACAGAGCATTCGACTCGCTAGCGAGTAGGTACGGTCACTAACTCTTGGGAACTATATCAAATGCTCTGTCCCTCCACTCTGTACAGTGAGGGACAGAGCATTCGACTCGCTAGCGAGTAGGTACGGTCACTAACTCTTGGGAACTATATCAAATGCTCTGTCCCTCCACTCTGTACAGTGAGAGACAGAGCATTCGACTCGCTAGCGAGTAGGTACGGTCACTAACTCTTGGGAACTATATCAAATGCTCTGTCCCTCCACTCTGTACAGTGAGAGACAGAGCATTCGACTCGCTAGCGAGTAGGTACGGTCACTAACTCTTGGGAACTATATCAAATGCTCTGTCCCTCCACTCTGTACAGTGAGAGACAGAGCATTCGACTCGCTAGCGAGTAGGTACGGTCACTAACTCTTGGGAACTATATCAAATGCTCTGTCCCTCCACTCTGTACCGTGAGGGACAGAGCATTCGACTCGCTAGCGAGTAGGTACGGTCACTAACTCTTGGGAACTATATCAAATGCTCTGTCCCTCCACTCTGTACAGTGAGGGACAGAGCATTCGACTCGCTAGCGAGTAGGTACGGTCACTAACTCTTGGGAACTATATCAAATGCTCTGTCCCTCCACTCTGTACAGTGAGGGACAGAGCATTCGACTCGCTAGCGAGTAGGTACGGTCACTAACTCTTGGGAACTATATCAAATGCTCTGTCCCTCCACTCTGTACAGTGAGGGACAGAGCATTCGACTCGCTAGCGAGTAGGTACGGTCACTAACTCTTGGGAACTATATCAAATGCTCTGTCCCTCCACTCTGTACAGTGAGAGACAGAGCATTCGACTCGCTAGCGAGTAGGTACGGTCACTAACTCTTGGGAACTATATCAAATGCTCTGTCCCTCCACTCTGTACAGTTGTAACGTTATACGTACATATTTATTTTAATTCTTGGTTTTAATCAAATAAACCATAAATCAGCTATTATATTACACTATTTACATTGGATATAATATAAGTACAAACTTAAATACATTACATTTAACATATGAATTACACTTTAGTTATATGAAATCATCAACACGCTTTAACTTTTAAAAAATAACCGCGAGCGAGAATAAGCGCTCGGAACTATTCGGTTCCCTTCGGGTGGCGTCGTATTAGCAGCGCCGGCGCGCATTGCCGGGCCGCAGAGCTCAGACGCCCCGTTAATGCTCGAGTTGAACGCACGTCACTTTTTCCGACCGGTCTCTGCAACGTCACTCAACACGTTACCGTTAGGAAGTGCTCGTCCCTAAACGTTCCTCGGCAATTTACTATTCGCTCTTATACGTGTTTAAGTTAAACCCCAGACTTGGGTAAGTGGTACATTATTATGATATATGTTGCTAAGTTATTTTGCTTAGTTAGTGTTGTAATTTTAATGCTTGGGAATGGTTACTCTTAATTATAGCCATTTTATCATAATTAAGTCTTCATTAATATTATTCTACAAGATGATTTTGCTTGCTATCCGCTACAATTGAATAGGCTTTTGGAATCATTTCAATTATCATCCACCCTCGCATATTCATAAAAAAATATAATATTTAATTTCTCATTTTCCTTATTTCATTCGCTATCATTGTAATCTCCGTGTCTGATTGTGACCGACCACGGCAACACTACTACATTAATTAGTACTTTCCTTAAATCTTTGCCGTGGACGCTCACAAACCTTCTGGACGCTGTAATTAACGCCTTTGTTTAATGGCGCGTTCCAGGGTCCAAAGTTCGGGATTCTTGAACCCTGCCTACTGTTTATCCTGCTTCGCTTCCGCGCCGTCTGCGTAATCGGACTTGCAGCTAGCAGCCCAACGTACATCCTGGAGAGCGTCCCTACGAGCGCCCGGCGTCCACCTACGATTCCAGGATAGTACATTAACCGGGAAGAATAGGGAATTACCAGTGCTTACATATTGCCCGAACCACAACCTCTTGTTCGACCTTCTGAGTTGGCCTTTGGCCTCATTAAATTTTTATTGAACGGATTTTGCCTCCTCATTTCTACTCCTGTAGGGACAACGTAGGAGGTAAACAATAGCCGTGACACTGGCGCCCTTTAAACGTGGTTAATGCGTAGGTCTGGTAATTTCTTTTCGTACTGGTGGTAGTTAGTGTATGTGGTGGCTTATTTTTGTGGAACGTTTTTTTTTTATTGTATTGGTTTTTAAATGCTACTAAGGTGCACTTAACCTTTAATGAATTAGTGCTGTACCATTTCAGAGGTTATAAAAAAACTTAACGGTTTTTTTTTCAACTTTCAAATCTACCCTTTTTTTTCATGCATTGTAAATTTTTAACAAGCATATCGGTTTATAAGGGATAGTTTATTATAATATTGTAGTAATTTTATTTAAAAACGTATAAAGGCGTGTAGTGCACACTAGTAGCACACTTTTATTATTATTTTGCTACTAATAAGAATAATAAAAAAAAAACCAGACGTTCAAATTTTAAAGAAAAGTATGTAACAGTACGGAGAACGGTATTAATTTTAATTTAGTAGTTCGCTTCGCACCACTTATCCAACTGATGGTAATTTTGGCACAATGTTACCTGTTAAGTACCTGTCATTGCAAAAGTCGGAACTGGAGTATGAAGTTTTGATTAGGGGTGCTACTGCTGCTTCTTCTGTGGAGGAATTAAGAAAACAAATTGTTAAATTAGCTCGCGAATACCCCTCGGAACACATACTGGAGTCCCCGCTTGACAGCAAACAGGATCTTAGAGGTTGTCTAGAGGTTCTCACAAAAATTCAGATTCATATAGATGCGTCAGATGCTAGTGTACCTGGTATTATGAGAACACAAAATATGTTAAACCATTTGCACAATAGAATTGCGAGGATAACGTGTAGTGACGAGGTTAGGAAACAGTATGATGATGTTGTTAAAGCACACAAGTTTTTGTGTAAGAAGCTTGCGGATCTTCAATCCAAAGGATCCGTGCCTAGTATTTCTAGCGCAGGCACTGGATCCACTAGCGAACCATTTTCAGTCATGCCTGAAGTGCAGAACTTGTTTTCTGTGACATGCGATAGGGGGTCAGCTGACATGGCAAAATTAAAATTCAACGGGAAAACTTGCGTGCGCTCCTTTATACAGCGTGTTGAAGAATTTATAATAGCTCGTAATGTACCCTCAAGTAAGGTTTTAAATTTCGCAACCGAAATCTTTCAAGACGACGCGCTTCACTGGTTTCGCTCTGTGAAGGATAAGGTGTCATCTTGGCAAGAGCTGTCTACGAAATTGAAAGAAGATTTCGATCAGTCCGACTATGATTATCGGCTCATATCAGAGATTCGTTCACGTACTCAGGGTGAACGCGAAAACATAACTATTTATCTCTCGATCATGAGTGGGATGTTTGCGCGTTTATCCAAGGCTGTTACCGAGACGGATCAGCTGGAAATCCTGCTTCATAATATTCGCCCGTGCTATGCCAGCACTCTGGCATCAGCAGCACAGATTACATCAATAGACTCCTTACGTAACTTATGTCGTAACTATGAGGCTATTCAGGCGCGTCTTTCGCAATTTCAGGAACCACCTAAAGCCACACCTGATACTCTTGCCCCCGAATTTGCGTATAATAACAAAAAGCAAAACAGTGTACCTAATAATAATAAAGACAACAAAGTACACTTTACATACAATAGGAATTACAATAAAGGAAATTACTATAAAACACCAAATTTTAATCCACAAGGTCACTCCAAAAATCATCAGCAAAATTACGTACATGCAGTTGAGGTTAGCAAGAACAAGCCATATTGCCCTAGGTGTCGTAACAACACTCATCATATTCGTCAATGCCAGGCCAATCGTGACCTTGTCTGTTTTAAGTGCGGAATGAAGGATGTGAAAAAACCTGATTGTCCTGTGTGTTCCAAAAATTCAAAAAACTAATAAATCAGAATTGTGGAAATTTTGACAAGCAAGATTGGGAAACTTGGCTTGCATTTATTACAACATTTTCTTCAGCTTACAAAGTTTCTACAATTCTGCATTCGAAACCTATGGGTGATCCTAGGCCTTATGTAAATATAAGGATAAATAATAATATTGACGCTTGTGGTTTACTTGATTCTGGAGCTGCAGTATCCATTTTAGGGAATAATGCTCACAAGCACCTTGCTGACTGCACTTTGCACCAGGATGACCATATTAATGTGGTCGCTGCAGGTGGCCAATCTCTAAAAACTATTGGTTATATGAACTTGCCCATTTCATTTGAGGACCAGTTCCATATTATTAAGGTTCACGTTATACCCGAAGTTGAAACTCCTATTATTTTAGGCGTAAATTTTTGGAGGGCTTTTAAAATCTGTGCTCAGTATTTGGGTAGTATAACTTTGTCGCAAGAACCTTTATCAGAAGTAAAAGTGACTTTAAATGATAACTTCATTCACTCTTACGATAATTTAGTTAATTCTCAAAAAGCTATAGCAGACAATGTTATAGCTCAGTTTAAATCAATATCGACTGAAGAAAAAGGCTTGGGCAGAACAAATTTAATTACTCATCGTATAGATACTGGTAATGCCCAGCCAATCCGACAGCGGTATTATAGAATGTCACCGGAGAAACAGCGTATTCTTCTTGAGCAAGTTGATGAGATGCTGTCTCTTGATGTAGTGGAGCCTTGTGAGAGTGCATGGTCATCTCCTGTGCTCATAGTCAATAAGAAGAACGGCCAGCCCAGGTTCTGTCTAGATAGTCGAAAGTTAAATGCGGTTACCAAACGCGATGCATACAACTTGCCCTATGTGGCGGAAATATTGGATAGCTTACGGGATGCGAAGTATTTGTCGAGCATCGACCTATCTAAAGCATTCTGGCAGATACCTATCGCACCTGAAGACCGCGATAAGACGGCTTTTTACATACCAGGTAGAGGCACCTTACGTTTTAAAACGACTGCTTTTGGATTGACAAATGCCCCTGCTACTCAACAACGCTTAGTAGATTTACTATTCGGGGATATGGATTTTAAAACATTTGCGTATCTTGATGACATTGTCATCATAAGTTCATCATTTGAAGAACATGTCTCTCGCTTGTTGCGCGTTCTGAATAAACTAAAACAGGCTAACTTGACGGTGAATTTTGAAAAGTGCAAGTTCTTTCGAAGCCAACTTAAATATCTAGGTTACGTAGTGGATGCTCGTGGGTTACGTACGGACCCTGATAAAGTGGATGCAATCCTTAATTTTCCCACACCCACCAATAAAAAGGAATTAAAACGCTTCCTCGGCACCGCGACGTGGTACCGACGCTTTGTTCCGAATTTCAGCTCCGTAGCCGGTCCGCTAAATAAGTTAACTTCAAATGGTAAAAAGTCACCTCCTTTTAAATGGACACCGGAAGCTGACGCGGCTTTTAACGCTTTAAAAGAATCTTTAGTGTCTGCGCCAGTTCTTGCATGTCCGGACTATACCAACTCTTTCGAAGTCCATACGGACGCGAGCAATTACGGGGTTGGCGCTATGCTCACGCAGACTCTAAATGGAAAGGAACACCCTATTGCCTACATGAGTAGATCCCTTACCAGTGCCGAGAAAAACTACAGCATCACAGAAAGAGAGACTCTCGCTGTACTAGTTGCTCTCGAGCACTGGCGCTGTTATCTCGAAAATGGGCAAACGTTTACGGTGTATACTGACCATTCTGCGCTGAAATGGTTCCTTACGTTGGACAATCCAACGGGCCGCTTGGCGCGTTGGGGAGTTAGGCTGTCATCATTTAATTTTGACATTAAGCATCGCCGTGGTGTAGATAATGTTATACCCGATGCCCTCTCTCGTGCAGTCCCCAATGCGGCCATTTCACTTGAAAATGCTTTTAGAAATACACACGATGTTTGGTTTACAAAGATTTACAACGGTTGTCTATCAACTCCGAGCAATTTTCCTAATTATTTAATTAATAATAATTCTTTGTATCGTCTGTCTAAAGAAAAGTCATCTCTAACGTCCGAATTCGCTTGGAAAGAGGTTGTGCCCAGTGAATTTCGCGACAAAATAATAGCCGACAACCATTCGGAGCCGACAGCTGGACATCTTGGCATTTTCAAAACCTATAGGCGTTTGTCACTCACTTATTACTGGCCTGGTATGCACAAAGATGTTGTTAGGTTCGTGGGCTCTTGTTCTATCTGTTTGTCTTATAAAACACAAAACCACACTACGTTGGGTCAAATGGGTCGTCCGAAACAGTGCTCACGACCATTTCAAATGATCTCAATTGATTTTGTTGGGCCTCTCCCAGTCACTAGGAAGCAAAACAGCTTTATGCTTGTAATAACTTGCTGCTTTTCAAAATTCTGCCACATCTTTCCGTTACGTCGCGCAACTTCAGATTCGATGGTCAGGATCTTAGAAGACTCCATTTTCCTAGTCCACGGCATTCCGCAGACCATATTCCTAGACAATGGGAGCCAGTTTATTAGTTCTTTTACGGATGCCTTATTTAAAAAATACAAAGTCCCAAATGTGTACTTTACTCCCAGATACACGCCACAAATCAATACCGTGGAACGTTACAACAAGACTATTGTCACAAGCTTATCCACATTTGTCGAAGGTGATCATCGGACTTGGGACTCTTTTATTCCCAAGGTGCAATTTGCGATAAACAACTCCGTCAATGAAGCAACTGGTTATACCCCATCTTTTCTTGTTTACGGTAGAGAGCTTGTCTTATGCGGTTCGCACTATACAGATGCCGATCTAGGTGACGAAGTGTTGTTTTTGCCACGGGATATTTATGCGGAAAACCTGGGAGGTCTTTCTTCTGTATTCGACGATGTGCAGGCTTCATTGTGGCAAGCACATATAAAGAATACTGCTCATTACAATCTTCGGCGTAAAGCAGCTGAATTTAATGTAGGAGACTTAGTCTTTAAGCGCACTTTTATTCTAAGCGATAAAGATAAATATTTTAGTAAAAAGTTAGCTCCTAAATTTATTAAGTGCCGTATCACTGAAAAAAGGTCACCCCTTGTATATGGCCTACAGGATATGTCGGGTAAAGATATAGGAGTCTGGCATATTAAGGACTTAAAACTCGTCAATAATTCTAAATAAATTTTATGTTTTAATAATTATTATTAGCGTACGATATTTAATTTTACCAATTACGAACTTGGGTTAACATTAGTCATCCTTGCAATTTATCAAGGATGCCTTGTTCATTGAAAGGACGCGCGAATGACCAAATGTGTTATTGTCGCTCTGATGTTCTGTGTGAAGTATGATAGATGGTATGAAAGGCGATGTAATGATAGTGTAGTGTTAATCACAATCCACAGTTTCACTACGGTTTTTAGTTTAGAACCAAAAACCTTTCCGTGACGAGGGGGGTAATGTAACGTTATACGTACATATTTATTTTAATTCTTGGTTTTAATCAAATAAACCATAAATCAGCTATTATATTACACTATTTACATTGGATATAATATAAGTACAAACTTAAATACATTACATTTAACATATGAATTACACTTTAGTTATATGAAATCATCAACACGCTTTAACTTTTAAAAAATAACCGCGAGCGAGAATAAGCGCTCGGAACTATTCGGTTCCCTTCGGGTGGCGTCGTATTAGCAGCGCCGGCGCGCATTGCCGGGCCGCAGAGCTCAGACGCCCCGTTAATGCTCGAGTCGAACGCACGTCACTTTTTCCGACCGGTCTCTGCAACGTCACTCAACACGTTACCGTTAGGAAGTGCTCGTCCCTAAACGTTCCTCGGCAATTTACTATTCGCTCTTATACGTGTTTAAGTTAAACCCCAGACTTGGGTAAGTGGTACATTATTATGATATATGTTGCTAAGTTATTTTGCTTAGTTAGTGTTGTAATTTTAATGCTTGGGAATGGTTACTCTTAATTATAGCCATTTTATCATAATTAAGTCTTCATTAATATTATTCTACAAGATGATTTTGCTTGCTATCCGCTACAATTGAATAGGCTTTTGGAATCATTTCAATTATCATCCACCCTCGCATATTCATAAAAAAATATAATATTTAATTTCTCATTTTCCTTATTTCATTCGCTATCATTGTAATCTCCGTGTCTGATTGTGACCGACCACGGCAACACTACTACATTAATTAGTACTTTCCTTAAATCTTTGCCGTGGACGCTCACAAACCTTCTGGACGCTGTAATTAACGCCTTTGTTTAATGGCGCGTTCCAGGGTCCAAAGTTCGGGATTCTTGAACCCTGCCTACTGTTTATCCTGCTTCGCTTCCGCGCCGTCTGCGTAATCGGACTTGCAGCTAGCAGCCCAACGTACATCCTGGAGAGCGTCCCTACGAGCGCCCGGCGTCCACCTACGATTCCAGGATAGTACATTAACCGGGAAGAATAGGGAATTACCAGTGCTTACATATTGCCCGAACCACAACCTCTTGTTCGACCTTCTGAGTTGGCCTTTGGCCTCATTAAATTTTTATTGAACGGATTTTGCCTCCTCATTTCTACTCCTGTAGGGACAACGTAGGAGGTAAACAATAGCCGTGACACAGTGAGAGACAGAGCATTCGACTCGCTAGCGAGTAGGTACGGTCACTAACTCTTGGGAACTATATCAAATGCTCTGTCCCTCCACTCTGTACAGTGAGAGACAGAGCATTCGACTCGCTAGCGAGTAGGTACGGTCACTAACTCTTGGGAACTATATCAAATGCTCTGTCCCTCCACTCTGTACAGTGAGGGACAGAGCATTCGACTCGCTAGCGAGTAGGTACGGTCACTAACTCTTGGGAACTATATCAAATGCTCTGTCCCTCCACTCTGTACAGTGAGGGACAGAGCATTCGAGTCGCTAGCGAGTACGGTTACTGTAACTCATGGTAAGGGTAAGTACCAGTTGTAAAGTAATAAGATTAGACACCACATAGCTCAAGTTTAAGTTATTCAGTCTGTCATGCGCTTATACATTCGTCATTTAGTTAAGTAGTCAAATTAGCCAATCTTATTGTTCACCATTGGAATTAAAAAAATATGCTTTTAGAGGTTTGTCTCAAAATATTTTTTTTTATAATATTTTGATTATTATCTACTGAGAAAATTATATATTTAAGGGAAAGAATATAATAATTGTTTGCTACGCCCGCTTTGGAATAGTGGTCGGAATTTCGTCATTGTGTTTGTAACCACGTTTTGTTTTTTTTAGTCTAGCAATAGCTGTGACGTAGAAGACGATGCGGCGCTTAAGCTTTTTAGTCGTAAGCAGAAATGAGTTTATTTATTTCTTCAGTTAATAATGAACAAGAAAAAAATGATTTGCAATACAACTCAACAAGCATGTTTTTTAGAGTTCCGTTACCAAAGGGTAAAAACGGGACCCTATTACTAATGGCCGTATTACTAATATCGTCTCGGTTTAAAAGCCCATCTCAAGATACGTCAAAGTAAACGTCAAAACATAGAAAACTGTCATTTTTGACGTATTTTGAGACGGGCATTTAAACCGAGATCAGTCTATTAATAAGGGCCTAAGACTCCACTGTCCGTCGGTCTGTTTGTCACCAGGCTGTATTTCATGAATCGTGATAGATAGCTTCTACGCGTTACAACGATATCGCATTTGACGTGTTTTAGAATCGTTTAAGTCACAGTCGTCATTATTGTAAATGACATAAGAGTTATCAAAACGTTGATAATACGGAAACACGTCAAAGACGAGAAGCGTTGTTACCGTGTAGAATCCCAGCCCTGGTAGAAGCTTGAAATATTCACAGAATATTTAGCTGTATATTCACTTAAAAAAAATAATTTAAAAAGTTCTCTCATACAATAAACGTGTTTTTTTTGCCGTTTTTGCAAGATTTGGTTACAGACAGACACCGAGACAGGTGAACTAAAAAAATATATATAATTTAGTGTATTGATAAGGTAGGGATAGGGATCCCTCCGTGCGCAAGTCCGACTCGCACTTGGCTGGTTTTTTCAAAACTCCTATTAAATAAAAAATCTGTTGACAATTAATTGGTTTAAAAATAATTTAATGACGATTTATGTTCTTATTTCCTATAAGTATAATTTTTATTCTCAATAGCTAAAAATTCCAAATTAAATATCTTTTTACAGTTAAAACGTTTTTTTTAATGTGATGTTGTTTATTTACAGAAGCTGTCACGTAGAGGCGCCTGCGCCGCGGCAACGAGCGCCGGTGCCGCATGAGGTAAATAACCCCTAGGCTAGCATTTCCTGAAGTATGACACAGTGTGTAATTTTGGCCTAGTTGCGGTCAAGTATGATTAATGCGTTTAATTGATAGGTATTATTTTAGAGGTTCAACAAAGACACCGAAGCTTTTTATACAGTGTGTGACATCCATAAGTACATATATTGTAAGTAGCGATAGCTTTAGATGCTGTGAATGGTTTTATAGAAAAATATAGCAATAACTTTTTCTACAAGAGAGTTTTTTTTTATTTATTATCTCGAGCAGCAATGTAATGCAAAGAGGCAAACAAGTTTGGTACAAGCAATCAAATGTTAGTGTCAGTTGTTAGCTTTGTTACCGATACATTGCGTGGCGAATTAGTTAGTATGAAAAAAAAAGTGCACATTATGTTATTGTGACTGGCGAGATAAAAAACAGAAACCATAAAAATGAAATATCTTATCTTTGTAAAATCCTACATAAAAATTACGGTAAACTAAGACACAACATAGGGTTTTACCAAAAATGTAAACTATTTTTTTGTTGAAAAAAAAATCTGAATGGTCGAATTTTATTTTTTAATGGAAGAATCAACACATAATAATATAGTTGTACATAAATATCCGCTAATATAAATTAAGGGGTGACCTGATAATTATGAAGTTTTTTTTTATTAGGGTTGTCACTAACTTTTCTTTGGAAATTTAACTGTCATATTTACAGCCATATCCATTGATTCTGCTCATTAATAAAATCGTTAATTTTGGTTTATTTTATTACTTATAGTATATCATTAAATCACTTATAACTTTTGAAAACAAAAATGTCATATAAAAAACTACTTTTTTTTAAATATTGTAATAGGCATTATTACGAGTATGTTAAACTCTCTTAAAAAATATGCGACACAAACAAACATTTCGTCAAAATTCTTTCTTTTTATGAAAATATTTTCGATGAAGGACATTGTGTGGTATTGGGAAGGGTCCGCCCTCGTTTGTTGGTTGATGTGACAACCATAATTTAAAATATTTACAAACGCTTTATCTCTCTACCTCTTCTATTGTCGTGAGTATTTTTTAGGACATAATAATTTAGTGGTGGTAGGACCCTGTGCAGGGTCCGTCCGGATCGCTACCACCATCTTATCCATTAACCACCCGCCAAGCAACAGTGTTCGCATTGTTGTGTTCCGGTGTGGGGATAAGACAACCGGTGAAATTACTAGCATAGAGGTATTCCATCTTAGTCCTCAGGGTTGGCAACGCATTTGAGGTCTTGGGATTATAGTCTTGAGAATTCAAATGTCTATGGGTCTCAGATTCCACTTACCATCAGGTGGCCTGAGTGCTCGTGTGCCTCCTCCTTAACATAAAAAAAAAAAAAAACAATATTTGGCATATTTATAATCAAGAATAAAATGCGACCGCAACAAGATTAACTTAATTAAAGTGGAATAAAAAAAATGCATATTGTATTTGAGTTTCTTTGTTATGTACAATAAAGAGTTAACATACTACATACATACATATGATCTTAAATATTATGTCTTATAATACAATATGATACAAATATTTTTTATTACATACATGCACACATAAAGTCACGCCTTCATTCCCAGAATGAGGTAGACAGAGCTACAGAATCACCAAAACTTGTTGATAATTCTGTAACCACATTTTGCACAATCAGGCTAAGATGTTTACCAGTGTATTAGTGACAGGTTGCAAGCCCATCGGCTAACAGTACTACAAGATTCCCTTAGTCGCCTCTTACGACATCCACGGGAAGACTTGAAGTGGCACTATTCTAACCCGGCAACCACACAGGTTTTTTTTCATTAAACACTAGAAAATCAGAACACGGATCAGTAAATTTAAATCAAAGGTAACGTAACGGCACCAGTGATCGACACTTTTAGCTGACATGCACCAATCATGGACGGAAGCTTTTTATGCAAAGATGATAGGCTTATAAAATGATTGTTACAAAACAAATGAATAACTCTTATCTTCTTCTTAGTCAGTGTCGAACATTGGTCCTTTGTTGAGTACTGAGGCACTGGTAGATCACGTTATACGAAAAGTCACGTGATCTATCAATGACGCGATTGTTTTAGAAATCAAACGAATGGAATCGATAGTTTGCGAACGCATCTTGGCTAAGGCTTTTGGTGTCTTACCTTAGTATAAAACAAAGAAACTCTAAAATAGATTAACCAAATAGATTTGGGAAAGTAAATAGTACCTATTTATGAATACTCAAGTAAATAGTAAATCAAGGCGGGTCGATAGTTTTCCTAAACCATCTTGTTTTTTGCAGGGTTCGATGGTTTTTATGGGCGGTGGTATTGGTGGCGGTAGCGGGCGCAGAACCCGCCCGCACCCCTGGCCCCCGCCTTAGCGAGCTGGCGGACGACTTGGAGGTAGTGGTAACAAGCGCCTTGATCGGGGAAGATGAGCAGAACACAGCTGGAGTAGGCGCAGCGTTGCGAGAGCTAGTGGCTTTAGTAGTAAAAGAAAGAGGCGTACGCGCGCGTGCCGTCCCGCCCCCGCTACCTGCGTGCCGTGCGCCCGCTTCCTCTGAGTGTCACGATGCTGTGTTAAGAGCCCTTAATGTTGGAACACTCCACGCCGCGCTACTCCCAATGCCCGCTGCCACTGCTCTCACAGGCTACGAGCTGCGTGACGCTGGCTTTGATCTCCTCGGTGATGCTATTCCGCCATTTCGTCGGATCTGCCGCGTCGCCAATGGTGGCTCTACTTCCACCGTGCACTCCCTGCTAGACCTAGCAGACCCAGCGACGGCAGCGCTTTACAACTTAAGCCCAGCGGAACTTGCAGAATCGCTCTCAAATGGTGAATCACTTCATTGGTCAGTATTTGAGTAGTTTTAGATGTAGTTAAATCTCGCCGTTTCCCAGAGGGTAGGCAGAGACCTCTTCTTTCCATCTGCTACGATCCTGACAAATCTTTGGCTTCTTCCACATTCATACATCGTCATGCATGCACGTTGGTTTGGGGTACTGAATATTTGGCTCTTTTCCAGATTTTCTGTAAACAATTATGGTAAATCGTTACGAATGGGTTCAAATCTGTTTATCACAATAGATTTTGTATTCAATTTAATGTAAAAATTTAACTTTTTACAGGTCAAGTTATCCTAATGAAACCGTTTCGCCACCGGCATGCGCTGAAGCAACTTGCGCCACGCTACTTACAAGTACGGCAAGCGAAGCTAGGGAGCTAGCGCGTGAAGCAGCCACTCATGGATTGCGGGCGCGTGCCGTGCCTCTTAATACTCGCCTACCAGACGCTGCTAAGCTGTCCCACGCGCACATCGTTTGTGACGCACTAGTGACGTCACCGGGCAAACCACTAGGCCCACCGCCTTGTGCCGGCCCCGAACCATGCACCTTTGAACCGCATAGACTTTTAAAACTAGTAAACGCTCGTGCTCTCGCGCGCGCCCCTAGCGTCATACGAGCGTTAACACGACTCCGAATCGACGCAACCCAGCTCACAGCGCTAGCCAAAGCTACTCGAGAAACAAACCCGCTTGTGGCAGCAAATAACTTTTTTACCGCTCATCCACTCGCCGGGGGTGCAGGAGAAGTGCGTGTTAGCGTTTTGCTTCCTGGAGATACGCGGCGTGAAGGCTTAGGTGCGCGCGCACTCGCCGCTGCCGCCGCGTTAGCTGAAGAAGACGAAGCACCGGCAACGCTATCGGCTGTTCGAAAAGCACGGTTCAAAGTAGAAGTCTACGACGATGGATGTTCGGCTCCACGCGCGTACAAGTACTTGCTAGACTCGTTGGGCACGGGAGAGTACAACGCTTTGTCGGGTGTGGCGGGTCCGGCGTGCGGTGCGGCCTTTGCAGATGTGGCGCGGCAGAGTCCAGCGCATACGCTGCCGGTGCTGGGTTATACGCCGCAAGGGCCGCCACCGGATGCTCGCTACGTGCTGCTCGCGGCGGGTGATGCTCGCGAGGCGGCTGCGGCGCTTGGAGCTCTACTCGGCCGCTTGGGCTGGCGCCGCATGGCCGCGCTCACAGAGCCCGGTACGCGCGCGCTGCTCGACGCCGCGCGCCTGCGCGCTGACGTCGTAGTGCACAGTGAGCTCGCTGACGACAAACCTGACCCCGATTACGAAGTCATCTCTCAGGTTAGCCTTAGAAATTAACATAGACACGCTAATTAGTAGCGATTAATATTAAACAAAGTGTTGATAATCAAAGTTGTTTATGTTTACCTTTTCAGGCTTTACCTTTTCTTGGTTGTATCAACGGAAGGCTAACTTTGCAAGCCTCTGTATAGATATTATATTCGGTTTTTTTTCTGTCCATTTCATGACTATAATAGTAATATGATAATAAGCCTGAACAAAAGTCACAAATAATTTGTTTTGTCATTGTTTGGACGACACGCGTGAGCTTAGTTGGGACTGACCCGACCTACCTCTAGACTCGGTCCCATCAGGCTAACTCAGTGCAGGATATAAATGTATAATATCTGTCATTAATGTTTCCTTTGTATTTACGTAATAATTTCTCTGCATAAACATGAACTTGGATTTTTTTATTTGTTCATCTTCGGAAACTGTCATATCTTCCAAAACAAAAAAGTATCTTACTAAAGTCCTAAACTAAGCTTTAGGCTTGTACTATGGGTAGCAGATAACGATAAACATAATGTATAAAGAAGTAAGACTTAAATACAAAGAAAACATCCAAGACATAGGAACTTCGTAACTACCAACAAGTCTCAGCACTCCGCCTGATAGTCTAAATATCCTTTTAAACTTCCACATTTATTGTTAGTAGGAGCAAGCAAAGTAGGATAGTGACTAAAACTCTGACTAAAACTGATCTTTTAGTTACTAAAGCATCGAGGGCTAATTTTAATTTACCAACTTTTCAGTGGGCGACACGCGTGGCGAAAGCGAACGCCCATATAGTGCTAGCGTGGCTGGAAGACACACGAGCGTTGCGAGCAGCTTTGTGCGCCGGACGCGCGGCAGGCTTGACACCACGCGCCGGCGCCGTGTGGTTACTTCCACCCCTGCCCGTTGGTGCTTTAGAACCCTCTCCTGATGAAAAGCTGGCCTGCTCGCGGGCCGAGCTCGCAGAAGTAGCCGCTGGGCACATCAGCGTAGCGCCATCCTGGTACGAAGCCTGGCGTGCCTCGTCCGCTCCACCAGGGTGGCTGGCGCGCTGGCAGCGCCAGTGCCGGCGCCAGCAAGCCGCTGGCCCGTGTGATACACCGCCGGCGTCCGCTGCGCTGCTCTACGATACGCTGCGTCTGTGGGCAGCCGCCATTGCGAGGTTACTAGCCGAGCGGCCTGCTGCGCTAGATGATTTGCACGACCCGAGACTTGTTCAGTAAGTTTTAAAAATATTGGTTTCATTGTAATCTTCGGACCATTAGCTAATTGTTACTGACATAAAAATTATAGCTCAGTATTAGCTTGGCAGAGAATGCACTGCATTTTTTTATCAAAGATGATGGTACGATGGGAACGGGATGATGAGGTTAACAATCTTTTAAATAATGTTTTTTTTCACTCAGATCACCAACATCAACAAACAACACGAAATTCATGTCATGCAAAGTAATGCAATGTACTTACCGGTTTTTTACAGAGCGCTGATTGATGACGCCGTAGCTACCAACTACACAGGCCTGACAGGAAGCTTCGAATGGTCCAAAGGCGCACGAACAGCGCCAATGTTGATACTGCAGTGGGACAACGGCACGCGACGTACGGCGGGTACTTGGGCTCATGGCACTTTAGGCCTGATACCTGGCGCACTGCAATGGCAGACGCCAGATGGTACTATTCCGGTCGATGGCGCTGAACCCTGCGCGCTGCAGCCACTAGCTGATGTACTGCGGGCTGACTGCCGCGTAGCCCTAGGCGTGTTACTAGCGCTGCTGCTAGCGGCGTTGGCAGCTGCACTAGGTGGCGCCGGTTGGCTTGTGAAACGCCGCATTGAATGCCGCTACCGTGCGCGTCTTGCCGCACTAGGGCTCTCCACACTAGGCCCAAAACTAGACGCGCTGGATCGCTGGGAACTACCGCGCGAACGTGTGGTGATCAACCGCAAACTAGGTGTTGGTGCGTTCGGAATGGTCTACGGCGGGCATGCTTTGCTAGGCGAAAGCCGTGCATGGACCGCTGTGGCCGTGAAAACGCTCAAACCCGGCGCCGGCACGGCAGAAAAACTAGACTTCCTAGCTGAAGCAGAAGCCATGAAGAGACTTGAGCACCCTAATGTAGTAAAACTGCTTGGAGTTGTGACGCATTCTGAACCAGTGTGTACTGTGATGGAGTTTATGCTGTACGGTGATTTGAAAGGGTATTTGCTAGCGCGCCGGCATTTAGTCGATGGTGGGGAGACAGAAAGTTGGGATGGTGAAATGGAAGGCGAAGCTGACGAGGTTTCGCCGAGGAGGCTGACAGGGATGGCATTGGACGCAGCACGTGCGTTATCCTATTTGGCGCAACTGCGTTTCGTGCACCGTGATGTGGCGGCACGGAACTGTTTAGTGTCAGCACGGCGTGGTGTGAAATTGGCAGACTTTGGCATGGCGAGACCTGTCTGTGAGAGTGATTACTACCGCTTCAGCCGCAAAGGCTTGCTACCTGTTCGGTGGATGGCGCCGGAATCACTGGCGCGTGGCGTGTTCTCGCCCGCGTCGGACGTTTGGGCGCTGGGCGTGCTTCTCTATGAGATTGTCACGTTCGGTGCGCTGCCCTATCAGGGGCTCGGCAACGCGCAAGTTCTAGCGCGAGTGACTCGTGGTCGCGCTCTGCGCCCCCCACCACACCTCAACCCCTCTTTGTGAGTAGACTATTAATTATTGTCAGTAATTTTAATATCTTCTTACAGAACAAACCAAACAAAAAACTGCATTTAAATTTGTCTGTTAAGATGGAACATAATTATACAGTGTCAGTGGTGAAATTGATTAACATTCGAGGTTAGGATATCGCATTCGTTACAAAACAGTGGGGAGTTCCGGGGTTACCATGACATTCCTAAGCAATTCAGTTTAAGATGAGTGTAAGGGACATAGCCACACTAGTTACAACTCTGTCTCTTTCTCTCACAGAAACTGAATTACTTAGCCTTGTCATTGTAACCCCCTGTACTCAATTCTGTAGGCGTACTCCGTTGCCTTTAAAAGACACCACGATCCGAAACTTTCTCGTACAAGTCTTTATCTCTGATAAAATTAAAAGAATTATCATCCTTGATAGGGAGGGGCTGATGAAATCATGCTGGCAACAAGAACCTCGGGCAAGACCCAGCGCAGCTGCCGTGGCAGCGTTCCTCGCTGACGCACCACGGCTGCTCACACCGTGTCTCGTGCCTATTGACGCACTGCCTCTCGACGACGAGCCTGCTCCACGACCCCGTATAACCAATGAGGTAAGAGTCTCTACAGAATAACCAACGTGTAAAGAGCCCTCATGTGGCCAATTTACTGAATGAATGATTAATTGAATTGATTTGAGTTCAAATAATTTATTAAATTGACCACAACAGGGCTTTTATGTATGTCATTTTTATGGTGTACTGCCTTTTCGCAGAACTTTTTTTGGCCGAATTTCATTTGCCAACCAACGTTTCGCCGACAATTCACTTTGACAACTAACGATTACCAAAATTTTATATGACAACTTTTTAATTCGCAGAATTATTATACAGCGTATTATTAACGCCTTTACACTTTTGGCAGACTCATCATTTGTCAAATCTTTCACTTAGCTTAACAACTCTTGGACGAATAACGTTTAGTTGATGCAACATTTCCCTTTTCATACATTTGGCAAGATAGAAATAAGTAAAAAAAAAAAAAAATTCTTTGGTTGGAAATTATTATATGTGTGCATGAGCGAACAAGACCTTCCTGGGCAAAACCAACTCGGCAAGGTTAGGTTAGAAGGCTATGGCGGGAGCGAAGCGCAGCGAGCTAAATAATTGACCTCAATGGGAAACGAACCCAAGATCGCTAGCTTCGTAGTCAGCTCAGGATGACTAGATGATTAATATGTATCCTATTTGACAGCAGGAGATGCAAACCCGTTGGGTATCCTGGGCGGCTCCACCATCCGCCGCCACAGACACCACCTACCTCAGCGCAGACGCAGAACCCGACATGCCAGAATCGCCGGACCTTCCGGACACGCCCGATGCACGCGCGGAAACGCAGCGATTCCTGCCATAACTAAGGCGTTAGGCCGCATATACAAGAGAACTTCTGAAGGTCCGACAGCTGTGCTGCCCTCATAAGCCAATAGGTGGTATCTCAAATTCATTAGCCAAAGCAGATTCCATCCTCTCCTGTTAGTAATAAGGTTGCATTTGCTCGGGAGTTATGACAGAGATACTGCCATTCATTATTGGACAATGTGGCTAGTCGTAGTTCACATTTACAAGAATGCAAATGATGTCCAAGTCAACTGTCGGATATTGCTCGCAAAAGTTTTTTTGCAAGTAGAAATGAAGCCAAGGCTTTTTATTATAAGGGGCATGCAAAATTCTACCAATGGTATTGCTGCATTTTTCTAACATTACATAACATAGCTATCCTATAGGTGGATTCCTCGCTTGTCACTGCGTTCTATCAGAGCTCTAATGGAAAGCTAGTCTAATTCTCTAACGCTACTTAACTGGTCAAGTTAGGCTGGTGAGTTAATAAACATCATGAGGAACACGTATCAGAAATTGAAAAAAGAGAAGGTCTACTCCCAAAGAAGTTCCAATTCTCGTTAACCCCTTTCTCATAACCTAGTCAAGAGTAAGAGAGATCTAAGAGCGTATGTATCGAAAAAGATCCTCGGTAATATTGATACGAATTGCCATTTAGCTGATGGGTTAAGTCTGACTTACTTTAACGGTAGCGTTAGGAAAAAAATAGCTTAAACTAAGGAAAGACAGCAAGGCATTGTAGTAGTCTAAAGAGCACTACAGACAAACCCGCTTATTCATCGTCAAATTTATTTTTTCTTCTCTCTTTTTTTAACAAGGTGAATTTCACTAATGTTGAGTTTTAAACATTACAATCATCATATTCATCATAAACTTATTAAAGAAATAAGTCCATGGATATCACACGCGAGAACCATTGTTCCGTCAAAGAGTATTTACTCTGGTGGAACAGAACCCTTGAACATGGGGTTAGCTCCACGCGATTCTGCCAAGTCCGCTATAGTACGCTTGTCTCTTTCTGTCAGATGCTATTGTCGCATATTTTAGATGTTGTGCATTTATGAATAAGAGGGTAACAGTAATCTCCCCCTCTATTTGACCATCCTCACAATGACCAGTACTGGTGACAATTCGATAAACATTAAGTTAATAAGTACCTACAATAATGGGATTCATGTAAGCTGCGCAATGTACACTAAAATGAGATCTGTCACGTGTCATTGTGAGAATGGTGAAATCTCAAGGGAAAATCTTAGTCAGTGTTCTAATACAATGAGCTGACGGGCATAACGGCTATTGGACTATTTTGCCGTAATACCAAAGAAGGTGGCTAGCGGCATAGCATTGGCATTTTAAGTTTAATGTGGTTATCAATAAAGTATAGAATGCTTTGACTACTATGTTATCGCTAACTGCCTTCTTTGATATTATGGCAGTCTTTTCTTAGTTCGTAGTGCTTCTACTTTATGAATGGTAGCTAATGGCAGTATTCATAATCTATTTGTTGTCATAATTATCGAAAGTCATATTTTTTGTATAGTTGAAACTGTAAACTTTTCAGAATTTCTTATACATCTAATGTGTAAATACAGATAGGTTAGGTTAGGTTTGAGTTATGAACATCCTGAAAGTAACAGTTTCTTCTAAAAACATATTTTGACTTTTGATAATTACTTATGACCAAAAAACATAATGGCAGCCAATATTATAGATCCTTGTTACACACGCAGTGACATGTTTGCGTGAATTTTCATCTAAACAATATCGTGCTTGTTCTCCCACCACATACAAAGATCGCATCCTTAAAGTGATTTTATTACACTGTTTAATACGGCTGCCTTCACATTTGACTGAATTCGCGTCATTTATTTAATGCATTGTTGCCTTACTGCTCTCCGACCTATTACTGTGCACACTCACACATTCCACGATCTCTAGTCAATAATACATAATTAATGTTAAATATTTTTATAAGGATTGTAAATATAAGAAATATATTATTTATTTATACAAATGGTTTCATTTATCAATTATTATAATTGTGAATGTGATAATAAAGTATACAACGTGTTACAAAATTTCTTTTTTACGGATTATTTTGTAACAGGTTATATTTGTTTGTTACGATTTCATAGCTGTATGGGACGAAATAGTTTGAACCCCTACGTATTACGATGAAATTACCGGGTACACTACATAATTTCAGATAGATCAAAATTCCGAATGCATTTGTTAATAGAAGACTTTATTTTTTGATATCGCTTAAAAATTTAACCTACTTAACCTACGTATAGAAACTAAAAAATGCATTTTATTTAAAATAGCTCTAACGCAACGTATTGCTTTCGGAAAAATGAAAATTCGGACAAGGGAATTATCGGAATTAAGACTCTTCGGTGTTGTCAAAATGACCATTGATTGTATTGCAAGTTGCAACCGCGGTATTAATTCCAGAGTCCGCAACAGAGGTAGCAAAACCGTAGCATATGACAGTTTTATGTTCGGGGTTGGCGTTTACGATAAATTATTTTCTTACTTTATTGTACGTATGACTAATACAATTTTATGGTAACCTTACTGCTTACCTTTTTTGATATAAATATAACCATAAAAAATTACGGAATTTAGTACGACAATTATTTAAAAGAGGATAAGGTCTATTCAATTGCGTTATAACGATATCGTATTTGACGTGTTTCCGTATTGTCAACGTTTTCATAACTCTTATGTCATTTACAATAATGGCGACTGTGGCATAAACGATTCTAACGTGTCAAACACGATATCATTTTAACGCACCTGTGGTGCTAGACAAGTTGCATTCGACAATCCTTAGCGATTATGTTTCGATTGATAAATGTATGGAATTGACGTATGCCACCGAGATAGTAACGTGACACTTACGTCAATTCCATATATTTTTCAATCGAAACATAATCGCTAACGATTGTCGAATGCAACTTATCTAGCACCACTGAATAGAGGCCCAGCTATCACACATGTGTGGCTGGCAGGCTCTAACACCTAGCCATATGAATCGGAAACATAGTAAACATAGTGAACAATAGAGAAGAAGATTCAGATGCATCGCATCTTGTATACAATTCTTTAATCACATTTTTGGATAAGGACGTAATTTTATACTTTTTATTTTTTATTAAGTACATCCACAACAACAAATCATTAATGAAATCGATATTTTTGTCTATACCATAGTTTGTTTCAGAATGATCTCGAAGTAACTGGGAGATATTTAAAAATATCCATATAATGATTTTAATAACATTGTTTTTTTATTTGTTCGTCGTACATATTCGCATTGTTGTGTTCCGGTGTGGGGATAAGACAACCGGTGAAATTACTAGCATAGAGGCATTCCATCTTAGTCCTCAGGGTTGGCAACGCATTTGAGGTCTTGGGATTATAGTCTTGAGAATTCAAATGTCTATGGGTCTCAGATTCCACTTACCATCAGGTGGCCTGAGTGCTCGTGTGCATTCTCCTTAACATAAAAAAAAAACATAGTGACAACCCTGACGTACATCTGCTACTGTTAGTTCGATTGCGGGGTATGGATATTACAAACCACTGCCGCTGTTTTACAGCTGGGTTTGGAAGAACAAATACTGTGTCAAGCCATTCAGGATATAATGCAATACAAACAATGAATGTCTGACTTGACTCATCAAGTCATTCGCAATATAATGCAATACAGACTATATATGTCTGTGTTGCACCTGCTTTTGCATTATAGTAAACAGTCAAATACGGCTGCAATACAAACTGCTATGTTTCAGCTGGGTTCAGGCGACCTAATACTCCGTCAAGTCCTTAGCGATATAACGCAGCACAGGGCCTCTATTCCCTATCTTACGTTTGACGTGTGTCAATACTAACACACGCCGTTTTTAACTCGGTCGCCATTGCTGTCAGTACAGAGTTAACAAAACGTTGACAATACGGAAACATGTCGGCAATATTGTTTTACAACGGTAAATTTAGAGGCCCAGATAAAACACTGAAAAATTTATAACAGCCCGTTTTTTGCGTCAAGGAGTTACAAAATATTCTTACCGCGATATAAACTGTATGGTGTACCTAAATTAATTATGTGGTTGTTTGTGCAAATTTATTAACAGAACCATCAAACCATAATGAGGAATTGAATGATAAGAATGAGGAAATATTGTTACTACGTGCTCAGTGCGGACCTCGGGGCGGAGTCGACATGCTGAGTGCCATGATGCCCATATCTGTGCTTTTTTTAATGAGTGTGTTAAGTGATTTGAGTCCAATACGAGCTACGAACGTATCCGAACCCTGCGCAGAACTCAAAGAAAAGTGGGCGAAAGAAAATCGTAAGTGAAATAATCATGTAAAAGCCAAAAACGCCGCTATATTGCGATGCGTTGTTTGACCTAAAACTATTTGCTTTAAACTCACTTTAAATAATTTCATGATAATTCTCATAGAGTAAGCCCTAAGTTTTGTTTATCAAAATGTTTCATCTATACTCATACACTTGGCAGCAATCGAGCCACTTTGTACTAAATTTCCATAGAAAGTGGCTAAATTTCTTTGCTATGCTATAACGAGGTAAAGTTTGTGAGTTTGTGACGATGTATGGGGTAATCTCTGAATCTACTGAACCGATTTAAATGAAATTTGGTGTGGGGATAAACTATGGTCCCGGGAAGGATAAAGAATTATTTTTATCCCCGAAAATTTAACAGTTCTCGAGATAACAGCGATAAACGAGGTATTTGACATATATCGACGACACTATCAATATGGGAGTAGCGGGAAAATTTCCTTCAGTTTTTAGGGTTCCGTAGTCAAACTTAACCCTTATAGTTTCGCCATGTCCGTCCGTCCATCCGTCTGCTGCCTAGCTCAGAGACTCTTAGTACTAGAAAGCTGTAATTTGGCATGAATAAGTCACGCCAACAAAGTGGTAAAAAAAAATCATGTTTTTTTTTACTCTACCACCCTTATACGTACCGTGGTGATATATTTTTCTCTACGTCTACCCCGTTAAATGAAACAGCATATAACGATTTTTAAATTAAAACTATGACGACTAAGTGGACTTCCTTGGTTCTTGAGATACAGGCGATTAAATTGTTTATACCTACTAAAATCGTCTAAGACGGCACCAAACGACTTTAAATAGAGAATTACTACGCGACGTGGTTTACGTGTGTGTGTCCGATTCGCACTTGACCGGGTTTTTGTTATTTGGTATCATCATCAAACACCGGATTGATGGGGCAAAAATGTACCAGTGCTAATGATTCATTAAATATCGACTAAGTTTATCGACATCGATAAAAAGCATATTTTAATCATCATTATCGTTACTAATGGCCAAGTTTGAATACCTTTCACTTATGTTACTTATCGCAACTATAAACAACCGGTATCTGACATTGACTCTGGATTCAATTCTCTTTCAGCAACCATTGAAATTACATTGAATAACGATTCATTCATTACAACAATATTCTTTAGCATTTCGACAAATTGAGAGACTTTTTGTATGGCGTTTTGGTTGCGGTTGAATTTTCAACCGCAATAACAAAATGGAAAGCTGATCATTCAGATATAGAAGATAAAGGTACGACTTACTTTTGCAACGCTGTATTATAACAGCTTAGTACCTATTTGGTCTAGGGGACATGGTTCCTGTAGGAGAACATATCGAAACTTTTTTTTATTTTAATTAGTTATATGTTTCGACACGTTTTCTTGCTTAACTACACATGATATATATATGTATACACCGTGTTTTTTTGATTTACGATAACTTCGGCATATTGTTACGCACGTAACGTTGTTATTGTTGGCACGTATAGAAACTACGTGGTACATTAGATTTTAAAATATTGCAAAAAAAAATAAAAAAAATTGTTTAGAACAAAGTAATTAAATGTTGTGTCTTCAATCATTCTAAAAGGGTCTTTAGAGTTAACTCATAGTTAGTGTCAAATACGTCAAGTCAGCGTGACATACACACACACAAGTAAAGATAACACTTGACAGGTGCACGACCTAACAATTGAAAACTCTTTACTCATAATAGGTAATTAAAAGAAAATTGTTAGGTATCAATTAAGAGCCTTTTACATTAGTTTAACGTGATTAACTGATTAATTTTAATAATTGAATATCTTTATAACCGTACGAGTTATCATATGTCTGTCTTCGGGAAATTAGCTTAATTTGACTTGAAGAACGTGCCCTTAAAGTTATCGTAAATCAAAAAAAACACGGTGTATATATATATATATATTTAAATTTGATTTATTGTTTTCTAGAATGCTAGGTAAAGTTCTATCATTGCCATAAGTAATATTTTCAAAAAAATACTATCTGTTAAGTTTCTAGTGGCGCTTCTTCTCAGCAGTGGCCTCCTCTTGGGAAGCGCTGGTACAATTTTGACGTGTAAAAGTGCCCGTGCGGCCTAATTACTGAATAAACCACTTTTTTATCTTTTTTATCAAGAAATGTAAAATCCATGTCACGAAAAAAGTTATCGATAAACTTAGTCGATATTTAATGAATCACTAGCACTGGAACATTTTCGCCCTCCTAGGAGGAAAATGAGGCCCTTCTTTATTTTTCAAAAGAACGGCCATCCTTTCCGAGCATCTATGAGAAAAATAAAATTATCTCCTTAAACTCCACGAGCTACCATTTCAATTTATAACAATAATAACGATGCATCGAATGCGTTGCAAGGTTTATTTAGTTCAGGATATCACGTGTATCGACTGGCGAGACCAGTTTAATTTGATTACATTTGAAGTCATAATCATAATCCTTCTCAGCAATAGGAACATGTGATAGTTATGCATAGTGGCATACCTACACACGTAGAGTTCGGATTTCGCATAATTTAAACTTACAATATATACATATAGTATGTAGGTGGATCAATTATTTGTTTATGTTATTATGTCTCGTAACTCAGGAGACAACAGTGATGGTTTCTTCGAAAAATAGTATAAATGAGCTTGTAATTGCCACAATAACTGATGTTTGGTGGATTCATATACTTTAAAATCATGTTTTTAAAGAGTAACCTAAGGGACGTCACCATGGCAACGAGGTACAAAGAAATGTTGATTGACCGATGTGCCTACTCTAATTTAAACGCAATATAAAAAAACATAGATTGCACTATAGCTGGACACAAATTTAAATGTTTTACAGATTGATTTATGATTTGTGAAATATGTATACAAAATCATTCAAATCGGTCCGGTGATAAATAGCTGTTGCTGATAAACCGACATCGTAAAAGTAGCGAAAGTTTAGTGTAAATAAAACAGATTACAGTAAAATAAAGTTACGATAGATGGCATTTTACTTATGTCGCTGAGTTTTACTTCGCGCTGTTTACAGGTAGGTATGTCTACAGAAGGTAGGTACAGAAAGCCGAGAATAACTAGCACCTGACTGGTTTTTTTTGTTCCTAATAGTTATTGACATGAAATCATTAAAAACTCACAAAACTACGTCGATAGCGCTATAATACAGCATATTATGACGATGTAGGTACTTTTAAAGCCCGTGTGGTTGCCGGGTTAGAATAGAGCCACTCCATGTCTCCCCGTGGATGTCGTAAGAATCGACTAAGAGAATGAGGGCTTCTAGTACTGTTAGGCGATGGGCTTGCAACCTGTCACTAATACACTGGTGACATCTTAGCCTGTTTGTGCAAAATGTGGTTACAGAATTGCCAACAACACGTGTTGTAGTTGTTGATATTTCTGCAGCTCTGCCTACCCCACTCTGGGAATGAAGGCTTGATAGTATGTATGTATGAATGTAAGACCCATAATGAAAAAAGGCTTTCAACAAATAATAAAAATACGACTAAATTACATAAACATAAAAAAAACAAACAAATATTATTATGTTGGAAATAGTGTTAAATATAATATATGAGGATGAAAAAATATACCTACTCTTTCTAATTTCCCTTTTTTACGTCGTATTGTTTAGGAACACTTTAAAAATCCGGTATTTTCTGAATGTATGAGCTATTTTAGATTACATGCATAATTTAATTGCTATATGTACTCGCACGTTAGGTTACGAGTGGTACAAGTCATTTCTTTAATCAAATCAAAACATTGCATTCGAGATTATGAAAATTCGGAATTATGACTCTTTGGAATTATGTATCGTTTATTACTAACCATGGTACAGTCCCCAATGATAATGTTAAGCACTTTAGTGCATTGTCATAATAAACTTCAAACTGAATATCAAATGACACGCATGATAGTGACAATAGCATTCACAATGACCAGGTCCAAGTATGTATACTACTAAGGGATCGATAAGGCTAATAAAATGTTTCTATACCAAATTAACGTAAAATAAAGGGTGAATCAACTTTTAAGGTACTGTTTTTCTTTTGTGGTATTAAAACTTTTCAAGTACTTATGGTTTATAATAATGTATGAATATTAAAATCAGACAACCAAATTTACACAACTTACTCGTTTAATCTGGTAACTCAGGGGAAAATGCTCATTTTTTATACAAAACATCGTCCCCTGCGTTACCAAATATATTAAAATTTAAAACTATACTATATTAAATCAAATCATTTCAAATGTTACCCTATTTCTCGGATTAAGTAAACATATAAGCCACGTCATTAGCAAATTTATATTTTTTCTAAAAACATTATCATTTGTGAAACATTAGTGGTGTTTAGTGGTGGTAGGACCCTGTGCAGGGTCCGTCCGGATCGCTACCACCATCTTATCCATTAACCACCCGCCAAGCAACAGTGTTCGCATTGTTGTGTTCTGGTATGGGGATAAGACAACCGGTGAAATTACTAGCATAGAGGCATTCCATCTTAGTCCTCAGGGTTGGCAACGCATTTGAGGTCTTAGGATTATTAAAAAAAAAAATCGTCGAAAAATGGGGAGTACTTTAAAAGTTGATTCATTCATATAACTAATTAGCAGCGCATGAGGCCTACGTGACCTTAGAACATGCTTTCACATTCATAATTAACTCCGTTATTTATATCATCCATTATTAAAAAGATTTACGAAAGAGAGCAGTGCGGAAGTGAGTGGAAGGGTAGGAAGGGGCCGCCCAAGGGCCGAATCTTAAGTAAATACCCGAAACCTAAGTGCATGCTCGATGTATGAATGGGGAAGAAGCGAAAGAGATTTGTCAGGATCGCTGCAGGTGGAAGGAAGTGATCTCTACCTATCCGTCTAGGAAACAGGCGTGATTTAATGTATGTATTTACTTTAATTCAAGACATTAAAACGTCCCTTTCCTTTCGTAATAGGTCTTAATAATTGAAAGAGCTCCCTTGTATGCCATTTTTTTTCATTATTTACTGAGAAATTCATTAAACAAACTTCTACTTAAATACCATGGTCTTTTCAACGTTACAGTCTGATAGTGCTACACTTAAAAAATCAAAACCTGTTAACTAAGTCCAAAGTAGGAAACACTGACAATATAAACAAAACAAATTAGTACGTGTATGCTTTGAGACAATCCTCTAGAGCGATTTTTTTCAAACCAATAAGTTACTGTTTTCAATTAAAATTAAGTGTTAATGCTGAGGTTGTCTAAAAATAAAACTTTGTTTACAAGCAGCTGAAGAATCCAATTTTACACGCTTTCTGAGTGTAAAAGGAGAACCGCATAAAATTCAACTGCGCGGCGGCGGCGCGGCGCGCGCGGCTCATGAACTGTTACACGTACTGTTGCGCCATCTGTTGAAATACACGAACAGTAGCGTAGAACACATCAAGACCGAAGAAGAATACTACGCGCTAGCTAAAGTTCCAAACAAGTAGGTATCTTGTTGGCTAAGTAAAATGTTAATTCTTTCCCGACTACCCAAGAAGAAGGCGTGGGAATTTGATATTAAAAAAACTTAAACAACTGTGAAACCATAGATTAATAACTTAAGGCATAAAAAAACCGATAAAATAAAAGGCAATATACAGTTTGATTACAGTGTGCCAAAAAGAAACAGTTCTATAAGCTATAAATTAAATGTTTTAAAAAAACCAAAAAAATAACTTTTTTTAAATTGTAGGCACCTAACTAACAGGTTAGTCCAACTGAAGTCAGCTTTTTTGGTGAAAATGTTGTGGTCGCCGACTTCAGTTCGACTAACGTATTAGGTAGGTGCCTACAATTTTAAAAGAAGTTATTTTTTGCGTTTTTGAAAGCGGTGTTTTGTTTTTTTAAACATTTATTTTATTTTTATTTTTTTGGTGCTCATAATACGCTGTTCCGTAGTCCCACTTACTAGTTGATATGAAACTTTAAGTTTCAAGCGCGCCGCAAGCAACGCCGCCGGAAAGTCATAGTCATATTTTAACGAGTAAATATTCTTCGTTGTAGTCGCTCGACTATCTTAATCGAGATATCTTATTGCCACCCTTGAAATAGGTACCTTTGAAGAGTTCTGATGGCCATCTGTGGTCTTCATCATCAGTTCCACTTCCTCAAATGATACTTTCTGAATGCAAATTCTAGATTTGTTACTAAAAATTCTAAAATCGCTGCTATTCTGCCACGCTCTCGCTACGCTCTGTTTGCCTAAAATATTTGAGAAGTTCCCTCAATTCGTCACTGATTCCCTCATCAGATTCAGATTTGGTGATAATGGGACCACCACGGAAGTATACTCTATCAAACCAAAAAAATATTCAAAATCGGTTTACAGTTGACGAAGTAATTGGTGAACTTTTAATTTATGTGCAGTCCTACCTAGCTTCTAGAATAAGGTTTATACGCAACGGTAAAAAATTAGCTCTTCCATTACTAGCGCTTGTTATTAGGAAACTTGGATTCGCCCTGTGATTGAACTTATTGTAAGAGACTTCATTATCTAAAACAGCGGGTGCCACATGTCATACTCGAACCTCACATTAGTCGCTTGGGTTTCATGTTTTTTTGTTACACAACTGTCCATAAAAAGGAGTGTGTGTACATTTGTGAGTATCTTTATTCCACGATAACTTCCTAATATAGACGTATGGGTATTATTGAAATCCTAAACTTACCTCGAGTAACATAGGCTTGGTTTTGCCTTAAAAAAACATATGGTGGCAATTGTATCAAAATAACTAACTCCAATCAAAATTAATCTAATCTGAATATCTTTTCAACCATCGTCTAGAAATTTAAAAGTTGTCTCCAAAAATAAATAATACTATGGTCCTATTTTGAGTCGTTTACAAGTAATTATTAAAACTTTGTTGCAAAGTTCCGCTATTCGATAACAGATGGCGGTAGCAGTCATTGTACAAATTTGTATGTATGTATTGAATATAAAATCGAATTTGCATGTCTTGTTCTTCAATCGTTATCTATAAATTATTATCAGTTATCACTAAAAGGAATGAAATAAAAAAACAAATAATCGTCACCCGCCTGCCATGCCTTAAAGTGAATCGCCAAGAAAAGGGTTAAAAAAGCAAAAACATGCATTAGAATCAATGTGATAATATGCGAAACAAAAAAAGAGAATTAAGTGATAATCAAATGTGTATTGCTGTCGGGGGAATTTCAAGATAATATTCTACAAAACTGTTCCCCAGAATGCAATACAAATTTGGTTATCTCTCGATTTCCTTTTTGTTTGGCATATGCAAATATCAGGGTCGTTTTCACAATTGTACATAGTTAAAGGATTGAAAACAAAATCACGATCGCGTCCTTTATGTAACGAAAGTTAGTCATACAAACTATATGGGTAACTTTCGTAATTAAGTTTTCTTTTAATTGAAGCCATTAACTATGTTTTATTTTTTTAATTTACTTTATGGCACGGGAGGTGTGTTTTTTAATTATTTGCTTTTTATTTCATTCCTTTTTTAAATTTCCAGTACAGCATTGGTGAGTGCGGCGGTGGCATGGCGAGAGCAGAGCTCGGAAGCGGGAAAGTATGAAGACATCAATACCCCCAAATTGTCGGTGTTCGGCGCAGGAGTGGCGCCCATTGCACGCCGCCTGTTTCTCCACGCCACCTCCAAGGAACCTTACTGCCACGACCCGACTGATTGGACGGTAATAACCAACCAATCCTGTGGCTACCTCACAACACCTGAAACACAACCTTTGCCCAGGTAAGGGGTAA
The DNA here is from genome assembly GCA_949316455.1 of Acleris holmiana. Taxonomy (NCBI): domain Eukaryota; kingdom Metazoa; phylum Arthropoda; class Insecta; order Lepidoptera; family Tortricidae; genus Acleris; species Acleris holmiana. The sequence goes on along the minus strand of OX438763.1, from coordinate 23,303,410 downwards.
GTGTTCCGTAGTTAAACTAGGAACCCTCATAGTTTCGTCCGGAGCATAGCGCAGAGACTCTTAGTACTAGAGAGCTGTAATTTGGCATGCATATGCATATTAGTCACGCCAACAAAGTGGTTATATAAAGTGTAAAAAACATTTTTTTTGGGTACCTCCCCCACACGTAACGTGGGGATGTAGTTTTTTCTCGTCTATACAATAGTGTATAGTGTGGGATGTCGCTGGATAGGTCTTTCAATAATTTTACGGAGTTGTATAAACAGTTATTCGATTAGGTTATCCGTTTAAGAATTATTAAGCTTTAAAGCGTTAATTTTTGTTAGACTCAAGTGTCCTCCCCCCTACAGCCAAAACTACAAATACTAAAAATCTGAAAAGTCTTAAATGAAAGAACATTATTATTATCAACAATTTTAAGGAAAACTATCAGGACTAGGTAGACATCATTGGTTCGTGAGATACAGGCGATTAAACTGTTTATACCTACTAAAATCATCTAAGACGGCACGAATTGAGTTTAAATGGAAAATCAGTTATTAGGTACTTGTTGATTTTTATGTTTGTAGTAATTAACGGCTTCGGAACCCTACAGCTCTTGCCCGGTTTTTTATGTTAAGGAGGAGGCACACGAGCACTCAGACCACCTGATGGTAAGTGGAATCTGAGACCCATAGACATTTGAATTCTCAAACAACCTGAGGAATAAGATGGGATGGCTCCATGCCAGTGATTTCACCGGTTTTCCCAAACCGGAACACAACAATGCGAACACTGTTGTTTGGCGGGTGGTTTATGGATAAGATGGTGGTAGCGATCCGGACAGACCCTGCACAGGGTCCTACCAGCACTAGTAGTAGGTCAGAGACGCCGACTTCAGCTTGACTGACCATTATGTACCTACCATTTTAAAAGAAGTTATATCTTGCTTTTTGAGGAAGGTTTTGTTTTTTTTTTAAATGTTAATTTTATTTCATACCTTTTAGTGATCATAATATTCTTATGTCGTCCCACATCTCAATTAGTAAGAAACAAGTCGGGTAAGTCACACTCATACATTTAAATTATTAGAATTTGCTTCATCATTGTCGCTCAACTATCTTATCGTCACCCTTGAAATAGGTATCGTTGAGGAGTTCCGGTGGCCATCAGTGGTCTTCATCATCAGTTCCACTTCATCGAATGATACTTTTTAAATGCAAATGAGTACCCTCGATTTCTCCAAGATGCCATCATCAAATCTTGAGGTGCTGAAAAGGGGACCAACTAGAAAGTATAGAGGTATTCCACATTAGTCATCAGGTTTTGCGGTCTTAGGATATCAGTCTTCAGTCTTTCTAAGATTTTAGTCTAGAGAAATCAAATGTCTATGGGTCTCAGATTCCACCTACCAGCAAGTGGCCTGAGTGCTCGTGTGCCTTCTCCTTATCATAAAAAACAACTACCTGCCTAACTACCATTTTAAAGAATAAAAAAATAATCAGGGGACAATTTCACACAAATTGACCTAGTCCGGAACTAAGCTCTAGGCTTGTACTATGAACAACGATAAACATACTTAAATAGAGAAATACATACTGAAATATATATAGAGAACATCCAAGACTTAGTAACTAATATTCGCACTCATCACACAAATATCTGCCCAAAAACATTATTTCTTGCGTTTTTGGAGGCGGTTTTTTGTTTTTTTTTTTAACTCATATTACATTAATGTTAGTGTCCTTGTTTGTCCTTTAATTATATCAACTCAGTCTGAATAATTATTTTATTTACTTTATGACAGTGGCTGGCCTAACTGCTCGTGTTCTCCACATGACCTCTGCGTGCCAGTATTTGTAGTTCAGCATGAGGGGATCAACGAAACTGCGCTTGTCCAGCTCCTAGTGTCGCTGTGCTCACGCGTCGCTGCGGTACCATCAAAGCCCGCTCTGCAACTCATGTGGTCTAACCAAACACTGCTCCGAGAAAAGGTTAAACACAACAATAGGTCCTTCCTTTACATCGACTATTACTATGAAAACTTATACGGCGAGCGACTCGCACCATGTTTGCCATGCACTAAGAACGACTGCCCAGCCACACTCGAAAACGCCGTTTCTCTCTTTATGGTCACGACGCCAAAACTTTACAATTTTGCGCCGCGAGTCCAGAGTCTCTTACATCATTTCAAGCCTTCCCAGGAACTACTTCAAGAAATATCACGTAACGCAATAGGTATGAAATGGGAGGATGCGGCGTGCAAAGTAGCCACAGATAACCTGAATGACATCAAACCCTGGTTGGAGCCTGAACCTAACGTAGACAAAGTTAGAATAGTCTTATACTCATGCCTCAAGCACAAGCCGACCTTGAAACACGCTCTAATTTACTGGAGAAATAGTATTAATCATGGAAAAGTATCGTTTAAGATAGAATGTAATGAGCGTACAGATACGTCCAACAACATAGACTTGGTAGCGGATGATATTGATACGTTATCGCGGCTGCCAGAGTACTGGAGGCGGGTGGGTGGGTTTGTAGTGATGACGGAGGAGGGCCCAGAAAAGCTACCGGAGCAGACGCGGCAACTCCGAGTGCCGGTGATGCTGGTGCAGGCTCGAGGGGAGGTGCCGGATAAGGTGCGGGCGGTGGTGCGAGCGGTGGTACCCGACACCGAGCCACTGGTCAAAGCGCTACGCTGGCTGCTGTTTCGCTGCAAATGGCGGCGGTTGGCAGTACTACGTGAAGAGGGCCGAAGTGACTTGTAAGAAGCATTATTTCATAACTTTAATAATATGAGATCCACTATAGCGACATTTAACATCACTATGTGTATGTTTTATTTAACGTTCGTAATACGAATATTGTTTTTTTCCTTGACGTTTTGATCGTATTGCAATAATTGTGGTCACGATCAAGCTGAAGAGGTCGGCATAGATATCCGAGGGTGTTGTAAGTTTTCTAATATTCCGCACTAGATCTTGTTTTAGGGTTCCGTAACAAGGAACCATAATAGTTTCACAATGTCCGCCTATCCCTCCGCGGTATAACCCAGACTCCTGGTACTAAAAAGCTGTACATTGGGAAGGTTATACATAACATTAATCAAGCTGACAAAGTTGTAAAATAACCTCTTTTAAAACCTCTCCCATACCGTAAAGCGGTGTTTTTTACTTATTTAATTTTGTTGCGTGGGGTGTCGTAGCTCGAAATCGTGGTTTTAGACAACGTTTTATGGTTTTGTCTTTGTAGTAAGAGCGACAGAACCTTACACTGAGCATGGTCTGACATGATTTTGCTAGATTTTTGGTTATTCGAATCAGTTACACGGCACACAACACTTACATCTGACGATTAATCATGAGGCTTACATTTGCTGACCACTGGATCTTTGCTGTCGATATATTTTTGTAATGTATAGCTTAGGTCCGTCTTCCCGGTTGAATTTTTGCATGATTTTAGTGTCAGGAAAAAATTAAGATAAGTACACTTAGGTACAAGTTGGCAAAAATAAATAATATCCCAAAAATGTTGACGCCATTCGTAATGAAATGAGCAATATGATACAATTCTTACTCGAAATGTCATGTGGTTGCCAATGCCATAAAACTCATAACAGCTTTTTGTTTCAGCTGGAATCTTGTGTCCGCCGAAAATCGAAAGATCCCCGAAAAAATCTATGAACAGGTTTTTGACAAAGCCCAACCAGGCCACGCCCTGGCAAATTTGGAAGCCAAGCAGGCCCGCGTAGTCGTCGTGGACGCTGGAGCGGCCGCTGCCGAGCGCGTATTGCTAACTGCGCTACGTCGAAATCTCACACCAGCCAATGGCTATGCGTGGATTGTAGTAGGCTCCGCCGGTGAGGACTGGCTCCCTCCGTCAAACGACTTCGCATACGTGACAGTTTCGAGCTGGTGGCGTGGAGGCAAAGCACTGCCGGGCGTGGCTGGCTCACAAGAACTACGCGACCACCTACAAAACGTAACATTTACCCCATCCACAGCATCGTACATAGACGCATTATTTCTCATGATCACAGGAATCACCAAATACCTGGAAGCTAACCCACATTATTTTTACGATCTACACGCTCCTGATTTCACTAGGTATGATTTAAATTTAATATTTAGCATGGTAATAAAAAATAAAAAAAATATGTCAGGGGTCAATCTCATACAAATTAACCTAGTCCCAAACTAAGCTCTAGGCTTGTACTATGGGTACTAGACAACGATTAACATACTTATATAGAGAAATACATACATATAAACACATAAATATACATAGAAAACATCCTAGACTCAGGAAACAAATATTCGCGCTCATCACACAAATATCTGCCCTTACCGGGATTTGAAACCAGGACCGCTGAATATAGATATTAATACGCTGAAATTAAGTTTACAGAAAATAACATGAGTTCTTTTTATGTTCTATGATTATGTTATTATAGTACTTTTAATCCACAGCGTTTTATTTACCGCCAGTTAAATTGAAACCGCATGGTTGCGTTAATGTATTAAAAATTAAGAAGCAGGGCTACATAGTGAATTTCAATAATTATAAGTTTATAACCTTTATAACTCACCTGCACTATAACGCACTGTCTATTTCTGTATTAACTTTAGCTCAATGTTTGAACTGCTGGACAAAACTTCAATAGACGGTGTCGCCCAAACGTACGGGCAAAACGCTCAGCAGCGCGTGTTCGTGCATCGATGGACGGCTGACGGCGGCCGCTTGGTGGGCATCTGGCCAGAGCCCGAAGATGCGTCCGAAGACTCTGGCCTATGCGAGCACGTACAAGATGCCCCAACTTGCCACACCAAGCCCTTCGGCCATGATAGTTTCACTCCGCAATGCCACGACGTTGCCATAGCTGTTGCTGTGTGCATTTTGGCGTTGACTCCTCCGGCGCTGTACGGGGCAGTCGCGGCGCGTCGCGCGCGCCTGCGCCGTCGCGATCGCGCATTAGAAGAGCGGCTAATGGCGCGCAGTGGTCAATCCGTCGCTGCGACAGCCGCTGCCACCGCCGCGCTGGCTGCCCACGCCGTTCCGCGAGCCTCGTTGGAAATTCTGGACGAACTGGGCGTCGGTCACTACGGCAGCGTGAGGCTGGCTATATTACGGGCACCAGGCAGCGCCCCGCTTGCCGTCGCCGCCAAGTCACCGCGCGAGGACGCCCCCGTTGAGGCCGAAGAGGAGCTCCTACGCGAGGCGGCGCTCTTGGCAGCCCTTAAACATGAGCACATCGTGCGGTTCGCTGGCGTATGTTTTGAAGGCGCACCGCTGGTATTAATGGAGAATGCTTTCCACGGGGACCTGCGTCGCTACTTGCGCGCCCACCGACCGCTAGCCGAGCGCGCGCGGGTCGGCCTGGTGGAGCCCGAGGCGGAGCGTGTGGCGGCTCCGGAGCTGACACGGCTGGCGCGCGAGGCCGCGGCTGCGCTGAGTTACCTCAAAGACTGCCGTCTGGTACACCGCGACGTGCGAGCGGCGAATTGCCTCGTGGACGTCCATCACTCCTTAAAGCTAGCGGACTTTGGTATGGCACGCCGTCTCGACGAGGCGGGTGAAAAGGTTAGTTATACATTTTTCTAGAGTTTCGCATTTAGGTTTTCAAACTCTGACTACTTCAAGAAGGCAAACGAGCACACGTACTGCATTTAAATTACAGCAATCCTAGAACTTGCAAATGCGTTACCAACCCTGAGAACTAAGATGCAATGCCTCTGCTAGTAACCACAGTACCTAGTTACTTATCTTTTGTCCACACTGGTACACAAAAATGAAAATGGTTCTCCTTCGCAATCCGTAATATCGTATGTCCTAAAGTCAAATGCCATACCACTTTTACTCTAAAAACTTTTTGTCATAATTATTATTTGTCATAATGATCTTACATCCTAATGATTATAAACCATAATATTACATTACCTAATGCTCTAATTACCTAATATATTTTGTACTAATCAATTAACATATAAAACTTAGGAGTTATAATATACAAAACCATAAATCAGTCATATCCTAAAGTCAAATGCTATGATTACTTGCCATAATGATCATAAGCTATAATGACATTACCTAATATCTTAAAGTCGAATGCCATATTTTTATAGTAGGCGTTAAATTTATTAGTGTAAAGTAAGAATATCTATTCTACCTTAAGGCAGGACTTGGGTTAGGTAAGGTGCGAAGACGAGCGAAGCGAGGAGGAGTGTTAGGTAGAACTGCGAACCTAACGAGCGACGCCTGCTTTAATGAAATAACAAAGCTGTACGTACGAAACTATACAGCGTTAAAAATAATGCTGGCTGGATATCATGTTTTAAACCATGTATCATGTGTTGTTGTTTGATGATTATGGAAACCAGTATTAGGAAATGTAACAGTTAGGGCACTTGATCATTAGTACTATATAAATGGATACGGATAATCAATATCATGGCATTTACATTAGGATAAACGTTACAACCAAAGAAGTAGGAAGTTTACTGGATACAGAAAAAATGTGACACTAAAATCTGATTGGTGAAGCGCTTCAATTCAAAAACCATTCGGCAGGGTGCGGAGTATTTGTCGCGGCGGCGAGCTCTGTTCCCGGTGCTGTGGATGGCGCCGGAGTCGCTGGCTCACGGCGTGTTCTCCGCGGCCTCGGACGCGTGGGGGCTAGGCGTGCTCCTGCTAGAGCTAGCGACGTTGGGCGCGCGCCCATACGGCTCGTGGCCAGCGCCGCGAGTGCTGCGACACGTGCTCGAAGGCGGCACGCCTCCATTGCCACGTGACGCTGCGCCCTCCACGTAAGCAGCTTCAATCAATTGGTTATTTCAACAATATACGGGTGAGGGAGGACCAAAATGTTGAACCATAGTTACGCGCAGTTAACCATACTACGAATACGAAAAAACTTCCGTCGTGCAACGAAAAGTTTGCTTACAAATGTATGGGTAACTTTCGTCGCACGACGAAAAAGTTTCATAGAAAATTTAATTGCGTGAGTCATGTGCTGAGAGGTGCTGAGCCTAAAGCCAAGATGCGTTCGCTAACTGACGTTTCATAATCGTTATATGAAAGAGCATATACCAAATTTTAAAGGTAAACTATCACGACCAAGTAGACATCATTGGTTTTTGAGATATAGGCGATTAAGGTGTTTACATACATACATAACATCACGCCTTCATTCCCAGAGTGTGGTAGGCAGAGCTACAGAAATACCAACAACTACAAAAGGAGTTGTTGGTAATGTAACCATATTTTTGCACAATCAGGCTAAGATGTTTACCATTGTATTAGTGACAGGTTGCAAGCCCATCGCCTAACAGTACTAGAAGCCCTCATTCCCTTAGTCGCCTCTTACGACATCCACGAGAAGACATGGAGTGGCACTATTCTAACCCGGCAACCACGCGGTCACCAAGCAAGCAAGCGGGCATGGTGTTTATACCTACAAAAATCATCTAAGACGGCACCAATTGACTTTAAATTGAAAATTTGTTATTACTTGTTGATTTTTATGTTTGTATGTATTCTTGCCCGGTTTTAAACCAATCGGGTAGATCATGTGACTTTTCGTAGTACGTGATCTGATCTACCAGTGAGGCGATTGGTTTAATAACAAAACGAATCGAAACGCTAATTAGTAAGATGGGTAAGGACCAAATAGTTGGACTATAGTTAAGCGTAGTTAACCATACAAAGAACAAAAGTGAAAAAGTTCAGTTGTGCGACGAAGAGTATCCTTACGTAAATTTATGGCAAATTTTCGTTGTACAACGGAATAGTTTCATAGAAATTTTAATTGAGTGAGTTAGCGTGGCCAACTTTTGGTCCTTACCCATCTTGGCTACAGGCTCTGGTCACATATCTTTCCCTTTTGTTTTCACTTAAGCTTTGACCGTGTTCCAGGCGTGGTCTGCTCGCAGCCTGCTGGTGTAGAGTCCCCGAGGAGCGACCTTCAGCAGCACGCCTAGTGGACTACCTGGCGCAACACCCGCGTGTCGTGCAGGCTGCGCTGGCGCATGCTGATAACCACGACGGGGCCGAGGACCTGGATCCCGTTACACCGGAAGAAAAACTTCAGTTTACTGACTGGAACTAATTATAAGATAGGTTTATTGTAGTATAATCGATATTTTAGATAAATGTCACATTAATTATCTTAAATCTCCTTACTGAATGGTTTTTGTATGTACTAGATACGACATCAACATGTCTGAAATCGTTACAGAATATGAAAATAACTACTGAAAGTATCTACAGGGTGACTTCAAATTGGTAATACAAAATCAATGTTTTACACACATTTCCCCTAAACTTAGCCCCTCAATTAAGTCTCATACTTTTAAAATAATCAGAAGTATTTTGTTTTTAATTTTCAAACTATCCCATTTTTGTTGGCTTAACATGGTTATCCTACCATAATAATTAACAAAGAAGTTTAAAGAATTTCAAATGTACACTTTCCTCTTTGGTTATCCGTCACTTGTCACAATTTATGAAGAAAACGTGTTTTGATTAGTAATTGTCACTTATCAAAAAAAATAAGATTGTATTGTAAATGTAGTGTAACCACACTTTGGGACTTTAATTATTAGTTTTTTTTCGAAAATTAGCATTAATTAAAGATAGTTAATTTTAACAAAGGGGTTAATGTATTATACTGTGTGGCATTAACTAAGCCACAATCAAGTGTTTCGATTACCAATTTGAAGTCACCCTGTATACTATCGTATAGTTCATCTTGTGATCTCAAAGTTAGATGTGGAATCTATTAAACACTGGGAGAATCAACATAACACGATGAGCGACGTCTTACCTACCTGGGTCAGAGGAACGCGATTTTTGACTAACTTGACCCGTTCAGCACCATCGCCGAAACCTGTACCTAAGCCATTAAGTATTACATTCAGCGGTAGGGACGGACAAACATAAACGTATCGTAAACAGGCGCGCCACGTGTCCTGAACCGTACCCTTCGTTTTTCATAATTTATTTTGCACTTATTTCATTTGCCATAATGGGTACTGGCTAAAACCTTTTATCTTCGCTAATATTACATAGCATAATTTCGTAAAGAGCTCAATAGGATTGGTTAGGTTTGTTTTATTACAATTCTGAATAGTTCACGGTTTCAGAAAAAATGCCTTTATGGCAAGTGAATTTTATGGCACATGATAGTTATGGCATATAAAATTATGTCAAATGATATTATTCCATATGAAATTCGGTCAAACGATACAGAACCGTCATGACATGAACCCCACTATTTTTACTATTGCAAGGGACATTCTCGTTAAAACTGTAGGTACATAGTTAAGAGCTTTAATTAAAACAAAACTTAATTGATTCCTTTGTGTAACGAAAGTTACCCATATAGTTTGTATGACTAAACCTTCGTTACACAAAGGAGGCGATCGTGATTTTGTTTTCATTAAACCTTTAACTATGTACTTTTTTTTCGAAATCGACCCGCAAGAGGTTTGAGCAACAGAGTGCGAGAGAGAGGCAAGATTTTGTACAGAATAATAATCTATGTTTTAATTGTTTATTGCCCACTCGTGCAGTGATAATCAGTAAGCTGTATTAACAACTGTTTTTAGGTAATAGCTGTTTCCCGCGACTCCAACCACTAACAAACAGACAGAGTTGCTCTCACATTTATATTATTAGTATAGATCTGATATAGATTAGTTCCGTATGTGTACATATATAGGAATTTGGACAATAACCATTTAAAAGGCCACATATAGTATACACCGCCATCTAGGATAATTATCAAGAACAATAACAACTGTATCTGTTCAATGGATATACAGGGTGTCTCATTTAAATCGGTTAGTATGGGAACTTGTGAAACTATAAGACATACGAATAGTTGTTCTTAGGAACCATGTCATCGATTTTAATAAGAAGAAAAACTGCATACATACCTACATTTAAAAAAAAACCTGTTCTCAGCTCGGGAATCGAACCCGGCTACATACATACATAACGTCACGCCTTTATTCCCAGAGTGGGGTAGGCAGAGCAACAGAATACCAACAACTCTAAACTTGTTGATAATTCTGTAACCACATTTTGCATTCAGGCTAAGATGTTTACTAGTGTATTAGTGACAGGTTGCAAGCCCATCGCCTAACAGTACTACAAGCCTTTATTCCCTTAGTCGCCTCTCACGACATCCACGGGAAGACATGGAGTGGCACTATTCTAACCCGGCAACCACACGGGGACCCGGTTGTTTTGAAAAAAATAAACTTACACTATTTCTATTTAGATATCGATTGTGTAGATCTAAAACAGTAAATGGCTCTATGAAACATGATGCCCAAAATGAAAAAAATGCATTGTTTTCACAAACTTTAATTTATTTTAGTAGGTGTTCGAAGTGACCACCGGTACAATATTCAACAAGTTAAGGCATGTAAAAAACACCTATTAGAATAAGTTAAATTAAAGTATGTGGAAACAATGCATTTTATTCATTTTGGGCATCACGTTTCATAGAGCCATTTACTGCAATCGATATAAAATAGAAATAGTGTGAGTTTATTTTTTTCAAAACAACCGGGTTCGATTCCCGAGCCGAGGACAGGTTTTTTTAAATGTATGAATGCAGTTTTTTTTCTTGTTAAAATCGATGACATGGTTCCTAAGAACAAATATTCGTACGTCTTATAGTTTCACAATTTCCCATACTGACCTATTTAAATGAGACCCTGTATACCACCTCGAGACTGTTAAACTTGAAAACACAATCAGAAATAAAATGCTTGAGTATTAAATTTCAAACATGACTTTTCGCACGTTTTTTCGGAATCTTCTAAACCTTACGATCTTCAACGATGATTTTTGATTCAATAGTTGAAGACAACTTCTTAATTCTGGAAAACCATTTTTTTATAAATGTTGCGGTTTTAACGTTAACGACAATTATTTCAATGTGATCTCTGTCACGTTCTTCATGTATAAAGCTATCTCTTTTCATTCTCGTGTGTGTATGGCAGCATGTGGCCTCTTAAACATTCCAACTGATTTTCATGAAACCTAGCTAAGTAAAATCCAGAATAAACGAGGTTTCTTTTGATAAAAAACCCTCGTTCAAACCGTTTCATCTGTTTGAGAGTAAGATCCAAGATATACACAAACTTATAACACTCCTCTTTTTTACAAATATACATACATAACATCACACCTTCATTCCTAGAGACCGAGCAACAGAAATACCGACAACTCTAAAAATACTTAGTTATAATTCTGTAACCACATTTTGCACGATCTGACCAAGAAGTTTACTAGTGTATTAGTGACAGGTTGCAAGCACATCGCCTACCAGTACTACAAGCCTTTATTCCCTTAGTCGCCTATTACAACATCCACGGGAAGACATGGAGTGGCACTATTGCAACCAAACCTCTTTTTTAGACGGGGTTTAAAAAGATTATGTGTAATTTGAATACAATCACTACCTACCTACACATAAAGTGGCAACATTTGGTACGACGAATGTAGACAAAGAAAGCCAGGAAAGGTGTTTATTAGAATTAAAACAAAAAATGATTTTCAACTCGCATCTCCAGTATAATATCCTCGATACAACGCTTCAAACAGAACTTTATGTACATTACAAATAAAGGCATATGAATATAACAATAAATTTGGTTAAATTAAAGTAAAAAGCTGGCTACTGACCAACGTTATGAGGTGTAATGTAACATGTCCCACAGCGAGCATTGATGCAGTCAGGGCTGGGATTCTGCACGGTAATAACGATATCGTCTTTGACATGTATCCGTATTGTCAACATTTTGATAACTCTTAGGTCATTGATAATATTGGCAGCCGAAATAAAGACGATGCTAACACGTCCAACACGATATCGTTTTAACGCAGTAGAATAGAGGCCCAGGGCTGGGATTTTACACGGTAATAACGATATCGTATTTGACATGTTTCCGTATAGTCAACGTTTTCATAACTCTTATGTCATTTACAATAATGGCGAATGTGACATAAACGATTCTAAAACACGTCAAACACAATATCGTTATAACGCAGTTGAATAGAGGCCCAGCACGTAATAGAGCACATGCATGAAAATCAGAATTGTTTCATTGATGCGATTTCAGAGAAAATGTAAAAAAGCATATAAAACGCAATTCACTAAATTTTGACCCCATTATTAAGAAATTTATATAGAATCAAAACTTGATAAAAAAATTAAAACTCTTTTAATGTTTAGATTGTTTTTTTCGCCATCCTTATTTTATTAACGTAATACGATTAAATTACTATGTAGGTATTTACGAAATAAATGCAATTTCTTTATAAGGTCCTTACATTTTAAACATGGAACAACAGCTGTGACGTCATTCCTGTCGTTGATTTTATATACCTAGTGTTTTTGCAGGCCTCAGGGGGTCTGAACTTATGACTTTAAAAGCTTCATATCTTATGAAAAAATTACACGACATTTATTTCGCGTATACAGTTATTCCTCTTTCATAGCACTTTCCAGAGAGCGGAAGAAAAAAAATATATGCATGTTCCCTATTGCTCGCTGGTTTCCCCGTATAGTACAAATTTTATAAAATGTCGGAATCCTAATACATTCTCTCAAGTGAATTTTGACCTAATTGCTATCACATGTAGGTCGGAATTCAATAGACTGTACTAGGGATTCCGACATTTTATAAAATTCCTACTATAACACTACGTACTGACTGCATGAATTCTCGCTGTACAACATGTTACATTACACTTCGTAACGTTTGGTCAGTACCCCGCTTGAGGTCTATTCGGGCGTTATTCAAAAAAAGTGTACATCGTTAAGGACAAAAATTAACCTCCCAAGGCCTCTCGTACAAAAAAAATTACATAATACGTTCATTAGAAAATAGACCTATTGCAAAGGAAATAAAACAGGTTTTCCTTTGTTTTTATGAGGGTCAATCAAACTAGAAAATTGACTCTATTGCACTTGTTAGGGGGTTAAGGGAAATCAACTTTTCCGTTTCATCACGAAAATTAACGTAGTTTCTTACTTTTTGTCCTTAACGATGTACACTTTTTGAGAACCGCTCGTTGCCACGCGGTCGCTAGCGGGGCGGCTCGTAGCGGGGCGGGGGGGGCGCGGCGGGCGCGAGCAGGTGCGCGAGGTGCGCGGGCGGGGGAGGGGGGGGCGCGCCCGGCGCCGGCGCGTAGTACTGCAGCGGGGGCATGTGCGCGGCCTGCGGCGCCACCACGCCGTACGGCTTCATCGGCTCCCGCATCAGGTGGTGGTACAAATTGAGCGCGTCGACCAACTCGGCGCTGAGCTGCGTGAGCCGCGCGTGGCGCTTGTCGGCGCGCTGCAGGGCCGCGTCCACGGCGCCGCACTGCCTCAGCGCTCGAGCCTCGCGCCGAGCCAGCGCCGCCTCGTCCTCGCCGCCCGCCTCGGGGCTCGCCTCGTGCAGCGCCGCCAGCGCCCTGTCTAGAGCCGCCTCGTCGATGCCTTCGGAGTCCGAGCCCGAGTCGAACTCTTCCACCGCGCCGGCGCTCTCGGAGCCTGGTGCCTCGGCGAACTGAACGCTTTTCCCGCCGGTGCGCGATTCGCTCTCTGCAACAAGGTTATCAACAGATCATGGAACCACAGTATACAAAGTACTGTCCTTACACTAATTAACCTGGATGAATTAGTAGTTCCAACTAAACTAGGATGTCCAGTCGACTACCAAGACATGTATCCACTTTTGGACCTTATAACAATGCAATAAGGTGAAAAAATGGATACATATCTTTGTAGTCGACTACAATAAATACTAGCACTCAATTAGGGTTATCAATTGATCTTGGAACCACATCATCCAAAGTAATAACAAGGAATATTTTAGAACGGCCCTTACACCAATTGATCTGGATGAATTAACAGTTCTAACTAAGCTTTAGGACGTGCAATAAATACTAGTACTCAATTAAATACCTACACTGTATATGTGAAAATGCACTTGTCTTTAGACGAAGTTGTATAGTCGAAACACGTATAGCATGTCAATCAAAATTTACAACTGTTTACAAGTTGAAGAAATTACTATTTAAAAGTAGACTTAAGAAATGGTTAACAAGGGAATGTTTTATTCAGTTGAAAAATATTTTGACTATGTATTTTATATAAAAATTATGACATGTGAATTATTAATTAATAAATTGATTGATTTGTTAAATTGTTACTAATTCAATCATTAATTCTATTCGTTTTAATTATGAAGTCTTAGCTCAATTTAGAATTAATTTGACATAAGAATCTTGCGAAACTTGTACAACTTTATTGCCATCTTATGTACCTACCACATTTTATACGAAATAAAATTATATTTTACTTGTATTTAATAACAACAAATCAATACTTTCGTAAAAGATACAATCTTCTCAGCATTCATATCGACAGAACTTTTCAGCGCCATTAACAGATATGTCCGTCGTGTTTGACAATGTAAAATAGACCTCAGTATTTATAAGATAAGGGTAGGGATTAGGTCTGGTGTTAGCTGTACTTGGTGTGAGTGACGACTTTTGGCTCCACAGCCAGCATGGGGACCGAGTCGAAATTTTCAGTATTCATTCCTCTCTTTTCCTTTTTTTTGTGTTATTGTAGCGAATCAATGTTTATCTACACACATTATTACAGCCAATTTTACTATGAGAACTTTCTTGTCTGTGGTAGTAGGTAAAATGTGAACTGTAATGTTATTACAGTAGAGATTTTGGTGTTTAAATTTCGAACAGCTGTCAAAACACAAGTGGGTCTCTATTCTAGTATTCGTAGATATTAAAACTGGTATCAACTCAAAACGTCGATTCAGCACGTTTTTTTAGTATAAACCGCACGACGTTTGATCTCGAGTGACTTGAGAATAGGGACTACATTCGTTTGTCTATGATTTAAAAAAAAAAATCGTCTTGTCGGAGGATCGAATTGCCGCCATTACTGTTGTCATGTTTGTTGGTTTTTTGCTGTTACGAAAGTAGGATAATTCTTAACTTATGATAATATGTGTGTAGATAAAGTAGTGTATGCAACTATATATAATTGGGTCAACACTCGTGTGATCTGCTTATGAAACCACACTTGTGTTTTAAGGCCTCTCATTAATCAATTCACAATTGACATATAGGTAATTTATATCGTGGATGCCTGATAATGCAATTTTAATTCCATCGAACACCAATAGACTTGTTTTATTATTAATTAAGACCATGCCATTTACTCCCTAAAACCCTATTATGACGTCCTCGCCACAAAAATCCGGGGTCTACTCATTATATCAGTTGCATAAACTACTATTTCTTTCTTTCTTTTAAAATACAGTGTTTTTTCGTGGCACGAGATCGATGTATTTATGGTTTGTTTATACTAACTGGTTGGCGCGGCCGTGGGCGCCGCCAGATCAACTGTCACGAAGTTGGCAGGGAACAGTCCCTCGCCACGCTCATTGGTGCCCTTCCACCAATTGGGGTCGCTGGCGTCGGTCACCATCACTGTAATACCATAAAGGTCCTATATAGCTTTAAGTTAGTTTTAAATATGAGAAAACATTATCCTACTTAATTTTACTTGTTAGTTAAAAAACCGGACAAGAGCAAGTCGGATCATGCTCTGTAAAGGATTCCGGAGCCGTTACTACAAACACAATAAAGTATCTCAAAAAATGTATGTTTTTTTTTTTATTAAAATTAGGTGATTTTTGGCAGGTATAATTATGTGCTTTCATTTAAGAAATATTTTTTTTTACATGTAGTGTGGAGGGAACACGTATCTCTAGCGAAAATTGTAATTGTCGAGTTCAATGGTTTCTCAACGGTCCCCTATCAAAAAATTGACATGTACATAATGTTTTTTTGAAGATCTATCCAATCAAAATGTTTATTCAGTAAATAGGCCACCATAGGGCTCTTTTACCGTCGGTAATTTGAAGTGAATCTACTAGCGTTTCGAACAAGACCATCATTGCGGAGAAGAAGCGCCTAAGTAACTCCAGCAGAAATGACACCTTACCATAACGTAAAAAAAGGTTTTATTTCGCAAACTAACTATACCAAATTACAGCTTCGTTGTACCAAGAATCCCTGAGTCAAACCGCGGACAGACGAACATGGCGAAACTATAACAGTGTCTTGTTGACTACGATACCCTAAAAAAACATAAACCATTTTCCTTCCGTTATCGAGATAAGAAAATCCTATCTTCCCGCACAGTAGACAGTAAATAATAAGTATTCAGACCTATCTCGCCAGCTAGGAATGTGAGTTCATTGTCTTCAGCGGCTTCGAAGTCATAGAGAGCGCGAACTTTGCGGCCCGCCGGCGCCGCGTTAGCAGCGGCAGCGCTCGGCGCCGGCGCATCGTCGACCCGCGGGTACAGGGCGCTGCCCGTGCTGGCCGTGCTGCTCTCGCGGAGGGACAGGGCTATAGCGCGCGCCAGCTCGTCCTGCTCGCGCTGGGCGGCGGCGGCGGCGGCGGGCGCGGGGGCCGCGGCGGCCGACGGCGCAGGCGTCGCCTCGAAGTCGAACCCCTTGGAACGCATCTCTTGGTACAACGAGGGGACGAGATCGAGTTGCGCGTCGCCGCGGAATTCGTTCTCGGCCCACTTGCGCAGGAGCGAGCGCAAGCGGCGCGACACCTGCGCCTGCGAGCGAGCCATCAGACGACGCAGCTCTTGGAGAAAGTCGCGTGACGCCACCTATTAAAAGAAACATATCGGTAATGCGCGAAGCCAAAAGAAAGGATTACCTAGAGTTTGACAGTCTATGTATGAATGTATCTACGAGAATGTAATGTCTGAATGTGTGTATGTACATCGGATGTTCCACTCGAGCTCCTCAACTAGTGAACCGATTTTAATAACTCGCGTGGAGAGACACCGTACGTAAAGATATGGTCAACTATATACTGACACGTACTCACATACTTAGTGAGCATTATACATGATACCTATTCGCAAAACATAACGGCGTCTACAATATGACGTCGGCGTCCTACAATATTTCAAACCAAAAGCCGAGTTCACTTAGACTGACCTATTACTATTTGGAAAAGGATTGCTTTTAGAATGCGTTTTTTATTTTTTCACCTCAAGCAAGAAAGGCCGGCCGCAATTAGCGACGCATGCGTCGAGCAGCGTCGCGGCCTGGAGTTGCACGTGGGGGTCGGAGTGCGCCAGGCGGCGGGTCACGGCGCGCAGGCACTCCCGCGCAGCAGCCGCGTTTGCGCTTGCGCGATCGCAGATCTCTAGGATGAGAGCCCAGTCTTCGCTGCCGTTGTTCTCACTTGTCGCTTTTTCTGAAATAGAAAATAATGGCTTAGTGTTGGAACTTGCCCAACTCTCATCTTTCAACCACCAAGCAGCAGTATTCGCATTGTGTTCCGGTGTCGATAAGACAACCGGTGAAATGCTACATAGTTGCATTGAGGCATTCCATCTTATTGCAGCCTTCAGAATGTAGTCTTGAGGTTTAATAGGGGTCACAGATGCGACTTACCATCTGGTGGTCTGTGTGCTCGTTTGCCTTTTCCCAGCTATAAAAAAAATGCTTGCAGGTACAGATTGGCAGCCGAGTAAATACTCAAAAGTAGAAAGAAATCTACCGGGTATTTTTGACTAGCTTTTGCCCACGACTCCATCTGAGTCTTTTATCATCTATTCCATCGGTATCTATAGAATTTTCCGCAATACAAAGCCTACATTTTTTTACTGAGAAGGATACCCGTCATTGTCTAATTAGAACGGTCAGAAAAAGACAGGTAGTCTATCTCGCGCGCGACATAACTCGCGCACCGTCGTGTGCTAGCCGTGCAGGAACGATAACTAAAGTAACTGGAAAACAGGTCATTGCAAGCGTCAACAGACCGGACCCCACAGACAGCACACGTTCACGAGTATGACATGTATCTCAGCTATCGCCTCCCTCAACCATGTGTTCGGGAAAGTGGCGACCCATTTGTAAAATACATAATATTACAACTGAGCAAATTTTGAGACAATAAAGAATAAAAGTATCTAATAGGTACCCCGCGGTCACCATGTGGGTAAGGACCAAAAAGTTGGCCACGCTAACTCACTCAATTAAATTTTCTATGAAACTTTTCCGTTGTGACATGAAAATTAGCCATACATTTGTGGGGATAATTTTCGCGTCACAACGGAACTTTTTTCACTATTGTTGCTTGTATGGTTAACTACGCTTAACTATGGTCCAACTATTTGGTCCTTACCCATGTACCAATGACTTTTTACCTTAACTGCCCTGCTAACAGAAAAGGCAGTATCTCAAATTCTATGGTCAAAGCAGATGCAATCCTATCATGTTGGTTATAAGGTTGCATTTGCTACAGGAGTTTTGTCTGAGATACTGCCTTTTGTGTTAGCAGGGCAGTTAAGTACATTACTCAATGCTCTTACGTTACGGTTTACGGTGAAGGAAAAACATTTTGAGGAATGCTGCACATTCAAACAGCTGAGTGTGTAAGAGGATAACTGCACAAAAGATCCTAAAGGGGTCGAATTGTACCCGAAAAGGGCCCATCTGTAATATAAGATCTAATATTAAAACAAACCTTATTATTTGTATTTCCAATTAAATTATTATACTCGTTAGGGTAGTAATGTGTTCGTCTCGCTCAAACAATATTATGTACCTTGATGCATTTCTTTCTAAAAACATTTTCTTACGTATTTTGTTTGTTTTTTTGTGTTATCGTGTCCATCTGACAGCTAGATTCACTTGACAGCTTTCACAGATAATGATAGATCGACCTCAGATTCTTTGCAATACTCTCTCTGCTTTCCTAGCCCATGGAATTGGCACATGTTGCCTTGCACTGCAAGAGGTTGTTCGATTTATTTTCAGTGTTGCATATAAATATAATGAAGTGGATATGAAAATCCCAAGTTTTTTTCCCGAAATACTGGTAGTGAAAAATGTAAACAGATCGAAAATTTAGGTTTTTCAAGTATTTAACAATGATCCGAAGGCCTATTTAATTTTAAAAACTTGGTTTCGTCATACATAACCACTTCAATAAAAAAAAACAGAACAACCTTATTCAGTGCAAAGCAAAACCTCTTTTATTTTAAGATTTTCATCGGCTATAGCCAGTCAGTCGTATTTATTTACCTAGTTAATGTCTTCAGTCAGGGGCTGTATTTCACTCCCTAAAGCCATATTGCTGTTGACATGTTGTTTTGAACTCGGCCGCCATTACAGTCAGTAAGAGCTATCATATCGTTAAAAATACGGTAACATGTTAAAAGCAATGTGCTTTAATCATATTAAATAGAGCCTTAGGTTTAGAAATTCAGGTTGTTATATTATAAGTTTAAAGTGTGTGTCTGTTTATCTGTGTCTGTCTGAGACATCATAGCTCCCAAACGAATGAACAAATTTTAACTTTTTGTTAAGGAAACCTATTTTAATAGGGTTCTTAGCTAGTATTCATGAAAATCGCTTTGTTCGTTTAAGATATGATATCTTATCCTTATCTTTTAAGAAACCTGACGGGGCCCGGTGACAATTCGATTTACATTACGTAGCTTACAATGAACCCATTATTTAGAAACTCGTTAACTTTGCAATGTATACTGAATTGTAACTGTTAAGTCAGTAGAAAGCGGCCTTGTTTTTTTCAACTCAGATTTTTTGTTACGTTTTTGTACAATGATGCAGACAGCGGTTCACCAACAGTTTTTAGGGTTCCGTACCTTAAAAGGAACAACGGAACCCTTATAGGATCACTTTATTGTTCGACCGTCCGTCCGTTCGTCTGTCAAGACCCTTTATCTCAGGAACGCGTGGAGGAATCGAGTTGATACAAAAATCATTTACTCTGGAACTACAGACCCTTGAAGCTGTTAAAAAACTCAAACTTCTAAGTGTACGTAAAAAAAAGCTTCGGCCGTTTACATGATAAAAATGTAGTTATATTTCGACACTCTCAAAGATATCCAAATTTATAAACGTAGAATACTGAAATTAGGCAAGAAGGAAGGTAAAAATCCGAATATCGTTATTAAAGTTATATGTGTTTGACGAATGTTTGAGGTTATATTTTGTACCGCGTAGACAGGTCTCAAATCGGGCCTCTAACCATGGGTTCCTATATTTAAAACGACTCGTTAAATTTTGACACATTTTGTATGTAACAAATGTCAAATTTTAACGAGACGTTTTGTATATAGGAACCCAGGGTAAGAAAGGCGTGACTATGATCAAAATACTACAACGTCTTAAAGATTTCTAGTATTTTTGTTCCAGACAGTCTCTCAATTAACTATATTTTTTGTATTTTTTTTTATATTCAAGGAAAAGTTCACTTTTGGCTAGTGTTTATAGGATCTAATTCCAAATCAGAGCTGAAGTTTCTAAAATCTAATAACTGGACTAATATAGAAGGCCTCTGCTAGAATTTCACTGGTTGTCTTGTCCTCACATCGAAACAATGCAAACACTGCTGCGTGGCGGAAATAAATGTAAGCAACTTATTTATACTATGATTTAAATGTACTGTTCCATGTTCTGTTTTTATTTTTTTAATTTTTGGTGTTCAATAAAGAGTATTTGTATTGTATTGTATTGTATTAATATTCCTGCCTTGATAAGACTATCAAATAATATTTATTTGTTCTTGCAAGGTCATTAGCTCATTTATAAATAATGCATCATTTATCATATTTACACAATGAACAAGCCCAACACACACGTACAGATTGGGGAAAAAATTCCAGGATAAAAAACCATTGTTCGCTCTAGGGACTATAACATCTGAGCCCAATTTTACATCATTCTGTACTGAATTTGAACCGGCACAAACACACAAACACTCGCATTTTTTTTTTTACATCCTCTTTATTATTGACGACAGGTTAGCCTAGTTGGTAGTGAACCTGCCTTCGAAGCTAGGGGTCCTGGGCTCAAATCCCGGTATGGGTACATATTTGTGTGATGAGCACGAGTATTTGTTCCTGAGTCTTGGATGTTTTCTATGTATTCAAGTATATATTTGTCTCTATAAGTAAGTTTATCATTGTCTAGTACCCATTGTACAAGCCTAGAGCTTAGTCCAAAGATAATTTGGCATGTTAAATACTTTAACATCCATACTAATATTATAAAAGTGAAAGTAACTTGTCTGACAGTTACACATTCACAACCAAACTGTTGAACCAAACGTCATGGAAATGTGATAAAAAGATAACTTTAACTCGAGAAAGATAACTTTACCTCGAGAAAGATAGCTTTAGCTCCCAAGGAAACCGAAATCCTATGCGGATGGAGTTTTATCAGTGCACAAATTTTAACATATGATTTTGTATCGTTAATATAAAGCTGGGTACGAATCTGAGCGGCTCAGCCTGAGGCATGCTCGCGAGCCAAATGGTTGCACATAAACTTGCGCGGGTGAGGCAGCGTGCTTGACGCGAGCCGTCATTTCAAAATGGCGTCGGACACGATGACAGCCGCGGCTGCGTTTATCATAATTCACCGAATTATTAACAAAAAGAAGAAGAAAACGGCTCGGTGGTGGAACGGCTCAGCAACTTTATCAAATTTGTACTCGCCTCATCCACAAACAAGTTAGAACTTGTCGTTCTTCCCGCGGCGCGCTCGGATACACGTCAAAATTGCGCGAGGCACGCAGAACTAGGCACCTTTGAGCACGGTCAAAAGACCGACTCTCGGCGGCTCGCCGCGCGCTGCTCGACCGCTGCTTGCGCACAGCGCGTGAGCGCGTACGAAGTTGAGCAAAATGGGTGAGCCGTGCGTGCCTCAACCCAAGGCTGCTCTAATTCGTACCCACCTTAATATATTATTACGACAATAAGCCAAGTTCAAAAAAAAAATTTTTTGTTGCAAGTTACCTATCTTTTACCTTCTCGTGTGGACACAAAGTCACACTAGAAATGATGACATGGGTTGTCAAGCTGTAGGTATGCGATACACTGTATTGATATTCGAAATTAGAAATTTCATGTACAGCTTATCATCAGACAACAAGCCCCTCTCCTACTGATATTCTAAATTTGAAATTTCATTTATTAACTTACTTAGCAACACTCCCCTCTCCTCGCACCTCTGCATTAGAGGGTCCATGCATGAATATCGTTAAGTTAGTGGAATCATTGAATCAATATCTCTAATATTTTTTAAGCTAGAGTAAAAATAACACAACATGTGTTATTGATTAACAATAGCGAAGCAAATATTAAAATTTGTGCACCTATTAAAAAATTACCCTGTATTACATAATACATAATTTGACTTGCTAGATATTCTTACATTCTTACTTACATATTTTGACATGTTACACGGTTGGAAAATGTATTGATCTCAAACTTGACAGACCCTGTAAGTCAGCTCTGTTTAATGTCATTAAGTGTCAGAAATTATAGGTCTAGTCAGAAAAACATCAATACTTAACTACTGCACATCTACAGGAAAAAATGTAAGCATAAGGAAGAATTTTGTTTGAATAAGCAAACTAGTTTGACAGATTTTATAGAGATAAGGAAATGTTAAAGTTTTAGTATCAACTCTACCTACGTAACATTTGAGAATATTGTAATTTCACTTTTTACAACATCAAACTCTTACCTATTATACCAATACTGTCCATACTATGTCTATTACCATCAGAAAAGTTACGATAAATATCCATTATGCTCTGATTTTACAGTCTTTTAATCTAGTTTTAAATAAAAGTTAGCATCCAGAGCATCCTACAATCCAAGACAGCTGTATTTCACTTTACTTGATCCCTTTTTATCTTTTGCCAAGCCTTTGGTGATTAGAACAACTAGATAAATATGTTATTTGGTATTTGTGTATTTTTTTTAAATTTTGTAACAACACCTAAATATACTAGGTTATTTTTGTATTTTGAGTTGTCAAATTGGTTGAACAGAATAAAAATTCAACTATAAATAATGCTTAAATTGGAATTATGCCACCATGGGAGATTGTCCCATCCGCAATGCACATTTAGAATTGTAGTGACCCAATTCAAACATTTTCAGCGTTCGATTTCGAGTCATAAATTTTGTATTATAGAGATCTAAGTTGAAAATCAAAATATGTGTATTAGGTCACTATAATTCTAAAGATGCGATTATGTCTAACATTAATTATGGCCTCCCTTAAAAATATCATAGAACAAAATCATTAGGTGAACTTTTTAACCCTATTACATCATAATAAGTTCCAAAAGTGGATACATCTCCTCATATTCAACTGTAAAACCTTAAATTATGTAAATTCAGATGCAATATAACAAGGAAACATAAATAAATGCACAATTAAATAAGGTCAGGTGCTATTTTGAGTCAGGGATAAATGCATATATAAAAAAAAAATCATAGGAATGACATTTTAAAATTATTTGCCTTCTTTAACAGAAATTTAAGTACTTAAAGTACTATAAAGGCAGTGGCGTAACTATACCTTCTGAGGCCCGTGGCAATGTCTTTGGATGGGGCCCCAGACCATAGCTACATTTTTTTTTGTTATTTCTGAGCTGACTGACTGCCTTTTGGGCCGGGGCCCTCTCGGGTCGGGGGCCCGTGGCATTTTGCCAGCATTGCCACCTTATAGTTACACCACTGTATAAAGGTGTGAAAATAGTTTATAATGTTGTATTTCCATTAAAAAAACAAACTCACCACCACCAGTCTCAATAGACCTGCCTGATCTTCTGCCATGCCATAACAATATACTACTGAGATTTAAACCCTTGTATGTTTAGGCACAGATACCAGTTTTTGTATTTTAAACCTTATTTTCATGGAATACTGCACTAATATTATAAAGAGGAAAGATTTGTAATTTTGTATTTGTAAACAACTGAACCAATTTCAAACATTCTTTCACCATTAGAATACTACATTATCAGAGAGTAACATAGGCTTTGTTTTTTTTTCTATGTGGGCAGCGTTTCAGGCTAGAGCTACTTAGTTATTTCTACTAGAGCTACTTATTTCTTCCTGTCTTGTATTGATTTTGTTTTTTTTGTACAATAAAGTGTTAACATACATACATGACTGGTTAAAGGAATTTCATGATTGACTCTCATAAACAAACCCCTTGACGATATGAACGGACAAAAATATGTTTATTATTCACTTTTACAGCCCCTTCATTCATATTAGTCTGAGGTTGACCCAATTTCCATTAATTCAATTCAATTCAATTATCATTAACCGTCAAGTAAGCAGTGTAAGAGCATACGGATTTAAGAATTTTATTCCTAATGATTCAAACATTTTCTCTTCTTCATAGGCTTTGTGAGAGCTACAAAAAGACAAAGCCAATCATGAGTAATGTTGTGCAAGTATTTTTCCTTGATAAATGGCGAAGCGACGCATTGCTGCGTCACAAAAAGAAATCAGATTATGGATGATTAAGCTACCACGTACCGACATCTTGGTCGAAAGCGGAGTTTCCGAAAATCCCCATCGCTGCGGCTTGTAATCTTACTGCGGGGCGAAGTTACATTAATCCTTGACAAGCGCGCACTCCACGAAACATGAAATTGCAGACAAACCGACTGTAGGGTTAATGAATTGATAATAGACTAGGGTTCAGGGCGAAAACAACAACACAATTCACAGGACACAATCGAAACATAGTAACAGACGAGTATAATTTTGACAACCGACGTCACATCGTTCAAGCCCGTCATTCGCCTTTGTATTATTTTTTCCGATGGAAAAAACAAAGGTCAAAACCATTGTGCCACTGTCTTTTTTTCTACTGAAACTTGAAAAAAAGAACTTATACTAAAATAGAGCATTAATAAAATTCGGAGTGCAATAAATTATTGGCAACATGATCCACTCATTATCTAAGAACTGCTGAGGCGGTAGCCACTTAAGAATAATTGTAGGTATTTCTGTGTAATTCACAGATTAATTATAGAGTAGGTATGTGTGTAACAAACAAAAAAGATTTGAGTTGAGAAATATATCTCAACTTTTGAATCTCGCTACCAATTTTACCCTGAACATAGCCTTTTTTTTATATAACAAACTAGCCTTTACAATTTCTATTTAGCCATCTATGAACATCTAATGGAACTAACCCAGTAAGTTCCAACTGCCCACGGTCCATTCAGTAATGCAGAACAGTCCTAATAGATGGCGCGCAAAATAGATTTGTGCACGCACAATGGATTTTGTAAACAGTATGTCCCTAGATAAGTTGCACACACGAAAAGGGATGAAACTAGATGCAGACAAAAATATGATAAAATACAGTATTTTTTTTAAGATTAAAAATAATTGATTGCCGCTAACCCTATCGGAACAAAGTTAAATACCTCGCCTCATATGAGGTCTATTGATAGCATACTCTATGTCAACAAAAAAAAAAAACAAAAAGAGGCAACACATAAAGTTTTTGCATTAAACACGTAGGTAATTATTTTTTTTTAATTAAAAATAATGAGTTCATCTATAATTATTATAGCTAATAATAACATGAGGTAATATAGGCATGTATTTAAGTAATTTTAGGAATTATGTATGTATGTATGTAAACCCATTATTGCACAAATAAAAGATAATAAAGTAAAAAACGAAACAGAAACACAAAAGGTATGTGCAAAGACGAACTTATCCCTTCAAGGGATCTCTTCCAGTTAACCTTTGAGCGATTGAGAGAGAAATAAAACAGCGGATGGCTAAACATACAACAATCAAAGACACATAATATAAAGATAGTAAAAATAGCATTTAAATAAGTATTAACATATACATACATGTAATAAATAGGATAAATAAACAAATATATACTAGTATAATTCTGATTAAATATCAGGAAATTCCAAAAAATAATCACATAGTTTTAAAAAAATACCTGTTGTTTTTTGTGTCAAAGTCTATTACCTATACAGGGTGGATCATTTAGATCGATCAGTATAGGAAAGTCTAAAACTATAAGACATACGAAGATCTGTTCTTAGGAAATATATCATCGATTTCAATAACAAGAAAAACTGCATTCATACATTAAAAAAATCCCTAAAAACCTGTACTCAGCTCGGGAATCAAACCTGGACATTTTGAAAAATAAAACTAACACTATTTCTATTTAGATATCGCTTGTGTAGTTACTAGAAAACATGATGTCTAAATTACATCCTTTCATTTATTTTAGTAGGTGTTCGAAACGACTATCATTTTTTTCAATACATCATTCAACTCGCTGAGGATTTATGAAACAATGCATTTTATTAATTTTAGTCGTCATATTTCATAGTAACATTTGCAGCTTAAGACTTACACAAATAAGTTTTATTTATGAATGCAGTTTTGTCAGTCATTGAAATCGATGACATGGTTCTTAGGAACAGATTTTCTTATGTCTTAAATAGTTTCAGACGTTCCCATACTGACCGATCTAAATGAGCTACCCTGTATCGTTACATTTTTGGAAGTTGTACCAGGTGGTAATACCCGTTTATATATCGTTGCGTAGCGGGGCTCGTTGCAGTGGTGATGAAGGAAACTCCGGAGAAAGTTTTACTAGATTTAATCCTAAGTTTTACCAATAGAGTTCGTACAAGAAAATAATGCGTCTGCGCTGAGTAGCAGCGAGCGAGAGCTTCTCCCTTTATTTTCCATCTTGCCAACATACAACGTTGGCCGCGTCATGATGTACATCAAACCTAGTTATCTAACAATAGCGGTTACAAGTCCTTTAGAAAGGTAAAAAATAATGTCATAGTCTATGCTATAGTGGGAACACCCTCTAATCTAATTTTTTTAAATCCCGAATTCATAATTCCGATGTTTTATAAAACCGAAAAATTATCAGGGCCTATATTCAGGTGCGTTAAAACGATATCGTGTTTGACTCGTTTAAGAATCGTTTATGTCACAGTCGCCATTATTGTAAATGACATAAGTTATCAAAACGTTGACAATACGGAAACACGTCAAATACGATATCGTTATAACGCAGTTGAATAGAGGCCCTGGCCGACTGAAATCACGAAAACTAATTTTACAAATATTGGCATTATTGACAATCACAAATTTCCTTTGTCCGAAATTTACCTATAATTTCTAATTTCATAATCCAGAACAGTAGTATGAAAATTCGGAATTTTGAAAAAACAGGCTGTTGATACTGTTCTGGTTTAGACCACAAATTATTTGCGACGACGAGCGTAGCGGGAGGAGTATTTAACTTTACGTGATTGGGCACAGAAACGGGGTCTCTATCGTTTGACCGAATTACATATGCAATAATTTCACTTACACGAATTTCATATGACATAATTTTATATGCCATAACCATAATGTGCCATAATATTCATTTGCCATAAAGGCATTTTTTCTGAAACCGTGAACTATTTAGAATTGTAACAAATTAAACCTAACCTAACCTATTGGGCTCTATACGGTGGCATGTTAAAATTACCTGACAGGTTTACGAATTCAGAAAAAACGCCTTTATGGCAAATGAAATTATGGTATGTGATATTAGGGAAAATGAAGGTTATTGCCAGTGACCACTATGGCAAACGAAATTAGTGCAAATGAAATTATGAAAAATGAACGGATACCACATAAACGTTCGGAATTATGACAACTCGAGATTCTCCTTTAAGTTATGGTAATCGGGATAATATTTTCGGGATTTTAATAAGTCGGATATTAGATAATTCTGAAACTAAACTGACCTTGACTTTAATGTATCGTGAAATTGAAATTCGGATTAGCTATGATTTGGAGTATTCAAAATCATCCAAGAGCATTCTGTACCTTCCTCTACACGTGCAGCCTATGGAGGCGATGTACGCAACGGGTCTATGGAGCCCTCCGTGACCAGAGGCCCTAGACAAGATGCGTTCGCTAACTAGCGATTCGATTCGTTTGGTTGTTAAACCAATCTCGTCATTGCTAGATCACGTGACTCTTCGTATGACGTGATCTACCAGCGACGCGAATGGTTTAAAAACCAAACGAAGCGAATCGCTAGTTAGCGAACCCTCAGTAAAACGGGTGTGTAATGTTTTTCATAACAACTATTTGCGAATTTTCATGTTGCATAAAACTAACTGCATAATTGTGTTCTGCAGAAATTATTAAATAGTATAATAATAAAATGCATAAAAACGAATTGCATAATTTCAAAAGCAATAATAGTTTAGTAGCATACTAATGAATCTGCATAACATACAATCAGTATAATGGTCACTTTGTATAATATTTAATGCTCTTAACCTTCTTTTTTAATAAAAACCAAGCTCATAATAATCAAAACCAATACCACACCTACTGACTCAATAAATAGTATAATAGTAACTTAAAAAGAAGACTACGTACGAACAAGTCGACGGAGCTCCGCTATGCGGAGCTCCTATTCTGCGTAGTTATGGCGCTTCGCGCCTTGACGCAACTCTAACCTAACCTAACCTATAAGTAAAAGCTAAAATTGACCTAATTTGGCAGATTGATTTGCATGACCTTGATTTAAACATATTATAATTTATAATAAGTTATATCACCTGATCATTATTGCAAATGTTTTTATAATTTTTAATAATTATGTTTAATGTATAGTATATCAAATGGCATTATTCCATATGAATGATATACAAAAGGTCATAATGCTAAGTGAGTATTATATTATGTGACTGTTATGCTACAACAAAATATACATTTTGTATTTATACTATATGTTTGTTATTCATTTCGTAGTTAGTTAAATGAAATTATGCAAAAAGTTTGTATACAGATTGAAGCGCACCCCAGTAAAACAATGCGTTCCGGGTGATAGTGGGGGTGCCTCGCTTCTGCAGCGCATCAGGGATGTTCGCAGCTGCCGGGGTCGACTGTTTCCACACCACCATGCGTAAGCGGGCCTCGTCCCTGGTGCGCCGCGTGCGCGCCAGCCCCAATATCATCCTTCGTATGATTGGCAGCAGGGTAGACTGCCCCTACATACGTCATTGTTGTCAGTTACATGCCCCTAGTAATTAGTGTACTATTATTATTAGGTACTAACAATTACATTTAAAGGACTGCTATTATTGATATGAGTTGTAATTTTCTCGAATTAAATGATTTCTATTCTAAACTAAAATCAGAATTTTGAAATTAGTGTTTATGAAATACAAAATAAAATATTTCAAGGATGGGGTACGTAGCTATTGTTCTGTGATAACATTTATATAATCGTCAATCGTATATTATAACAATCTATTTTAAACAAGCGTGTAAGAATAAAACATTACCCTGTATTCGAACGTTCATTTGTTAAGCTACTGTGGAGTGAACTATCTTTTGAATGTTAAAATATGTTAGAAAGTTTAGATATTTTATAGATTATCCTTCAATAACGCATTAATGTGCTATTTGTAAATGTGTTACATAACAGGATAGTTCTTTATAGTTAGCTTGCGGATTGTAGTCAGCTGTCGAACATCGACCTTATAAAATGCTCCAAAGATACTCGTGTTTGTACGCCTGTATCCTTCTTCTCACAGGTAAGTTAATACAATACAAATACTCTTTATTGAACACCAATAATATACATGTATATACAACAGGCGGTCTTACCGCTAAACAGAGTTATTTTCAGAAAACCTTGGATAGAGAAATAGCTAAGAACACAAATTCATGGCAGGCGGTGTAAACTAATTCCTTTAGAACTCCAACTAAACAGCTACAAGAACAACTTAAAGTATTACAATTTTAAAATATAAACTATTTTTACATACCTACATACATACACATACATAACATCACGCCTTCATTCCCAGAGTGGGGTAGGCAGAGCTACAGAAATACCAACAACTCTAAAAAGACATGTTAATAATTCTGTAACCACATTTTGCACAAGTAAGCTGAGATGTTTACTAGTGTACCTATTAGTGACAGGTTGCAAGCCCATCGCCTAACAATACTAGAAGCCTTTATTCCCTTAGTCGCCTCTTACGACATCCACGGGAAGACATGGAGTGGCACTATTCTAACCGGGAAACCACACGGGGCATACCATTACTACCATTACCATTATTTTATTTTTACATACCTATATAAACTAAACATAAATACCTACATGAATAATTAATAAATACATCCTACATACATATAATTGTACATCTATACATATACATACATCCTCCAAATCAGCCATACAATAATAAGTATACACACGAGGTACTTATGGGATAGAAAATGATACTATAACTTGCTTTTAAAAATGGCAACAGACTTAACAGGAAACTCTATGAACATTATTTCTTCGTTGTTAAAAAATGTGTAAATAGTGAGGGAATATTCTTTGAAAAACAATAAATTAATTATAAACATCTTATCTAGTCTTATTTATCAGAATGCAGAAACTTTCACTATTATCTAAGTAACTAATTAATTAACTATTTAATGTAATTTGATGCCGTCTTAGATGATTTCAGTAGGTATTAACACTTTAACCGCCTTTATCTCAAACACCAATGTCTACTTAATCATGAGTTTTTCTTCTAAATTCGTTATATACGCTATATAGTTTTGGCTGTGGGAGCGGGAGGACACTTGACTCTAACAAAATTTAGCGCTTTAAAGCTTAATATTTCATAAACGGACCACTTAATCGAATAATTCTTTGCACAAACCCGCAATATTTTTGAAAGAACTTTCCAACGGCACTGCACTCTATGGGGTAGACGAGAAAAATACATCCCCACGTTACGTGTAGGGGAGGTGCAATAAATATATCTTTTATGTTTTTTCTAAAAAGCAGCAACTCCGATCCTTAAAATTTTGTTTTGTTTTTGCATCAAGTGGTTATAAAAAAAAATATGGATTTTTTTGTCACAATATAGGTACTTCATAATAAATTTATTTTAGGATTAGGCGAGGCTATCTACATGCCGGATTACGAGTTCATTCCGGATGAAACTGGATGGCTGCGCCTGCACATCCGGCCGGTGACTTGGTCAGAGGCGCGGGTGCGTTGCAACGCAGAAGGTATCTTTAAGACGACGGAAGGAGTAAACCTAATTGTAGCGCATGACAATCCCTAATTATGTAGGGTCTTATCAAAAAAACTGATCACTCTTAACAAAATATCCAGGAAAAATCTCCAATGTTAGTTCCACTTTACCTCATGCACTATGATGATAGATAACAAAATTAAATGTTGTAATGCTGGTCATTGCCAACGGGTTTTGAATGCATTATAGAGGACTAGCGACCCGCCAGCGTCTTCGCCCGCTGCATTTTTCATGACATTTTTTATTTTATTTTTGTAATAAATATAGTAAGTATCCTATGTTACTTCTAGTACCTCCCAGAATATGTGTACAAAGTTTCATGATGATTCGTCTAGTAGTTTTTGCGTGAAAGCGTAACAGGGTCATACACAGATTGAGGTTACTGTCTTTCCTGTGGACACACCGAAAGTTAATGTTTTTAAGGCCTAATTTTCTGGCTAAGCCCATTCACGCAAAAACACCGTCAGGACTGCTTTAGACCTATCATATAAAAACATAACTTATATGCACACAAGCTCTTAACTATTGACCACAGGAGAGACAACTTTTGTTTTTATAAATGAGTGTGTATCGCCCATCCACGCTTTCACATTTATAATATTAGTAAGGATTTATGATACGTTTTGTAGCAATGATGTTACAGAGTAATGGTAAATAACTTAAGTGAGGGACCTGTTGTATGTAGTTGTGTACAAAAGTGTTATGGAGCTTACGTCAAATTTCAAATATAGAATATGGAACGGCTTATACCAGATGTGTATACAACAGGGTCATGGAATTGGGTCTTTTTTAGAACTTCAACTTGGGCGTGGCAGTAACATAATATCTACTTCCTGTTTATATGTAATATCATTGGTTTGTAGATGAAATAATTAGTTGAACGTTGTTTCCAATGCTCGGTTGATTAACATTTTTTTTTAAATCAGGTGATATCTTGGCGTCACCTACAACGAACGCCACTATTACACTAATGATGGCTATTATGGATAAACAAGGAATGACTGAGAGCCGCGTGTTTGTTGATATACACACGACCCTCTCCGAAAGAGTTTTTATGGCCATTGATGGTAAGAGTGAATTAAATATAACGGGTGTCTCAAAATTTACGCAATAATTAAACTTTCTACCATTTGTGACAAAAGATGTGGGCGAAAAAACAAGACTCGACAGATTACTTTCTAGGGTAAGTTAAAATGGAGCACTACACGAGAGAATTTAAGCTTTTTTATTGGTGAAAACTTTTCCGCAAAAATGGCAGCAAATTCAAATCTTGCGTCAGTTTTGGGGCACCCATTAGTGGAATAAACAGATTAGCTATTCCTATAGACAACATGAGTGGACCTGGGGGCCGTCGACATGGCTAAGGTTGCGGGAATCCGATGAATGCAAGCGGCGCAAGACCGGTCCTAGTGGCAAACCTTGGGGGAGGTCTATGTTCAGCTGTGGTCGTCTTTCAGCAATGATGATGAATTCTGGAATGTCCAAAGAATGAGGTGTAGTGGTCAGAAGCTAGGTAGCTATGAGTTAAAGAGTGGAGATAGCTTATAAGGAGATAGTTTTGCGAAATGGTCAACACGAATATCGCGGTGAAGGCTCGAACAGACAGCACTGTCGCTGCGCTGGCGGGACGCGACAGAACGGGGTGCAGCCTGTTTGACCATGCTAGAGGTTTGTATGGAAATATTGCGCTGCGGAACAAATGACCATACCACAGCGAGCGAGGGGTGTGCGCGGTGCGGACGGGTTGATGGCGCGAGGCCAGCGCGATGCGCGCGTGCTCTGTGTGACCGGGCGTCCCATCCGCATCACGCACTCATCACGTCCCGTTACCGTCCCGCTGGCAGTTTGTTCGAGCCTTAAAAAACTCTGGGTCGTTAGCCAAGTCAACTAAAGGACAGGTAGTTTGACGTCGGGACGGACCCATTTCACTCGGGGACTGTTCACAAACTGACGTTGATTTGGACTCGCACCCACTCTTTGTTACTAGTCCCCTGATTTAATTTTTACTCTGGATTTTTTCAGGAACATCTCTCGCAAATATCTCCCTCCGTTGGGCTGAAGGGGAGCCCAGTAACGCAAACGATAACGAGGATTGTCTAGTGATGACGGCTGCGGGCGAGTTGGCTGACGAGAGCTGCACCAACGTACATCCTTACTTCTGTTTAAAAAAAATGGGAGTGAACTCGGCGCGAACAGTGTTATGCGAGACCGATGATGAAAGTTAGTACTATCGAGACCGTTATAAGTACGACACGCGTAATCCAACACACAGACAAACAGTTATTCACAATGTTTATCTGCGAATATCTGTATTTGTGTATATCTGTATATCTGTATGTAATCGCAGCTCCAAAATGGGTGGACTGTTTTGGACGAGTTTTTTTTAACAATACGCTGGTTTTATTGGGATGGTTTTTAGCTGGGTCTAGTAAAACTGTATACATAGATAAAAAAATAAATGGCTTATGGAAACGTGAGTCTTTTAGGAGTTCGTGTTATGATTCTGAACTAGTTTTCGAATAGTAAAGGCGATTCGAAATGAAGAGACGATTGAAGTGTTTGTGATCGTGCTTTGGATGTGTCTTTTCTGTTTGCGACTGGTTTGATTGTGTAGGAAGAGATGTTAACAGGGCGCCGAGCGTCCAGTAGCGCCTTCATTACTTTAACTGTCGATAATTTTAAACTGAAGTATTATCTCAAAATCAAAGAACGCTTTACTGTTGTATAAATGATTACGCAATATATAGCATACTTGACATAGTTTAATAGCCTTTAGCCTTTGTGTAGTCAACTTAACGGAAAAAGGAGGCCATTTTTTCCGTTAAGTTGCTCACTCATAGTTCAATTGTTGTTATGTCATATTCTCTATAAGTTTTGTATTCATTTCAACAACAGTAAAGCGCTCTTGGATTTTAAGATAACACTTTTGTTTATTAGAAAACACAATAAAAGTCTGAGGGCGCCACTGGACGCTCGGCGCCCCCTTAACCAGGCGGGTGTTTGCCTGGCGACCGAAGTCCTTTAGGATGAGGTTGGAAGTGGTATATAGTTCAACTGAGTGACAGCCGAGGGTCGAGTGGTTGAAGCCCTACCATAAGGTTAATTTTAATTCCTTTGTGGTAAAAATAACGACCAAATAATGGTCGACATTTTTAAAGGAGGGTTTCTGGCTGAGAGGTGTCATATTTCGGCGATTTCGTGGCCACCGGCTAGCTGATACCGCGAGAGTGCTTTAATAGTTCTGTTAATTTTAAGTTTATATTTTGATATGTTATGTTAGAGTATAATGTACTCGTAAATATGGGCCTTACATACATACACAAAATCACGCCTCGATGTTGTATTACCAGTGTATTTAGTGCCAGGTTGCAAGCCCATCGCCTTTTAGTACTACAATTCTTATTCCCTTAGTTGCCTCTTACGACATCCACGTGAAGATATGGAGTATCACTATTCTAACCCGGCAACCACACGGAACGTAATTCCTTGTTCCCTGGAAGAAAGTTATTCTATTCTAATCTATAGCGCACTGTCAGATTTTAGTTGCGCTGTCTGACGTTGATGGCGCTGTACAGTGATTGTTACAAGTTGTCGCTAGATGTCGTTAGATCACTTGCTAAAAATTAATTAAACTGTCTCCGTGTCCCCAGAGTATAAGTTCGAGCCGCGCACGGGCAGCTGCTACAAGTTCCACAACTGGGCCCTCGCCTGGTTCCCCGCCTCCATGGCCTGCGCCGCGGAGCATGCACATCTCGCCGTCATCAACAGTAATGAAGAGGCAGAAATTCTCAAGGAAATCTACAAACAATACACTCCAGATATGATAAAAGGGGCGCATTATACTCAATTTGCCCATATAGGCTTCTGGGATTGGAATGAAAAAAGTGATTGGATGACCATTTTCGGTGAGATTATTTTGAAGTTACATAAATACATAAGATCACGCCTTCATTCGAGAGTGGGGTAGGCACAGCTACAGAAATACCAACAAATCTAAAAGACTTGTTTATAATTCTGTAACCACATTTTGCACAATTAGACTAAGAAGCCTACTTGTGCAAAATGTGGTCATAGAATTATCAACAAGTCTTTTTGGAGTTGTTGGTATTTCTGTAGCTCTGCCTACCCCACTCTGGGAATGGAGGCGTGATGTTATGTGTGTGTGTGTGTAGACTAAGAAGTTTACTAGTGTATTAGTGACAGGTTGCAAGCCCATTGCCTAACAGTACTACAAGCCCTTATTCCCTTAGTCACCTCTTACGACATCCACGGGAAGACATGGAGTGGCACTATTCTAACCTGGCAACCACACAGAGCACGGGGCATTAAGAAGTTAATTATAAAAAGTTTCAAATTGGGCAAGAGCATGTCGGACCAGAATCGATTCTGCTCCAAAATAGTGTTTACGAAAGGCCACATATGCTGCCACGCCCATACAAGAATGAAAAGGGATGGCTTTATTCCCGCGCGAAAGACGTGAGATGGAGATGGTTGCGCGCGCCTTGATGGCAAGTTCAAATAATTGCTGTTTTCTTTATAACCACAAAATGTATCAAAAATCTGCTTTACCAGGATTAAAAAGTAAAATATACCTACCAAACTTTTGAATCAAAAGTCATCGATAAAGATTATAGTGATTCGAAGAAACCAAAATCATGCAAAAACGTGGCATGGTATTTTCTTGTATGTTCTTTTAGTTAACTAATAAACTTATCTTTATCTTGATCTTTATCTTTAGGTGAGACGTTGACCGAGGCTGGGTACAATAAATGGGCACCAAACGAGCCCAACAACCCTGGCGAAGAGATCTGCGGCTCGGTGACACGGGAAGCAAAATTGAACGACGGCTACTGTATAACGATGCTTCCTTTCATCTGCGAGTCCATGCTTACTACAAAACCTAAATAAGTTTAAAAAAAAATATTCTTGGATATGCTTTTGTTGACGACTAGTCAGTCATTTGGGATCCTATAATTTCATAACAAACGTTTCACAAATATCATTTGACAACAAGCATATTTTTCTGAAACTGTAAATAATTGTGGATTTATTTCAGGACCATCGTGTTGAACCCTATAGGTAAGGTTAGGTTAGTTTTATAAAAATCCTGAAATATTTGTAGTAACAATAAAAATGGGGTTGGCAAATGAATAGGTTGCGAAACGATGCATTTGTCAAAGATTTGTCGGCGAAAAGGCAGAGCACCCAGTCATTTTCTTCTTATCAAGATCAACCTAATGAGTCAAAACTGGTGCGTCTACGTTTAGAATAGCGGAGATTCTGTCACCACTTTCCGATTTCATCAGACCAGCTCGATGGTACCATATTATTGTATTGTCATCGAGGTTACGTAGGTATACCAAATTTCGGCTCAATCGGTCTACGGAAAGTGGTTCAAATCTTCCTTGCAAGATTTGACCCGAACATACATTATCATTGCAAGTTAATGAAAATCTTGTAATCACATTTAAACGAGATAGTTTAATAGCAATAACATTGTCTATAGAATGTAAGTCTTAGCAATCGAACCTTTTAGGAATACTTTAACACTTAAAATACTTTATTATAGTTATGTACGTAGTCGGCTGGAGTTTGCATGTGAAGTATGGAAGCCTCATTATAAAGTTCATATTGACAGGATAGAGAGACTACAGAAAAAAATCCTAAAATCCCTTGACTTTAAATGTGGCAATGAATACAAAGATTATATAGAATCATTAAATCGTCATAATATGCAATCCCTTGAGTGTCGTAGAGACTGCGTTGACTCAGTTCTGCTATATAAGATACTCAATAATCACATTGATGCCCCTAGTCTGCTAAAAGACGTTCAAATTAGAGTTCCGGGTACAAGAGAACGCCAATGTCGTGACAAATATAAACATCTTTTCTCCATACCTCGTAGTAGAACCAATTACTCTAAGAACATATTTATCAAGCGTGTGTGTTCGCTATATAACAATGATAAGAGACTTATAAATATAGACATATTCAACTGTACTATTGGCTCAATAAAAAGTGTTTTTGGAAAGTAACATGGATAAGTAGGTATACTCTGATTTTTTATGTTGTGTGTAGAGTCACCGTTTTTTGTTTTTGCTTTTTATATATCTTTTGAATCGAGGCACAGAATAGATATATAAGTATTTAGGTAAAAAATAATCATATTTTTGTATACATTTTTGCTTGCATTGTTGTAACTATGTTTTATGTTTAACTTTGGGAACTATAGGTCTATTTTGTAATATCTATTTGTAATTGTATTGTATTTGAATGACTGTTTGTTCCAAAATAAATAAATAAATAAATCGAACTATTTAACAACAAATTGATAACAGCCGTTGGCGAATAAACCATCTTCCATTAAAGTTCTTTCATAATTGTTGATATCTGGGTCATACACATGCTTAAAAACAAAAATT
Source organism: Acleris holmiana (assembly GCA_949316455.1). Lineage (NCBI taxonomy): Eukaryota > Metazoa > Arthropoda > Insecta > Lepidoptera > Tortricidae > Acleris > Acleris holmiana. The sequence continues at coordinate 23,265,965 of OX438763.1, read as the reverse complement.
ATCTTTCCTGTGGTCAATAGTTAAAAGCTTGTGTGCATATAAGTTTTATTTTTATATGTTAGGTCTAAAGCAGTCCCGACGCCGTTAATGCGGGAATGGGCTTAGCCAGAAAATTAGGCCTTAAAAACGTTAACTTCCGGCGTGTCCACAGGAAAGACGATAACCTATATCAGTGTATGGCCCATCTATAGGAGATAATAATAAATTATTGTATAAAACTTGTTTGTAATTTCATAAGGTGATTAAGTTTTTTTTGTATTTAATAAATGTATAATAGAAACTGACAATATTTTTACTGATTACAACAAAATAAAATATACACCAGTCTTTCATTCTTACAATCTTTATAGTCTTTAACATTTTTATTTCGTCACGAAAATTTACGTATCAAAATGTACGGCTAATTTTCGTGACGAAATGGAAAAGTATTTTTTTTTTAATCTTTGTCCTCAACGATGTGCATTGTTTTTTAAAAACGCCCAGGTACCTTGAAAAAAATATAATTCATAACATTTATTAGACAAAAACACACTGCAACACAGCAAATATAGTATACAAAAAAAAAACAACATAAAAACAAGCACAGATTAGAGACAATCCTACTAATCCTACTAATATTTCAAAAGCGTTTTCCAAAATAAGTGTACATCGTTAAGGACAAAGTTGGGAAAATTTCAAATTTTCTTAATTTTGTCTTTAACGATGTACACTTGTTTTGGAAAACGCCCATAAACGCAAAAGTTTGTTAGTATGGATGTTTGTTACTCTTTCACTCAAAAACTACAGGACGGATTTAGGTGAAATTTGGAAAGAAAACAGGTTATACTTTGGATTAACACATAGGCTACCTTTTATATCGCTATTCCTTCGGGAACTGATTTATACGCGTACAAAGTCGCAGGCGGAAGCTAGGTTGTTAGATATATTTAGATACAAAATAGAGACAATGTTGCTCTGTAGTGTGAAGTCAAACTGGACTGCTGCATGTGCTGCACATGTTGAGCTGAGCCACCGCGCTGATGTTCAGCTGAACCCTGGAGTTTACACATATTCGTAGCTGAACGCGAACATCAGTCGTCAATGTATTGCCTGTATCCAAGTGCAAGGAAGACGCGTGGAAAACAAGTATCTATCTAAGACAAGTGAACCACCACGTTTAATGAATGATAACGGAATAAATGAATGATCTTTATTTTTGACTTTTATTGTAGAAGTAAACAAATGGCGAACCTTAATTCATGACATGACGATTACGTAGGTGCTTTAATTTAATTGGCGCAATGTGTGATACATTGCTTGCTGAATTCATCAAGTATTACAAGATTTTACGTTGTGTAATGTGTTTTTAAAATTATATACCTATGCCTGTATGAAATTTACACGCTGTATGTCAGAACATTATTCAACGACAGCAGGATAACGGAACTAAAATATCTTTTAGAAAATTAAATAGGACATACTTGGAATTTGTGAAACCGGTGCGAAACGGAATCTATCGAAGAATATCAGCATCAAAATTCGTAGTAAGGCAAACAATGGCACCTATGGAGAGGTATTTTTGGTTGAAAAAAACACAAATCGTTTTAATAGCTACTCAGACGGAATAGCATCTTTAGAGATAATCTTTGCACCAATTAATGTGGGGTCAATATTCCAACCATATACGTCTACTATACATATATGAAAACATAGAAACAGCGATAGAATTATTAAACACCAATTAAAAAACAAAAAACCGCCTTCAATAAACAAGAAGTAACTTATTTTAAAATGGTACTTATCTGAAGTACTTGGGTGTTTAGTTAAAAATACTGTGGGCCTCCGACTTCAGTTCCTTCAACCTACCGTTTACTTACACTACTTACACTACTTACTACATACTTTCTCATGATTATAATAATTTTCTGTGATGTAGTCCTACATCTAAATTAATAATAAACTAGGACATTTCAAGTTCAAAGTCATAGTCACATATGTCAATGGACTCACAATTTTACTGACAAAATAAACGGTAAATATACATAAAAAAAACAGTGGAACGTAGAACCTGCTCCTTTTTTGAAGTTGGTTAAAATAATCATTTTTTTTGATTGAAGTTGTATTCTTGAGTGCACTCTTTTGATTTACTTAGTGATCGAAGCAATAGATTATTCTTTCATAATTATGGTACAATTAGATATTAAACAAATAAAGATGTATATTGATACGGTCAATATATGTAGGTAGGTAATTGATTAGATAAGATAAGAGCTTCGATAGACACTAACTATAACACATAACTTGAGACCTCAAAAAATTTGGTATCGGATAAAGTACATTGCAAGACTTGTAATTTTTTCAGCTAGTATAAATATAAACATCGCTTGTTACCGTATAGATTACGGCTTATGGCAAAATAGCGACACATTTGGTTAATGGTGACTACTGCACTACCATTTTAGTCACAGAAGGCTAATACTCCTTAATGGTTTAGTTATTATTCTGCGATATCAATAATAAGTTCTAATTATAATACATCGTTATATAACAATACATTTTAAACAATCAAGTCTAACAAAATTATCAAACACTATTCTTTATTTTATTTTAACAATATAAAGACAGACTTATAGATTGTTACATCAACGTAGTGCCAAACACATAATACGAGTATGTAGGAACGCGTTTTAAACAAAATAAATCTTACCCTAAATGGATGAAATGAAGGTTAAAAGTGCATTGCATAATCGGAGATTTGACACCGCTAGACTAGTTAAAATATATTTTTAGGGTAATTATAAACAAAATATTAATAATTTAAACGACTAGTGACACCGAATTAATCCAGCCGGCCCAGCCGGGTACTTCGCTTTCCCGAGGGATGAATGTGCTTTACGGACTATCTTGTACGGTTTTTATTTTTCTCGGGTCGCGTCTCAACTGATTTTTATCCACATTTATTTGTCTTTCTGCGTTAAAATGTTGGGGATTAAATGCTATGTCAAGTATTCATATTCATATTAAATTGATTGTTAAGTAGAGATCGGTCCGCATCTAGATGTTTTAACACGCGATATATTAACATCTATCAAAGCTTTATGCTTTGAAAAACTTTAGGTACTAGTTACTGAAATATGACAATGTGGCAGACAAACTAAGTCAGCAAATAAGGATAATTTTCGGAAAAAAAAATTGGACGTCCCAACTGCGTATAAATAACGCGCCAGTTCATTAACAGCACAGTCCTCTTGCAGACCTCGCGGGTAGAAGTTCTCTGTCGCGTGGCAAACAAACCGAACCTAGAAAATGACCCTTAGGTGTCAAGTCTTGATCAATTGCATTATTCTGCTGACAGGTAAGTAAAAAAAAGACTGACGAAAGAGATATACAGTGCGAAAGTGAGTGGAAAGGGCCACCATAGGCGTTACATTTTCGAATGAAATTGGAGAAATTCTGCAAAGGACCGAGTCTTAAGTATACAAAACGTTCATGACTCGATGTATGAATGAGAAAGCAGCGAAAGAGATTTGTCAGGATCGTGGTGGAAAGAAGTGGTTTCTGCGTATCACTCTGGGAAACAGGTGTGATTTTATGTATGTATGTAGGTAAGTAAAGCTCCGTTTTAAGGGTTCCGTGTCCAAAGGGTTAAACAGAGCCCTACTGCTAGCTCTTTGGTGTCCGTCTGTACGTCCATTTGTTATCAAGTCATGTGCTTAACTATTTGTACTTTGTTATTTTAGACATGTATTACGTTTATACAGTGCGTCTACCTGTACAGTAATTAATACTGGTCTGGTCTGGTTTTGGTCAACGTTGTAAATAATTTGTATCGGTTTTTTATATTATTTCCACAATTATTGATAACTAGCAACCCGCCCTCGCTTCGCTTCGGATTAAAGTATTATATATAAACCTTCCTCTTGAATCACTGGATAAAAAGTAGCCTATGTTCATCAGGGATAATGTCGGCTTCTAATGAAAAATATTTTTTCAAATCATTCCAATAGTTTCGGAGCCTATTCGAAACAAACAAACAAACAAATCTTTCCTCTTCATAATATTAGTATAGATTACAGCGCATAATGTTAGGCTGCTTACTTAAATAGAGCAAAGGGCCGTATATACGAAGGTTGATAGAATATCTACATGATTTACGGACAAAATGCATCGAATCACAGATAACGTTTCGCCGAGTAACGTTTCGCAGTATTTTGTAGATGGGTGACGTCTCTTGGGTCACTCTTTACATCTATGATTTTGAATTTACTTTCCACTAAAAATCATATTTATTGGCAATTTACACCTACTATTTTATGGGTTTTCTCCTGAGTGTGCTAGATGTACATGTATTATATAGCGATTCCTCTCAGGATTTGGCGGGGCTGTCTACTTGCCGACATACGATTATATCTCAGGCTACGGTTGGCTGCGCCTGCACACCGTGCCGGCGAGCTGGAAGGAAGCGCGGCTGCGCTGCGGCTTGGAAGGTTACATTATGGAAAAACTATCTAGTGTATCTGGGGTAACTCATCACTTCATCGAATTTCACTTGATCGAATGTATCACTTCATCTAAATTCATTTCATCGAACGCTATTTTTTGCTGAAACCAATATTTTCAAGGTATCTTAAACATTAATTGCGTAGGTTAGATATTTAAGATACCCTGAAAAAATTATGTTTTCAGCAGAAAAATGCGTTTGATGAAATGATACATTCGATGAAATGTGTTTCGATGAAATGATAGACATCCGCGTAAGGTTATGGTTGATTGACTATATCTTTTGATCAGGTGATATCCTGGCGTCTCCTACATCGGCCGCCATTACTACATTTATGAAGACAACAATGTTTGCGCAAGGACTAGTCAACGGTAAAGTGTTTGTTGATCTACACATCACCTACCCCCAAGGTGTTTTTATAAGCATTGATGGTAAGCGGTTATTGTCATCCTTTATTCGTGTGTGTAATGATTTGCATAGCTAACGTACAGACTGCTTTAGATAGATCTAACCGCACAGCGAACTCAAAAAATATGTTGCAAAAGATTTACAAAAAAGAGTAACACGCGACAAATTCAGAAAATGTCGTGTAACACTTCGTGCCAATTATTTTTTTGGAATCTAGTTGAGACAACATAACTGCAAAGAAGACCGAAAAAAATAAAATGAAGAAAAAATCAGATGTATCTAAGGTTTAGCAATTGGATAGGTTGGGAAGCTGACTGTTCTAATTTTCATTTTGTATAAAATGTGTTGCATAATTTCTTGAAACAAAAATGTCATTAGGTTAAAAAGTAGAAAATTCTAGCGTCTGTAACTTGTACTAATTTGGTCACAGTTGCAGTTCTAACCTAACCTAAAAAAATTGGCTAAAAGTGCATTTATGTATCTTAAACATTTATTACGTAGGTTAGTTTAGGTTAGATGTTCAAGACACTCTGAAAACATTTGGTTTCAGCAGAAAATAGCGTTAGATGAAATGATACATTCGATGAAATGATAGACACCCATTGTAACAGGATAAACATTTTAAATAATATTTCCCGTTTCAGCTGGAGAAAATTTATACAAAATAATAATCGGCGTAACTATACATTTGGACATTTAAAGTTTCGGTGACATAGAAGGAACCCGTTAAGGACACCAATTAAAAGCCGCCAAACCGCAGTGATAGTGTTGTGTTCCGATATGTGTGGATAAGACAACCGGTGAAATTACTAGCATAGAGTCATTCCATTTTAGTCCTAAGGGTTGGCAATGCTGCAGTCTTAAGATTGCAGTATTTAAATTACAGTCTTAAAAATGCAAATGAGTCACAGACCCCACTTACCACCATATGCTCGTTTGCCTTTATGTCATAGCTGAAAACTTTCAAAATCCTTCGGATGCAAGTCCAGCATTTTTCAGGGACGCCCCTGTCAAATATCTCCCTGGAATGGGCTGAAGGAGAGCCCGACAACCTGGACAACAGCGAGGACTGCCTGGCGATGACCGACCTGGGCGGGTTGGCTGACGTGAGCTGCGACAGCGTGCATCCCTACTTCTGCTTAAAAGCGAACGAAACGAAAATAATGCAATGCGATAGCGATGACCAAGGTTAGTAAACGGGTCCATCTTTGTACCTCGTTGCCATATCCATCCACCAAAGATCAGTTTTTGTGGTAATTAAAAGCCCATTTTTATAGGTTTTCTTTCGAGCATATTTTATTAGTGTATATCACTACATAGTATAAAACAAAGGCGCTTCCCGCTTTCTGTCTGTCCCTTTGTAAACTTAGATCTTTAAAACTAGGCAACGGATTTAGATGCGGTTTTTTTTCTTGATAGAGTGGTTAAAGAGGAAGGTTAGTATAATATTTCTTATCTTACTTCCATAATTATCTATATTTCTAACTAATATTATAAATGTGAAACTTTTTGGATATTTGCCAGTCAATCACACTAAAACGGATTTATCCCGAAAAATTGGACAGTTCCCAAGGTAATAGCGATTACCAACTCCTACGCAGACGGAGCCACGGAAAAACTAGTAAATATAGTTTTTATATAACATAATATAAAATAAACGTTCAAGGAAATAAAAAAACAGTCATCGATAATGCAAAAACAACCTTTTCAAATAGTAATAAGTCACTCAAACTGAAGTCTACTTTGACATTAAAATATTGTAGGCACCCCTTCTTCCCCTTCCACAAACCCCTTGGCGCCTATCATACCCTCTTCACAACCCCTTTAATTTACCTAATACATTATATAATATCTTCACATCCACAGGATACACGCTAGAGCCGACCACAAGAAGCTGTTACAAGTTCCACCGCAAGCCTCTAAACTGGCACCGCGCCGCAATGGCCTGCCTCGACGAGGATGGGAACCTCGCTGTCATCAACAACGACGTTGAAGCCCTAGTCATTCAGCAAATCTTCGCTAAACAGGCCAAAGCCATCCTATCCTATGAGGGGGCGAAGGATACTGAGAATGCTCATATCGGTGTCTGGGATTGGAATGAGAAAAATGAATGGGTCACCATTTACGGTTAGATTATACTTTTTCACAGCGAAAATGTTTGGTCTTATAGCTTTCAGCTTATATATTACAGCTTTCTAGTACTAAGAGACTCTGAGGTAGGCAAGTAGTATGTAGTCTCTTTCTTTCTTCTGTATTTCTTAGCTGCACAGTTTAGTGATTTGCAGACATAGAAGTTTTTGTGGCACGAAATAAATTGTCCTAAGGACTTCCGAACGATATTAATTTATCGATAAATTGTACTTTTTTATGATAGTTATGACCATGAGGTAACATTATGAACATATAATTTACTATTATGCTACACAATGTTATTTAGTTTAGCTACATAGGCTTTTGTTACAAGTCACTCTAGGTTGCAGTTTACTTTGTATGGAACTCGATTGAATAGCATTAAAAGAAGTTTTTGTGTAAGAAATACGGTACTAATATATAAATACGTATATTAATCAAAATGTATGTTTATTGGAATTTTAAATCCCTAAAAAGTATGCCAATGAATTACTTCAATTAAGTATTACTTATCTATTATAATAATTATTGGTTCGATGGGAAGTGATCAGCATTTTAGCTATTTTTTTATTTTATCCGATGAATTCAATACTATGAAATGTCGCTTTGAAATTTGAAACAGTTATCGATAAATTTAATATTGGAAGGAAATCCCTAATTAATTGATGTTATTGCCACAAAAACTTCCATGTCTGGTGATTTGTCACTCCGACGTAGAACGTGTTACTTAGCAGAATTTTAATTTCATAGACAGCTAATTTCCCTTAAAACCTATTGTTTTCAGATTATTTTTGGATGGTCACAAATCTAACCTAACCTATGTAACCCATGCTTAAGATAATCTGAAAACAAAAAGGTTTAAGCAGGAATTAGCTTTCTTAAAGAAAATTCTGCGAAGTGATACGTTCTATGAAATGAGTGTCGGCGAAACAAGGGGACAACATGTTTAAACTGCTGCGCAAATCTGTCAAAGGTGTAAAAGCGACAAGGTACAAAAGTGTAGCTATTAATATGGCTAACTGTACGAAACAACACCTATGGTTGTAGGTCTACACATGATGCAATCATTTTTGTTTTCTATCAACTCAAAATATATGAAGTTGCCATAAACGGAAGACCAATCCTACATAGCATTGCACTATCACATTTATAATATACAAATTAAAAATGTGTAGAGATAATAATACATTGCTGCACAGGCCGTTGCGGGACGAGTATAAGTTAGCGCGGCCGATTTTTCATTCTTATAAGTTTGTACGGAACCCTCGGTGCGTGAGTCCGACTCGCACTTGACCGGCTGTTTTGAAATAGTTTTTTTGTGTTTCTAGTAGTAGGAAACTGCTTCGGAACCCTGCACTGAACATGGTTCGACATGCTCTTACCCGGTTTTTAGGCTTCCGTAGTCAAACTAGGAAAACTTATAGTTTTGCCATCTCCATCCGTCCGTCCATCCGCAGCCTACCTCAGAGACTCTTAGTGCTAGAAAGCTGTAATATATAAGCTGAAAGCTATAATTTTATGTATATACATATTAAAGTTAGTTGTTGTTAGTCACGCCAACAAAGTGGTAAAATAAAATCTTTTTTTTTTAATGTACCTCCCCTACACGTAACTTGGGGATTTATTTTTTTCCTCGTCTACCCCATAGGGTGAGGTGGCGTTGGATAGGTCTTTCAAAAATATTGCGATGTTTATGAAAACAATTTTTTGATTAAGGGATCGGTTTATGAAATATTAAGCTTTATACCGACAGTTTTTGTTAGAGTCAAGTGTATACAGCAAAAACTACACTAAATTCATCGAAGACGGCACCAAACGACTTTAAATAGAAATTTGGTTATGACTTGTTGTTTTTTATGTTTGGAATACTTAACGGCTTCGGAACCCTACACTGAGCATGTATCGACATGTTCTTACCCGGTACTTTCGATATGTGTAGGTATAGTTAATAATCATTGCGCCTGCAATACTGCGTAACTAACAAATTGAATAAGTTGCAAAATACTCCTTAACATATAATTCAATAAGGCACATTTTGCAACTTATTGAATTCGTCAGTTACGCGGCATTGCAGTTTCAGCGACGATTGCTTTTTTCTTGTTATAGGTGAGAAATTGTCTGACGTCGGTTACGACAGTTGGGCTCAGGACCAGCCTGACAACGTCAGCACAGACAAATGTGGGGCCATATCCCGAGAGGCTCTGCTCAACGACGTCTCCTGTTTCCTCGAACTTGCCTTCATCTGCGAGTCTACCCTCAGACAATAATATTTTAAATTTAACGATCAAATTAAATCAAATAAGTTTATTTGTTAGAATACAGTAAACACAATTTTGCCCATTTCGCTGATTAACGTGACTTTACAGTCAAAATACTTTACTTCTACAAATTTTAATGCGCAACAAGCTTTTGTCTTTATTACTTAATTTTGCTTATTCGACCTGAAACCGGCGTCTGTTTTGTGAATTTTACTCTAAGAGGCTTAGAGTATCGCATATTCACGAATTGTTATGACGTCTAAAAGGTATGAAAAAATTATAGAAAAATTATTTTTGATTTCGGGTACTTAAAAGTCTCGTTCATAAAATTAAAATAACAGTAAATAAACTTTAGTTTAAAATGAATCCATTACAAACACATCCGAAACATAAAAATAAAAATAGCAATTATATAATGCTTTAGAACAACTTAAATCTCAAATTATAACTCGACAAAAATAAAAAAAGTAGCTCATTCATGATCAATATAATATAATTCAAATAATATACATATTATACATTCACAATATAATATACATTTACATTAAATTTTACATAATCTTGAACGCTATAAAAACATTTATCAAAGAGCCATTTTCTCAACATGCGCTTGAAAAGGTTTCCTGTAAGCGATTTCATACTTTCTGGTAAATGGCTTTAAATTTCTATACCTATGTTGTATACGTTCCTACCCTACATCACCTTGTAACAAGGAGCTTTGTACAGTAGACACATAATAATTTTCCTCGTGGACCTTTGAAAAATGTCACTGTGCTTTTTGAAACAGAATTGGTGGGAATAAACAAAAATACATATGTATGCTTCTAATGTACAAACAAGGTAGTGGTAGAATGTGCAGCTTTTTAAATAGGTAGTGGAACGCAGCTATCACAAATCACCCTGACACACCATTTTCGAATTTTGAAAACCCTGTCGACGTCCACAGCGTCCTTGTGTGTGCCAAAAGTTACAATGAGGCACAATGTTAAATTATAATCAAACTCCTCAATATCCTTTTCTAAGTCGTCAGGGTTGCCAACGTATTTAAAATTTTGGGATTGCAGGCTTGAGATTGTTGTCTTGAGAATTCATTCATTTATGGGTCCTACTTACTATCAGGTGGCTTGAGTGCTAGTGTGCTTTCGCTTTGTCATAAAAAAACCGATTGATCGCACGCACCCGTCAACACCAACACATAGTTATCTCTTTCTAACTACAGCGTGTCGAATTAATTTTCTGTGGATAGCCGTCTCAGTCTTTACCATATTATGTATAAAAGCACAACATCATAGCAGCCCGACAGTGCTCTAATGCTGTTGGTATTAGCATTAAGTATTTTTATATATCAGTGCCCTCAAATGTGTTTTGCCCTACTATTATCAATTAAAGTATAAATTTTGAACATTAGCAATATAACACTTTTAAATTATATTTTTGCTTTTTATTATATAATCACAGAATATGTCTTTTATTTATTTTCTTCCATTCCTGGTTATTATTATGTCACGAGATAATAGTTATTTATGTAACTGGTACACAATTAAGCTTCTTAAGCTACAAGTGCAGAGGTTAATTATGTACCGTTGCATAAATCGTCGTATCCTAAGAAAAAGGGCGTAATTAAAAGAAGTCAATATTTCAGGAGACGCTTTTTTGTGTCTAAAAAAATCAGGTTAGAACTAAGAGATCTGAATTTTTAAAGTTATGTTTTTAATCACTTAAGAATACCTATAAGTTATTATTTTTAATATGTTTCTAGAGTGGTTTTAATTTTATTAAGTACTTTGGTCCCTTACGTCTTTTTTCCGCAAACATTTAAAGATATTTTTTATTTCTCATGGAGCAATAAAGACGTAAATAATGAAGAGGCCTTATTCGTGGGAAAATTCAGGGCCAAAACCGTAATAGAGAGCTTTGTAATAAGGTATTCTTTACTAAAATATTGTTGATGCTACTCTATGTATGAGGTATATCAAATTTGAATCATACTTTATATTTGTTTGAGAAATTAATGAAACTTTTGTTGACTGCTTCATATTAGTGGACTCATAATATGAAATCATAATAAAATATAAGTGGAAATATTATGGATACATGTAATAGCAAGTATAAAGTCGTACTTTATACGCTACATTTAGTTTTCAGCCATGATAAAATCACGAAAGTAAACACATTCTCCCGCCCCGCTCTTTGCCACCTTTTGGAAGACCCGTATGACAGTCGCGGTGTCTTTCGCCGTATAAAACGGCGCCAATACAATTGTGGCTTAATGCAAAAACTTGAAAATCTTTTAAGTTTTATGATTTCTAAAGTATTTTAAAAGTCACATGGTGAAGAAAAAATAGTAGATTACAATTTAGAAAGAATAGAAAAACGGTATAATGTTGTATGCGCCCATTTTCCTAGGATACGACGAAATAACTACTACTACTTTATCTAAGTACAAGTTTAAAATGATAAGGGTTCCATTCATCTGGCATAACTTTTTTTGGCATAATCATCACTTGGCATAATCATCATTTGGCATACAGTCTATTTTTTTAGAAACCGTATACTTTCAGGATTATTTAAAATAGCATTGCATAGAGCCCATTAGGTTAGGTTAGATTTACTTTATAACAATCCTGAAAAGTATACGGTTTCTGAAAAAAATGACTGTATGCCAAATGATGATTATGCCAAGTGATGCTTATGCCAAAAAAAAATATGCCATATGAATGTAAACCATAACAAGTCAATGAATATTAATCACCTCATTTAATTCAACCATTTATTTAGTGATTTAGTAAAAATGTTATTTTAAACACATAAATAAGCGCTCCAATTTTATTTTGTTTTTAATCTAAGTAATTTTCATTCGTTATTACCCTGTAGAATCCCAGCCCTGGGCCTCTATTCTACTGCGTTATAACGATATCGTTTTTGACGTAATTTAGAATCGCTTATGTCACAGTGGCCATTATTGTAAATTACATAAGAGTTATCAAAACGTTGACAATACGGAATCACGTCAAAGACGATATCGTTATTACCGTTCAGAATCCCAGCCCTGGGCTTGCTCTTCGATAATAATAGATACATTATAAACATTCATGTATCATATAACAAAACCTATATGTTTAGCAATCGTGTATTCAAATGAATATAATATATGACACAATGAATATTATAAGACAAGACATTGTTTTATAATTATTACACATAAACAATGTCTGCCATTATCTAACCTGATTAATTATTTTACATTTTTAAACATGTTCATTTGTTCTATATCTAGATCTGGGCCTTTATTCTACTGCGTTATAACGATATCGTGTTTGATGTGTTTTAGAATGGTTAATTTCACAGTCACCATTATTATAAAAGACATAATTAAAGAGTTATCAAAACGTTGACAATACGGAAACACGCCAAAGACGATATCGTTATTACCGTGTAGAATCCCAGCCCTGTTGCCCACGACCATCAACGTAACAGTCGTTTAGCATTTGCTGAAAAAATATCACTATAACGGGGATATCCGGGGTTCTCCATACCAAATTTCATTAAAATCAGTACAGCAGCGTTTAACCGTGAAAGCTTTACAAAGGAACAAAGTTACTTTCATATTTTATAATATTGGTATGGATATAAAATAAATAACGTATTTTTATACCTATTGTACATTGTTGCGCTTCCTACCAAACTACTTACAATCTCACACAAATTAACCTAGTCCCAAACTAAGCTCTAGGCTTGTGCTATGGGTACTAGACAGTGATAAACTTACTTATATAGAGAAACATATCCTTAAATACATAGAAAACATCCAAGACTCAGGGACAAATATTCGCACTCATCACACAAATATCTGCCCTTACCGGGATTTGAACCCAGGACCGCTGGTTTCGGAGGCAGGGTCACTCCCAACTAGGCCAACGTCTCATCGTAAATACATTTGAAATAAACTAAAATATAAAAAAAAAAACTGAAAATAAAAATATTATCAACTGAAAAGCGAAAAACCAAAGTTTGTTTTTCGCTTTAGTTTTTAGTAAAACTATAGAAAATTGTAAGAGCAATGTACTTATATAACATGAATAATAAAAAAGCCGCTCCAGGACAAGCTAACAGTGAAATTTTAGTTTTTTAAGAAATTGTACATACTAACATTTTTTTAAGGTATTATAATGTTAAAACTATTTTTGCTTTCTTTGATAGAAATGTATGTACCTAAACTACCATAAAAATTACGCACATTTATTTAAAATTTAAAGTACAATTTTAGTAGAAAATATATTAATCAGGTTTTCTTTATTAATTGATTTTTAGTAGGCATCCTTTGAGTACGCATATCGCGAAATTAAAGTTGAGTCAGGAAATTTAAACAAACCCTATATTATATTGGTTCTATACGGACGAAGTCGCGGACCGAGAGCGAGTTGCTTATAAATATCACGCTGGTTCTATAACAGACCAGTTCTTTTAAAGAGCTCGCGGATTAAAGTTCACTCATAGAGCATATTTAATTATACTGTGCGCGGAAGAGTTCACACCGAACCCACAAAATGCTTCAAAGGTGTCTAGTTTTGCACACTTGCATGATTTTGCTTAGAGGTTAGTAAAACTCGGTTTAAATAAAAACCGTACCCACAGATTGCCAAACAAGACTCTATGTTACTCAGATACTCAGCTACTTCTTTATTGATAATGTCAAATTACAAGTCAAAATACATTTACATTTAGTTACCTTAAATAAGATTAATAAACATTATCTCATATCAACTGAATTAAATATAAAGGCAATACTAAATTTTTTACGTCATTTGTTTGTAGGACAAAAATTCTTCAAGACTGTAAAATGGCTGCTCGATCAACCATTTCTTTAGTTTGACTTTAAAGGCTGCGTCACTAGGCGCCGTTAAAACCGCCTCGGGCAGACAGTTGTACACCACGGGCCCCAGCACTACGCTTACTAAGCCTTTGCTGCCCGTCCGCGCGTTCTAACTTTAAAGATGTATTCTTTGGAACCGGTTTTTTGCAGAATGTGTGTAATTATGATTGATTACACAGACACGCAGACATGTGAAAATAATTACAGATAAAATAAATGATTTAATTTTTAAAATTTTACAATTTATTTATCTAAAAATGTACAATGGGTTAATAAGTTACGATTACTTAAGAGCTTCTGACTCACACACATAAACACAAACAAACACTCTAGGGGTAGGACAGACAACCACGTGGAAGTGGGGTGCTTTAATTCGGATTTTCTTACATTTAACCACTAAAAAAAGGATTTAATTCCAGCACTAACACACGACTCACGTGAGTGGCTGATTGGAGAGCGGTGTCAGGGGGTGGAATTGTAATTTAACCGGTAGCCTAACAAAATGTGTCTCTATTACAGTTTACTTAATAATATGCAAGACGATTTATAAATTATTAAAAAAAAACTACTTACTAGATCTCGTTCAAACGAATTTTCATAATTATATTGGTAATGTGCATCATGTTTTTTTTAGTTTCATTATTCTTTAATTTTAGATGTTTCAGGGGGGGGGACACATTTTTGGAAGTGTCTCTCGCGCAAACTGTTCAGTTAAGAAAAAGTATATGTTAGAAACCTCAATATAATTTTTGAAGACCTATCCATAAACACGCCACAGAATGGGTTTGATGAAAAAAATAAATTAGTTTCAGTTCTAAGTATGGGGAACCCCCAAAATTTTTCGTATTTCTTCTATTTTTGTGTTAAAACCTTAATGCGGTTCACCGAATACATCTACTTACCAAGTTCAACAGTATTGTTCTTATAGTTTCGGAAAAAAGTGGCATACGGACGGACAGACAGACAGATAGACATGACTAATCCATAAGGGTTCCGTATTTTGCCATTTGGCTAAAAACGGAACCCTTATGGAAATAAAACATTCATAGCTCGTAATTATACTTTCTTGGATTTGGAAGTCATTTCCTAAATTTTGTCTACAAAGGTAATTTAATTTGGGGGTCGTTTAGTCTCAAAGATTTTGATTGCCATAGGAAGCTATGGCACACTTAAAATGGCGACCCGTTCTTTCAGAACTGATATCTCTTAAACGGCCTAACCGATTTTCATGAAACTCAGTTAAGAACTGTTACGATTTTAGTGGTGGTAGGACCATGTGCGTCCGGATTACTAACACCATCTTATCCATTAACCTACCGCTAAGCAACAGTGTTCGCTTTATTGTGTTCTGGTGTGGGGATAAGACAACCGGAGAAAAAAATTTGCAATAAATATGAAGATCACCAATCTTCATATTTATTGCAATTTTTTTCACCCAAGTAAAGCGAAGCTGGGGGTGATTCTCTTAACTCAGCGCTGCGTCGCACGCAAAGGTGAACGTTTATCCGGCAAGTTTAACTAGTCCCGTCGGAGCGTACAAAACGCATTTTAGCGCGTACCTTCTCAATTAGGCAGCAAAGCTCGATCTCCCAATGGATCTTTACGTTCACCTTTGCGTTCGACGCAGCGCTGCGTCGATCTCAAAGGTGAAGTTTTATCCGGCAAGTTATAGAAGTCCCGTCAGAGCGTACAAAACACATTTTAGCGTGTGCCTTCTTAATTAGGCAGCTTTATACGACACTGAATTCGACCCACCTGCCTGCTGCTTAGAGAAGGCCCGCGCTAAAATGTGTTTTGTACGTTCCAACGGGACTTCCTAAATTTGCCGGATAGAACTTCATCTTTGAGATCGACGCAGCGTTACGTTGAGAAAATCAGCGCATATGAAGCAAGTAGTAGTAAAAACAGATTAATTTTTTCTTACGAGGATTCGCCGCGGGTGTCCTCTTCCCGGACTTAAAGTTCATAGATGACTTCGGCTGGCTGCGCCTGCACATCGTACCAGCAACCTGGGCAGACGCGCGGCTGCGCTGCAATATAGAAGGTATTTCAAAGGAGAGGGTGTGAAATTTGCAGAGCCCGGAATTTTCGCGGAAAAACAAGACTGTCGCAATGAAGCTAGTAAAACACTTTTTATCGATATCGAGTATTTTATAATAAAAAAACGATATGTTTACATTATTTTATAATAATTCGCGACAGTTGTTTTATGTGTTATTGCATCTAAATACCTACTTTATCATGTCAAGTAATAAAATAACCCATAGGGTAACAAAGACGTAAGTGGATGAAGTGACTATACTACCTCATTGAAAATAATAGACGCTTTAGAAAGAAATGAAATGAAATGAAATGAAATGAAATGAAATGAAATGAAAATTTATTAATAACATAGTTACAGGTCATACCTAATATTCCATTAGGGGATTACATAGAATTACATTAATTACTTGTTGACAATTTGAATTATTATTATTAAATATAAAATGTGTATAAAAGTATCATAAAATTATATAAGAACAGGTAGACTCATAAATTCGTCGTAGCTATAAAACAACTCTTTTTGTAACCAGTTTCTAATTTTCTTAATAAACATTGCGGTAGTAGCTGCATTACGTATGGTGTCAGGCAGGCGGTTGTAAACAGAGGGCCCTGAATAGTACACCGACCGCCCTGACTTGACGAGTTTGTGTGCCTCGGTGACCAGCCTGTTTCGGTGTTTATTGCTCCGGAGATAGTAGTTTTTACTTACGCCCCTGCGCTTGAATGTATCTATATTTTGTTTTGTGAATAATGCCACTTGATATATGAATACACAAGGCAGGGGTAGGATCCTGAGGTCCCGGAAGAGCTCACGTGCGGGGGCGTCCTCCGCCTTGCCGGCCATCACGCGCACGGCTCGCTTTTGTAGCGAAAACACACGTTTCCAGTCGGAGGCGCGGGCCCAAAGCTCCACGCCATAGGTAAGGAGCGAGTGCACCGTCGCGAAGTAGCACTCGCGCACCGCGGTCTTGCCTGCGGTACGCGTGAGCCGCCTCAGCGCGAAGCAAGCGCGCCCCAACCTCCCGCACAGCTCGTCGATGTGCTTTTGCCACGTAAGTGCGTTATCTATCTGGAAGCCCAGGAGGCGTGTGCAGGTCATGTGCTGTATAGGGGCACCACCCGCACACACCCTCAAAGCCGGCCTTACGTGGCCGTTTAGTCGGAATCTCATGAAGCATGTCTTCTCCTTATTTAGCGCCAGGCCGTTGGTCCGGAACCACTCATGCAGTTGCTCCATGACCTGATTTAGGGCGTCTTCCAACTCCCGCTCAGCTGTTGCGCTGACGACCGCCGTCACGTCATTGGCGTACATAAAAATCTCTGCGCCGTTCACCGCCTTTGGCAAGTCGTTCAGTAGAATGCTGAACAGAGTATTCGAGAGACATGATCCCTGAGGGACGCCCATCAGGTTTTGCACTTCTGTAGACAAGACGTTTCCCCTATCACCGACTACAATTTGGGCTCTGTCGGTCATGAAGGAGAGTATTAATTCGGTCGCCGGACCTCTTATGCCGTAGTGGGCGAGTTTGTCGGCTACGAGTGCGTGGTCCGCTGTATCGAAGGCGCGCGACAGATCGCAGAAAATGACCGCAACGCGGCGTCCGGATTCTCGAGCGCGTACTACACAGTGCACCACTTCCCGCACAAGATCGGTGGTGGATCGGCCCTGACGGTATGCGTACTGGCTATCCGACAGTATGTTCCTCGGTAACCAGAAACTCAGTAGCCTTCGGTTAATACCATAAATAATAATTGAATAAATAAATAAATAAATAAATAAATAAATAAATACCTACTTCAAAGCACTTGCTAGGACCTGGGACCAGGGATATAGGGCGATAGGATTTGATTTCAGATCTTTTGCCTTTCCCTTTATACAAAGGGCATATTTTTACCTTTTTCAGGCTATCTGGGTACACTCCCGATTTCATACAACTGTTGAAAAGTTGAGAAAGGGCATTATGCTATTGCTGGACTGGCTTGCCTGAGTAGATTGGAGGATAATCCGTAGACGTCTGTGCTATTTTTTGGGGCGATCGATTTATTAAAAATGTTCACTACTTCCTGCGGTGTGAACGGGTTTAATCTTAAGGAACATTCACTAGCGGTGCACGCGTCCGACAAGGAGGCAGCGCAGCGGGCGCGGTCGGCGGCGGGGGCGCCGCACGCGGCTGCCGCCGTCACGAACTCGTGATTGAGCGCGTCCACCGCAAGCTGTTTTGTCGCGAATGGGCAGCCGGCGCCGTCAACAAGCAGCTCGGTGAAGTCAACTCGCTCGCGAGGCGTCCGAGCCAACTCAGTATTGATGGCTTTCCACATTGCTTTGCTTTTGTTTGGGTTTCTGCTGATTTGTGAATTAAAATAATCGGTACGTTTCGTTTTTAATTTAAAATTGTATGTATTAAGAATTTTGTTTGACGCGTCAACTAAAGGAAGATTGCCAGGGTTTTTTTTTGAAAGCTCGATAAAGTCAAAGGCTAGTAATTTTAAATCTATAATTTCTGAGTCTATCCATGGGCATTTTTTTGAATGTATTATCATTTTCTTAAGGGGAATATGCACATCAAGTACGTGGGTGAGAATCTTAATGACCTTGGTTGCGAGTTTTTTACATTCTTCGTAGTACTTAGCAACTAATTCATGCCAGTCTATTGACTCGAGTGCAACAATAAATGACATAATGTTTTTCTTGCTAAAAACCCGTTTAGTTATCGCTACAGCCGGCTGGAGGCGTGGGGGGAGCGGCGCGATGAGTCGCTGGGCTGTGTGGTCGCTTAGATTGGTACTCACGCAGGCCGCAGACACACGGCCATCGGGGATGTTTGAATATGCGTGGTCCAGCAGAGTGGCACTTTCACCGTCTCGTCTGGTGACGTCCTCGACATACTGGCTAAAACCATTTGCCGTTAGGGTGTCCAGTAGCTGCCTTTTTACTGAGGTGTTGTTTTGAAGGTCAATATTAATATCTCCCATTACGATTGCCATCATATTGTCATTGTTAATTTTATTTAGGAGTCTGTCAAACAGTTTCAAATACTCGGAGTGGCTTGTCAGATTTGAGTGATAAATACCCACTACTAGAATGTCGTTATCTACTAGGTATACGGCGCAGATATCGAATATCTGTTCGCATGAAAGTTCGCAGTAATCCGGTCTGTTCACAGCTCTAATATTGGACCTAACATAAATACAGCTACCACCGCGCTCTATTGAAGGTCTACAATAATATGATATTAGATCGAAATTAATTAATGTTACGGATATAATTTCGTGACTGCGAAGGAAATGCTCAGTTAAAACCAACACATCGCATGTCAGCTCGTCAAATAATAATGCTTCTATCTGACTAGTTTTGCCGTTTAAGCCCCTAATGTTTTGATGGCAAACTGTCAGAACGGTTTTTGAAGCCGTTCCTTGATGACCATGATGCGCGGGCGTCGGCGGCGGTGTCGGCGGCGTCGGCGCGCGGGCGGCGCTCGGGTCGGGCGCGCCTGGCGCGCCCGGCGCTTTCGTGAAACCACTCGCTGACCTCTGTACCTGCTGGTCAATTTTCGTTCGACATAAGCATTTCAAAGTTGCTCTGTGGAACCGTTACAGCGAAGGATGCGTAGTGTTTATGTTTTAGTTGCAGCTTGTGTACTGAGCAGTCGGACCTGCCGGTCTTCTTAGTGACGAAGGTCTTAATGGCTTCTGCGGTGGTGTCGACTTTGAAAAAACACGCGTGTAGTTTTTTTACACGCTCAGCTGCCTCAAGGTCGTTGTCTACCGGCCCAGTACCGGTGACTGGCACTCGCGATGGTCTTTGTCGCCAACGACCCTTGAAATATGTAGCGGTTTTCCATGTATTGTCGGTCGATTTAGCAGTGCCGCCACTGATAGTTTCGTCATCAATATTTGTGTTGTCGATTATCGGTACCAGTGCTACAGTTGTGGGAGTAGATGTCATCTCCGCAGGCATATTGATTGGAACCTGGTTGGTTTTGTCGATGGTGGCGGGTAGGGAGCTGCGCCGTGCGACGCTAGCGGTAAGTTTGGCGGGTAGCGTTCGCTGGCTGGTAACCGTCGGTTTCATGGCGCGCTCGATCGCCGGCACGGGATTTTCTGCACGCGTCTTGAGCGCTGTCGATCCGTACGGGCTAGAATCGCTTGATGTTCGCGCACTACACTTTTTGCACTGTTGTTGATCACCTTCTAACTTACAAATCTTTTCTTCTAGCTTTTTAAGACTCATAAGAACACTACCAATTTTGGTTTCTATAGGTAGTAAAAACTTCTTTATAACTTTTTCTAACGCGTCTACTGTTGATTTCGACATCTTTCTATTACTGTAGGCCAACAAGCATTTAAGATGAGTTGCTTCGCGTGCGCGAGTCCGCTTGTTTATGCGCGAGTCGAGCGAAAGCGAGTACTGTAAAAGACATTGAATTGAATTCAACTGTGGTGTATAAGTACTGACTGAAAAAGAAGAAATTGCATATATTTCTACATAATTTTAAACTAACCTGACGTATAAGAGTATGTTTTATTTTGTGGACCCTTTTTTTCTTATATCACACATCTATCGATATATCCATAAAAATATTTACAACAATTCGAAAATTCTGGACTCTGGTAATTTGCATAACAACAGAAACCGATGTATTCATCTTCATTCTGCTTAAAACTAATTGCTTATTTTTGATCTGTATAATGGACCAATTAAATAACAATTATAATCCATTTGAAACATAATGGCCATAAGTAGACACTTATAACTAGGGCATGCGGTACCGGTACCATTTCCAGAAGCGGGACTAAGATTTTCGGTACTGAGTCAGAACCGGGAATTCCCGGGATTTCGGTATTTTTCGGTACTGAGTAAATTATTTGTATTTTTGTTTGTTTAATGGTTAATTTGTTAGATTAAACACCAGTTAATTGATAATTATTAATTATTTAATCCAGAATAATAAACAAAGGACAAAATAAATCAACGAATGACAAAATAAATCAATTAAAAGATTTAATATGTGTTTAAATCATTAACGTTTCTTATACACTCTAAGTTCTAAAGTGAGATCACTTATCATTATTTAGTTTGTAACGTAATGTTTCATAGATAAAGTCACGATGCATGTCATACTGTGACTTGACATTAACATATAAAACAGAATGTACTTATTCATTCTACTTTCCAAAAATACTTTTTAATGATTCTATAGTACAGTTGGTTTATGTCTATATCTATAAGTTCAAACATCATGTATCTTTCGAACAGGTGGTGTCCTGGCGTCACCTACATCGAAAACCGTTGTTGAATTGATGAAGAACGCAATGTACGACCACGGACTGTCCCTGAGCAAAGTGTTTGTTGATATCCACGCCTCCGAACCCAAAGGATACTTTACAAGTATTGATGGTAAGAGAGAATTCATTGTAATCTTAAAATAGTAACACGTACAGGATGTCCCAAAACCTGAAGTAAAAATTGCGTAAGAAAGCCCTCCTTATACCGGGCCATTAGTTCATGAATTCAGGAGTTTTTATTTTTTTATTAATTCTGGTTAAGAACATTATCCTGTGGTACACTTTTAGCTCATTACCTTACATTATCACATTATACATTTGTTCATAGCTATGAGCCTGGCTTTGTAATGGATATTCTGCATGTTCTCAATATCCAGTACAGTCGAATCTGGCAATGAAATTTTTAGCATCTCTTTTTCCAACAATGTTAAATATCTATGTGTTGGAGAAAAATAGCTTTATCTACGTGTCGGATGAAAATAGTGTTGGTCGGAAAACATTCGGAATTTTTCAGGAAATCCCCTGGTAGATCTCCCCATTGAGTGGGCTATTAATGAGCCTGATAACTTCAGTGACGACGAGGAGTGCCTAGTGATGACCGTTGCTGGCAAGGTGGCTGACGCGAGCTGCGAGAGCGTCCACCCCTACATCTGCGTTAAAGCTGACAGGACGAAAAAATGCACATCTAAAAACCCTGGTATCATAATTTGTTTACTTTGAGTACGAATATTATCGGGACAGTGATCGTCGAGTCAACGTCACATGGCGGTCACCTCTTGAGCTAAGTCAAGGTATTAAACGAGCATGTACTTCTCAGCCTTCACGAGGTTCTCGATGGTGACGTTGATGAACACTGCCCGGTTTATTGGTGGCAAAGTTCCATTATTAGAAATTAGAAATGTTTTTGTAAACTGTACACACACCTCTTAATTTTTTCACTTATAGTCGAATTGACGGCTCAGGGCAGCGATTTTTGAAGCTCACCAACGAAAAATGACTAACGAGCTGACTACGAGCGAGCCCACTTTTTAGATTTGATATGATAAAGGCGAAAATAAGTCATTTTACGTCGCTGAGCTTCAAAAGTGATCGTCTATGTAGCAAAATGTCTAGCGACGCAAGTTGACCAAGAAGCGAAGTGTCAGATGTCCTATTAGCATAGCATCCATAACGCAGAATATCAATATAGCAATTAGTCCATGAAGCTTAATGTCCAAACTACATGTTGTCAAAAACGCTATCACCCAAAAAAGTAAATCACGAAATCTTATTGAAGCTGGAGTTGCAGAATGACCAAAACGCAAAGCGTCCAAAAATCGCATTAAGAAAATAACGAGCAGAAACAAAGTCAACTGTTGTCATTATTGAAACAGAGGTATTCGTGTTTCAAGTGGCCGGTTATATTATCAAGTTAGGTTTTATCTATTAAACTCGAATTTCTTTACATTATACGTTTTGGACTTTTTGCGATTTTGGCGTTCAGTTTTATGGATGACATTAAGTAATTTACGTTTTGGATGATGTAAACGTTGGACAATTTACATACTTAGACTTGTTGCTATCTAGCGTCCCTTTATGGACGTTATGCGAATTGGGTACACACAATGGACAAATTACATAATTGGACATGTCCTTTTTAGACTATATCTAAAGTCATGGTCATTTTGATTCATAGAGGATTCGGTACTGAGCGGAATTGACTCCTCGTCCACAGATTACACGATGGACCCGCACACGCTCAGTTGCTACAAGTTCCACTCCGAGCCGGTTCCCTGGCGTCGCGCCGCCATGGTCTGTGCCACGGAGCATGCGCACCTCGCTGTCATCAACAGCAAGCATGAAGCCAACGTCCTCAAGCGTCTCTTCGAGAAACACCCCAAATCAACTTTGACAGGGGCAGCCTATAACGGATCTTATGCTCATATCGGTTTCTTAGATCCGGATGAAAGCGGGGACTTTTTTACTGTTTTTGGTGAGATAGTGTTTTATTACATTGATTATTGAAATCAAGATCCCACCAAAAACATTTTCATGTAAAATTTTGCAAAAATGAGAGCAAATGAAAGAAATATCAGATTCTGCTATGACGTAGAGCTAACCTTCTAACTGTACAAGCCCTCCACAAACTCTATACCTTAGTCAAAATAATACACTTGTGGCTTGGCCGTTTTGCTACCGTCACATGGGTGTAAGGTGAAAAAAATATTTACTTCATTACTTTTTTGTTAAACAACAGCTCTTGTAACAGTACGTGGGGTGACATTTAAGACTACATCTTTTAATGTTTTTCACTACATAAACGAATTCAATACATCACCTCGCTTTTTGAAATCTGGCTACCCTCCTCCTCCTCAAGTATTATAGGATTATTATACCTATAGGAATCAATTTATCATCACTAAAATGTATGAAATAAAATAACTGTTTTAAAAATCTAAAAACCATTAACTAAAATCCGTTAACTTCTTTTAAAATGATCAGGATCATTTTAAAAGAAGTTAACCAATTTACCTATAGGTAATAAGTCCAGTGCCGACTCCAGTCCAACTGAAGTCGGCGTCCCACTATATTTTTAACCAAAAGCCGAATTCAGTTGGACTGACCTAAAAGAAGTTATTTCTTGGTTTTTGAAGACGGTTCTTAGTTTTTGCTTGACATTTGACATTTGAAATTTTTAAGATGTTTTTATTTCAAGTCCAATATTTAAAAAAAAAAACAAATTTCATCTATCCAGTGATACTTCATTCAAAGTCACAATGTTATAAAAAAATTACATTAACTTCAGGTATTGTATTGTATGTAACTGGAGGTACTTACGCGAAGACCTTTTTTTTTCATGATTTTATTTTGCAATATTTTCGGCATGCTTTTATTGCATTACTATGCCAAATAACTGCTTTGTAGTTCCAAGAGTCTGAATCAGGCCATCCGTTTTAGAACTTCGGTAACATGGACAAATACGCAGATACCCCTCTTGCGAGGTTAAAAATTGAGAAATTTCACTTGAACTGTCTTTTTTTGTTTAGGTGAGACTTTGGAATTCTCCGGTTTTGAACTATGGGAGCCAAAACGGCCTAACAATATGACTTTTGGGCAGCATTGTGGCTGCATGAAACGCACAGGAGAGATCAACCACGTTTCATGCCTTGATAATAATTGTCCCTTCATCTGCGAGACATCATTTGAATAAGTCTGTATATTATTATAATATGTTAAACATCTGTAATACCATAAAATTATATTCATATTGGATCCCTCTACCTTCATACCTTCATATAATAGTTGTATTAATCTTGGTATATATATATATATATATATACTCTTTAATTGAGAGTGTTTTGAGAATCTGAACTCATGAATGTTTAAGTTATGAGTGTTATGACATGTTCGACAGAAGATTCAGTTCGAGACTTTAAGAAGTAAATTTGTTATTGTTTAAGTAAGTATAATTATGGTCGATCAATTTGTATTAGGCAGTTTCCAAACAAAAGTAAAATAAAATGTGGAAGAAGCATCTGTCACCTCGCACTTACATATTGGTCAGAAAGTGACAGATTTTGAAAATGTTATTTCCATTTTGCTTTTGTTTCGATTATCAATTATTTGAATTTTATGTTTATTTTCTAGCAACGATGTAAAATTTGTATTTTTAATAAATAATAATTAATACAATACGTCTTTTCTTCACAATATTTTTTACTATTTTTATCAGTTGAACCCAATAGTAGAAATACACTGGTGAATTCCTCCAAAAATATCTCGATTCGGGTTGATTTTTAAGTAATTCTTTCTTGTGTACCTCTACGATAACCAAGGAATATTTTTAAATCTAGAAAACAATACTTTCAAGTAAATTACATGCTAAGATAATGAAGTTATAAATAACAATTAGTACAAATATTGTAAGGTTAATAACATTACCGAAACTATGTAATGGCTATAGGAGAATAACTTGACGAGGTCTTAACGTCAAAAGCTATTAGAATAATAAACTGAACAACAAGTCCTTGCAAACGTGAACATACCGGACCACACAAACAGCATCCTTTCACGAGTATGACGCGAATCTCAGCAATCGCCTCTCTCAACCATGTGTTCGGGATAGCGGCGAGTGTGGCGACCCGATCAACGACGCCGCCGCAAGCAATGAGCTTTGAGGAAGCAGGTCTGGTGTGAGATTTTTGAATCTCACTGAACTTTAAAAACAATTTGTACAGCTGTTAAATCTACGAGCGGCCCCACCTTTTCGATTTGATATGATCAGAGATCGGACAAATGGATGTCATTACTCGCAATAATGTGGACATGACTCCATAGATTTTAATTAAACAAATTAAATTACATTAATTGATTACTTACCCTAAAAATAATTTTATCCTTTGCAAGGCAGTAATAATTAATAATTAAATGATACAAAGACTTGTTATTGTGAAATTTTATTAAAGCTAATAAACAGGAATTTTAATAATTTTTCCTTGGTTATTTTATTCCTTTTCACGGCTAAAATAAACTTATGAGGTGAAAGCTCCTTTCGCAATCCACGGATGACAATGGAACAAACTTATGCACTTAAATTAATATAATATCAATGGCCTGTATTATTTATTTATAACTATCCTGCAAAGGATCAAGATTAAAGTTCAGGTAAGAAATAAATTAATGTAATTTAATTTGTTTGATTAAAATTGGAGTCATGTCCACATTATTGCGAGTAATGACGCTCATTTGCCCGATCTCTGGATATGATAAAGGCGTTATGATATGAAATTCAAAAGGAAGGCCTGCTAGTGGATAAAATCGCTGCATAAATTGATTTTAAAGTTGGTCGTTTTCCGTCGGTGAGATGCAAAAATCGCTCCCCTCAATGTTGTTGTCCGTCAGTCACGCGCGTGAGTTTTATACGTACAGGGTGTCCTAGAACTTGACAAAAAGATTATAGGAATAGAAAGCCCCTTCCTTACCGGTCCCAAATATAGTTCTAACTTTCCAATATGTTAATTACTTTAGTAGTCAACACGATTTTATTGAGACTGGTAAAGCTATAACTTACGTTACACCTTTACCTTTAAAACCTTTGTAACTTCAAAATTAATTATTTGCAAGATTTTATAATGTACTCGTAATTAAAAGTTTTAATCCTTCATACTCGTGTTGCCTATGTTACCAAAGAATAATAACCCTTAAATGCATGATGTAGGATGCATCTTAAATATCAAACGACTCGAAATATTTTACAGATAATTAGCACCCTCTACAGATTATTATACTTTTAATGGACTTAAAAAAAACATCCATAAAAGAATAAAAACAAAAATAGGTACTTTTCCTCACGTAACGTGAGGATGTATTTTATAGATTTGGAAATAGTAAGCGCTAACTTTGTTAGACAACAGCTGACTACAGCCAAAACTGCAAATACTAAAAATCTGAAAAAAATCTTAAAAGGAAACCTATCACTACTAAATAGACATCATTGGTTCTTGAGATACAGGCGATTAAAGTGTTTATATATACTAAAATCATCTAAGACACCGCATTAAATGACTTTAAATAGAAAATTACTTATTACTTGTTGATTTTTATGTTTGTAGTACTTAACGGCTTTGGAACCCTACACTGAGCATGGTCCGACATGCTTTAGCCCGGGTTTTTTTCGTTGCAAAACAGCGCTCTGAATACCTCATTCTCACAGCATAATATAATGCTGAGTTTTGAACCTTTTCCCATAACATTGTTGAGACTTGTTGTTTAAATTATTATGTTGTTATTGCGTGTATATCTGAAGGAATAATATGTCAAATTACTGTGGAATGAGTGGAAATACATAATTTTCTGATTCCGATTCACGTAAATAAAGGAATTATTTCATTAAAATATTGCAGTGCGATCGCATTCATGTCACCATCTGCACTCAGCGATTGGTCTGTGCTAACAATACATTCTTAATAATATACTCGTTACAATACATTCAACAATCGTGTATTCGAATTAGTACAAATTAAACAAAGAAAATTATGAAACATACTAGTAATAATTATTTTAGTTAAAGAGCTCACGGGTTCACTTTCACTGTCGCGCGGTGGCGTTCACACCAAACTCACATAATGCGTCGAAGATGTTCAGTTTTGCACATTTTGGTTATTGTACTTACTGGTAAGTGGAAGTTTTCTTACATAACATCACGCCTTCATTCTCAGAGTGGGGTCGGCAGAGTTACAGAATTACGAACAACTGTAAAAAATCGTGTTGATTATTCTATAACCACATTTTAGGCTCGCCTAACAGTACTATAGGTACGAGCCCTTATTCCCTTAGTCACCTCTTACGACATCCACGGGAAGACACGGAGTGGCACTCATCTAACCCGGAAACCACGCGGGCAATATCACTTTTAAATATACTTTTATCGTTGTCGGGAAAAAATAAAATTATAGAAGAAATAGTTTAGTGATAATTTGTTGAAAATATTAGTCATAATGTACGAGGTTATTTTTCGCAAACTCTTGAACAAATCAAAACTTTATTAGAATAAAATAATTTGCCCATTGAAATGGTTACTCGCGACCGGACAAAATGTCGGTGTCAGTGACGACTTGTACACAAACACCAAAAATGTTTAGGGACCAAAAATATCCCTATATTATAAACGCAAAAGTTTCTGCGTATGTGCGTTCGTTTGATACTCCTTCACGCAGTAACGGCTTGACGGATTTCGATAAGATTTGGAATTAAAGTAGCTTATACCCTGGATTAACACGTGCTACTTTCATCCTATATAATTCAGATTAAGGATCTAGTAGCTAAATAAATCAAACGTTAACTCGTTAATCAGATTCAAATAAAACAACTAAACAGCGAAGGTCTAGGTTTCAGTATTTATTTAGAGTAGTTAAACTAAATACAATCACTATATTTCCAAAAAATAGTGGGAAATAATGAATTTATTCAGATAAATTTCAGTATATTTAACACATTTCACCTCTATTTGACGACACGTTGGCTTAGTTATTAGTGACCCTGCCTCTGAAGCTGGCGGTGACGGGTTAAAATTCCAGTTTAGGGCAGATATTTGTGTGATGAGCATGAGTATTTGGTTCCTGAGTCTTGGGTGTTTTCTATGTACTTAAGTATATATTTCTCCATCTAAGTATGTTTATCGTTGTCTAGTACAAGCCTACGCATAGTAAGTACAAGCCTAGAGCTTAGTTTGGGACTAGGTCAATTTGTGTGACATTGTCCCGTGGTGTTTATTTATTTATTTTGCAGTTTGGACCCGAAAAAAAACACAGTCCTATGATTACGAAACCGATACGGAGGATACTCCTCATGCTCTTATCCCAGACTACGAGTACGTCGCTGGCTTTGGGTGGTATCGTTTGCACACCATACCGGCGATCTGGGAGGACGCGCGGCTGCGCTGCAACATGGAAGGTATCGGGGATAAGGAAGGATTAACTTGATTAACTATCCACTAATACATCCTTTTATTCATTAAAACAATACGCATAGCATAGGCCATTTTTAAATCGATTAGTATGTTAATATTACATTCGGAAAACGAGATGTTCCCTAAACATCATTATTACCGACATCAATTAGACAGCGTCGACAGAGCTCCGCCATCGCGGAGCTCCTATTTCTGAGGGACTTGGTCCTCCGTGGCTGCTGTAAAACTAACGTAACCTAAACCTACCTACGATTCTATAACCTAATTCCACTATTTGCAAATATCATGTTTTGCGAATGTGATAGTAGAATATAATAGAATAAAAAATATTTATTTCGCTTAAATTTTAAAAGTTTACACATTGTGTTGCAAGACATTCTTTAAATCTACAGTTTAGATATAAATTATATCTAATTATTTCTGTTTTACTGAAGTACAATACATACAATCATTAAACTAACCTGCCAACATATTCATAACTAAGTATAGTCTGCGACGTATGGCTTTAAATTACAATGTGGTATTTTTGAGCAAACTTTTTGGCTACAAAAGGCGACCGCTGGTGATAACTCTGGATTATATAAACGATAAGGATGAACTCATAATTTCCTTATTATTTTACTTACATCGTGGTCGGGTCGCCACTTTTCCTATTCACATATTAAAGACAGGCAATGGTTGACGCGTAATACTTATGAACGGGTGATGTTCAGAGTTTCCTCGTAAAACCATCGTGAGAGGATCTTTAACGATTAGATTAACAGTGTACCTAATGTCATGCCATGATTATTCAAATTCAAATTCAAATTCAAATAATATTTATTCAGACAACAACGAGGTCCATATATTGTTAGTAAACTTAGGCTAGATTAATATTCATTGACTAACCCAGACTTAGTCATTATAACTAGTTTCCACATCAGAGGGCTGTCAAATCGATCTGCAATGATCCCAGTGGAGCTTAACGTTCATCTTTGCGTTCGACGCAGCGCTGCGTCGATCTCAAAGGTGAAGTTTTATCCGGCAAGTTTAAGAAGTCCCGTTGGAGCGTACAAAACACATTTTAGCGCGTGCCTTTTTAATTAGATAGCAGGCAGGTGAGTCGAGTTCAGTGTCTTATAAAGCTGCCTAGTTGAGAAGGCACGCGCTAAAACCTCAAAGCCGTCGGTGCACGCCTCCACGAACATGCTCGACGCACTACAATATCGCGGCAAACG
Source organism: Acleris holmiana (assembly GCA_949316455.1). NCBI lineage: Eukaryota > Metazoa > Arthropoda > Insecta > Lepidoptera > Tortricidae > Acleris > Acleris holmiana. Next base: position 23,235,823 of record OX438763.1, on the reverse strand, counting down.
TAACAGTGCCCTGAAAGCATTATTATATTGGACGCGCAGAGCATTGTTAGCCCTATGGGTAAAACTGAACAAAAGACTCGCCGAGTACAATGATGTATAAAAAGCTTTGAAAAGCAACGTTTTTACTGAATCTGTACTTCGAGCGAATCTGGGGGCCAGCATGTTCGCCCTGACTGACAACGCTCTACGTTCCCTCTCCATATCTGCATCATCCCTGAGGTCTTCAGTCAACAGGTGTCCGAGGTACTTGAACCTGAACACTTTCCTTAGAGGAACGTTATTGATATGATAAAATATATTATACATATTGCACAGGTGGTGCCTTGGCGACACCAACTTCGGAGGCCGTTATTAAATTGATGAAGAAAACAATGAATGATTACGGAATAACCGCAAACTTGATTGTTGATGTCATAGCCTCGAAACCCAAAGGAAATTTTGCAAGTCTTGATGGTATGAGTGAATTTATTGTACTTTAGAAAGTTTATGTAAGTAATAATATTTTTTTATTAATATTTTATTCTGTTTTTAGTATTTGGTGTTTTACTTAGTGCCAACAGAAATGTCTAGCTATCACGGGTCATGAGACACAGCCTGGTGACAGACGGACAGACAAACACAAAGACACACAGACAGATGGATACTGGAGTCTTAGTAATAGGATCCTGATTATACCCTTTGGGTACAGAGCCCTACAATTTACGGTTTTTTTAGGGCTACCCTTGTTAGGCAGCGTCCTCCAATGGGCTACCAACGAGCCTAACAATTTGGGCAACGACGAAGACTGTATAGTGATTTCTAGCGAAGGAAAACTAGCTGACGTAAGCTGCCACAAAGTACATCAATACATCTGCGTAAAAACTGAAGCCATGTCGCGAAAATGCGATACTACTGACAAAGGTATTAATTCTAATTGAGACGACACGTAGCTAGCGGTCCCGGGTTCAAATTCCGGTAAGGACAGATAATTTTGTGTGATGAACACGAGTTGTTCCTGAGTCTTGGATGTTCTCTATGTATTTAAAGTATATATTTCTCTATATAAGTAAGTTTATCGTTGTCTAGTACCCATATGTAGGTCAATTTGTGTAACATTGCCCCGTGTCCTGTGATATTTAAGTAATATTTATGAGTATCCAAAACGAGACCAACGAGTCAGATTAGGTCAATGATAGAGCCAAGATAGGTTTTTTCCTATTTATACCTAACTAAGTTGTCTATTACCCTTTTTATTGCCTTATGTCAAATACAAATGCGTTACTTACACGCCAAATATGTTTTAAAAGTTACGCAAAATGTAACTTAATTCATACGAAATAATGTCTCTTTTAAACTGTACCTGTGATAACTATAAGTGTCAGTGGCGTTGTATTTAAGACAGCTCATGACTTTTTTAGGCGTCGTTGGCGTTCAAAGTTCAATTCCCATTCAAACAAACACTTCTCAATTAAGCCACTTTGGAGAAGATTTAGAACTCCAAAGTTAGTTATTTTATTTTTCGTTATTAGTCTTAATCAAAACCAAATTTATTTGATTTCCATATAAACTTCGCAACCTAGTCTAAGATCCTAAGCTTTACGCTTTTTGTATATATTTAAGTCTCCTTTTCATATTTAAACCCACTTGTTTGACCTTCTAGAGGCAAGCATTTAAAATAGCTGATGTTTACATTTTTATAAGCCAAAAATTCATGTCACATGGACCTAAAAAACCACAAAACTGACATACAAAACTTTTACTTATTTAAATTACGAAAGTACTAAAAAAAACTTATAATTAAACTTGTTTCATCACTAAGATCTTTTATTTTCCTCATAGGTGATGTGAAACGCATTAAGTATATTATGTCAAAAATATTTCCACCTTGGGCGTTAACACTTGAATCAGTAGAATCAATTGAATCAGTTGAATCATTTGAATCAGTTGAATCAATTGAATCAGTTGAATCATTTGAATCAGTTGAATCACTTGAACAGTGTTTAAAAAAGATAATTCGATAAACTTTATTTTGCCAATTTTTTTGGTTGGTCAGGTAATTGTGTACAAGATGTAATATTACTTAGTGCCTAGTATGCCAATACTTCCATACTAAAATCATAAATGTGAAAGTAACTCTTGTTACGATTTAACGTATAAACCGCTGGACCGATTAAGATGAAATTACGGGGAAGGACGTACTTTTTATCTCAAAACTTTGGACGGTTCTTGATGGAATAGCGATAAACGACTAGTACGCGGGCGGAGTCGCGGGAAACAGATGCAAATAGTTACAAAATTAGTTACACATGATCCTTAAAAAAATCTTACAGTCGAGTTCTCAGATTTAAATAAGCTTTTGCAGTTTTGCACCTTATCCCATTGAAAAAAGATGCCAAAGTATTTACATACATAAGAACTGAACTAGTGGTGCTAACAGAGTAACCACTTGCTTAAAAATGTGGAATCACCGTGGGGTAGCTTATGCCATACTTTGTCACTTTCTGTCAGATGCAAAAGTCACAATTACAGATAAGGAAAAAGCAAAGCATAAGCTACCGCTAGGTTTGTGTCTACAGAATACAAGATGGTGGAGCACACGGGGAGCTGTTACAAGTTCCACCCTGAAGCTGTTCCCTGGCGCCGCGCTGCCATGGTCTGCGCCTCGGAGCATGCGAACCTCGCTGTCATCAACAGCAAAGAAGAATCACAACTCCTCAAGAATCTCTTCGCTGAACACCCCGAATCAACTATTAAGGGGGCGACATATCCCAACATAGTTTCCATGGGTTTTTTGGACTGGGAAGAAGAAAGGATATTTTTGACAGTTTTTGGTAAGATTACTTTTTTATAAATGTGTTTTTTAAATTAGGAAACGTTTTCGTGAAAAGTAACAGCTTACACGAATAACGTATCGTCAGGAAAAAACAAAATTCCGTCGATCGTCCTGTATTCTGCTTTGCCAAAACAAAAGGCAGTATCTCAGACAAAACTTCAGTAGCAAATGCAACCTTATTACCAACAAAATAAGATTGACTCTGCTTTGGCTATTGAATTTGACATACTGCTTATTGGCTTACGAGTACGAAGGCAGTATTCTGAGCAATGACGCGTAGCAATATCTAAAAAGCAGCAGGCACCCTTACCATAAGTAGCAATTACCGAACTCGCTACCGAGCCGAATGCTGTGTCCCTCATAGTATTGTAGCAGAGTGAGAGGGGAGTAAGAGGAGAACGGGACTGACATCATGCCCGGCCCAATTGTCATCCTCACCTGTACGCGTCCTTGACGGCGACGGCCACATAGCCGTCGTGGTGCTCCCTACTAGACAACGAACGAGGCTCTGGCGTCCAAGCAAGTACCGGGATAACTACTCCCTGGTCATTGACTGGAAGAGACTACCAGCGGCCTTGGGGACTAAAAGGATTGATGCATGTTTTTCTTCTGATCGGTCGTATCGCTTCACCGTTCCATTGGTTATATGAAAACTAAGACGATTGTGTGGGTTTGCACCTGCGCACATGTTTACCAAGTATAATATATTCACGCGCTGATGACACCTGGCAGTAAAAATTGACAGGGTGTCGCCGTCGACGGATACGTCGTGGAGAACATCATCGTCAGAGTGAGAGGGACAGAGCATTAGAATCTCTAGAGAGTATCAAAACTGTAACTCATGGTAAGGGTACTGATAGTCCGCGATATTTGGATTTCCGATGTGTTTGTGGAACTGCTCTGTGCAACCCGAACTGAGCCAGCTTGACCTGGGGCGGCAATAGCAGAGGGGAGGGGGCGGGGGTGTTTTTTTTAGCGAGGTAACATATTGAAACGCGATTACCTGAAAGTGTGTACGCTGTTTATATAATGAAATTTTAATGCCATCTCTCCTGGGCCTAACCCGCTGCCTCAGGACAAGATTTTGAAATAGGCTAGCTAGCTATTTGATTCGTCTATTCCATATTCCAACGTAAGAATAAAAGTGTTAAAGTTTCAAATAAAAGTGTGTTTCGTGTGACTTGAGTCGTTTTATTACTAAGCAACTTAAACCCCGGGTGTCATTTTAAGAATTTCATATGAATATTTGACACAAGTTACCGTTTGACGCATTTGACACTAGTTTCACCTTAACCAAAGCTTCATGTTAGTATATGCCATATTTTCATCTGTTGCCCAGGTCATCAATCTATAAAAATACAGTCAAACATAGAACCTCATTAAAGTCTGTTTAAAATATCTAAGCTCAGCGCACGCGCGCTCATCACACCAATTGCAATGGTTGTTCCTAGACAACATGCGTAAAGTAAACAATTTTAGAAAAAAGTAAAATGGTAAGGGTCAAAGAGTTGGCCACGATTACTCACGCAATTAAAGTTTTCTATGAAACTTTGCCGCTATGCGACAGAAATTACCCATAGTACAATTTATAAGGATAATTTTCGTCACACAGCGGAACTTTTTTCGTCTTCGTTGTTTGTATGGTTCACTGCGCTAAACTATGGTCCAACTTTTTGGTTCTCACCCAAAAAATTATGGAATCGATAATAGCAGCTTACGTCAATCCTATGATTACCTACATTTTGATAGCGATAGCTAACGTTTGTGAAATACATTTTTAATTTGTCGACAGTCGAAGACACTTCTAACTGTACAACTGTAAACCTTACCGCAACGTATGAAAGTCTTCGACTGTACCTACTTATTAATCAAATTTTATCGAAACGCCTTATTACAAACGTATTATTCCGCAGAATTTTCATTTCATCGAAAGGCATTTCTCAAGCCATGAGTTAATTCTTGTAGCCACATTCTTATCCACCTATTAATGCTTTTTAAAATATTCTGAAAACATGGATGGATGAGGACTTAAAAGCTGGACCATAGTTAATCGTAGTTAACCAAACAAACAACGAAGGCGAAAGCCGTTCGATTAATATGAATTTCGATGAATGATACAATCGATGAAATTAAGTTCGATAAAATGATGTATTACCCAATTTATTGCATGAGTCCGTAAGTACAGCTACTTTATTTTAGGTCAAACGCTGGAAAAAGCCGGGTACGCGGAGTGGTCTGAGGACCAGCCTGACATAGAACCCGGGGAGGACTGCGGAGCCATGGCCCGAACTGGAAAGCTTGAAAATATTGGATGCATTCTTGCTAATCAACCTTTCATCTGCGAGGTAGCCTTCAAATAGGCAAATATTATATGGTCTCGGCCCAGAATATCATTTTATCCTATCCGGCGTCCGAGACCCTTGCTCCGTGGGACCCTAGCACTCTGAGCTTCTTTAAGGAAATTTCAAAGATGCTCATAGATGTTACGGGAGACCGAAGAGCTGGCAGATTCCTCGCTCAACGCATAAGTTTTAATGTAGCCAGTATCTTTGGGAGAATGTCACAGGGGCCATTTTAGATTTTGCTTAGTTTAATTTTTTATCTTAATAAAGGTTTTTTTTATGAGTAAAGTCATCAAGTGTATACTTACAATTAAGACTTCATATATTTGCCTGTACAAAAGTAATGAAGTTAACGACTCCAAGTAAATCTTAGAATACTATTCGCTTTGTACTTCTCTCTCATTTGCTCTTATAAGAGCGTTTGAGAGAAGTACAAACCGAATCGTATTCTAACTGATCACGGATAGCCTTAAAAACATAAGTTCGTTTACATTTTACTTTGTCATTTATTTGTATAGACAATTTAATATGTTTCTTACTTTCTTTTCTACCTGTCCTTTGTGAATTAATTTCATATTGAAGATATTTTGTTTAGTTATAAAGTAACTTTTAGTTAAGCACTCATGTTTATAGTTGACCAACAAGGTCCGTTACCACGTTTCAACTCTATATGTACGCAAGGCCCAAATAAGGTAAATCACTTTCCTAGTCGACTGTATCATAATTAAATTTAACATTAAAATAAGAAAACAAATACCACATTCAAAAAAATAGTTAAGTTCGTCGTCCCATCCAAGGCCGGCCAGCCACAGCTTTTGCAAAAATATTTTTAACACAATCACGAGAGGTGCTAGCCAACCCAGAGGGTCAAACGTTTTTGCAATAGCAGATAATACATTTCGTTTGGTGATAACGCCGTTATCCCAGGATAAATTCACTATTAGTTCAAAAGTATCACTTTGTGGGTTCCAGGCAATGCCTAGAGCTTTAACCGAATCATCCATTTTTATATTAAAGGCACTTTGCAATGCTTTATTAGTGTCAGGGATTTCACTAAGCACTGTTTCACTATTGGACGACCACTTATGTAGGAGGAAGCCACCGCGTTTAAACAGCTCGATCAAACGCCTTTTCAAAGTGAGAGCGCCTTCTTCTGTAGAGGAGCCCGTCATCAAGTCATCCATGTACAAATCAGTTTTCAGGATCTCAGCTTCTGGGAAATCTTCGCGTTCATCATCAGCGAGTTGATGTAAGGTTTTTATGGCAAGATACGGTGCGCATGAAGTACCATAGGTGACGGTAAGTAAGCGATATTTTTTTATGTCTTCGTTAGGTGTCTCACGCCACAATATTTTTTTATAATCTGTATCCTTTCGTGAAATAAGTATCTGCCTATACATTTGTTGGATATCAGCAACTAAGCAAAATTTATGCTGTCGCCACCTTGTGACTAAGTCTCTAATTTAGGTTTAGCGCTTCCATTGAAGACGACACGCAGTTTGGTACTAATGCTGGACTCTCTGATTATTGCATGGTGAGGTAAGTAGTAAACTTTTTCATGTTTGTGTTCTTTTTCAGGGACAATTTTCATGTGACCCAGTGATTCATACTGCCTCATAAATTTGCAGTATTCTTCTTGAAACTCAGGTAGGTGCTTAAATAGTAAAGTAAAAGTAAAAAAAAAATCTCCTTTCCATCTGCAGCAATCGATTGAGAGCTATTGATCTGGAATTATCTAAGTTTTGTGTATGTTCATCTTTAAAAGGTAAGCAAACCTCGTATTGACCATCAGCGTTCCGAGTGTGAGTTTTCATAAAATGCTCTTCGCACAGTGTCTCCAATTGTGAAAGAGGTTTCTTAGTAGGTGAGTATTTATCTATCTCCCAAAACTGTCTAAGCAACTGATCCACTTCGACTTGAGTGTGCATGACGACTACATGGTGAGATTTTGAATCAGTTTGTGTAATCCTTCCAGATATTAACCAGCCTAAACGCGAGTTGAGAACTAAGAGTGAGTTGTGTTTTCTTATTCCATCAATAATTATGTGAGCGTGCACGTCGGCACCCAGTAAAACATCAATAGACCCTGGCTTGTGAAAGTGTGGATCTGCAAGTTCAGACCGCTCAACTGTAGGCCAAGTTTCCGCTGGGAATCTTGTGATGGTAATAACGATGTGAGTCGCTTGAGGACGTACGCCTTAGCGGTAAGTAGGTGTGAGGAATCTCAGTGTGAAACTTTAAATTCACTATAGATTTTGTTGTATGGGTAGCGCTTGATATGCCTGTAATTTTACCATTGACTGAAACACGTTCGAGGTTAAGTAACTGAGCAGCAGCCTCGGTAATAAAAGACGCTTGAGAACCCTGGTCAATCAGTGCTCTCAGGATTATTGTATCGTTGTTTCTTGACAGTGCAAGCAAGTAAGGAAGATCTATGTAAAAAAATATGATTGCAATAAATTATTGAGTATTGAGATGTTACAATTCCTCCAAATAAGCCATACAAGGAATTGTGTGATAGGGTTCACTAAAATCGAAATAAAATCACCTTGGCTTGTAGTGTCGCATTTGTTTTCCGACATCTTGGTGTGGGATTTTATGCAGAAGTAGGGATGCACGCTGGCGCAGCTTACGTCAGCCAGCTCGCCGGTACCGGTCATCGCCAAACATTCCTCGTCGTTGTTCAAGTTGTTGGGCTCCCCGTCAGCCCATTGCAGAGATATATTAGATACGGGCAACCCTAAAATATGCAGGACTTCACTGATTTCTTTGACCTTTAACATGAGTGTAGTCAACGACAAAAGTAAATACTTAAGAAACTGTGAAGCAAAAAAAAACCATACAAAATGCGATAACGTTTTTCTCCCTGCAAACGTTATCCATTTTTTTTTAAGTTATACATATTATAAAAAACTACGTCTGTACATTTTCCTTTCCAAGCAAATATTTATACGGAAGCGGAATCGTACAGACTTAGTTTTCTTTAATATCTAGGTACAACATATTCCAAAAACGTGGAAATTGGATTAAATTTAGGGGGTGAGAAACGTTATCGACCGGAGCTAAAATTGTGTGGATTATTTTTGACAGCTACGCGATTTAAACATCGCTTCACTATCCTCTTAATAATTTTTCGCATTAACCAAGATTTATGTGACTGGGAATTTCAATCTGCCAGGGCCTCTATTCTACTGCGTTACAACGATATCGAGTTTGACGTGTTTTAGAATCGTTTATGTCACAGTCGCCATTATTGTAAATGACATAAGAGTTATCAAAGCATTGACAATACGGAAACACGTCAAAAACGATATCGTTATTTATTACCGTGTATAATCCCAGCCCTGCAAAGACATAATAGTAGTTTATGCAACAGTTGTATAAGAGAGGTCAAAAAAGACGAGAGGTGTGGTTACGATGTGAGCCGCAGGCGAACATCGTAAAGCAAGACGCCACGAGTATTTTTTGACTTAGTTATACACCGTTGCATACAATACTTTTTCTACGACTAGGTTTCAAATAAAATGCAAAATTAAAATAACAAAATTTTATTAATATATCTAGGTTAGAATACGAACGAACGAAGCACAGAACAACTAACAAGCGGGAAACATTCGAAACCGACAAAATATGTGTCTATGGTTAACTTTGTTTTTAAATTGATGAGCACTTGCCAGGTTTTATATATTTTTTTAAAGTTGCACAATCGATTTAACTTGTGAAATAGGGCCTAAAAAACACCTAATGATTTGAGAAATGAATTCTTTTACCTGATTGGTCGATTTTAATAAAGCTGCATTCTGGTTGGTTGATACCATGTTTTTTTTAAAGAGTTAAATTAGTAAAAGAGTTTACATACCAAAAAGAACCTAACGTTCCGATTGACAGTCAATGTGTATTGTGATTGGTGGATTAATTTGATGAAGGATTTTGATTGGTCAAATTAACCTAGGTGTAAGCTTTGGCAAGTGCTGTTAAGCCCCGATTCGACCAAACTTTTTACACGGGGGTAAAGCTTACTCTGAGATTAGTAATGTCAAAATGCCATAGAAAACTGTCATTTTTTGACATTACTAATCTTAGAGTAAGCGTTTACCCCGGTATAAAAGTTTGGTCGAATCGGGCCTAAGGGGAATAGACTAGATAGACTTTTCTACGGAATGTTCTGCGGACATATTATCTATATTCTTATATTAGTGTTCGTGACTATATACATGACAGATAAAAGTACAGGAGTAGGAAAAATAGTTTAAGTACGTTTGCTCTTGAACGACTTTTACAAGTTGAAAACAAATAAAAATGATCTCTACAGTCATCAAAATCTTTAGTTTAATATAGGAGCTCAGCAACAGTAGAGCTCACTCAACTTTGTCAAATTGATATTTGAAATAGACAATCATGCGGCTCGGAAAAACACTCAATGTAATAAAAGCGTATGCTAATTTTTTTTACGCGGAATTATCAAATTCGGCGAATAGATCTACTCAAAAACATAATAAATACAGCCGAACATAGAACCTCCTCCTTTTTAAGTCGGTTTGTAAAACTTGACTAAAACTAAACCGCCAAATCTAAATAACTATAAAAATTACAGACCGCCGACAAAATGGCGACCTCTACTTTCAGATTTGGGGGTAGGTACCATGAAGTACCTACTAAAGCAGTTTAGTTTGGGTTGAGACAAAGGGACAGTACTTTAGCACATACAGCTTCTGTACTTGACTGAACTTCTTTAGTAACTATGTCATGGTAAACTTCTAGGTTAGCACCTGCCCCAGATTTCACCATAGTGATAATGGCAGGTGACAGGTGACATTTCACTGTACATGGCGCAGCTTAAATGAAATCCAGTGATGTATCTACGTGTTAACTTTGTAATGTATGCCAAATTGTCACCTGTCACGTGTCATTATCAAGATGGTGCAATAGGTGGCTGAACGTGAAAATGACTGTCGGTGAAGAAATTCAGCGAAATAAAGCATTCTATGAAATGAGTATGGTGGTTAAAGGGTGAGGTGTAAATTTACTCTTACCATCAATGGTTGTGAAATCTCCTTTGGGGTTCAAGGTATTTTTGTGCATATCAGTAAACACTCTACTCTCGGCCAATTTGTGCAAAAGTATCACTCTCCTCATCGCTACAGCAATAGCACTCGTTATTGGGGAAGCTAATTTAGCATCTGGTGGAAAAATAAAGTTAGTGAACCACTAAACACAAACAAAAAGTTTCCCGTGTGGTTGCCGGGTTAGAATAGTGCCACTCCATGTCTTCCCGTGGATGTCGTAAGAGGTGACTAAGGGAATAAAGACTTGTACTTAGTTTTGTTAGGCGATGGGCTTGCAACCTGTCACTAATACACTGGTAAACATCTTAGCCTGCTTGTGTGAAATAAGGTGACAGAATTATCAACAAGTATTTTTAGAGTGGTTGGTATTTCTGTAGCTCTGCCTACCCACTCTGAGAATGAAGGCGTGGTGTCATGTATTTAAAAAGGACTCACCTGCTACTGAGGTCTTATTCTATATTGCGTTTACACATAATTGCTATCGTATTGTTTTTAGCTCGGGTACCTTTACTGTTAAGAGCTATAATACCAGTGATCGTAGATTTCGTAGCAAAACCGGTGCAATGGGGTTACAATGACATATGACAGAGATCTACGGTTGTCGAGTTGTATAATATGATTGACTAATATAATTGGCTATTGATTGTATAATATAATAAAATGAAACATTACACTTTTTACTTAATTAACCCTAGCACTGCACCAAAAATGCTACAAAATCTACGATCACTGATAATAACGTTGATAATTCGATAACAATAGGGAAAAAAACAGTGTATAGAGTCCATTCACTTAGAAGGTATAGTATCACTACACCAGAATTTAATTGGATGTAAACTGCCTAATTTACTTGCCTGTACACCGCAGCGCTCGCATTATTTGTTTACGCGGCGGCATCCTTTGACAGAAGGCGGCACGTGCCAAGGCGGCGCGATACAAAGATGATGACATACCATCCAAGCGAGTATATTATCAAATAAATAAGCATATGTCTTGCTTTCTCAATAAGATTGACTAAAAAGGAAGATAAATTCGAAAATTGCCGACAATTGATCTATGACATCAGATATTACAATACAACAGGGCCTCTATTCTACTGCTTTATAACGATATCGCGTTTGATGTGTTTTAGAATCGTTTATGTCACAGTCGCCATTATTGTAAATGACATAAGAGTTATCAAAATGTTGATAATACGGAAACACGTCAATGACGATATCGTTATTACCGTGTAGAATCCTAGCCCATAGATAGGTATAAAATAACAGAACGAAAGACACCACAGCGCTGGATTACAGCTGAACTGTATTTCTATTTGGTAATACCATATTGCTTTTCACGTGTTATCGTGTTATTTTTAACTCGGTTCCCATTACTGTCTAATAAATACCCAATAGTTATAATACCGTTGATAATTCCGTAACGATTCTTCATGTGCAAAATGTGGTTCCAGAATTACAAACAAGTCTTTTTAGAGTTGTTGGTACTTCTGTAGCCAACCCCACTCTGGGAATTAACGCGTGATGTTATGTATGCATGTGTGTATGTAATTTGACAATATAACTAAAATAATAAGCCTATTAACAACTTTGCTGGTGCAACTTAAATGTTTAACTTTGCCAAAGTAGGTACAACTTTTTAGTACCAATTCTCTGAGGTAAACCGCGGACAGACGGACATGGTGAAACTACAAGAGTTCCTTGTTGAGTACGGAACCCTAAAAAGCGGGTGCAGCATACAGACAGACAGACAGAGAGAAGGACATATAGACATGGTGACAAAATAGGGGTTCCTACTTTAACTACGGAACCCTACAAAGCGTAAGTTACCTTCAAGGTAGCAGCGCAACCGCGCGTCCGCCCACGTCGCTGGCACGATGTGCAGGCGCAGCCAGCCGAAGTTCTGGTCGTACTCGTAGTCCGGTAAGTAGGCAGCCTCGCCTAAACCTGGACAAATCCAATTAGTATCTGTGTGCGCGGCAGTGCCACCCGCCAAGATGAACAATACGTGGAACGTTAACGTGGAATAACCGTGGGGTAGCTTATGCTTTGTTCTTTATCTGTAATTGTGACATTGGTATCTGACAGAAAGTGACAAAGCATGGCATAAGCTACCCCTCGGTTATTTCACGTTTATAAGTAAAGTGGTAATAAGGGTTTACCAAATCAATTAATCGATTTAAAGGCCTTTCTAAGCGCCTGGTCGACGCGACTCATGACCAGAAGGCTGGCCTTTGGACTGGCAGCATTGCCACGTTGAATGGTCAACGTGGCAATGCTGCCAGCATTTTGGGAACGATGCTCACTGGTGGTTAAAAACTTTAATTTTCTGAAATTGCCACCATTCTTGTGTTATAATTTGCGGGGCAACTTTTTGCGCTTTTCAGTCGCGAGATGCTGTTTTTGAATTTAACTTTGTGGACTGTATCTAGGGTTTTGTCTCAATCTAAGTATATATAAAACTATAACCGCTTCACAAATAATATAGGAGTAACGGAGCCATGCGCCTCACCTGAGTCCTTCCGTAGAACAAGGGTACGAGCTGATCCTCGTGCTGACGGTATCCAGTTCAAGTTCGCACCAGCAGCCTTACGTCCAAAATCACTGTATATTTCGGCAACACTCGAAAGATAGTAATGCATGTACCATATATTTCACCAAATTAGCGGAAAAAGACGACGATTTAAATTGATTTTTAACTCCAGCACGCGCACGAGACGTTGCGATCCGACAGTTCGTTTGTTTCGTCGTCAGGTGGCGCTGTAGCAGCGCGCTCGGTGCGACAAGGACGGCGATATATGCGAGAGCGCATGGGGGAAAGGGATAGGTAAATAGGATTGTGTAGCGGTTACATTCTAAATGTTAACGCCAGTCTTCGCCACGAGAGGGCCGCGCGACAAGCCGCCCGCGCCGCCCGCGCCGCCCGCGTGCCGCCAGCGGCCCAGGCCGCGCCCCTCCACTACTACGACGAGAGAACTCACGCCGAGCGCACGCTCCTTTATTTAAATCATTTACCTATTTTATATTTTACGAGAAGCTGTAACATTATACTCTTCAACCATCGCCGTTGGTATTATTTATACATGCTTCGAGCCGGATCCATCAGAGTCGACGAGAAATACACGTCGAGGTTACCGTTAGCGACAAGACGACGCGACGGGCAAGCCGCGCCGTGCACCGAGAACAAAGAACCCAGCGACGATAGATTTAAGAAGAGAGAAACCGGACGGCTTCTTGGAACTTTTCTAACGATTATTCGAATCTACAATATTATCTCCATCGACTGCACCGTGTCACGAACGAGATTTATACCACGGGGAGTGAGGTTTTGGTGAGTTCGTTCCATTATCTACGTAGTCCCTCTTCCCCCCGTAAATGTAATTTTTTTTCTTGAGGGCACCGCCATAGGAGCCATCTCATAATTTAAATTAAATACCGGCAACCGCCATAGGTGCGCCGATCCATCGAATTATTAATTTAGGGCACTCGCCATAGAGGCCAAACATTCTTAAAATTAGGATCCTTTAACGGCCATTAGGGGTCTAAAATTCCTTTCGCGAGCCAAGGTCCCATCATTTTTACAGGTTCTCGCCATAGGGGCCTGCGATCTCATTAGTTTCACAGGTTCTCGCCACAGGGGCCTGCTATTCTAGTATTTCACTTTAAATATAGATAGGTGCACTTATTCTGTTTTATTTTCATTTTCCCACGCTATTTTTTCCTATGTACTTACTCAGTTTAAACTCCTAATTAATTTTCAGTTGCCTAGTTTTCTTCTATCGCTTTGTCTGCCCAACAATTTTGTCATACTTATTTCGCTTGCTTTAGATTTGCGTACTTATCTACATTCCAGAACGTTCGACGCTCGGCCCGGCCGGCGGGCGCTCGCGCGCTCAGCTGACGAGGTCAACGACCGCGCCGACGCGACCGTTACAGTTGCGAGGTTTTGCCGCGCTTTGTTCGCTGCGCTTGCGCGCTGGATCTGCTTGCGTGATTTTCTGCTTGCATTCAAATTTAAGTACCTTCAACCTTTTTCTTTCTTCACTTTTATGTTATTTCTTTCTTGATTCTTTCCACATTTCATCAGGTTTCATCTTGGAAATGGATATAAGGGTGCTTAAAAGATCGAGAGGCACGCTTAAATCTAAAGTTACTATATTTAAACAGTTTTTAGATACGCTTTCATCGTGCGAAAGACTAAGCAGTTTGCAGAAAAGACAATTATCGTTGCGCTTGGATCTAATAAAACCTATATACGACGAATTTAATACCGTGCAAACTGACATAGAATCATTATGCCAACTTCCAGATGATGATTCAAAGGAACTGATGGAACGGGGCAACTTTGACGACGACTTCTGCACTGCAGTTGCTGTGGCAGAGGAGTTGCTGAGCCAGAATAGGACCCGGGCTGCATCTGAGGGCGACGACTCTTCTCAGGTGACGGGCTCTGGTACTGCTATCGCTAAAGGTGGGCCAACGTTAAAATTACCAACTATCCATTTACCGTCCTTTTCCGGAAACTATCATGATTGGTTAGGGTTCCGTGATACCTATACATCACTTATTCATAATAATGAAACCATTCAAAAAATTCATAAATTCCACTATTTGCGTGCGTCACTTAAGGATAGTGCAGCCTTAATTATTCAATCTCTTGATTTTTCTGCAGACAATTATGATATAGCTTGGCAATTGCTTTGTGATCGCTATCACAATGATCGAGTACTTATAAATAATCATATTCACTCGCTATTTAATATTGAACCTTTGACTCGAGAATCGGCAAGGTTACTACGAAACATGATGGATACGTTTACCAAAAATCTTAGAGCATTAAAAACCTTAAAGTTACCTACTGAACACTGGGATATTTTAATCATACACATGGTTACCAGTAAATTAGATTCCGTCACTGCTCGTGAATGGGAAGAAGAACGCAACAGAATTAAAACAATTCCCACTTTAGACAATTTATACACTTTCATTAAAGATCGCGCTAATCTATTGGAAACCATGGACGACTCGCGATACAAACAGCCACAATCACAAAACTCGCGTGTCCCACCGCGGAGGTACAGTGACATTACGCATAATCGCCAAAAAACATTTATTGCGTCACCCACTGTGTCGAAATACTCGTGCCTTTTATGCAAAGGACACCATTCATTATATCAGTGTTATAGGTTCAAATCATTCCCACTAGAGATAAGATTAGAGAAGGCAAAGGAAATGAAATTATGCCTTAACTGTTTGCGTAAAGGTCATGACGTAAGCGCATGCACGTTAGGTCCGTGTAACATTTGTCATAAAAAACATAACTCTTTGTTCCATATGGAAGAGAATAATAGGTCTGGCGCACGCAGTCTGCCGACGACTTCTAAATGCATTGTTCTACCCGCGTCAGAAAGTGTAACTAAATTAGAAACTCACACATCCATACCAGGAAATGTTACAATGTCATGTGCACATCAATCAGCTGTCTTGCTGTCCACCGCCATTATAGGTGTCGCTGACAGTTCTGGTAACATCTATCAAATACGTGCGTTACTTGATAACGGTAGCACTTCCAGTTTTATAACTGATAGTTTATATGCAAAACTTAATATTCCCGCTCATAAAACTCAAGTCTCAATACAGGGTCTTTATAACCAACATTCACAAATCACTAAACGTTGTAATGTGAATATTTCGTCACTTACAAAAAGCGGATACAATAAAAATATTAATTGCTTTATTGTTCCCGCCATAACACAGTTATTACCCACTCATAAAATCGATTATACCACTTTCGACATCCCTAGCCACATCCACCTTGCTGATCCCTCGTTTTATATGCCATCTGAGGTGCAGATGTTATTAGGGAGCGATCTTTTCTGGGAGGTAATAAAGAATAACAATATTTCCTTAGGGAAAAATAAACCAACTCTAACCGAAACAATGTTAGGTTGGTTAATTTCGGGTGCTGTACCCTCGCCTCAGAACACACACACAAAATCATTCAATAATAAAAACCATGCTTGCAATATGCATTCATGTCAGTGTTCAAGCGAAGAAGTACAGTCATGTAATTGCCAAAATACAGTCCATTGCCATTTCACCAGCTCTTCTGATACTGAGCTGCAACATAAATTAGACAATTATTTTGAGTGTGAATCTATTACCGACCCGCGTGTTCCGTCTAAGGACGAGCAGGAATGTGAAAAAATATTTACAGAAACGACTACTCGTCAGTCTGACGGTAGATTCGTGGTCAACATTCCTTTTAAAGAATCTCCCAAGTGTCTAGGGAATTCATATGATATGGCACTAGCTAGATTCTTTGCTTTAGAACGCAAATTTAATCAAAACTCCATTTTTAAACATAAGTACATTGAATTCATGAACGAATATATAAATCTAGGCCACATGTCGGAAAACTTAACGTTTAAAAATAATGAAATATCTTATTTTTTGCCGCATCACGGTGTGCTGCGAGATAACAGTCTAACAACTAAACTTCGCTCTGTTTTTTGATGCCTCGATGGCTACCAGCTCGAGACTATCACTCAATGATATACAGCTGATTGGCCCAACTGTCCAAGACGATCTTTTAAGTATATTGTTGCGATTCAGACAGCATAAATACGTAGTAACTGCTGATATAGAAAAAATGTACAGAATGATACTTATCAACTCTGATCAAAGGCCATTACAGCAAATATTATGGCGTGACGACCCTACTGAAAAAATTAAAATCTTCTATTTAAACACAGTTACCTACGGAACTGCCTCAGCGCCGTTCCTGGCTACAAGATGTCTTGTTCAGTTGGGACATGACTGCATGAACAGAACCACATCACTTCATGATGAGCGTATTAGTCATACAAATTATAAATTGATAGGTACTTCAATCTTACACGATTTTTATGTCGATGACCTCGTGACAGGTCATGACGATAGGGATGTGTTAGTGACCATCAGTAAAGGCATTAACCATCAACTTAAAGGCGCTCACTTCAATTTGCGAAAATGGAATTCGAATTACTCAGACATACTGCACGACATACATAACGACGATGAGAGGAAAGGTGATCCTTTATTAATCATAAATAACGAAAGTAATTCAAAAATATTAGGTGTAAATTGGAACTGTCAACATGATTACCTTTCATTTTCATCGTCGATATCAGACTCACCCACACATAAAAAACCAACTAAGCGTCTAGTACTATCTACTATCGCTCAGATCTTTGATCCTCTCGGACTCATCAACCCATGCTTATTGCAAGCTAAAATTATACTTCAAAAAATATGGAAAAATAAATGTGCATGGGATGATGAAGTACCACTGGAACTCCAAATTTCATTCAATAAATTCCTTGAAACTTTACCTCACCTTAATTGCATTCAAATCCCACGCCGAGTGTTATGTGATTTTCCTATAACAATAGAACTACACACATTCAGTGACGCATCAAAACATGCTTACTCAGCGTGTGTGTATGTGCGTAGCGTATCCAGGGAAGGCGAGGTTCACGTACACCTACTTATCGGAAAATCTCGAGTTGCACCCTTTAAAAAGAACATGACAATTCCCCGGCTAGAATTAGAAGGGGCATTGCTAGCTACTCGACTTGCAAAAAAGGTTAAAACTTCAATGAGACTAAAATTCCAGTCTGAACATTACTGGTGTGACTCCACCATTGTATTAGGTTGGGTAAAAATGTCAAAATCAAAATTAAAACAGTATGTATTTAATAGAGTTACTGAAATTACAGACACTACAGATTCATCCGCCTGGTACCATGTTCCCACAGACCTGAATCCTGCCGACATAGGATCACGAGGACTAAACGCTCAGCAGCTAAAAAATAGTCCTTTGTGGTTCTCGGGCCCCAGTTTTCTTCAGCATATTAATATTGTGATACCAACACAACCAGAAAGTATAACTTCATATAACAAACTACCTGAAACGAAATTACATTTTAATTTTCTTCTAGGCAACATAACAAATAATCATGTCACAAAATTTTCTAATTATTCTAAATTACAACGAATTTATGCTTATATTCACAGATTCGTACGTAACTGCCGTAAGTCACATAAAAAGGTATCTAGCCTAACAAAGCCTAAGCCTAAAAAAGAAATTGATCATCTGCAGATATCTGAATTGAGCAAGTCTGAAAAAACCTTATGTAAAATAATACAATTTGAAATGTTCACGAAACAATACTCAACCCTCAAAAATAAAGATAAGTTGAATTCCAAGGATCAGCTACTAAAACTTAACCCTTTTATGGATTCTAATGACCTTATTAGAGTAGGAGGAAGGCTCTCTAACTCTAATTACTCATATGACGCGAAACACCCCGTTATCATACACGCAAATCATCACATAACACGCTTGCTAGTTCAACATTATCATAAACTGCTACTTCATGCAGGGCCACAGCTAATGCTAGCTTCATTACGTCATAAATTTTGGATTGTTGGTGGACGTAACTTGGTTAGGAAGACTGCACGGCAATGTACCACTTGCTGCAGGTTTGCAAATAAAAGTATTCAACCAATAATGGGAAATCTACCAAAAGAGAGGCTCCATGCTGATTTTCCATTTCAAAATACAGCCGTCGACTACACCGGACCTATCATGATAGCGGATAGGAAAGGACGAGGTTGCAAGCTTCTTAAGGCTTACATATGTGTGTTTGTGTGCCTGGCGATACGGGCAGTTCACATAGAGCTTGTCACCGAGCTCAGTACTAACGGTTTTCTTGCTTGTTTAAATAGATTCGTCGCCCGCAGAGGTAGACCGGAGACCATATTTTCGGATAACGGAAAAAACTTTGTAGGAGCCTGCAACGAATAATCCAGATTTCTTAGCTTGAACTCTGATGAAATGTCTAACTTTGCAGCAGAAAATCACATTAACTTTAAATTCAGTCCAGCATATAGCCCTCATTTTAACGGTCTAGTAGAAGGATCGGTAAAATCAATTAAATTTCACTTGAAACGTGTCTTAGGACTAGCAAACCTTACTTACGAGGAGATGACGACATTGTTGGTGCAGATAGAGTCTGTACTGAATTCTAGGCCGCTCACTCCTCTCTCTTCCGACCCTTCGGACCTTATTGCGCTTACTCCTTCACATTTTCTAATGGGACGAACAATTATGCTCACTCCCCAGGTACTTGCTGATGACGCCGAGACACGTATTAATACTCTGACGAGATACAAAAGAATAGAGTGTTTAAAAAATCACTTTTGGAATCGGTATTATACCGAGTATATTTCAGAACTGCAGAAGCGGAACAAATGGCGCAATGATGATGGAGACTTACACCTTGACCAAATGGTGATTGTCAAGGATGACCGCCTCCCACCCAACCGATGGATGCTCGGACGAGTCACATGCCTGTACCCTGGCACCGACGGAGTTGCCCGGGTCGCCGATGTACTCACCAGTTCCGGGACGCTGCGGAGAGCCTTCAATAGGCTAGTTCCACTGTTGGAACATGATGTTCCAAGGCGGGC
This sequence comes from Acleris holmiana, assembly GCA_949316455.1. Classification (NCBI taxonomy): domain Eukaryota; kingdom Metazoa; phylum Arthropoda; class Insecta; order Lepidoptera; family Tortricidae; genus Acleris; species Acleris holmiana. The sequence goes on along the minus strand of OX438763.1, from coordinate 23,216,088 downwards.
AGCATGTTAACGCCAGTCTTCGCCACGAGAGGGCCGCGCGACAAGCCGCCCGCGCCGCCCGCGCCGCCCGCGTGCCGCCAGCGGCCCAGGCCGCGCCCCTCCACTACTACGACGAGAGAACTCACGCCGAGCGCACGCTCCTTTATTTAAATCATTTACCTATTTTATATTTTACGAGAAGCTGTAACATTATACTCTTCAACCATCGCCGTTGGTATTATTTATACACTAAACTAAAATATATATGAAAACGAAACCCAACACTCACTGTTTGCGGTTTGTTATATTAGTTTAGTTTTAAGTAAGTTTGTAAGTTCGTCCGTTAGTTTTTATTATTTTATTTGTCGTATTCAATTAATTGACGATACGCTGATCTAGTTGGGAGTGACCCTGCCTCCGAAGCCGGCGGTCCCGGGTAATCCCGGTGAGGGCAGATATTTGTATGATGAGCACGAGTATTTGTTCCTGAGTCTTGGATGTTTTCTTTTCTATGTACGTATTTAAGTATTTATTTCTTTATCTTAGTATGTTTATCGTTGTATAGTACCCATAACACAAGCCTAGAGCTTAGTTTGAGCCTAGGTCAATTTGTGTGAGATTGTCCCGATATATATATTTATTTATTTTTATTTAACTAGAAAGTAGGTATTGTATTTTTTTATATGGCCTTTAGCGTTAATGAAATATATTGATTTATCGAAGGCATCAACAGATTAAATCGGCGTGGTTTGGACGTTTGAATATTGTCATTGAGAATAAATAGGTCAATAGTATGGGAAGGGTATGTGGGTATTTGTCAAACAAATTATACCTAATTAAGGACCGAAATTAAGTTACTTTTACATGTGAGTAACGAAAATTAACTATGTAAATGGACGATTAATTTTCGTTACTCACATGTATAAGTTACCGTAACTTAATTTCAGTCCTTAATTACTTAATTAGGTATAATTTGTTTGACAAATACCCACCTACCATTCCTATACCAGTCACCTATTTATTCTGAATGACAAAATTTGAAAAATACCCAGGTGATGTTTCCGTGGGGAATCTGATACAAAAGAAATATTTGTTTAGGAGTCCCATAATATTAATTTATCAAGCAAACTGAATATTTTAAAAGTAAATTAATAACTACTACTTAATATGTACTAGTAAATATCTCAGCCTACTTGTGCAAAATGTGGTTACAGAATTATTAACATGTCTTTTTAGAGTTATTGGTATTTCTGTAGCTCTGTCTACCCCTCTCTGGGAATGAAGGCGTGATGTTATGTATGTATGTATGTAAATTAATAACTGACTTATATTATCTACCTACATTTTGCTAACTTCCTTAACAGAGAATAATTATTGCGATTCAAATATAAACACGCATTAAAAAAATACTTACTCGTTAACAAAAGAACGACGCCAATTATAAGGCCACACATTTTAAACATCTTGCTTATATTTTTTGTTACTCGCTCTAAAAAAACAAGAACTTCAGTAAATGAGCGAAACTTCAATTTGTATGCTGTGTTATTGTTACTCTATAATATAATGTTAGTTCGTAGCATGCACGCAGTATGATGGCCAAGTTCTTAAATGAGTTTTGGTTTCATGATTTCTGATGACGCATTATAATAAAGAAGCAAGAAAAAAAAGGTAATGATGATTACGAAGATTTTATTTATACATCAATTTGACTTTCTAGTCTTTAGTCAAAAATAATTCAAATCTTACTTCAACCATGACCATTGTATCATGTAACTGTTGGATAAAAAGAGGACAAGTTCTCAACCATATTTGTTAGTACCGGGGCTCGGATACCGGTTAAACTTTCAAACCGTTATCATGTACTTGCCGCAAAACCTTTTCATTTCGGTTCCGTTTGCATAAACCGGTTTTTGGAGAAACTTTTATATAAAGTTATTTTAGAGTTAACCGGTATAGAGCTTTAACCGGTTTAACCAGACGCACGTCACGCACTATAAACAAGCGCCGCTTAGTGTTTTTATTCAGTGCTAAACTTTTGGTGTCTCGACTCGCCTTGTGGATTAAACTGGTTAATTAAGGTTAAAATAATGTTCTCAAAACGTTCGCGTTCCCTGAAAAAGTTCGGAGCAAAACCGAAATTTAACGGTATTAACCGGTACTAACCGGTATTTTTTAAACCGGTTCCGAGCCCTGGTTAGTACTCAATTTGGACCTTAAAACATACATTACATTCTAGTAGAGGCTGGAAAAATAGGGGATAGCCTAACGACGTGGTTATTACAAGTCGTGCCTCTAAAACTCTACAAGGAACAACAGCTTCCTTGTCATAAAGTAGTTTATTTTACGCACATTTATTTAAGTTAATCTTCTGCTACGGCTTCTCACCGAAGCGCTTGGTGACTTGGCCCTTTTTAATTCTGATGAATTATGTTTCCGTTCATTTAATCACAGGAAGGAATTGTGATAAGCAAACATATTTAATAACGTATGTTTTAGGCTGACATAAAAAAAAACCGGATGATAAAAACAATAGGTTGTTGTTTCTTTCTTTGTCCCTTGTTCGGTCGACAATTACATATAATGTATCACTTCACAGAATTTTCATGATACTGTACGCGTCTGAGACGTAGGATATGGAGAACTGTTAATATTCATAAGATCCACTGTAGAACTCATAAAAATATTTTAAATAATTCAGATTCAGATCAAAGTGCTGCTTTCAGGGTTCCGTAGCCAAAGGGTAAAAATGGAACCCTATTACTATAACTCCGCTATCCAATCTGTGTGTATTTCTGTCACAAGGCTGTATCTCATGAACCGTGATAGCTAGACGGTTAAAATGTTCACAGATGATGTATTTCTATTGCTGCTATTTAATAACCAATACTTAAAATAGAATAAAATTAATATTTAAGTGGGGCTCCCATACAGCAAAAGTGTTTGTTTTTGCTGTTTTTAGCACGATATTAATAACGGTAATAAGTAGACGCTTGAAATATTTACAGAATATTTAGTTGTATATTCACATACATACACAACACACAACATCACGCCCTCATTCCCAGGGTGGGGTAGGCAGAGCTGCAGAAAAAACCACCACAAACCAACCATTCTAAAAAGACTTGTTTATAATTCTGTAACCACATTTTGCACAATCAGGCGTAGATGTTTACAAGTGTATACAACATACAATAAATGTGTTTTTTTTACCGTTTTTTTTTAAGTTTATAATAAACTGTCTATTTTGTATACAGGGTGGAAAGGGACGAGGGCCGTTCCCGAAAATATAGTATCACATAAGTGGTGTACATTCGATGTGCAATTGTTAGAAACAATTATTATAAAGAAAACAAAAAAGTTAAAATGAGTCATGTTTAATATTGGTGACAACCCTATGTTCCTAACTACATGCAAACATTTGTAAGGCTAAGGAGAAAAGGATACCTGTTATCTTAGGGATCTACAACCGATGTTCAAATATTCCACCACGTCTAATAATACAGGCAGCAGCTCGTGCCCGAGTATGGCGATGCACCTTCGATAATGTATTTTCTTCACGATTTTTTCGACGCATTTGTTCGAAGGCAGCAATTAATCTTTCTTTCATTTCCTCGGCAGTATCACATTCTGTCCTGTACACTTTGTCTTTAATCGTGCCCCACAGAAAAAAGTCCACTGCCGTGAGGTCCGGACTCCTTGGGGGCCAACGGTGTGGCCCAAATCGCCCTATCCATCTGTCCCCATATTCAGTGTTTAATTTCTCACGCACTTCTATCACGGAATGAGCTGGTGCTCCGTCTTGTTGGTACCAAGTGCGTTGTCTTTTTGCCAGTGGCAAGTTATCCAGGTAAGCGTCAACCTCGGAGTTTAGGAGGGCCATGTATCCAACTCTGTTAAGTGTTGCAGGTCCTATAATTGTTTCCCCGTGAATTGCAGCCCACACGTTAACTGACCAACGATATTGGTGACTTGAATAACGGTACGCGAATGGGTTTTCTTCGGCGTACACGTGTTCATTTCCCCTGTTCCACATACCACTGCGTGTAAATACACTTTCATCCGTCCAAATAATGCGTCTAACGAAGTCACGGTCTCCAGCTGTTTTGTCTAACAACCACCGGCAGTATGCTTCCCGGATGGGGCAGTCTCTGGGCAATAACGCTTGAACCCTCTGTATGTGATACGGACGACGACGGGCACGTTTTAGTATTTGCAATACTGTCGTATGAGTTAATCCAAAGTGCTGACCCGCCCGCCTGGAACTTGCTCTTGGATTGCGATCAAAATAACGCAGTACTCTTTCTTCGAGCCCCGCAGCAAGTCGCACGACACCTCCTCCGCGTTGATCGTCTTGAGATGTTCGGGGGACTATGGGACGATTGCTAGCAACGCGGTCAAAGGCCCGTAAAATCGTTCGACGGTCTGATGGATGCGGTGGAAGATATCGCTGTCTGTATTGACGCAAAGTCTCAGAGGTATTGTACCTAGTTGCACTCTGCGTATAACAGTAACAAATTGAGATAATCTCTAGCCTCAAATAATGGCATTATTAATCTTCTTCTTCTTTTTTAATTAATGGCGGTCCACACAGTGATTTCGCCAATGTCAAGTGAATAGAGTAAATCAGTTAACAGAATAAATCAAAAGTAAAAGCCGGGCATTTTTCAATCGGCCATCTTCCCTCCCCGAAGGTTACCGGTCGGCATTATTAATCAAGCAGCATTACAGTGTTCGGAATTTTCACGGCAAAACAAAAGACTGTCGCAAATTTACTAGGGTAAGAAATAATTTTTCATCGATATCGAGAATTACTATGGAATATTTTATACTTAATTTAAAATAATATGCAAAAAAAAACAGTAATTCACAGATTATTCAGTGTAAAAGTTATTATTTAAGCCTTAACGACATCTTGTTTTTAATGAAAATATTGAATAACCCGTCCTTTTGCCTTTGCCGAATTTGAGTAGTAAAGAGGTGAAATACCTATAGCGACTATACCACCTCATTGACAATAACAGACACTTAAAATGAAAAAACTCTATATTGAGACATTAAACGTCACTTCATTGATATGACAGTGCTCAAATACGAACTGTCTAGATATTATTTGTAAAACGCTTGAAAGCGGACGCGTTTGTTACGTAATATTTTAGTAGTGTACTTTTTCAGTAAAGTAAAAATGAGTAAAGTGCAAGATTGGCTCAAAACGTGTCTAACAATTTTCTCAACAATTTTATCTCTTGGGGTCTAAGGTTTTAAAGTCAATAAAGTCAATGGAGAAGCAGTAGCTAATTAAGTTAATAAAAAACCAATTTCAATTTTTGTTTCAAGAATCTTTTCAAAATAACGTAAATAATGTTCTTCTACTTTGCACTGATAGTGCCGCTTATATGCTGAAAGCTGGTCGTATTTTAAAAACAACATTTCCACGCATGTAACACATAACATGTTTAGCACATGGTCTGCATCGAGTGGCGGAAGAGGTGCGAGATAACTTTAAAAATGTAGACATGTTGATCTCTAATGTAAAAAAGATTTTCTTGAAATCTCCTGAACGTGTACGACTTTTTAAGGAAAAATACCCTTCCATTCCTTTACCACCTGAGCTCATAATCACCAGGTGGGGTACTTGGATAAATGCAGCGGTCTATTATGCTCAATACTATGAGCAAATACGAGACATCGTCTCCATACTTGCTAATGAATCGTTAGCCATGAGAACAGCAAAAAAATGTTTCCGAAAGAGAAAACTACCACAAGAACTACATTTCATTCGGGACTACTACGAAGTTATAGCCTCTGCAATAAAACAATTGGAATGTTCGACTTTGTCCCTTACGGAATCTTTCCTAATATTGGACACCGTTCGTTGCTACTTAAATTGGAGCGAACTTTTACCGGTGATGCGGAAATTTGAAGCTGTTTTAGACCGAAATCCTGATTACGACAATTTACGAGAAATAGCAGAAAAACTTACTAAACCTGAACAACAAACCGCCTACAATGAATTTTACAAATTTGCCCCTTTGACGTCGAGTGAAGTGGAACGATCATTCAGTGTACATAAATGGCTTTATAGTGATAAACGGAACCGTTTACTCCCAGAGAACGTCGAAAAATTAATGACCATCTACTCTTATCACTATCAGAAACCAAATAAAATGGCATGTGCTGCTGTGTGTACTGATGTGGATTTTGAAGAAGAAATTGAATCTGTTTCGATATAACTTTACACAAACCTAATGTATTTTATAATATATTTATATTTATTTGGTGGACCATTATTTATTTTACTATCGATATCGATGAAAAATTATTTCTTACCCTAGTAAATTTGCGACAGTCTTTTGTTTTGCCGTGAAAATTCCGAACACTGAGAATTAGTTTAAGAGTGTGACATAATTGTGACGTGCTTATTGTCATTGTAATAATTATCTATGAAACAAATAGAAACAAAACAAAAATATTGGCAATGCAATGCACCTACTAAATGTCATCCATGAATAATGTCACAAAGTTAATGTTTAAAAGTTAGGTCAAGGTAGGATCGTTGACCTTATCAGCTGTTAGGGTTGAAACTACACGTTTTTTGTATTAAACTTTAACGAGCTGTAACTCGAAAACGGCTAAAAATATTAGCATAGTTTCTTGGAGAGAAATATAGTACTAAAGATGCATAATCTCGAATTTGCCGGAAGGGCCGTCGTCCCTTTCCACCCTGTAGACATACGGAACCCTTCGTGCGTGAGTCCGACTCGCACTTGGCCGGTTTTTGTGATTGGGTATATTTCTGAGTGTACTTAATTACAAATGGACATATTTCTTATGATTTATATTCAATTGGATAATTTAATAATATCACCAGCGACCCGCCAGCGGCTTCGCCCGCTGTATTTTTTTTTGTTTCTCTCATGTCACTTAGGGTTATGAAAAATAGATAGTAGCCGATTGTCAGACCTACTGGGCTGGGATTCTACACGGTAATAACGATATCGTATTTGACTTGTTTCCGTATTGTCAACGTTTTGATAACTCTTATGTCATTTACAATAATGACGACTGTGGTATTAACGATTCTTAAACGTGTCAAACACGATATCGTTTTAACGCACCTGAATAGAGGCCCTGAACATTCATATAAAAGTTCATAAAAATCGGTCAAGCCGTTTCGGAGTAGTATGGTAACACTGTGACACGAGAATTTTATATATTAGATGGGACAAGATTCCATTGTAGACGTTATTTACATACATACATACTATCACGCCTTCATTCCCAGAGTGGGGCAGACAGAGCTACAGAATTACCAAAAACTCTAAGACTTGTTGGTAATTCTTGTATCCACATTTTGCAAAAGAAATAACTTCTTTTTAAATTATTGGTAATAGGTACACATCGCTAACTCGTGGCATTTAGGTAGCACGTGACAGTTTCTAACACACTAGTGATGTGACAATATTTGCATGATTTTATTTTTATGAGTGTCTGAGTGTAAATATTTTAATCTCAGATCATAGAAACTAGGGAGATATGTCATGAGTGCAAATTCATTCGTGACCCGGTGTCGCCACTTTTATAAATGTGTGTGGCTTACGCTTACACTCTATGAACCACTACAAAAACAGCCTTCTCATAATTGGTTAAAGTTACGAACTTAAAACGTAGTAACATAATTTTGGTAGTAAGACAAAATTAAGCTTTATGTTATTTTAGCAAGGCCGAAAAATGCTGAAAGGTCGCGTTTTTTCCATCGTAGTTCAGCTACTCAACGTTAGGTGGCGCTTACTAGTGTACTTAGCTGCCATCTAGCGACGAATAATAGCCTTGCTATTCAGCGCTAGATGGCGCTAAGACAGTAATACTTATGATCAGCGTCTTAAAGACTTTAAGAATAATTGATATTTAGTGCAAAACACTTACTGCCCTTTATGTCAAGCTCCGGTAAATTTAAAACCAAATCTTCTAAAGGTGAGGTATCAAATGATTCTGTGATACATGTGCTTTTTAGACTTCAAGTGCTTGTTCATATTATCATGCATGCATGGGTGCATGTTACCTGGTTACCTTGTAGTAGGAATTCTGAATGCTCTCTAATGATTTCCTCCATTATTTGGAAAAATCTATGTTTCGCGTCACGTCTCGTAATAATTATTACGAGTAAATTAATGACAATTTCAATGACATTGACTACTTCGTTATAATGTGGGTAATATTCATTTATTGTTTTATCTCATCTGAAAAGACACTTAGAAAACTTGTCTCATCACTAATCTGTCAAGTGCTACCTCAATGCCACGAGTTTGCGATGAGTAGTAAATAGGTTAGTCCAACTGAGTTTGGCTTTTGGTTAAAAATATTGTGGAACGCCGACTTGAATACCCTTGACATCTCATCCTAAGTAACACTGGCATGGGTACCGGGGCACAAGGGAGCTGCAGGAGATGAGAAGGTAGACGAACTGGCAAGAGCAGGACCAACAGTACATAAGCTCGCCTCTCTCTCTCTCTCTCTCGCTATCTTTTTTAAATAACCTTGCAATAAGCTTATTTTAATGTCAAAAAGTCGTAAAAATTATAAATTTCTCTAATCTATCTAATTTATTAATCTTATCCATTAACCACCCGCCAAGCAACAGCGTTCGCATTGTTGTGTTCCGGTGTGGGGATAAGACAACCGGTGAAATTACTAGCATAGAGGCATTCCATCTTAGTCCTCAGGGTTGGCAACGCATTTGAGGTCTTAGGATTATAGTCTTGAGAATTCAAATATCTATGGGTCTCAGATTCCACTTACCATCAGGTGCCCTGAGTGCTCGCGTGCCTTCTCCTTAACATAAAAAAAATAGTTCAAACGATGTTTTACAAAAAATATCTAGTTTATTGTTTGGGAATTACTCACTAAATTTGGAATACTTCCAGTTATTCGTAAAGCAAAGAAGTACATATAAATAGTTCACAATCAACCAGCAAATAAATAATTAAAAAACATACGCTTTCCCTCATTCCGGACGCTGTTCGTTAAAATAAAACCAACCAGTTAAAATGAGGGTTTACTAATCACCGAATTCACATTTTTGGTCATTTCTATAAATATGACTACACTAAATTCACCTCATTTATCTGAACACAAAAACGAATTAAATAACAACACACGAAAATCATATTTTCAAACACAAAGGTTACGTAAAACGGTTGTATGATCAACGTTTCTTAATTTAAAATGTAGAACCTTTTGATTAGGTAGTACATACTGGGCGGGACTTCGAAGATCAAATCTATCAAAATAAACGACTAAAATTTATCGATACTTTAGTTTAGTTTATGCTATTTGCTGATTAAGATGTCGACATTCTTTATAACAATTATAAACGTAGTTGATTAAAACTAAGATTTTACCTGATGATATGATACATACGATGGATTGATACCTACATTCTCTTATGTTTATTCGCGAACCGGGCCTCACACTATTTATTTAGGTAGGTATAGCAGGTAACTTACTAACCTACCAACACAGCCCAAATCAGTTTAAACATATTAATAGTATATGATTTAATTTAAAAAAAAACCAGTGAATCAAGTAAATCAAATTATGTAAGCTTTAAAAGTCCACCGGAAATAATAACTGCTAACATTTTGTGTAATTAAGTGAAATCAAGATACCTGCTACCCTGCTAAAAATAATGTTGGATTTTGAATAAATAATGTTTTAAGTATAACTTGTTGCTCAAATATTCCTGAAAAATGCTTATTTTAATTATTTTCCTGGAAAAGATTGCATAATCAGTGAAAAAGTCATTATAACCCAAAACCTTCTATTTCCCGTTAATTTTTTTATGGATTTTTGTTGCAGTTCTGTAGCCATAAATATGTGAATACCTATATTTAAATCGTTTTTTTTAGCATATTTGCTGCAAAATTTCATTCTATTTTAGACAAAAAAAAAATTGGTACCTTCCGGATTAGAAAATATAGGCTCTTAAAATTACAATTAAAGGCCGTTAGCACAAAAATTGCCTGATATCGAGTTTTTACCAAAAAAATCATATCTAGCCTGGTCTAAAACTGTTGTCATTGAATTGTATTGATATTGACCTCTGTAACTGAGATAACGTCAATATAATACCTCTCTAACTTGGACGTTATTGCAGTTAAAAATCCGTTTTGTTTTCTGTTTTAATTATCAGTATACCTACCCACTACGTATAAAATACCCACTATATTTAAAATGTTTGCACAATACGGTATTTTATTTAACAATCGCTTGCACTGAAATAACATCTATTCTCACCTCTATTAATGGAACCCTCTATTAATGGAACCCTCTATTAATGGAACCCTCTATTAATGGAACCCTCTGTAAATGAGACAGATATTTATTTATACCTGGATATCTGAGGGACTTGGTAAAATACCTCTTTAAGTGAGACTAATTTGCAGGTCCCTCTAGGTTTCACTGTATTATAAAATGACAAAGCAACTCTGTCTGTCTTTGTTACGTTTTCACGCATAAACGACTGAACCGATTGAGATGAAATTTGGTATGGAGATAGTTTGAGTCCTGGAGAAGGGCATAGGATAGGTACTTTTTATTGCGGAAAATCGTACGGTTCCTTAGGGAATAGCAAGAAATGAATTATACGCGGACGAATTCGCGGGAAACAACTGCCAGTAAATGATAAAACTTTTTATTATGACTTAGATAATCTTCTAGTTACAAATATTTAGTTCATTAAAAGCCACAAAGTTACCTCACTAAAGAAGATAATGGACTAATAATATTTGTTAATTTAAAAATTCTTGATATTCACACATACTATCAGCTCAATGGAACCTTGAACCACTATAGAACTCTGTCACAGTGACGTTATGATTCAAGTCGTAAGCAGTGTCAAAAAAAATATTTGTAATGTCACAGTGACACCGTTTTATGGTGGGCTTAAGGTTATTGTAACTTCGTGAGGCCTACCATACTACAAATAGGGAGATTTTTATATTATATTATTAAAACTATCACGACTAAGTAGACATTATTAGTTCTTGACATACAGGCGATTAAAGTGTTTATACCTACTAAAAACATCTAAGACGGCAACAAATGACTTTAAATAGAAAATTAGTTATTACTTGTTGATTTTTATGTTTGTAGTACTTAACAGCTTCGGAACCCTACACTGAGCATGGTCCGACATGCTCTTCCCCTGTTTTTAGAGGCAGAGATCATTAGTCCCACTTCTCAATTAACAATAACCACAGGATATTTATTTTCACTCTGGTCAGGCTGTTAACCTTGGTCTTTATCAGCCGTTCAACTTTCCAAATGCAAATGCTGAATTTGTTACTGAAAATACCGAAATCGCTATATGTATGCCTATAATACTTGAGGAGGTTGCTCAAGTTCTCACGGATCTTGTCATCAGATACCGAGTTGATGACAATAGGACAACCTCGGCGAACAGATAGCGGGAGCGACTTGGTTTTGTACTACGTTAAAGAAGATTAACTGATTTGTATACATACCTATCTATGCCGTAAACACCTAAAGGACTTTATAAAGGAAAAAGAAAACCTACAAACTAAGGGGTTCATTAGATATGTCAAATAGTAACAAAAAAACATTTGTTTTAGCGAAAACTCATGAACGTTTTTGTTTCGGTTTTATTCAACTTACAAAGTCTCGGTCTATTTGTCTAATATTTACTCTAATATTTTTTAAGCTAGAGTAAAAATAACACAACATGTGTTATTGATTAACAATAGCGAAGCAAATATTAAAATTTGTGCACCTATTAAAAAATTACCCTGTATTACATAATACATAATTTGACTTGCTATGTAACAGCTGCCTGTCCGTCGTTCGAGATTGTAACCTGTAAATGCGATCAACCATCTCAGTATTGTGGTTAGCTTAAGAGGATTATTTCACTGTAGTATTTGTCATTAGGGGCATCCCCACTATTAAAATACAATACAATACAAATACTCTTTATTGAACACCAAAAATTAAAAAAATTAAAACAGAACATGGAACAGTACATTTAAATCATAGGTATACAACAGGCGGTCTTACCGCTATATAGCGATCTCTTCCAGACAACCTTGTAAGAGAAATAACTGAGGACACGAATTCATGGCAGGCGGCGGTGTAAACCAATTCGTTTAGAACTCAAACTAAATAACTACAAGAAACAATTAAATTATTACTATTGATCCGAGAAATATAACCAAGGTTTGTAAGTAGGTTTAAATTCGTATGTTTGCTACAGAGATATATTTCTGTATTTGTACTAACTTATTCTGTGGCAGTAGCTCTTTTGTATTCGGCTGACCCAGACGGAGGGTAATGTTTTTTGCGCTTATTTATGTGGGTATTATTTATGTCCGTTCTATTGTGGCCTACTGTAGCCTAAATGGCTTGACCGATTTTGAAGAGTGAGATGTCATTAGATTTGTCACTAAGTACTTAAACTAAAATAAAAAATCTATAAGTGGTAACTAACATCGTAGAATCAGAAATGATGATATCCGCAGTAGAACTAAGGTTACCGACATAGCCCGAAGAATAGCGAAACTTAAGTGGCAGTGGGCGGGGCACATTGCTCGCAGGACTGATGGCCGATGGGGCCAGAAAGTTCTCGAAAATATGAATTTTCGTACTAAAAGGTGCTTATTGTTAGAGTAACTAACGCAAATAAGCCACCTAGTTGGTAGTAGTGACCCTGCATGCCTACGACTCTAACTAAGCTTAGGTTTCGATTCTTGGTATGGGAAAAATATTTGTGCAATAAGTACGAATGTTATTTTTTTTTCCATGTATTTCTCTATATAAGGATATTAATGGCGGTCGAGTACTTATAGTACTAGTTGGTAGTGACGATATTACGATTATGAACGTTTAATGAACAAAAAGTTTTTGTCAAGTATTTTATTTTTGCAACAAGTTTTTGTAGCCAACTGTACTTTTTATTTCAAAATCATTTACTGCTTATCAAGATCAAACACATGAGTCCAAACCGGGTTGCGGAGATCCTGTCACCACCTTCGGACTGCATTATCAGACTAGCTCGATAACGCCATATTATTGTATTGTCATTAAAATTACATAGATATATCAAATTTCAGGTCAATCGGTCCCCAGGAAGTGGATGCGGAAGGCACAAGACCGGTCTAAGTGGAGAGCCTTGGGGAGGCCTATGTCTAGCAGTGGACGTCTTTCGGCTGATATGATGATGAAGTGGTTCAAATCTTCCTTGCAAGATTTGACTCAACCATACTGTTAAGGCTACTTACAACTACACACATACACGCACGCGTATTAGCGCGGATTGGAGCCAGTCTGGTACCTGAGGATAACCGGCTCAACCACTGTGACGTCAATCTACATATCACGATATCGGCAGCCAATGGTATCCCACGCATATCACGACATACGCGATCTGCAGCCAATAAAGAGCGGCGCTACGCCCCCACTGGAACGCAGCTTTGACGACCTACGGGCTTTTTGAAAGTCACGCACTCACCTCTTACTCGCTTTACCATCGTGACATAAAGTCGCACAGCTTTGCCCTTTTTTTATATAAATTATAAGCGCACTTATTTTATTTAAGCTTTTGTAAAGTTTCATTTAAGCTATTGATTATACGCTAATTTGAACAGTCTCAGCTTTCGTTAATTTCTACCTGCCATCCGCATCTTCAAGACTATCCTAGAGCCTATAACCCGTGTCTAGACGCACAGACATAAAATTGATCCATCGGACCGGAACAAAGCCTAAAGCCTGGATGGATTGGATGTGAGAGCGCATTGGCTACAGTTTGAAACGACAGCGCGAGCCAGCAGAGGACGCGCAGAGCTTTTGGTGAGACGTGCCAGCCACACTCCTAACCTTGTCCTATTCGTTTGCGTGATACCGTGCCCGTTATCAATTCCAGTGTTTAAGTTACATCGTGATCGCCTCCACAAGTCTGCTGAGTCGCCGCCGCACGAGCCCGCGGCCGCAACCCGCTACGGTTACGCAACCGCCGCCACGTGCACGTGGTTACACAAGGAGGTGTTTGCAACCGTAAGTACCGACTTTTGCAAATCTCCAAAATGACGAGTGACGACGAAAATCAGTCAGTAGACGATTTTCAGCCCGCTTCTGATGCAACCAAACAGAAAGACATTCTGAATCAGTTAAGCAGAAGGCGAGGATCGGTTAAGTGTAGGTTAACTAATTTTAGAAAATTTGTCGAACTATTTGAGGGCATTGAGTTAAGCGAGACGCAAAGTACAGAGTTAAAGTTACGCATGCAAGGAGCCCAAAACTTGTTAGTTGAATTTACTAAAATTCATAATCATATGGAAAATATTATAGCGGAAAGTGAACTTGAAAAGCTATTAGAAAAACGCGAATCATTTGAAAGCGATTATTACAGCATTTTAGCTAAGACCGAGTGCATGATCAAGGGTGCAAATATCGCCGACTACTGTTGCAAGTCTGCACACTCGCCACCAAACATCGCGCAAGTGGTTAAGCTCCCCACAATCTCGTTGCCAACTTTCGATGGGTCATATGAGCACTGGTTAGAGTTTCGCGACACCTTTTCATCTTTAGTACATTGCTCTCAAGAAATAACTAGCATACAAAAATTCCACTATTTAAAGTCATCACTTAAGGGAAACGCGCAGCTGGTTATTAATTCACTTGAGTTCTCCGCTGATAATTACAGCATTGCGTGGGAGTTACTGTTAAACCGTTACGACAATAGTAGATTACTCGTACATAATCATGTTAAGGCTCTGTTTACTATTCAACACATAAGTAACGAGTCACCGGCCCAGTTGAGGAAGCTAATTGATACCGTTCTTAAAAACTTACGCGCATTGAAGCTTCTAGGTGAACCCACCGAACAGTGGGACACGCTTATTATTTATTTAATGGTATCTAAACTGGATTCCACAACTGAGCGCGAATGGGAGCAATATAAAAGTACATTGTTACCTAAGGCACGCGATTCCAAGCCAGCCCTCCACGTTGATGATTTGCTCAAATTTGTTAGGGACAGAGCAGATATGCTAGAAACACTTATAGTATCGCACAGTAAGTGTAGCACACACATGTCGCACGAAACTAGGAAACCATTTACTAGGGCACCGAGCACTCCTAAACTGCACTGTAACGTAGTCACTGACAAGTCCACTTATAAGTCGAACGTTAAACCGGCAACGCAAGGGAAGTCATGTTTGATGTGTAAAGGCAAGCACCCGCTGTATTCCTGTCAAGTATTTCTCGATACAACGTTGCTAGATAAACTTAAGTTCGTTGAAAACATGAAATTGTGTGAGAACTGTTTGCGATCGGGTCATACAGCGAATGATTGCAGATACGGTCCGTGTCGAAAGTGTAACAAAAAACATAATTCACTAATTCATAACGAGGTCGCAGACGTCCCGTCGATGAGCATGCACGCGCAAAACAAGCCATCGACTTCATTTAATCCCGGCGCAGCTGATAGTAACGGTATTGCACACGCACAGCAACCGCGACAGGTAACCAACGCACACATAGACTTGAATGCACAATTGTCTACGATGCAACCTGTTTTGTTGTCAACAGCGCTCGTCGAGATCCCTGATAATTTAGGTAGTTATCATATGGCCCGCACGATTCTCGACAGTGGCAGCGAATGTTGCATAATTACGCAATCATTATGTAACAAAATTAAACCGCAAATCATACAGTCCATTCAAACAATAAGAGGAGTAGGGAATTCCGTCTCACAA
Organism: Acleris holmiana; assembly: GCA_949316455.1. Lineage (NCBI taxonomy): Eukaryota > Metazoa > Arthropoda > Insecta > Lepidoptera > Tortricidae > Acleris > Acleris holmiana. Next base: position 23,200,342 of record OX438763.1, on the reverse strand, counting down.
TGTTCGCAAAAGTGTGAGATAGAAATAAAATCCCTTGTTGATAACTTTAGCACGCGTATTCAATGTCTAGTTTTGCCACAATTAACTTCGACATTGCCCACATTTACAATTAATCGCGATATGTTTAAAATTCCTAGTAACGTAAACCTGGCAGATCCAACGTTCTACGAATCTGAATCAATCGACCTGTTGCTGGGTGCTGATGTATTCTGGGATCTATTGGATGTAGGTAAAATGCGCTTAGTTAACGGGCCATACCTACAGAACACTAAGTTAGGTTGGATCGTCTCGGGATCTATTCAGTCTTATACGCGCACTAAGACAATTAGGTGTAATTTCACGCAGTCACTAAATACTCATTGTTTAGATGACCAATTACGCAGGTTCTGGGAGATCGAAGAGTTACCAATAGGCGCATCTTTACCCGACTCGCGCAGCGAGGAGGAACGTGCATGCGAACATCATTTTGTGACCACAACAAAACGGGTTGCTAACGGCCGATTTTGTGTACAAGTTCCATTAAAGGAATCTGTTGAGGTTTTAGGAGATAGCCGCGCGCAAGCCGAAAGACGTTTTTACGCGCTAGAAAAACGTTTGCAAAGTAATCCAACTTATAACGATATGTACAAGGAGTTCATTAAGGAATACATACAATTAGGTCACATGTCTCGCGTCGATAGCTACGGAACTCCTCATTACTTCATGCCGCACCATGGCGTGTTCCGTGAACAAGCGACCACAACCAAATTAAGAGTGGTCTACGATGCCAGTGCAGCGTCAACCTCTGGGAGATCGTTCAACGATTTGCAACTCGTAGGACCACCAATTCAAGGTGACTTGTTGGCTATTTTATTAAGATTTCGCGAGAATAGGTATGTAGCATGCGCAGATGTCGAAAAAATGTACCGACAGGTTTTAGTAGATAAAAACCAACGTGATTTGCAACTCATAATTTGGCGCGATAATCCGAACAATCCCCTTGGCGTGTATCAGCTGAACACGGTGACGTATGGGACCGCCTCAGCGCCTTTCTTAAGCTGTAGGTGTTTAAGGCAACTGGCGCAGGAATGTACGGATCCGGAAACCGCTAAAATAATTAATGATTCATTTTACGTCGATGATTTTATTTGTAGTTTCTCTGACAAAGCGAAATTAATTCAAATTTGTAAAGATGTTACAAAGGTTCTGGATTCGGGTTGTTTCCCTTTACGCAAATGGGTTTTTAACTTTAATTATACAGGCCAAGATTACGTAAAAAATGCGTCAAAACCGCTGTCACTAGGCGAGCACGCGCAGAGTAAGACATTAGGTCTAGGTTGGTACAACGATTTCGATGAACTACATTTTTATTCGCAACATAACAACCATAAGGATCTTGTAACAAAACGAACTATTTTGTCTAGTACATCGCAGGTTTTCGATCCTTTGGGACTTTTAAGTCCGTTTATAACTATCGCAAAGACTCTCATGCAAAGGTTATGGCTTTTAAAACTAGATTGGGATGAACCAGTTCCCGATGACGTCACGCGGACTTGGAATCGGTTTGTAAATAACCTGTCCTTACTTGATAATGTTCGTGTACCGCGTAACGTCATGTGCAACGATCCTGTACGAAAAGAACTTCATCTATTCTCAGATGCATCCCAGGTGGCTTATGGAAGTTGCGCCTATATTCGCACGATCGACGATAAATCAGCTGTTACTGTCCGGTTGCTATGCGCGAAAGGGCGAGTCGCGCCATTGTCGCCCGTAAGTACACCGAGATTGGAGTTAATGGGAGCTTGTGTAGGCGCAAGATTATTTGTCAAAATTAAAGACTCACTACGTTGCCAGTTCGATAACGTTACGTTTTGGACCGACTCGACAGTCGTATTAGGTTGGCTTCGTATGCCACCTAATATGTTAAAAACGTTCGTGCAAAATAAAACCGCAGAGGTTAATGAACTAACAAAGGGTTATTCATGGCGTCACGTGAGCGGCAAGGATAACCCGGCCGACTTAGTTTCGCGCGGTCAGCATATGGAAACTCTCATTGACTCCAGTCTCTGGTGGGAAGGCCCGAATTTTCTACAGGATCCTAATTTAAATTACCCATGTTCGGAATCGGTCTTGCTGCCTGCACAGTTGCCTGAGCTTAAATCCTGTGGTATGAGAAGTCTTATGTGCGGTCAAACTGATAATGTTTTATTTCCATTTAACAGATTTTCTCAGTTCAACCGCTTAAAGCGCGCGGCGTGCTACGTACTTCGCTTCATTAGTAATGCGCGCATTAAAGACAAGAAAAAACGTCTTCTCGACGCGCTGACGGTGGACGAACTGAATAAATCTGGGGCCGCTCTGGCGAGGTTATCGCAATCCGAATCATTTGTTGACATTAAAGACGCATTAATTAAAAAGCGATCAGTGAAGGGTAATTTGTCAAAGCTAAATTTGTTCATAGATAACGATATAATACGTGTTGGTGGACGAATCGTAAATTCACCTGAATTTAGTTTTGATAAAAAACATCCGATGCTGCTTTCAAGTAAACATCATTTTACATTACTTTTGTTTCGTTACGAGCATAAACAGCTGTTCCACGCAGGACCGCAGCTACTTCTGTTTTCTCTCCGCGACTCGTGGTGGCCAGTAGGTGGCAGAAACCTCGCTAGAAAGGTGGTTCAAAGCTGTGTGACGTGCGTTCGTATGCGAGGCAAAATATTATCGCATAATGGGTAACCTACCTAAGGAGCGGTTAGAGCCAGGTTTTCCATTTTTAAATTGTGGGGTGGATTATGCTGGACCTGTGCTCATATTAAACCGAAAAGGTAGGGGAGCTCAAACAATTAAGGCGTATATATGTTTGTTCATTTGTTTCACTACGAGAGCTGTGCACTTGGAACTAGTCGGCGATCTTTCATCTGACGCCTATTTATTAGCGCTTAAGAGATTCATTTCACGCCACGGTAAACCGGCTATAATATTTTCCGATAACGGTAGAAATTTTGTAGGTTTAAAAAATGATTTCGCAATTTTTTTAAATTCATGTTCTAATGAAATTAAAGAGTACGCTACAGCTCAAAGCATTAAATTTATTATGGGACCTCCGTACGCCAGTCATTTTGGAGGTTTGTGGGAGGCTGGTGTTAAAAGTTGTAAGCACCACCTGCGACGTGTGATAGGAGACGCGCATCTAACGCACGAGGAGTTCAGTACGGTATTGACGCAAGTCGAAGCCATCCTGAACTCCCGGCCCCTAAGCCCTATGTCCACAGATCCGCAAGATTACTCCCCCCTTAGCCCAGCTCACTTCTTGGTTGGCCGGCCGTTGACTGCTCCTGTCTGCGCTGCGCTGAATGAAGTTCCCGTTCACCGCCTTTCACGCTATCAACGAGTGGAGCAGATACGCCAGCATTTTTGGACTCGCTGGTCCAAAGAATACGTGTCGGAGCTTCAAATTAGGACGAAATGGAGCTGCAACAATGCTGACCTGAAGGAAGATACCCTGGTCCTGATTAAAGAGGACAAAGCACCGCCTCTAAAGTGGAGCTTGGGGCGAATCACGCGAACGTTCCCAGGCAAGGACGGAGTTGCTCGAGTGGCTGATATTCGGACGGCTCATGGCATTGTGCGGCGAGCCTTTTCCAAGATTTGCCCACTGCCAGTGGAGCAACAGTCATAGTTGGAATCTGGCGATTCCAAGGCCGGGAGTTATGTTAAGGCTACTTACAACTACACACATACACGCACGCGTATTAGCGCGGATTGGAGCCAGTCTGGTACCTGAGGATAACCGGCTCAACCACTGTGACGTCAATCTACATATCACGATATCGGCAGCCAATGGTATCCCACGCATATCACGACATACGCGATCTGCAGCCAATAAAGAGCGGCGCTACGCCCCCACTGGAACGCAGCTTTGACGACCTACGGGCTTTTTGAAAGTCACGCACTCACCTCTTACTCGCTTTACCATCGTGACATAAAGTCGCACAGCTTTGCCCTTTTTTTATATAAATTATAAGCGCACTTATTTTATTTAAGCTTTTGTAAAGTTTCATTTAAGCTATTGATTATACGCTAATTTGAACAGTCTCAGCTTTCGTTAATTTCTACCTGCCATCCGCATCTTCAAGACTATCCTAGAGCCTATAACCCGTGTCTAGACGCACAGACACATACATACGTACAAAGATTGCAAGTTAATAAAAAGCTAGCAAATATTCTTCGTCTTGAGTACTTAATATAATTAAATCAATGTTTACCTTTACTTGTGCTGTAGCATTCATTGACAGTCGTCAGGTTTTTTTTTACGCAAAAATATGGATTCACGCCGTTGCATCGCACATCAGCCAACTCGCCATTTGCATTCATCGCCACGCAGTGTTCATCATTGACTAAGTTGTTCGGCTCCCCAACAGCCCATGTGAGGGAAATGCTAGAGAGAGATTTTCCTGAAAAATAAACATCAGAGGACAATCTCAGTGGTAAACTAAGTCCAAGGCTTGTTCTATGGGTACCTACTACAACAATGAAGTTACTCATATAGAGAAATACAAACTAAAATACATAGAAGACATCCAAGACTCAGGGACAAATATTCGCCCTCGCCACACAAATATCTACCTTTACCATATATTTTTGAACCCGTAACCAACTAGGCTAACGTGTAACGTGTCGTCAAATAATACCACAGGACAATGTCGAACAAATTGACCTGATCCCAAACTAAGCTCTAGGCTTGTACTAAGGGTACTAGACTACGATAAACTTATATAGAGAAATATATAGAAAGCATCCAACCCTTACCGGGATTTGAACCCAGGACCCTTAGCTTCGCAGGCAGGGTCACTATCAACGAGGCTAGCGTGTCGGCAAATGCTGGACTGAATTGGTTTTTAGGAGAATTTTAAAAAGAGGTAGTTAAAATACGAATCAGGCAATCCCATTTCCGCCGTGGCATATGTAATTCTTCTCTCAAACAATGTAAGGAAATTATTAAAATGCATCATTAGAAGTATTTGTAAAAAAATATCGACTAATTTAGCTTCAAGTATTGAGATAATTTTACAATGATCCGCCAGCCCCACCTTTTATTAAATTATGGGTATGGAATTTTTTTCATGGCCTTATTGATTTTACAGACAATAGAGATCATTTTCCAATAAAAAGTCGCAGCGAAAAGGCATGTGCTAAGAAAAAAAAAGGCATTTTCCGTTACCTTTTTTTTAAACGATAAGCTATCATTTCCGAGCACGTCTGAGAAAATAACTATTAAAACTTACCATCGATACTTATAAAAACTCCTTCGGGGTAGGAAGTGTGTATGTCGACAAACACCATGCTCTCGGCGATGCCGTGCTTACTCATCATTGTTTTCATCACTGTCACTATGGCGGTCGTTGTTGGTGACGCCAAGTTACCGCCTGAAGGGAACATATTGTTAATCAACGATAACATCGACTACACCGTTCAACGAATAGTTCAAGAAACTTCCATGCTGGTTTTACTCTCTAAGAGTAAATACGTGAATAAACTATACTACACACATATACACATACATGGAGTCAAGCCTCCTTGATGGAAACCAGATCGTCAAGCTGTTCTACTTTGACAGTCATTCAGATGAGGGTGTTCAGTCACCCTATCACCAGGAGTTCAGAACCTGCTAGGGTCTGCCCCAAGCTGGCTTTACGGTCAAACAGTTAATTGAGATCAGATACATAATATCACGTCTTCATTCCCAGAGTAGGTAGGCAGAGCTACAAAAATACCAACAAATCTAAAAATACTATAGTATCTCAAATAAATCTCATGTAGCAATCACTACCTTATTACTAAGAAACCGGGCAAGAGCATGTCGGACCACGCTCAGTGTAGGGTTCCGAAGCCGTTAAGTACTACAAACACAAAAATCAACAAGTAATAACTAATTTGCTATTTAAAGTCAATTGGTGCCGTCTGAGATGATTTTAGTAGGTATTAACACTTTAATCGCCTGTATCTCAAGAACCAATGATGTCTACTTAGTCGTGATAGTTTTCCTTTAATATTATTATATTATTATGTGCTTTATTTAAGACTTTTTTTACATTTTTAGTAGTTTGTAGTTATCGCTGTAGGGGGGGAGCACTTGACTCTTTGAAAGACCTATCCAATGACACCCCACACTATGGGGTAGACGAGAAGAAAAATACATCCCCACGGTACGTGTAGGGCAGGTACCCAAAAAAAAACTGTTACTTTTTATTGTACCACTTTATTGGCGTGACTAATATGTACCTACATGCATGCCAAATTGCAGCTTTCTAAAGCTTTCTAAGTACTAAGAGTCTCTGCGCTAGGCTGCGGACGGACGGGCGGACATGGCGAAACTATAAGGGTTCCTAGTTTGACTCTGGAGTCCTAAAAACTGGCTTGTTGACTCTAACTCCTAAAGACCGTAGTGTTAATGTAAATTTAAGTACATATGAGTATATTGCTGTATAAATATACATCTCTGTATCTTTTTATGTAGGTATTTGAATGAATTATTCTTATTATATCGGTTTTTGGTTGGAAACTCATCACTTCATCGAATTTCACTCTTTATCGAATGTATCATTTCATGAAACGCTATTTACTGCTGTAACCATAATGTTTTCAGGGTATCTTAAACGTTAATTACGTAGGTTAGGATAGGTTAGATGTTTAAGATACCCTGAAAGCAAAAAATAGCATTCGATGAAAGGTGTTTCGATGAAATGATACACCCTTTTTGGTTGGGTTTTATGTTCTAAAAAAAGAAAGTTCTCAATCTCTCGAGGGTTAGCTGGAAGAGATCCCTTAAATAGATAAGTTCGCCTTTGTACATTTTTATATTAAAATTCATTGTATTTTTTGGTTTTCCTTTTTGTACAATAAGTACTTACATACACATACATACGATTACAATTAGGGTTAATTCTTAAGATACCGGCTATATTGCAGCGAAGCCGAGCATCCCACCACGTCGCTGGCACGATGTGCAAGCGCAGCCATCCGTCTTTGACGTACTCATAGTCTGGCATGTGGACAGCCTCGCCTAATCCTGGAACAAATGTAGATCAGTTTGAAATACTTTTAGAGTAACAACCACTTATTCGTAAAAAATAAAAAAGTTGGGACTGACATGACGATCTAACCTAACCTAACCTCGTGAAAAATTATAGTCGTATTTCTTTTTTAAATTATGATAGCCCCTTTTTTCATATTAAAAAAATATATAATATATCACTACATAGTATAAAACAAAGTCGCTAGCCGCTGTCTGTCCCTATGTATGCTTAGATCTTTAAAACTACGCAACGGATTTTGATGCCGTTTTTTTAATAGATAGAGTGATTCAAGAGGAAGGTTTATATGTATAATACTTTAACCCGGAGCGAAGCGAGGGCGGGACGCTAGTCTTATATATAAAATTCTCGTGTGACACGAGTTTTCGTTCCCATACTCCTCCGAAACGGCTTGACCGATTCTCATGAAATTTTGTGAGCGTATTGAGTAGGTCTGAGAATCGGCCAACATCTATTTTTCAAACACCCAAGTGACATGAAAAAAAAAATTGCAGCGGGCGAAGCCGCTGGCGGGTCGCTAGTAATATATATAATTTTATAAGTTACCATTTAAACTCTCCTAATAATAATACCTAATAATCGTAATCTGTAATAATGAAAGTTACCAGTGATGTTTTAAATTTTTGTTTAGAAATCCATCGTTACAACACATATTGGTGTAAAGTAAACAACAGTCTGTTTATTACGGTTTAAAAGATAATATGACTTTTTTAAAGTTAGTTTCATACGGATGGACGGACGGACAGCATTGGCGTAGGCAGCGTTATCCAGTAAGGTCTAGTTTTGTACTCTTCAGGTATAGAACCCCGAAAATGTCGTATATTTAAATTTGTTGAAATATTCCCGGAAGAAGGTGGCTAACTAATTGTTAACCATATTAAATTTAAAATGCTAATAACCTGTTTCACAATGGTCAAGTAAAGCTTTTTTGTCAAATAACCTTTTCCCTTTCTTATACTTAAAAATTTACAAAAAGAGGGCTATCTTTATTTGACAGATGAATTTACTTGACGATTGTGAAACAGGCCCTAATACTACTACTATGGAGTTAGCCGCTTTCTTTGATATCTCGCCAGTAATGGTATTAGCATTTTAAATTCAATGTAGTTACCAATAGAGTATAGAATGCTTTGATGAATATATTACTATTTTGTGACTAAGTACATTCTTTTGCGTATTTCTGTTTTCCGATTTAGACTGGTCTATTTCGTTAAGCCAAAACATTTTTGGTCAAATGCAAAAATCCTAATTTTCATTTGCCAACTCGCTTTGTTTTCTGTAACCGTAAATATTTTAGGACTATATAAAACTACACACGATGATATTTTTTAAAATAAATTCTGAATCTTTAATTAACAGTGGTTAAGCAAATGAAAATTTTTGGAAATGATACATTTGACCAAGAATATTTTTGCTTCCGAGTTAGCCACTTTTTTTGGGATGACAACTTAATGGTAGTTCTACTTACCCTTGAGTAGAATCAGGCAAGTGAAATAATCTAGTTGTTTCTGTAACATTTTCGTATTGAAAGCTCTCATCAGCGAACAAGAGTCCTCGAGCTCAGCTGTAGGACTGAGCTGTCACAGAACAAACGTGTTATTATATGCGCAGTTTACAAATAAAAACCGGGAAAGAGCATGTCGGATACCTTGTTCGATAACGGAAACTAGATCAAAAAGAGTTGCAAGATTTGAAATGGAACGACCGACAATAATATAAACAAAGCAAGATTAAAAAAAAGTGTATTCTTTACTGTTTTCTGACCTCAAAATAATTTACTCTCGGACTAGATTTAAATGAATCAAGTTCTGAATTTTTGTACAAGATTTTTGAAATATATCCAAATAAGTATAGCCGTTCGTTTTTTAAAACAAGGATATGCACACCAGCACTCAGGCCACCAGATGGTCAGTGTGATCATTGAACACTATTTGAATTCTAAAGACTTATCTTAAGACTGCAATCCTAAGACTTGCTAAGTAATTTCACCGGTAGTCTTATCCCCGACACCGGAACACAACAATGTGAACGAAGCTTGCTTTATTGAAATACAAATGTCCAAATATATAAATATTGGCATTCATACTATGAGTAAGTATAGATCATTTTACGTTAAATTATCATGAAAGCGTTAGTTTATTATTAATACAATAATGTTTATAATTTTGCTGGTGACATTCATAATGACTCAAAAACACGATTGTTTCAAATTTATTGTTATATAAAACACAAATTTGCAGAATGTATTGTTATCACTAATCACATAACAATAACTATAAAGCTTTAATTGGCTTTGTTTGATAAACAAATGTAGACCATAATGTTGTCTTTTGCTATTGTTTTTAAGTTACTTGGTTTACCAAATGTCAGCTCAATCGGTCCCCGGAAAATGGTTCAAATGTTTGTTGCAAGATTTGACCCCAACAAGCACACATACATACAGACATTGCAAGTTAATAAAAAGCTTGTAAAAAATACTTCGTCTTAACTACTTAACAGGTGAAGACTCTCCAAAAATATTTCAATACACAATAAACTGTGCGTATGTGCATCGTTGTTTAGTTAGTACCTATACAGGTACAGGCTTAGCTTAGTTCGGGACTCGGTCAATTTGTGTGTCCCAAAGTCAAATGGCTTAAAAAGTGGGGGTAGTTTTTTTGCTATCCCAACACGTATAAATTAGCGCTAATACATTAATTAACAGGCCAGTCCTAAAGCAGAGCTCACGGTTTCACGTTCACTGTCACGAAGATAGCTTCACATCAAGGGACCCAGAAGGACATAATGTTTCAGAGACGTCTATTTTTTTATTTTTGTGTTATTAAGTTAACAGGTTAGTAAAAACTTTTTCTTTACTTAGAGATTTATTTTATTTTTAATGAGGCTTTTATAAGAAAAGTCCTAGGTCGGTCCGCTTTTTCTTCATAACTTAGTGGTGGTAGGACCCTGTGCAGGGTCCGTTCGGATCGCTACCACCATCTTATTCATTAACCACCCGCCAAGCAATAGTATTCGCATTGTTGTGTTCCGGTGTGGGGATAAGACAACCATCTTAGTCCTCAGGGTTGGCAACGCATTTGAGGTCTTAGGATTATAGTCTTGAGAATTCAAATGTCTATGGGTCTCAGATTCCACTTACCATCAGGTGGCCTGAGTGCTCTTGTGCCTTCTCCTTAACATAAAAAAAACTTAATGGCTGCTCTTGTCGGTGGAGTACCGCTATTCCTCTCTATTGATTGCTAGGTTCTCGACATCTTGATACGACACTACCTTAACTTTCTCTTTCACTTGTTTAAAGTAACTTCGTCTGGGTCGTCATCTGCCCTGTATGATATTTTTCATACAATTATCGTGTCGGATCAGGGGTCCTATCATCTTCCCTCCGTCCGCTTACCATGGATTTAATTGTTGTTTTCTAAAGATACACAAGCACTTACATTAGATGTGATTTTAAGAATAATGACAAAAAGAGGACAGGAGATTAATGGTTTACGATCTCTCAACGATAAAGCTCTATTCATCGACTTTGTTATTAATACTCAATATAATTATAATTATATTCCTCCAATTAGTCGAGGCTGCCTTTATGCCGAACTACGAGTACATTAAAGACTTCGGGTGGCTGCGCCTGCATACCGTGCCGACGACCTGGTGGAACGCGCGACTACGCTGCAACTTAGAGGGTATTTAGAAGAAGAGAGAATTCACTAGAACTCGCTTTTAAAATCTCATTCTGGAACTTTAGATGCCTTCCTCTTTGTTAAACATAAGGAGCGTCCTTACTAAGAGCTTTGTGTAATGACTTGAGTATTCGGCGTCGAATATTCAAGTGGTGTGGATCACAGTAGTAACGCTTAGCTCAACGTCCACACCCCTCGAATATTACACGCAAATTCTCTTAGTGAGGACAATGCTCCTAGAGGAACGTTAAAACGAATAACGAATTTGTAAACTTCGATTTATAAAATAAAACAAAGAAAGTATCCTGAATGGTTCGCTAAATGGCTGAAGTCAGGCTTGTCGCACTCCGTATTTTAGGCGCAAATCCAAAAATATCGGGCAGCATCTCATTGGAGTGATTTTTGAATAGGCTTTGTGTACCTACTTGTTATTTGATATATTCTGTTCCTAATTAATAGTTGATTGGCAATTATTATTATCTTCCGATCAGGTGGTACCTTGGCGTCACCTACAAACACTAACATCACTACATTGATAATGATCACCATGGCTGGACACGGACTGGCCGAGGGTAGAGTGTTTGTTGATATCCACGCCTCCAAACCCAAAGGAAATTTTATAAGCGTTGATGGTAATCATTCATATAATAATTAATTATAACAGTTTGTAGAAGAAAACAATGCGGAATATTTCATACTCACTAATTTTAAAATGTCAATTCGACAAGATATTTGGAGACTATTATCCAAATAGTTCATCGTTGTAATGGCCAAAAAGTAGGCTGTACATAGACGAGTTATGTATGTACACCCTAGTGCTTTTTTACGACTATTGACAGGAAAATGAAAACTATCCACGTAAAATAAGAAATTAATAGCAACGTCTCGTCACGAAGTAATAAAATTGGACTTTTGTAGTTAATTTGACACATTTTTTATGTTTTTTCGAGAATTGGTTTATTGTAGTGCGAACGACAAAAGTGACCTTCCTTGGTATAAAAAAGATAAAAATGCTGAGGAATCCGTTCTTGGCGTGTTTTTAACTATATTGGTGTTGCAAAAATATGTTTGTTCCAACAACACCTGAATCAGGTTTTTACAGGAACGCCAGTGTCAAATATTTCTCTGGAATGGGCTGCCGGAGAGCCTAACAATTTAGGCAACAGTGAAAACTGCGTGGCGATGACCGCCGCTGGCGAGTTGGCTGACGTTAACTGCGCAACTGAGCATCCCTACATATGCATAAAAAATGACTTTGAAATTATTAAGAAGGAATGCGACACCACAAGCAAAGGTACTATTGATATTTACTTTAAGTAAAGCGCAAATCTTTGAAGGCGGCAATCGATTGCATTTCTTTTTTCACCTGGTGTATAGGACGGTGTTACAAAGACATTATAAAAGAATTTGTTTGACACTTCTTACGACTTGAATCATAACGTCACTCTGACACAGTTTTATGGTGATAGAACATCATCATTTTGGCAGTGCCTTCAGGTGGTCCGTCTACTCGTTTGCCTTTCATAGCTTTGTAAGAATATACTCGTATTTGCAATAAAACTGACTTATCATCCTCAGGATACATGTGGGAGCCGCGCACGGGCAGCTGTTACAAGTTCTACCGCCAGCCCATCGCTTGGCGCCAGGCCGACCTGATCTGCTGGTCGGAGCACGCGTACCTTGCTGTCATCAACAGCGACACAGAGGCCCAAGTCCTTAAGGAACTCTTCGCCAAACACCCCAAGCATACTATTAAAGGCGCAACATATGAAACATATTGTCATATTGGCTTCTATTTTGCTAATGAACATGGTACTACCATGTTAGGTAAGGTTTTTGTCAATTTAAGTGAGTTCAGAATTCTACCTTACAAGAAATCATTGGCAATTCATTCGTCAAGCCGTGTGTTTTAGATTAAAATGTTTTGAGAAGGCATTTCAGATTGGTTTTTATTAGAATGAACTTGAGACTACAGAAGCGCGCGTCCACAAGAGAAAAAAAAATACTGAACACCGACATCTCTGGAGTTATTTCTCTACTAGGGCCGTAGGAGTGTCTATAAATGACTCGACATTAGCGAAGCACATGTTCGTCAACAGGACGGAAAGCCGTCAAAAAAATAAAATTAGAAGAGTGAACTCACTTGAGTAACTTGGGATATGTGCTTTGCTAAACAAGTCAAACTTAGCCTTTGATGCCTGATAGGAAATTATTACCCCACATTGGGGGGTAAAGGCAGGGGTCAAATATCTAACTCACGTCGTCAAATATCGAAATGACCATTCTCAATTTATTTTAATAGCTTGTTTTTTACAAATCGGTCGGCAACTGACCACTCTTGAGTTGCTGGACTTGCTGGTGTTTATGGGCGGTAGGGGATTTCCTCCCATCAGGTAACTCATGCGAATTACCCGATTTATAAAATAAGACTTGAAAGAAATAAGTTAAAAGACCTTTTTAATTCTGTAACCACATTTTGCACAATCAGGCCAAAGAGTATACTAGTGTATTAGAGTATGTATTATTGGTTTAACACCCGTATTTATAGACTAGAAAAGTAATTACTTGAGTAATAGTAATGTCAAAACTTTTGCTTAAGTAATTACTTTTCGTGTCGGGTGTTAGAGTTGTTGGTATTTCTGTAGCTCTGCCTTCCCCACATTAGGAATGAAGGCGTAATGTTATGTATGTATGAACCTATGTAGTAATAACTAAGTTTGACCTAGTAGTTTTAATATGTAAAAGTAAAAAAAAAACTCTTAATAAATTGTGTTTATCCAGGTGAATCTCTTGAAAAAGCCGGTTACGCGAAGTGGGAGGGAGGTAAGCCGAATCCAGATGAATCAAATCGTTGCGGGACCATGTCGCGGGATGCGTTACTATACAACGCCAAATGCGCCCAGGATCTTCTTCCCTATATTTGCGAGACTGCATTAAAATGAAGCGAAATTTATTTGTCTGTAACATTAAATTATAGCCCAAGAACTGTACTTGTGATTAAATGTGACTATTTTCTTGTATAATAAAACCATTTTTAGATGCTTGTTAGGTTTATTTTTATTTAATAGTTTTTAGTGCCCCGTGTGGTTGCCGGGTTAAAATAATGCCACTCCATGTCTTCCCGTGGATGTCGTAAGAGGCGACTAAGGGAATAAGGGCTTATAGTACTGTTAGGCGATGGGCTTGCAGCAATTGTCAATGAAGGCGTGATGCTATGTATGTAATAGTTTTTCTTAACTCCAGCAGCACGTGACTCCTCCAGGAGCAGCGATAACTTATCGCTGCTCCCTAGAGAACTGTAGAATTATCCGGGATAAAACTATCCTATCGTCGGTAAAACTGCTAAACCGCGTGACTTACAAATTCGATTAGTTGCAAAATGTACGTTTCTGACCTACGTGCGAAGGTGTCTTTTGCACCTTTTTAAATTTGTTCATTACGCGGTATTGCAGTATCATCGACGCTATGTCCTGCCCCAGGACTCAAAACTATATCCATACCGAATTTCCTGTAAATCGGTCAGACAGACACACTTTCGCATTTATAATATACTAGCTGTTACCCATGACTCCGTCCGTGTAGAAATCGTTTATCGCTATTCCCTCGGGAACTATCTAATCTTCGGGAGTAAAAAATATCATATGTCACAAATAGACAGACGGAAGTTACTTTCACATTTATAATATTACTACACATTTGTATATTAGGTATAGCATAGATGTTAGTAGGATTATTAGGTGTGAAATCAATGTAGAATAAGGTTCCAATTATTAGTTTAATACGGTTAAGTGACTCTATGGAGGGCATTTTGATAACGATAAGGAAAAACATCTTTATACGGGAAGTAGAACAAAATCAGGAGCGTTTATAAAGGTGACTAAAAAAATAAATTTATAAAAAGTGAAAATATTTTATTTAAGACTGTACTAGGCCGCAATATAACATAAGTATAAATATTTATTATTTGTAGGACATATACAATTGCTATTAAGTTGATTTACACAATGGTTAAAGGTTATAAAACTATGTCATTATTATATATTATAAGCTAGCTGTCCGTTCCAGGCGCAGCCCGTGTGTTTTTTTTCATACATACCTTGTCCTGATAATTACGAACACAACAAAAAAATATCGCTCGAGCCATATCGCGTTATGAGGTGACCAACGGAAACAGGAATTCATTTTTATTAAGTAATTGTGTATTAATGTGTACAGAAAATCAATCAATAAAATACTTTTTTTATTGATGGCGATTCCGCAGCGATTACGCCAACGTCAAATGAGATAAGTAAATCATAAAACAGAATAAATCAAAAGTAAAATGTCGCACATCTTTTAATCGGCCATCTTCCCTGAAGGTTACCGGGAGTGAAAAAAATAGTACTTAATCATAGTTTTATAATAATCATAGCCTTCAAAGGCTCAAGATCCTACTCATATTACTTATTAACTTGGTCATTCAGACCCGCTCCTTCGATAGTTGTGTAGTCCACGGTCCTACTAGTAGGACTTATAGAAATCCGGATAGGACCGTGGTATGCTATGACTATACAAGTACAATAACATAAAAAAGTCTTGTACGTATTTGGGTCTGAATGAGTATAAAACAATAGTACTACTGGTAGGACTACGGGCCGTAGTGACTACATGTTGAATTTTTCGTTAGGAGGATAGTCATGACAGCGCCATGCTCGACGCAAACTGAAGGTAACATTGCAAATTGTGGGTTAAGGTTTATCCTACTCTGAAGAGATTACATTATTATTAAACATTTATGCTGCATTCGCAGATGAAGGGAAGCCACTGTGAGCAGTCTACATTGTTAAGGGTTCCTGAGCGCGCTAAGGATCCACAGTTGTCCACGCCAGGATTATTTGGTTTTCCTGGACCCCATTTCTTGTACCCGGCTTTGTCCAAACTCTCACCTAGAACAAAAGCAGAAATTTCAAGTTATAGCGTGTAAATTTCATACGGGCATGTATTTTATCCAGGCGTAGTTAACGATCATACAAATCATGTGAGAAAGTTGTTTTGTTAGTAACTTTTATAATTAAGGCGCATTTTTTTTTATTTGTCTTAGGAGCAATGCGCGCGCTACGATATTACGTAGATAATTTAATTTGATTGGCGGAATGTGTGATACATTGCTTGCTAAATTAATTATTAAGAAAAAAATAAATACAACTGATGATGTTGTTACACAAGTTTTTACGTTAGTACTGTTGTTAAAATAGATACATGATGACGTTTACACGCTGTATATGGGAAGATAAATAAACTGTTCTCGCTTAAAGGAGCGTTTTTGCTGAGAGCATTCGCGTGTACGAGTAGTGAGCATTCGGCGTCGAATGCTCAAGTTGTGTGGAGCACAGTAACGCTCGGATCCATGTCCACACCACACAAATATAACAAGTGAATGATCTCAGAGAGGATGCTCCTTAAGACGGCAATGAGCCTCACGAGGCGCCCTCATTCCTATTTGTGTTTTGTAATAAACTATAGTAAGTTTCTTTCAAGAGAATGCTCCAGAAGCATCTTCTTGAACAAGACATTTAGCTTATCTCATCACGATTCAGTCTCTGCTTTTGTTTTTATAGGTACATTAATTCTTTATATTTATATATAATTATGTAATATATAAATATAAAGAAAGAAGTGGTCTCTGCCTACCCCTCTGGGAAACGGGCGTGATTTATGTATGTATGTATGTAATATATAAGTAATATATTAGTATGAGTATATGACAAATATATTTATTGTAATATTTAAGTTAGCCATAGATAGGATAATTATGTTAAATTTTTAGTTTTATTCGTCTTCTTTTTCTGTGCACTAAATAATGTACATTTCTGATTGGTTATTTGGTCGACTGGTAGAGAATGCCATTAGGCATTAGGTCCGCTATTTGTACTTGTTTCTGTGCAATAAAAAAATAATAAATACATATAGTAATATCTTGAAATCGAAGAGTAGGTTTTGTAGCACATATGAATACATAAAGGGAAGATATATGACATGATTATAATTACTCTACAAGTGAGTAACTTCACGGAAAAAAGTGGCCACCGTGTACACGAAGGTTAAAACTTATTAAACTATGTCAAACAATAATATGCTACTGTGTATATATTTGTACAAACTACTCTTTGATTTCAAGATACTAATTTAGTTTATTAGAAAACAATAATAGGTAAAGATGGCGCCACTGGACGCTCGGCACCCTCATAAACTATGTCTCCTGTTTTGGAAGTTGTCGACCAATAAGCACCCTGTATTTGCCAACTCACCAAAAATGGTCAGCCATTGACTACTTTCATTATAATCCCAGAATCCAAGATGGGCGTTATCTGGGTATTCTCCGTTAATTTTATAATGGGGGTTTTCGGCGAAAATTTCCTTGAGGACTTCGGCTTCGACGGCGCTGTTGATGACAGCGAGGTGCGCGTTCTCCGCGGCGCAGATCATTTCGGCGAGGGTCCAGGGTTGGGAATTGCGGTGGAACCTGTAGCAGCTGCCCGTTCGGAGCTCCAGCTTGAACTCTGGGGATGTAAAGTCATTTTGAATGAAAATGTTTTTTATTGGTTTGATGGGTTAGATTTTTTCTAACGAAATTTATAATTATGACGACATCACCCATTATTTAAGAAAGCTTGTTCTTATTACAGTTTTAGTTAGTTAAATTAATAAAATTTGGGAGCTTGTTTTATGGTAAAAATAAAAAATATCACGGAACAATGTTACACAAATTGACCTAGTCCCAAACTAAGCTCTAGACTTGTACTATGGGTACTAGACAACGATCAACATACTTATATAGAGAAATAAATATTTAAATACATAGAAAACATCCAAGTCTCAGGAACAAATACTCGTGCTCATCACCGAAATATCTGCCCTTACCGGGATTTGATCCCGGGACCGCCGGCTTCGGAGACAGGGTCACTCCCAACTAAGCCAACGTGTCGTGCCGCATTTACGTGAAGAAAAAGAAAGTAAAAAAAATGACAAAAAATTCATTATTGGGACAAGCTTTTCTTGCCGACTGTACTATTTTTTGCGAATTTATTTAGTGCTTATCAAGACCAAAACTAATAAGTCCAAACATGGCAGGTCATCAGCAGACCAGCTGAATGATGTCATATTATTCTAGTGTGATCGAACTTACGAAGGTATAGCAAATTGCAGCTCGGTCCCCGGGAAGTAGTTCAAATCTTCCTTGTAAGAATCGACCGGAACATACATACCTACATACAAACATTGCAAGATAATATAAAGCTTGTATAGTATATTCTTGGCGGGGGTAGAAAGTACGTACTTTATTTCAGACAGTGCTTTTCTTAATTACTTATGGACTAAGAATATTTTATTTTGTACTAGCGCCTTCACCCCGCTGCAATTTTCTGACTTTCCTGGTGGATTTTTCAATTATTTTCGCACCTTTTAAACCTTCCCTGGACTATGACAAACATTTTAAAACCAAAATCTGCCAAATCGGCCCAGCCGTTCTCGAGTTTCAGCGAGACAAACGAACAGCAATTAAGTTTTATATATAGATATATAGATGAAAAGGGTCTGTCATAAAAGTGATTTTATCTGACCCCAAACCAGACCAAATTATTTCTGAGCAGAATTGAAAAATATATATTTAATTAACACTTGCACGTACAATTACAAAAACACAAAATGCAGAACAAAGAAAAGATCAGGACATTGTGTATTTATGTAAAGGTAGAGGACTATGGTTAAGTCAGATTAGTATAAAAATCCTGAAAAAATACTCACTGAATTACAATAATTATGACTTAAACCACACACAATAGTTATTATACACAATTTGGGCCGACTCATATAAAGTATCTACTAAAATACGACCGAGTACGGTTGTTTCACAAATACTGACACATTTCCATGAGTCGATCAAAATCGTTCAAACAAATGCATTAATGGTTCTTACTTCTGGATGTGGTATCGCATCCTTTTCTAATACTCTGTTTCTTCAAACAGAAGTAGGGAAGCACGCTTTCGCAGTTAACGTCAGCCAACTCGCCCTCGGCAGTCATCGCTATGCAGTCTTCTTCGCTGTACAAGTTATTGGGCTCCCCATCAGTCCATTTGAGAGAGATATTTGACAGAGGCGTTCCTGAAAAATCCACTCTATCGTTTTCTGAAGGTATTTTTCAAGTAACCCCTTAATACTTCCTAGGTAACGAAGTAACTAACTAAGAAAATTGGTTCGTTTGGTTGTGTTTTGCAAGTTCAATTGACACAGATTGTAAATTACACGGAAAAACACTCACTTCTTGGGTAGTCGGTAACCATGAAACGTTCTGGTTTGTTAAATTGTTGATGGTACCTCCTCATAACATCCAAAGCCGGAATATAGTAACACCCTGTCATTATGAGGAAACGGAACAAAAGACATGCGTGTCCATTTACTAGGTGAAATAATAAATGCATTGGAAAAAACGATTCCGATACCGGTATTATAAGTGGTTAAAGCAAAGTCAGTTAGTAGTCGAACGGTTAAATTAGTTCTTTGCATTAAGTAATGGGTTACACGAGAAACACAATACATTTATTTAAATATTGCGACGAAAGCAATGCGACGAAAGTGTGGAAGCGTTAAGAAATAACATAGAAGCTGAGAATTATGGGTGTTGCTGAAAATTGGAAACATGAAAATGTTTGCAATCGACACAAGCACTTGTATTACAGACATTGTCACCTAGTTGCTAGCGACTGACCTATCAATATTTGCGATACAGAGAGGCTAGACAGAGCCTATAGCCAAGATGCAATCGCTAAGTAAACGAATAGAAACGCTAGTTAGCAAACATATCTTGGCTGTAGGCACTTTTTTTTTGTGGTGGTAGGACCCTGTGCAGGGTCCGTCTGGATCGCGACCACCATCTTATCCATTAACCACCCGCCAGGCAAACAGTGTTCGTATTGTTGTGTTCCGGTGTGGGGATAAGACAACCGGTGAAAATACTAGCATAGAAGCATCGCATTTGAGGTAGGATTATAGTCTTGAGAATTCAAATGTCTATGGGTCTTAGATTCCACTTACCATCAGGTGGCCTGAGTGCTCGTATGCCTTCTCCTTAACATAAAAAAATACTTTTTAGATGTTTTTTTAAAGACTGTTTTGAGTCGGGGGTTATTTAAATTTATAATTTTGAGAACATGCTATTTGGAAATGGCTTCTCTGCAATGTTTTGCTTTTGATTACAAATATGACAAATCACGACACGTTGCTGGCCAAGTTAGTAGTGACCCTGCCTTCAAAGCACTCTAATTCTTCCCCCTTCTATCACTTTAATATACTTACAATTTCTTTGTTCTTTTTACTTGCGAGATATCGACGTGCTTAACCAAATATGCCTCTTTTTCATCTACAAACTTTATGAAATACAATTAATTGACTTACCATCGATGCTTATAAAATCTCCTTCGGGGAGGAAAGCGTGTATATCAACAAACACGCTCCCTTGTGTCAGTTGGTGTTTAGACATTGTTGTCTTCATTAATGTAGTAATAGCGCTCGTTGTAGGTGACGCCAAAATATCACCTGGATAAAATGTAATTATCAATAACCATACCAATTTTAAAAGTGTTGAGCCACAAACAAAAGTTATTCCATTGTTAACAATAATACCTACTTTAGTCTTATAAAGGCAATATTGAAATTGTTACGCGTTTCAATTAAAAAAGTGCCATTTATTTGTTTGATAACCGTGTACCAACGTCGATAGGAATAAAAACCGGCAAAGTGCAAGCCGGACTCACACACGACGGGTCTTAAGTTAGTAATAGGGTCCCGTTTTTACCCTTTGGGTACGGAACCTTAAAACGTGTTTTGGCTTCAAAATTAGCTACGCAAATAGAATTATTTCATGATCAGAATCTTCCTTCAAAAACATTTGAAATATAGTATTATCAATTATCACACTCTACAAATCTGGGGTCCTAGTGTAAAAGGGAACAAGTCGACTTAACTCGTAATAAAAAAGGGTATATACATGAACAGAGTATACTAGACTTAAACCCTTTTTCACTTGATCTTCAGAAGACTTATACCCTTTTTCACTAGGACCCCAGAAATATGGTTAGTCCTTTCTTCTTAAAGATACCGGCTATATTGCAGCGCAGCCTCGCGTCCGTCCATGTCGCTGGGACGAAGTGCAAGCGCAACCAGCCGACATCTTGAATATACTCGTAGTTAGTCCAGAAAACAGCCTCGCCTAAACCTGAAAATATTTAGTAAGTAAGTAAGTATTTAATTTATTGTGACAAAAGAAAAAGAACATGCAAGTTACGCTAAAAAGGACACCCCTCAGCAAGCTGCAGCAAGCGGCAGCGCTGGTTTTCAGTGGTGCCCTGACTACATACTAGGTACTAAATTACTATGAACTATTATTATTAAGTGGCTTCATACGATGCGACACAAAAAGACAATATTGAAAGCACTTAAAATTTAAAAACAGTACCAACATTAAATAAATTAAACCTACGCAGAGTACAAAATTTTACTACTCGCCTCAACAGAAGGTGCCACAGCTTCGTGTTATGCGCCCCGAATGACTACATCAGTATACCTTCCAATTTTTTTTTTTATTCTATTTAATCACTATCTTGTCATATAATTCTATATTAGTTTCAAATAATATTTTGATTAAGACAAAATCTCATTCTTCATTTTTGTACATCTATATTTAATATATTTAATAAAAAAAAAGTGTTCAAGGAAATTAGTAAACTAACGAACATTCCAATACAATTGGACAAAAAAAAATCAATTCATAAAATAATATGTTACAAATTACAAACCGATGTCAAACCTTGTATTGCACAAGAGATATAAATTTCACTACAATTTTACATAAAAAAGTAACCCGATATATATAAATCATTAACTAAATTTAAAAATCAGTAGACTTGATCGATTCGTCAAAGGCAGACATGACATTTTTTTTAAGTGGATGCTATTTTTTTATACATTGATAAGCTTTGACTCAGACCTCCAAAAACAAAGTTTAACTTACCTTTAAGCAGAATAAGAAAAGTAAATGCAACCTGATATGCCTTGAGCATATTGATCGTTGGTTCGCAGAATATAAAACGAATACAGAAGGTGCTCTTTCTAAAAAAAAAACGCGTTTTGATACGACGCACGCGCCTACTACGAGCTTCCTCTTCTACCGCATACTTCTTATTCATTTGTATATGACCTAGTCTGTACAAAAAGCACCGTTAAATGTGCAAGCCGATGTGCTTATAGTTTGGCGCTTAAGGTATTTAATGCGCCTACTCAGGTTCGATGTGAACACTACCGTGCGACAGTAAACGTCAACCCGCGAGCTCTGTTGGAGAACTGGACCGTTAATGAAGTAGTGCGTTATTTATTCGCTGTGTGCACGACAGCCACTCCACCTAGCGTTTTAAATCGAATGGGCATTAAAGCTGCTGTTCAAACGTACGAGGCTTTTTTACGTTCCATTGTTTTTTTTTGTTCATGTCCCATTGTCACCAAATCTGAATCTGATGAGATCAGTGATAAATTGAGGGAACTCCTCAAATATTGTAGGCCAACATATAGCGATTTTAGTATTTTTAGTAACAAATCTCGCATTTGCACTCGGAAAGTATCATTTGGGGAAGTGGAACTGATGATGAAGACCACAGATGGCCATCGGAACTCCTCAACCTATTTGCCGTTTTTGAAGGCGGTTTTTTTGTTTTTTAAAACATTTATTTTATTTAATGTTGAAATTCCCCTAATTTTTTAAAGGGTGTAACAGATACCGTACCTATATGTTCAAAGTTAAAAAAATGTATTTGCTTCCTACTATTATACCGAATTACATAATGATCGGATAAACGATACTCAAAAATATCATAGAAGCGCAAGCGCATCTACACCATATTATAATAATAACTATAAGTACACACCGGCACCAGTTCTCGAAAATGGTCGTGCTACGCTCTATTGGGATCGATCTGTCATCACGGACAGGACTGTTGTTGCCAATAAGCCAACATATCGTATTAACAGATCGATCTCAACGCCGGGCAGTGCTCGTTGACGTCACCATCCCGCATGACGAAAACCTCGTGAAGGCTGAGAAGGACAAGCTCAGCAAGTACCTTGACTTGGCTCACGAGGTGACCGCTATGTGGGATGTTGACTCGACGATCATTGTCCCGATAGTTGTTTCAGCGAACGGTCTTATAGCGAAGAGTCTCGATCAACACCTTAAGAGACTTTCGCTAGGTGGCTGGATCAAGGGCCAGATACAGAAAGCAGTACTCCTCGACACGGCACGTATTGTGAGGAGGTTCCTCTCTCTGCAGCCCTATCCACCGGTAGCTTGAGCCCTGCCCCGCTGCCGGCGGCCCCCGTAGGTTAGGTTTTTTATAGTGTTTGTTTTTTATATGAGTATTGTTATTTTACTTTTATATCTTAACATTTATTGTAAAAAACTTAACTGACAGAATTTAAATAAATATTGTCAATAATAATAATAATAAGTCAGGGGACAATCTCACACAAATTGACCTAGTCCCAAACTAAGCTATAGGCTTGTACTATGGGTACTAGATAACGATAAACATACTTAAATAGAAAAATACATACTTAAATATTATATAGAAAACATCCAAGACTCAGGAATAAATATTTGCGCTTATCACACAAATATCTGCCCTTACCGGGATTTGAACCCAGGACCGCTGGCTTCGGAGGCAGGGTCACTCCCAACTAGGCCAACGTGTTGTCAAATATACTCATATGATATGTTATCCGACAGGTGCGGTCTTTGACATCGTTTTATAATACTAACACTGAACGTACAATATTTATTGGTATGAGTGGTCATATTGTTACATGAGCATGTATTGTAATGTTTTTCAAGTTCTCCAATGTTTATCAATTTAATTTAATAACATTATCGATTCTACGCGTGTTATTATCAGTGCAAAAAGGAAAATGTGTTTATAATCGAAGTACTCGGTAAATGTAACCGGGTAACTGTTTATTAACAACAAATAAAGTTTCTAAAAGTTCAATAGTTTTATGTTTGTACTAAATGTTTTGAGAACCGAGACGAGAGAAAAGTGGAAAAAGACAATTTTAAAGTATTTTTTGGTTTTATTTTTTCGACTAACTTTTTTATGGCATTGAGAAGGCAAACGAGCACACAGACCACCCGATGGTAAGTGGTAACTGTGACGCATAGACATTCGCATTCACAAGACTGCAATCCTAAGAATGCAAATGCGTTGCCAACCCTGAGGACTAAGATGGAATGCCTATATGCTATGCTAGTTATTGCACTGGCTGTCTTATCCCCAAACTGGAACACAACAATGCGAACACCGCTGTTTGGCAGTAGGTTAATGGATAAGATGGTGGTAGCGATCCGGACGGATCCTGCACAAGGTTCTACGCACCATAGCTAAGTATAATCTAAGAAAGAACGAGGTCTCCTGACACAGATATATTCATACTTAAATACTAGTAGGCCTCAACCTTGTACGGAGTCATACAAAACAGTCATGATTTTATCATTAAAAAATAATACCTTTTGCTGTGTAACATTTCTTATTATATCTCAACGTTATTCTTCATGCAGATGTATGATTCTTTAACAACCTTTTGGACAAGTATGCTAAGATGTTTACCAGTGTATTAGTGACAGGTTGCAAGCCCATCGCCTAACAGTACTACAAGCCCTTATTCCCTTAGTCGCCTCTTACGACATCCATGGAAGACACGGAGTGGCACTATTTTAACCCGGCAACAACATGGGTAAGTAAGTTAGTAATCTTTATTTGCTTCTATGCTAGTGATTTCACCAGTTTTTTCTTATCCCCACATAGGAACACAACAATGAGAACACTGCTGAATCACACGACAACACGACACGTGACGACTCGATAGCCTAGTTGATAGTGACCCTGCCTCCGAAGCTAGCGGTCCTGAATTCAAATCTCGATAAAAGCAGATAATTATATGTATCTGTGATGAGCGCGATTATAAAAATTCTTCCCGATATTGGATGTTTTCTACGTATTTAAGTATATATTTCTGTACAAGTTTGTCTATCGTTATCTGATACCCATAGTACAAACCTAGAGTTTGGTTTGGGACTATGTTAATTTGTTTGAGATTGTCCCTGATATTTATTTATTGTTTAATCACTAAGTGGTTTTTACGATAATCGACAAAATGCCGTAACCTGAAGGTTTGACGTAAGCTGATCACAGATCGCTTCGATCACTTAAATGAACTCCTGGGGCCCTAGCCAAGATGCAAACGCTCCTAACGTTTTTATGTATGTATGGGATGACAGTCGACTACGTGGTTTATCGAAACGCACGAAAATGTCATCCCCTACATTTTGAGCGATAGAAAAGAAAAACGTTAGGAGCGTTTGCATCTTGGCTAGGGCCAGTGGATAGAAAATAGAAACTTTAGCAGCGCTTTCATCTTGACTAGGCCTCCAGCCCCCTATTTCACCATACTGACAATGACAGGTGACATGTAAGTGTACATGGCGCAGCTTATATGAAACCCAATGATGTATCAGCGTGTTAACTTTGCAATGTATACCGAATTGTCACCTGTCACGTATCATTGTCACGATGGTGAAATAAGGGGCAGGTGAAGCTAATAAAATCGTGGTTGTTTTGGTCATTAATACTAATTCAAATACACTATTGTTTCAAATGTGTTTCTAAATCACGATTGTGTTGGAATGTTTTGATTTCACAGAACAATAGCTAAAGCTTTATTAGCTTTTGTATTTCATAATAATAATCAATATCGTAAAACAATTTTAAACAAGTTGACCTAGTCACATACTAAATTCTAGGATTATACCAGTTGGTACTGTGCTAGCGATAAACATACTTATACTAAGAAATACACAAGAAAATACAAAGAAAACATTCAAGATTCAGTGACAATACTCGCGCTCACCATCAGCTTCGGAGCCAGGGTCACCACTAGCTAGGATAAGTGCATGGTCTAATATCATACTTTTTTTATTTACTCAAATTGGTCAAAAATATACTCACACTATTAGTATAATTGTAAGGAAAATAAAGACTGTTTTAACAAAGATTTTTGGTGTCCTAATAGTAGATTTTCCAACAACTTAATAAAGAAGGCCATTATGACACGAGGTATTTATCCACAAGAGCAAAGCGAGGTTCCGTAGTCAAGGAGAAACCCATGTCCGTCTGTCTGAACTCAGATACCCTATGTACTACGAAGCTTTTCTTTGGCATAGTTACTATTTGATACTATCTTACTTCTTTTTATTTTTTCCCATTTTTAATGGTGTAGGTATATGTATTGTGTCAAATATTGTCGATAAAATTATTTATATTTTCTTTATATTTCTATTTAGTCGCCTCTTACGACAAATACAAATAATATGGTTCGATAATGCTAGTAATTTATGGGACGTGAATATGTATCGTTTCGTTCCTCGTGAAACACGCTAAGTTTGCTTCAGTGGACCATACAATAGATGGACTCGTATATCCAAGAAGGCCTTATTTAGTTTCTACGTCACCGGTCTCTCTTTTCGGATTCTACGACAGTAAACAAGGAATCTCTGCCTAGTTATCTGAGTAAGTAGAATTCAAAATGTCTTCCGGATTCGGGTTAAGTCGGCTAGACTTAGATAGGAGCGTATGAGACCGAGTGTGACTGACAATAAAGTTTATGTAAACGTGTAAATGATGCCATAGGTGTTTGGATATTTATTGCCTTCGACTATACATCCATAATTCAAAATGTGGTAGCAAATATAAAGGTAGTTTCTTGTTTTTATAATTATTTTATTATAAGTTTATCACTCGTTAGGTTAGTGCTATCTTTTTATGTATGTGATCTATCTTTATCGTACAAACAGGAAATTAACAAACAGAAAATTGGACGGAAAAACATTCTGTTTGCATTAGTAAAGTTAATTTTTCTTAGTTAATAATGTCACCAGCAAAACACATCATTATATTTAAAAAAATATCGCACTCACTTAAGCCTCTAAAGAAATAGAAACGAATCAGATATTATCAATACAATATTGGTGACTTCACTCCTCCCTAAGCCAATATGCAGTATCTCAGATTCAATAGCCAAAGTAGATTCAATCCTATACCGTTAGCAATAAGGTTACATTTGCTACAGGAGTTTTGTCTGAGATACTGCCTTTTGTGGAGCCATTTAAAATGTCTCGCAGAAGAAGGGAAGTTTTGCAGTGACGCACTGTACAGTGTTGAGGAGGCCCTCGCGCGACATCCTTCCGCAGTACTGCTCTTTCTTGCTGCTGGGTTGACCTTTCTCCCACCTTTCGAACCCAGCTTCTTCTAACGTTTCACCTGAAACAAATTATGATCTTTACTTTCTTCTTTTCATTTCTTGCAATATTTAATTACTTTGAGCCTGGACAAAATGGTTAAAATAGAACAAGGTTAGTGTAAAAAAAACCTGACTGAAGAAATTCTATACCTTCCTTACAATTAGTACCATATTGGAAAATAAAAATACAAGGAGAGAAAACAAAAGATATTCTAAAAAATTGTCTTCGTCTGCAATAAAAATCGTGCGGTAGTAAGAAAAATGGGTTACCACAGATAAATATAAAAAAAAGATAGTTATTCATCGCAATTTAAATGGGTTCCATTCATTTGACCAAAACTATTTAGTAAAGAATATTTTTCTGAAACCGCATCAAAATCGGTTCAGCTAAACGCAAGATATTTGCGGACAAACATACTTACATATAGGTCAGACTGAAAACTCCTTCTTTTGAAGTCAGTCAAAAATGACAAAGCTACCATTTCTGTAAAAAAAAAACTTTTTAAAAATAATATCCTCACCAAAAATCGTCAGAAATTCCTGACTTTTATTCCAATCCAAGAAACCGACATGCAACCAGCGTTTATGAGTAGCATCTTTTATACTTTCAGAAGGGTATTTGCGAAAGATTTTCATTAGAACTTCGGACTCTTTCACGCTGTTAATGACCGCAAGGTGCGCATGCTCCGATGCGCAGGCCATGTAGGCCTGGCGCCAGGAGAGGACTTGGATGTGGAACTTGTAACAGCTATCAGTTTCCGGCTCCAACCAGTAACCTGTGGAAGCAATAGTACGTTACTGTAGAGACTGGGAAGCTAGCGGTTGCAGGACGAGCATGACTAAACATGGTATTTTCTTTGTAGACAACTGCTTTCGTTGTCCAATAGAGATACTGACACAGTATCCATCAGTCCATAGAACATTTTCGTACATCAGACTATCGGAATTTTAAAAGACAAAGTTTTTATTGGGAGAAAAATACAACTCTGACCACAGATCGCTTCCCCAGCGTACGATACCATAATATCACCTTCGCAAACGCAAATAAACAATATACTACTGCCCTTTTTTGTTCAGAAAATACAGCTATATGCGTTGAAAACTGTTACAATAATAAAAATTAAACATGACGACTAGCTAAAAAAATATGGAGCTTTTTTCACTTAATAAACTGTATTTTATTTCCAATGCCAAAGAATGAATTCATGCCCTCTTTTCCTTAGCGTAGTACAAACATCTTCGAAAATACTTCTAGCCAGCACTGGAACTAGACTACTAATAACAAGAATACTCGTAATTGGCAGACAACGTGTTAATAATACCTTTTCCTGTGTCACATTTCTTATATATCTCAACGTTATTCTTCATGCAGATGTATGGTCGTACACTGTCACAGTTTACGTCTTTCAACTCGCCGTTCTCATTCATCGCCATGCAGTCCTCGTCGTCTCCCAAGTTGTTGGGCTCTCCGTCAGCCCAGCCAAGAGAAATATTTGACAGGAGCGTACCTGAAACAGGCCGGGCTCAAATTGTTGTCTAAAGAATAATATCCTTTATTTTTTCCGTCTCGGAATAACTAATCACTTTGTAAAATATCACGGGACAGTGTCACACAAATTGACCTAGTCCCAAACTAAGCTTTAGGCATGGGTAAAACTTACTTAAATACATAGAAAACATCCAAGACTCAGGAACAAACACTCGTGCTCATCACACGAATATCAAGTGCAGATATTTGGGATTTGGGCCGCCTGCTTCGGAGGCAGGGTCCAATTAAACCAACGCGCCGTCAACATTTTGGGGTATGAAAGAGTTGGTCAATCGCCTATATTTTCAAAGACTGAAAGATGTACAGTGCTTCTATTTTTCGTAATGTCTTTCGGCTATCTGTCGCTGTCTCACTCGCACTCGCAGCTGACAGTATATTTGTCGGTATTCTACAACAAACACTAAAAACGTTTGCCAGCTGTTTCAATTGCCATAATTTTCATTTCCCATAATTTTCATTTTATTCTGAACACAATAACTTATCAAAATTTGTAATGAGTTATACTTACAGAACGTGTAGGTTAGGTTAGGTTTATTCTATATCAATTCAGAAAAGTTAAACGGTTTCAGAGAAAAATAAATGACTTTCGGACAAATGAAAATTGTTGCAAATGAAACAGCTGGCAAAGGTTATTTAGTGTTTCAGATAGGTAACCATATTTGTCACTGTTTCATAACAAAACGAAGCTGGCCGAGATACATTAAGAAAATAAAAGGTCGTATATGCCAGAAAGTAAAAATAGAACACTAAGAACAACATAAAGCTTATTTAAAATGTATGTTTTTGTGAATTTACTATGATTTGGTGTGAGTTCAAGGAATCTCGATACAAAAGATTCCTCGTATCAAATGCAAACTTTTTGAAATACGATTCATTTCACTTACCTTCAATGCTTGTGAAATTTCCTTTGGGGTTACTAGCGTGTATATCAACAAACACGCTGCTCTGTGTCAGTCCGTTATTAGACATTGTTGTCTTCATCAATGTTATGATATCATCCGTTATAGGTGACGCCAAGATACCACCTGTTCGAAACATAAATACTCACACTCGTGGTCAAATAATACGGGTCAGGGTGCGTTTTTCATACAAACGAGGCTATTTCGAAGCCTTGGTTTCTGGCCAGGGGTTGTTTTGAGTGATTTTTAATGGTGAATACTTCGAGGTTCAAAAGATGACAAAAGTTCTTAAGATAGCTACCTAACTGATCGCACAATCAGTTAATACCACAGCGAGAGAGTTTGGGTTCAAGCACAGGATGCGTATGTATTTTTTTTGTGCTTTGATTGTTTTTCCCTGAGGAGGAAGGGTCCCTACCCTGGAGGCAGGGCCCGAGAGATCGCGTAGTGTAATACCCCTTTAACATAGCCAAGAAGTTAGTAAGGTTGCATCATCCTTCTTTAAGATACCTTCTATGTTGCAGCGTAGCCGCGCGTCCGCCCAGGTCGCCGGCAAGGTGTGCAGGCGCAGCCAGCCGATCTCCTTAACACACTCGTAGTCCGGCATAAAAGCAGCCTCACTTAATCCTACATGTAACATACATACATAATATCACGCCTTCATTCCCAGAGCGGGGTAGGCAGAGCTACAGAAATACCAACAACTCTAAAAAGACTTGTTGATAATTCTGTAACCACATATTGCACAAGTAGGCTAAGATTTTTACAAGTGTATTAGTGACAGGTTGCAAGCCTAATATTACTACAAGCCCTTATTCCCTTAGTCGCCTCTTACGACATCCACGGGAAGACATGGAGTGGCACTATTCTAACCCGGCAACCACACGGCTTCCTATATGTAATAATGTAATAATATATATTTATGTAATTATATATTTCAGGGTTCCGTTTCCAAAGGGTGTCAAGACAGTAGTAAGTAGATAGGTAAAATGATAGTACAAAAAATTCATCTAATAATAAATGCGATATTACGAGTATATTTGATCTCTTCCGTATTCGCATTTCAACAGCATTACTGATAAGCAGAAATTTTGGCACAGTTTATAGGGCGTAGATGGAAATAATATGTATAAGCGATAAAGGACTTCTACGCCAACGAATCGCAAATAGTTAATGAAAACTAGAGTGTAACTTACCAACCAGAATAAGGCTAGCGAACAAGTCTAGACTACTCTTAAGCATATTGTTTCGGAGTGGAAGTTCTGCAGCGCACGCGCATTGGACTTCAACCAGAGAGCTCTGAAGGAGGACTGTGCTGTTGCCGACCTAGCGCTTTATTTATATGGAACTAGATTAATAATATGCCTTCGACTTCTTCCGCGTGGATCTCGTTTATCGCTAATCCCTCCCTCGGGAACGTTCCCAGTGGTTTAAGCTGTCTCCTGTCCTGTGGAAGCGTTACTAATAAATAGAATATTTCAATAATTTTGCTTCCCTAAAGCCGCTTCCCTACTTGTCAGTATGCGTGCAGTAAAACGTACAGGTGGCGTAAACGCTGCGCATTGATTGGTAGATGCCACTGTTTGTCTAGTAACCCTTGCCGATTCCGTGTTTTACTGCAAGCATACCGACAAGTCAGAAAACGTACTAAGTATGTTTGAGGGTACAGTAAAATGGAAAAAGATGAAAACTGACGTGTCTGTCAGTCTGTTCTGACGGTCTGTCTGTGTCCCTAAATGCCGTTTAAAAAAGGAGAAGGCTCTTAATTCGGTGATACTTTATGTATATCTCCAAATTCCGTATTTTTTAAAGATACTGTTTTTTATATTTCTTGACTTCCTTTAAGATTGTTCCTTTTTGACACCAAACTAGCTGTGACGATGGTGTTAGCAAGGAATATTTGCCGCGTGGAGAATGCAGGAGAAGCCCTAATTCAGCTTAATGATGATGTTAGTTTCACGTTCTGAATACGAGGTAACTCTCACCCCGCAAAATAGCAAAAACATTTTTCAATGCATTTTCCCGTGGATGTCGTGAGAGGCGACTAAGGGAATAAAGGATTGTAGTACTGTTAGGCGATGGGCTTGCAACCTGTCACTAATGCACTAGTAAACATCTTAGCTTGAATGCAAAACGTGGTTACGGAATTATCAACAAGTTTAGAGTTGTTGGTATTCTGTTGCTCTGCTGGTGGGTGTCTTTCAATGCATTATGAAAGATAATGAAAAATATTTTAATTATTTATATTTTACAAATTATCAATCATACATACATACCATCACGCCTTCATTCCCAAAGTGGGGAAGGCAGAGCTACAGAAATACCAACAACTCCAAAAATACTTGTTGGTAATTGTGTAACCACATAATCACAAACAGGCTAAGATGTTTACCGTGTAATACATAGTGAAATGTTGCAAGCCCATCGCATAACTGTACTACAAGCCCTTATTCCCTTAGTCGCCTCTTACGACATCCACGGGAAGACATGGAGTGGCATTATTCTAACCCGGCAACCACACGGGGGACCCGGCAACCAAACAGGAGAAAAAATTATCAGGAAACTAGAAATGGTGGATTACGTTTTGCTTAACAGCAGGTCACTACGGCTGCTAAAAAAATACTTATTCGCTCTAGTGTGTAACGAGGTTGTTACAAACCTCCTTTTTTTACGTTCCTGGCCACTTTTTCTTTACCATCTAAATCTTTCCAAATTCAAAATTATTGATTATTTTTGTAATTTCCGATCCATTAGTGAGTTGGCAAATAATTTTCATAGGCACCAGACACGAGATCTCGTGACGGTGCCCTCCTGCTTATTTTTCTGTATTTTTAAAATTTTTGATCATATTATACATCTTCATTTCTTAAAAAGTGTCTAATTTAATATCTTCAATATCGAGACGGGACAGGATACTTCTACTATACCGCTAGAAGTGTGTCTTTGTTGTATTTTTTATGCATGTTAAATTAAGGTAATAAATACTCGCCCTTTGCCCGTGTGGTTGCCGGGTTAGAATAGTGCCACTCCATGTCTTCCCGTGGATGTCGTTAGAAGCGACGTAGGGAATAAGGGCTTGTAGTGCTTTTAGGCGATGGGCTTGCAACCTGTCCGGTAAACATCTTAGCCTACTTCTGCAAAATGTGGTTACAGAATTATCAACAAGTCTTTTAGTAGTTGTTGGTATTTCTGTAGCTCTGCCTACCCCACTCTGGGAATTAAGGCGTGATATTATGCATGTATGTATGTATAAATACTCGGGTTTTTCACACAAATATTAGCCCATACCAAGGATCAAGACCACTAGTTTTGTAGACAGGAGCACGGTTTTACTTACAATTACAACCTAATCACAATCATTAAGTTTTATTTAGGAAAAAAAATACGTTGCAACTAGAAGACGCCTGCAGCGCGTAGAATTAGTTTCCCGGTTCTCCCCCTATTGAATCTCTTAGGGGATGAATTTCCAAAACTTCTTATTCCTCGTCAAAGAACCACACATGTGAAAAAAATCAGCTTTTTCGGTCCAACGGCTGGGTGTTGATGAGTCAGTGAGTCTTCTCGTTTTAACCGACTTCATAAAAGGAGGAGGTTCTCAATTCGTCGGTTTTTTTTAATGTATGTTCCTCGATTACACAAAGACTTCCTAGTTGGTTCCATATCCAGCACGTCAAGATCTGATGATGGGATCTTGGAGAAATCGAGGGAACTCAAATATTATAGGAATAAATATACGTGGACGACATAACAGTATTATTGTGATCACTAAAAGGTATGAAACGAAATAAACGTTTTAAAAAACTAAAAACCGACTTCAAAAAGCAAGAAAAAACTTCTTTTAATAACTGAACTCGGCGTCCTACTATATTTTTAACCAAAAGCTGAATTCAATTGGACGGACCACTTGAAAAACAACTAATCACTTTAAAAGAAGTTATTTCTTGCGTGTTGAAGACGATTTTAAGTTTTTTAAAATATTATGATGTTATAGTTAATTACCCGGTTACGCCTGTATGCTCTTAAACATACTTAGAAAGTTACGAGTAGTATTGTCGTGTTATGTCTCTTGTAGGATGATTAAACGTAAAAAAAAAACAGTGGCAATATATATTTTCTCTTCATTTTAACCATTTGTTACTACTAAAAAGCTGTATCTCAGACTAAATGACTTATGACTTACAGTAATTTAAGCACACGTTAAGTTATATTACATACATGTTTCGTCATGAATACTGATTCTAATACGCATCGTTTATAATGTTTGTATATAAAACATGGTTGCTTAGAATGTATTGTTATCACAAAACAATAGTCAAAGCTTAGCTTTTGTATTCATGTCAAATATAATGAACTCACACTTCCTGTTATGATAAAATGGTCAAAATCTGTATATTACTCGTTTACTAGTAAAACAAATTTCTCAAAAAGCAAGGTATATTAAATCGACTGCATATTTTAAATTACCCTTTATATATTTTTTGAGCCGAGGAAAATCATTAAAAAAAAAAATTGTACCCTAGTTAAAGAAAATTAAGAAACGTTAACTTTTGTTAATTTTGTGACGAAATTAGCCATGTAAATGTATGGCAAATGTTCGTCACAAAACTGACAAAGTTAATGTTTCTTAATTTTCCTTAACTAGGGTACTCTTTATTTTGAAAACGCCCTGTATGGTTTTTGTTTGAATGTAAGTAAGCAATTAAGTACACTAGTGACGTTAAGTCGAATCTAACAACACCTCGCTTGTTGAAATCGGCCGATCCATCCAGCCTCTACGAGGGAACATAGAGTCGGACATACATACAGGCCAAACAGATAACCCGCCTTGTGGGCTTAGCACAGTCGAGTAAAAATAAAATATTTTGCTTGTTACTGTTACGTTAATGAAAGATCAGAATACTGAGCAGACTGTTTATTTATAGAAATGTACAACTACCCGTTATTTCAATATCAGATCATATGCATACCCACATAACACTTCCCTCTTATTTACTAAATACCTTTGACAATATTTAAGAAATATATAGTTACATTACAATCACGTTTATATTTAAGTTACACAAGATTATGGTTCCCTTCCCCCACCATTAATTACTATTTAATTATAGGTACTTTTTAACCGGCGATTCAAAATGTATAGTATGTTTATGTCTACATTATATGAAACCATTTTTTATTTTTTTTTACTGATAACAACCACTATTACTAGTTACATACCTATTCTAATGGGTATGTAGAATATTCATACTGATACGACATATATAATATCTATATACTTTTTACAATGCACATCAACGCATGTGAATGTTGAGAGTTGTTTTAACAGCAATATATCTTATGCTAATACCTATTCAAAACAAAGTTATTTGCGGAGTGACAGGACTATTACAATTAGTTATCTATTTGTTTTTATGGAATTTTTGTAAGCAGCGCAACTAAAGCGGCTTGGCGCCGAGTTCGAGCTTCGATTGCCAGCGGCGGGGTCGGTGGGGTTCCCTGGTGAGGCGAAGCGTGCCCCGCACCTTTAACTGGAGACGTTTGAGGTTCCGGCCCTTCCTCCGCAAATTGCCATTCATCAGCTAGAGTGTCTCCGCCATTCATATTATTTTGAGACCCAGTATTTTCCTTAGAGACTGAATCGTCGTTTTCTCTTAATTTTGATAACGAGAACCGGTTAGATCGTTTTAATATTTGATCTATGTGCCGCTTATGCAAGTGACCATCCTCCGTTCGAACCTCATATGAAACAGGGCTCGGGCGTTCTATGACCACCCCTTCGGTCCATTTCCGGTTTCCCTTGGAGTAGTCTCTTATGATGACAGGCTCCCCGGGCGACAAGTGACGCGGCTTCGCGGCGTGGCGCTGTTCGCTGGCCGCCTGCCGCTCGCGCACGATCTCGGCTGCGTCGGGCCGCAGCAGGTCCAGGTGCCCGCGCAGCCGCCGCCCCAGCAGCGCCACCGCCGGCTCGCGTCCGGTCGTGCTGTGCTCCGTGTTCCTGTAGGCGAACAAGAACCTACTCAAGGCGGTGTCGTCGTCTTGCCCCTCCACGTTCGCTTTTTTTAAGGCCCTTTTTACGGAACGCACAGCATTTTCCGCCGCACCGTTGCTCGCAGGATGATATGGAGCCGTGAGAGTGTGCTTTATACCGTTCCGCTTCAAGTATGATCCCAGTTCAGCCGAGGTGAACGGAGGCCCGATGTCACTAATTACCCTTTTGGGCAAGCCGAACCGAGCAAACATTTTTCTAAAGCATGTTATTACAGCTGAAGCGGACGTATTACACATTTTCTCTGCTTCGATCCACTTCGAATGAGCGTCTATTACCACTAAATAATATTTGTTTTTAAACGGCCCTAAGAAATCGACGTTGAGGCGCGCCCAAGGCTCCGTCGGCCACGGCCACGAGTGCAGCGGCGCTGGCGGCGGCGCCGGCCGCACCGAGCGACACGCCGCGCACTCTTGCGCCGTTCGCTCGATGTCTGCATCCAGCGATTCCCACCAGACATAATTGCGGGCAATCTGTTTCATTTTAACAATTCCTGGATGCCCGTCATGAATTTCTTTTAATACTACCGTTTGTAACGAACTAGGTACTAAAATTCTATAGCCCCACAACAAACATCCCTGATCGATATGAATATTATCTTTACGATTAACATATGCTTTACTGATTTTATCATCAATGTTTTTTGGCCAGCCAAACATTACATATCCATAAATTCTGCTCAAAGTATGGTCTTTTGCCGACTCAGTTTTGATATCTTTAAAACTGAGTGGAAAGCACTCTTGAACAAAATTCAGATAGCTGCATGTCTCGACCTCGCCTCTGACTCGACTACCCGTCGAGCACAGTGGGAGTCGGGACAGCGCATCGGCCTGGCAGTTTTGTGACGACGTAACGAACTCTGTAGTAAAATCGTAGGCGCCTAAAGTTACAGCGTAACGTTGCAACCTACTCGCAGCTGTAACTGGAATGCCCTTATTTTTTCCAAAGATATAACTCAACGGCTTGTGGTCGCTGTGTAGCACGAATCGTCTCCCATATAAAAACTGATGATGTTTAGTTACGCCAAAAACAATCGCTAGGGCTTCCTTATCCAGTTGCGAGTAGTTGCGCTCAGCGGCGTTGAGTGTACGCGAGGCGTAGCTCACGGGCCGCTCGCGGCCGTCAGCGGCACGCTGCGTCAGCACAGCGCCCAGCCCGTACGAGCTGCTGTCGACAGCCAGCATCAGCGGCAGCGCTGGGTCGTAGTGCGCCAGCACTGGGGCGCTGCTAAGTACCTTTTTAATTTTGTTGAAAGCCACTTCACAATTGTCGCTCCACACCCACTCAACGTCCTTTTTAAGTAAATCATATAAGGGTTTTAATATATCGCTCATGTTCGAACAGAATTTAGAGTAGAAATTTACCAAACCCATAAAACTTTTCAGATGAGTTACGTTCGTGGGCTGTGGTGCTGCAACAATGGCTTTGATTTTATTCGAGTCAGTATGCAATCCTTCTTTGTCTATATTGTATCCTAAGTATGTGACGCTATCTCTAAAAAACTTACATTTGTCGAAATTGATACGAAGTCCGTTTTCCTTAAGTCTCTGCAACACCGCTCTTAAATTCGTCAGATGCGTTGCCCTATCCCTGCCAGTGACACAAATGTCGTCCGCGAACACAGCCGTAGATGGCAACCCGCTTAACGTTTCTTCCATAATTTTTTGGAAGTTTTCAGGTATACATTTTATACCAAAAGGCACCCGGCGGTACACAAAAGTTCCGACATGAGTAGTTATAGCCGTCATCGGCTGGGAGTTTTCCTCTAACATACACTGTTGAAACGCATTTGACAAATCCAGTTTTGTATATTGTTCACCCCCCCTCAACGCTGTGAAAATTTCTTCAATCCGTGGAAGAGGGTATTGAAAATCCTTAAGAATTGGATTTATCGTAATTTTGTAATCTCCGCATATGCGGATGTTACCATTCGCTTTAATAACCGGCACGATAGGTGTTCCATAGTCAGATCTTTCCACCTTATAGATAACTCCCTCCCGCTGCAAGCGATCGAGCTCGCTCTCGACACGGCTACGCAACGCCAAAGGTAGTGAACGCGCTTTAACAAAAATGGGTCTTTCATCTTTGAGATAAAGGCGAATCTGTGATTTAAATGTGCCTAAACCCTCCGCAAAAACCTCTGGGTATTCATTTTTTAATGAGTTCGCTATCGAATCGCCTTCTATTATATTATGATGACACTCAACGATTGCTAACTTTAATGTCTTCATCCAAGTCCGTCCCATGAGCGGGGGTCCGCCGTTCTCAATAACATATAACTCAAGCATAGCAGAACGACGACCACACTGTACGTTTACTTCTATGTACCCAAGCGTTTCGATAGTGTCACCCGTGTATGACTTTAAGGTTAACACATTTTTCCTAATTGGTATATTCATAAAATGTTTGTTATAAAACTTTTTAGATATTGCCGAAATTTTACTGCCTGTATCAATTTCAAATTTACAGTTAATATTGTTTACACATAAACTGGCGTAGTAAGGCCCGTCAAAATCTCCTTTAGTGACTAAATTATAAAAATAACACTCACTATTTTCAGAGTCGCTACTATTGTTCAAAAAGTACTGACCTTTAAATCCCTTTTTGTCAGATTCACCACTCTCACCTTTACGTAAACACATAACTTTTAAATGACCCTTTAGGCCACACGCGTCACACGTAAAGTTTTTGTACCGGCACTTGTTCTGCGCATGCGTCGCTTTTCCGCAGCGCGCGCACGGTGGTCGAGGGGCGGCAGCGCGGAGCCCGCGCGGCCGCGCGCCGCCTGCGCCGCCTGCCGCCGCGACCCGGTGCAGGCCGTCGTCGGGCGCGGCCCCGGCGCGCGCGCTGCCGGCTTGAGCCCCCGCCGCGGTCGCGTGCCGCTCCGCCGCCTCGAGCGCGCTGGCTAATTCCACCGCTCTTTTATAATCAATGTTTTTCTCGGCAAATAATCTCGAACGCATCTTCTCACTAAATAATCCCGAGACAAACTGGTCTCGTAAATTTTCTTCGAGCTTCGAGCCGAAATTACATGTTTTAGCCAAATGTTTTAGACCTTGCAGGTATAAACGAATGCTTTCACCATGCTGTTGTGTCCTTTGCCGAAAAATATGTCTCTCGGCTATCTCTGATCTTTCGGGCTCTAAATGATTCTTGAGTAATGTCACGAGTGCATCAAATGCTTTGTCCTCCGGGTTGTCGGGCGAACACAAATCACAAAGTAGGTTGTAACACTCACCACCAACTAAGGTTAGCAACGTGGCCACTTTGAGATCATCTGTGATACTATTTAAGGTGATAAATTGCTTAACCCGACGCACGTAATTGTCCCAATTTTGTGATTCTATTAAGAACGGTTTTATTTTCCCGATAGGCATTGTAAACGGAACGTAGTGCACTTAAAATATCACGAATTATATTTTTAATATTCGACTGCGCCAATGTTACGTTAATGAAAGATCAGAATACTGAGCAGACTGTTTATTTATAGAAATGTACAACTACCCGTTATTTCAATATCAGATCATATGCCTACCCACATAACACAAATCAAGAGATCACTCCTTAAGGTGCACTTAGACAGGCAATTTTTGAACAATGGCCCCTCAACAAATAACTGCCTAAAGGAGCGTCCTTACTGAGAGCATTCGCGTGTGATATTCAAGTGGTGTGGACGTTGAGCCAAGCGTTGTCGTGTTCCCCACCATTTGAATATTCGACGCCGAATGCTCATTACACGTGAATGCTCTCAGTGAAGACGCTTTTATACGCTTAACACGTTGCCTGCCAACTACGAGTATACTCGTAATCGGAAGACTCGTCCCCACTGCCGACTACGAGTATAATCGTAGATGTTTGTCCTAAAGCTCATAGGTTATTTAAAATGCTGGCAAGGGAAATAGGGCACGAATGAAATCTTTGGCATTCGAAATAAAATAAAGTTTAATAAGTGAAAAAAGTTCCATACATTTTTTTAGCTAGACTTCATGTTTAATTTTTCTCTTCGTATGGACTGTTTTATAAGGGTGGCATTAGGTATGCAATAATTATACTACGAGTATATTCGTAATGGCAGGCAACGTGTTAATTGGTGTAATGTAATGAGACGTCCGTACTAATGACGGGCAATTATTGCTCAAAACATTCCCCGTATTGGTGCACCTTTAGTCTGGTTGCGGATAAAATAGGTTGATATAATACAATATGACACAAATACTCTGTAGATGATAAGGCAAGGGAAATGGGAAAAAAACGCGTACCTGGTTCTCTGGTGTTACGCGCTGGCAGAAGATGGTGTGGCTGCCGGTCTTACGCACTTCTGTCTTACACCTTTTGCGTTGAATTGGCGTAACGACGCCTGGTTGTACGCGACGGCGTAGCTGATGTACCTCGAGTTAACTAATTCGTAGATTAGGGCGAATGGCAGAATGGAGATCGTACTCGACATTGACCGACTCGCACCGTTGTCTTAGCTGGACTGACAGTAGTTGGAGGGCAGTCAGTGCTGTCAGGTTTCTACCCGCGTTTTTCATAGGAAAGGGTATAACAAGGATGGGGGTAGATGACATGTGACTTGACGTTTGAGGTCTTATGAAGTTTATACTGAACATAACCGCCCCCCAAAGAGCTACCAAGCTCTTTAGATGATATCGCAACATGATGATTTTCCTTAAAAAAAATCTTAAAACTAATATTAAAAGCTATTTTTTTTTAAATAAATTATTCGCTAATTGTCATAAGTAGGTAAGGGGCAAACCTTAGTGGTTGATCTGAGGCAAGTACCGGAACTCGTTTTGAGCTCTACTACGCGCACTACGCCGTCTGTGCCCGGATGGAGCTTGAATACTCGCGCCTTTCGCCATTGAAGTGGTGGCAAGTTATCCTCTTTGATGAGGACGAGGTCTCCCAACTGAAGGTTCGGCACTTCCTTGCACCACTTCTTGCGCTGTTGGAGGTTATGCAAGTATTCATGCTGCCATCGGCGCCAGAAATGTTGTGAAACTTGTTGGATAAGTTGCCAACGGTTGAGCCGTGAGATTGGAGTATGGTCGAAATCGTATTCAGGCAGGCTCACTAATGGATGTCCGATAATGAAATGACCAGGCGTCAGTGTTTCAAAGTCGTTTGGATCGTCAGACATTGGACACAGAGGCCTGGAATTGAGTATTGCCTCGACCTTGGCGAAGATTGTTCCCAATTCTTCGAAGGTGAGTACTTGTTCCTCAATAGTACGTTTGAGTAGGTGTTTGGCAGACTTCACGGAAGCCTCCCAGAGTCCACTCATATGAGGAGCATACGGTGGGTTCATATGCCAATTGACGCTGGCCCTTGCGAGAGCGTCAGTTAAGTCATGTTGATGTAGAAAAGTGTCTATTTCGCTCAAGTGACGTTTGGCTCCTTGGAAATTCTTACCGCAATCCGTGTAAACGTCAGAAACCATGCCTCGTCTTGAGACGAACCTGTCGAAGGAGGCCATAAAAGAGTTAGTTGTCAAATCCGAAGTCACCTCTAAGTGTATCGCCTTTACGGACAAGCACACGAAAACGCAGAGATAAGCCTTAGTGACCTTGGCCTTGCGTATCTTGGAGGTCTTAATGTTGAACGGGCCGGCGAAATCGATCCCAACCTTGAGAAAGGGGCGTGCTTCGCGGACACGACTGGGTGGGAGATTGCCCATAAAGGGCTCTAATGGTTTCGCCTTCAAGCGATGACAACGATGACAAAGGAAAAGCCGGTGTCGAACAATACGCCAAGCTGATAAAATCCAATACCGTTGATGGAGAATGTTGATGAGCTCATTGGGTCCTATGTGAAGGTAGGCCAGATATTGATAATCTATGATGAGATCGGTAAGATGATGACGCTTCGGTAACAGTAGCGGATGTCTTGCAGCGTATGGCAAGTTAGAATGCCTGAGCCGGCCACCCACACGCAAAAGCCCTGACGAATCTAGGAAGGGATAAAGGCGAGCAAGTGGAAGCCTTAAGGCACGCTTGTCCCGAAGTAGCTGCAGCTCATCTGCGAAAGCGTCCTCCTGAGTGAGCTTGACAATTTTATTCAGGGCTCCTTGCAAGTCTCGAACGCTGAGGGAACCCATGGTTTTATTGGAGGGATGGCGAGCATTATGTAAGAAGCGCAACGACCACGCAAGAACACGTTGAAGCCTTGTAAGAGAGCTATACCGTCTGATGAAGAGCGAACCTGGTGATTCTACGTTCTCGTCAGTGACCTTGAGTGTTGAGTTCGCTAAAGGTTTAAGTCCAGGTAGGTCATCACATGAATGTTGAATCGGCAGTGGCCACGAGGATGGATCTTCCTTTAACCACGGCGGGGACCACCACAGCTCATGAGCCACGAGGTCTTGCGGTAACAAACCCCTACTGGCACAATCTGCTGGGTTAAGTGCTGAGGGCACGTAGCACCAGGTCACGGATGGGACAAGACCTTGAACCTGTGAGACTCTATTTGCCTCGAAAGTCTGCAGTCTGTGAGGCGGAGTACGGAGCCACGATAACACGATGGTAGAGTCGCACCAAGCTATCGTGTCAGAAATGACAGTTTTGCCTCCCAAAACCTGCGCAACATGGCTGAGTAGGCGAGCTAGGAGCACGGCTCCTGATAGCTCGAGCCTAGGAATGGTGAGTTTTTGTTTTATTGGTGCGACTCTAGATTTGGCTAAAAGTAAATGAACTCCTACCTCCCCGCTAGAGTCGAGCACCCGGAGATAAGCAACAGCGCTGTAACCAGCCTCCGAAGCGTCACTGAAACCTAAGAGATCGCAGCGCGCAGGCTGATTGCTTAAAATAAATCTAGGTATTCTAGGAATGTTTAGAAGATGGAATCCGTCCAGGAAGGCATTCCATGCTTGAACGCTTTCCTTAGGAAGTGGATCATCCCACGAGAGATCGAGCGCCCACAGGTGCTGCATGATTACCTTTGCATAGAAGGTGATTGGTGCTAGGTAGCCGCACGGGGCGTAGAGGCGTGCAATGTTGGACAGAATGTCACGCTTGGTGTAACATTTTCCAAGCTTCGAAACGCGGTACACGAAACTGTCCGTGCTAGAGCTCCATTCGATGCCTAATATTTTGAATATGTCATCCCCATCTTCGAACCGAAACGGCGTTTCGAGGTGATCAGAAGGATAAACATTTAGCAAGTCCTTGCTATTGCTGGCCCACTTCCTTAGTTCGAAACCCCCCTGAGCCAGTACCTCTACTACTTGCTGCTGTAAGACCCTAGCAGACTCTACATCATGGCTGCCGCTAATGACGTCATCGACGAAAGTGTCCTCCTGTAATACGAGTGCAGCTTCAGGATGCGTGCCTTTATTGATTATAGCTAACTCGTGTATAACACGCATGGCCAGATACGCTGCGCTGGATACACCGTAGGTGACGGTCGCCAGCTCAAATTGCTGAAGAGGCTTGTCGAGTGACTCCCGCCAAAAAACGGTCTGGAATTTGCAATCGTCATCGTGCATTCGAACCTGGCGATACATCTGTTTGATGTCGCATGTGAATACGACTGCATGCGTCCTAAAACGCAAGATAATGTCCTCAATATTCTGCTGTAGCTTGGGACCTGGCATAAGGACCTGATTTAACGACACTCCTGAGCTACTGGCAGCAGAAGCGTCGAACACAGCTCGGAGCTTTGTGGTGCTACTACTCTCCTTAATCACCCCGTGATGAGGGATATAGTACCTCGCCTTAGATAAAGCACCCGTTACCGGCCGCATGTGACCTGTTTTTAGATAGTCGGCCATAAACGCCACGTACATTTCCCTCAACCTTGCGTCCTTGAGCAGCTTGCGTTCCAAGTTGTGAAACCTTTTAAGAGCGTTATTGTATGTGTCACCTAATGGTTTACACTCCGTTTTGAAGGGTAGCCTAACAATATATCTCCCTGTCTCATCGCGCGTGTGCGTCTCTACAAAATGTTTTTCACATTGGAGGCTCTCAGGATCAGGCAATATTTTTGTCGGAGCTTCTTCCACCTCCCAAAACCTGTTCAGTGTGGAGTCTAAATCAGTCGAACAATGTAAAGCCACAAAATGGTTAGAGACAGCAGAGTCCATGGGAGCGGTGCCCATCAAAACCCAACCGAAAATAGAAGCATATGCAGTAGGTAAGCCTTCGCCTAGCTGCAGTCTCCTACCATCAAAAATCCTGTCATACAGGTCTACGCCAATTAACAGGTCAATTGGACCAGGAATGGAACATTTAGAGTCCGCTAAAGAAATATCCCCACACACCTGCAAAACCCTTGACGATACCTTAATATTTGGAAGGTCCCCTGTGATGCGTTTAAGAACAACTGCAGTAGTCACCAAGGCAGCCTTAGAAGTGTCAACTAGAGAGTTGATAGTACACTCTACACTGCCACTGGTGTGCTGCGCGTTTGAACCCCCCAACCCAAATAAAACACCAGAAGTAGAACGAGGAAGACGCAACTTCTGAGCTAAGTTTTCTGTAATAATGGATACTTGTGACCCCCAGTCTAATAGAGCTCTTGCAGTATGCAGATGCCCGTTGATATCCCGAAGACCAACTAAAGCCGTCCCCAACATCATAGTGGATTCATTGAGAACACCATGACCGTGAAAAGATTTGACGGTAGAGCTAACAGTAGTGAGTGCAGCATCTGAGCATAAGGTATTAGGTGCAGGTTGGGTGGATGTTGATGCAATTGCAGCATCATCCTTAACCTTGTGTTGATTGGCAAGTTGATTCATGTGAAGCTTAGAATGGTGACGTCCATTACATATTTGACAGCTGCTTTTAGACAGACACTTGCTGACCGAGTGTGTCCGCAGACAGTTGAAACATAAGCGTTGTTGAGT
Source organism: Acleris holmiana (assembly GCA_949316455.1). Classification (NCBI taxonomy): domain Eukaryota; kingdom Metazoa; phylum Arthropoda; class Insecta; order Lepidoptera; family Tortricidae; genus Acleris; species Acleris holmiana. The sequence goes on along the minus strand of OX438763.1, from coordinate 23,155,875 downwards.
GACAAATTCCCTCCGTTGAATTGGTGACATGTTGTTAAATTTGTCACATGTATAAAGCACATGCTCACCATTACAACAAACGCAACGTTGCGAGGAGTTAATGGTGAATGTGACTTTAGCAGTGCTACTTTGTACTGTAGTAGCTGGTACCTTTGACCCACTGACAGTTTCCAACACCCTAAGATGAGTGTCCAAGAAGTTAATTAAATTCTCGAATGTTGGAATGCTATTAGGAGTACTACTATGGGCCAGCTCAAATTTACCACGTAGCTCTAAAGGAAGCTTACGTAGAACAATGTGTAGCAATAGAAAACTCCATGCCTTAACATCAAAACCTAGGGCATGCAAGGCTTGAGAATTCTCTTTAAGTGTGTTTACAAACTTACGTAAATTAGCTTGATTTTGTTGATTTGTCAATGATAAAATAGCTTTTAAGTGTTTCTCTGCTATAAGCCGTTTGTTTTCAAACCTATCTAATAACAGTCTGTATGCTATATAGTAGTTGTCACTTGAAAGTTCTAAATGTTTAACTAAACTCAAAGGCTCTTTCTCTAAAACACTAAATAGGTAGTGCATTTTTTGTGTAGGTGATAATTCTATATTGTTATGAATCAGACTATCATACATAGCTTTGAAATTGGGCCACTCAGTGTACACACCAGAAAAGTGTGATAATGTTATCTTAGGTAAACAGACTTGATTCGAACTTGAAAGACATGGCTTTCTTAAGATAGATTCCTGTAATACTTGAACCGAGTAGTACATGTCGTAAAATTTATTGAAGAGTGCTTCAATGCCTGAACGTGTGTTCGGGTCCTCACATCTCGACATAAAAGTGTTATAAGCCTCTTGAAAACGATCCCGAATGTTATCAATGTCCCTATATCTAGCCTTAAAACTCGTTACTCGAGCCGGATCCTTATCAGATGAACCACTAATTTCGCCCGCTAAGTTATACAACGAAGTCATGAAATTACCTTGAACATTCATTGAAACAACGCTAAGTTTTTGTTGCGACTCATCCAAAGACTCTGTGGAAACATGTTGGGGAGCATTTTTGGTGTCTTTCGACATCGTTTAAGAGCAAAACAGACTATTTTTAATCAAGTTTACGAGGTTAAGATATTTGTTATGCTAAAAGATGACAGCTGACATAAGGCGTCAGTGTTGCCAGTGGCACTATGACAAAATAGTACGCAACCGTTCACAAAGTTCAAGCTTGATTGCTGGTCGGTTTGCTGGACGTCAAGCATCAAGCAAGTAGTGTACTACAAGGAAGTTAGTCACCGGTTTTGTCTATGGGAACAAGATGTAAAATCTACCTGCGAAGTTAAATGAAAAAATAATAACTGATGATTTGCAAAAAGGATTTTGATTAATTAAGAAGAGATGATTAATAGAAATTGTATAAGGTTAGAAGGACCAAAAAATGTAGATGATAAGGCAAGGGAAATGGGAAAAAAACGCGTACCTGGTTCTCTGGTGTTACGCGCTGGCAGAAGATGGTGTGGCTGCCGGTCTTACGCACTTCTCTGTCTTACACCTTTTGCGTTGAATTGGCGTAACGACGCCTGGTTGTACGCGACGGCGTAGCTGATGTACCTCGAGTTAACTAATTCGTAGATTAGGGCGAATGGCGGAATGGAGATCGTACTCGACATTGACCGACTCGCACCGTTGTCTTAGCTGGACTGACAGTAGTTGGAGGGCAGTCAGTGCTGTCAGGTTTCTACCCGCGTTTTTCATAGGAAAGGAACAAGGATGGGGGTAGATGACATGCGACTTGACGTTTGAGGTCTTATGAAGTTTATACTGAACATACTCTTTATTGAACACCAAAAAGTAAAAAATAAAAATAGAACACGGAACAGTACATTTAAATCATAGGTATACAACAGGCATATTGTTACATAAACAAAAAAGTAAGCCAAAAATAAACATAGATATTTTACAACTTTATTACGATAAGACACAAACAAACCGTATTCTATTTGAGAGGAGTCTCACAGATGAAGGGGTACAAGTGGGTTGTGCAGTACACGTCGTTCAGCAACCCGCTGTCCGTCACGGACCCGCAAGTCTCCTTACCGGGGTGATTAGGTTCTCCATTATCCCACGTATGGAACGTAGATGCAATTGGTTCTCCTTAAAATAATAAAAAATAATAATTCAAAAACGTTAAAAAAATAACGTATGTAAACACTTTAGTTTACAAAAGAAAAAAAAAAACACAAAGGCGAACTTATCCTTTAAGGGATCCCTTCCAGCTAACCTTTGAGAGATTAAGAAAGGTACAAGGATATGTATCTAGTAGGCGAGTGTAATTTTTTTAGGGAAATGACGAAAAAATATAAATCCTAACTATAAAAAATAAATACATTCAAATACGTACATAAGTAGAGAAGACGCAGAATTGTATCATTATAATCTACTCGTATTAATAAACATACGTAAACTTATACAACCTAGATATAATATGTTAAAGAACGTTGAATTGAAACAATATTTCGGAGCTCGAGTCAAGTCAGAACTTCTTCAATTTTTATGCTGCCTTCCCCAGCCAGAGCAGAATCTCAAATTCAATAACCCAAGCAGTTTTAATTTTCTTCTGTTAGTAATAAAGTTGATATTGCAACAGGAATTTTATTTCCGATACATCTTACTGGCTTATGAGGGCAGTATATGTGACCAATATGTTTTATAATACCATAGTTATAGATGTAGTACGAGTATTTAAACAATCAACATTGTACCTTACTTTCGGATGAGTTTGTATTTATTGTCAAAAATCGTACTGATGAATAAGTAGGTATACTCGTACTAAAAAAAAAGAAGAGAAATATACCCGATAAAACGATATCATTTCATTTTATAGTAACTGCAAATAACAATTAACCATCGGTATACTAGTTATTGCAACAGGCAGATTGCTTAATATGTAAAAAGTGCCATCTCACCGAAAATTGTCATCCACTCGCTCTGTCCGTTCCAATCCAAAAAACCGATATGAGCGTGATTATTATCACTCATTTTGCTTAAGGAACTCCAGGGAATTTTGGCGAAGAGCTCCTTGAGGACTTTGGACTCTTCGTCACTGTCGATGACAGCGAGGTGCGCGTGCTCAGAGGCGCAGTACATGGCGGCAAGTTTCCAGGGTAGCACCTCGATGTGGACCTTGTAACAACTGCGCGTGCGCGGCTCGAACGTGTACCCTATGGATGCAAAGTCAGCTCTATGACACAAGGAAAATGTAACATTATATTCACCAAGACAAGACAAGGAAGGCACAGTTTTCAATTATTAACATTTAATTACATTAATCCATACTAATGCGAATATTATAAATGCGAAAGTGTGCGGTGTTCACGGCTAAAGGTGCATCCTCTCACATTCGCGTATAATATTTTAAGTGTGGACGTTAAGCCGAGCGTTACTGTGGTGAAGATTCGACGCCGATTGCTCATTACACGCGAATGCTCTCAGAGGGGACGCTCCTTAAGCCGCTAGGCCGAAATTTGGTATAAAGATAACTAAGGTCCTGGGGAAGGACGTAGGATACTTTTGATCTCGGAAAATTGGACAGTTCCCGAGGGAATGGCGATAAAAGATTTCTACGCGAACGGAACTGCTTGTTAACCTCGTGCCGCCCAAGAAAAATAATGCGAGATCAGCTAAACGCCCACAGTGCAATGTATAAGCCAAAAAACATATTATCATATCCAATCTTCCCATGAGTACAGTGATATACACAGGGCGTTTAATTATTTTTTTTTTTAATCTGGACTGTTATTCGTAAGTGCTCACTTTGTACAATATGATGTACATTGGGCGGCATGAGGTTAAATAATTATATAATTAAAGGACATTACATTGGGGAGTAAATCGTGTCCCGTTGATTATATTTTCAAGGTGATTGGAATTTGGAACCACCGAAGGTAAAAGATCACGCGGTAGTTCACCAACAAGGTGGACCAATCAGTGAAAAACTAAAGTTGTCGTCCTCTAAAAACTTGACGGTTGTAAAAAATGCGCTAGACAGAAACCAGTGAAAGAAGATCATCCGCTCCAGATGCAACCCTGAAACCGACTACGATCCTCAGACATGAGGAACCAACCCCTGTGGAAGTGAGTGATATTTACAAAGGAATCAAATTACGAGGGATGTATTGAGTGTGAATACTCGTAGAAACATGCGGTGGAAAGACACTCCGTTTAACAATATCGGTAGCCTATTTATAACTAAGTTATATTGGAATCCAATGGACCTGTCCACCACAATGTATAGTGACTATTGAAGTTCATATGTTATATATCTTATTTACTTATTTATTAAATAGTAACAGCAACGTCATGTCAGTTCAATCGTACCAAAAAACTAAACATATCTATGTCACCTTGAGCTGCAGTGTCGCATTCGTTCGCTTCGTGTGTGATGCATTGATTCGCTTCAGTTGTACAGTTGCAATTGGTTTCGTGTGTGGTGTCGCATTGATGCGCTTCGAGAGTGGTGTTGCATTGGGTCGCTTCGAGGGTGTTGTTGCATTCATTTACTATAATGATAGTGGAGTTGCATTTGTTCTCGTTGTACGTGGAGTTGCTTTGGTTTGCTTCTTGAGTGGTGTGGCATTGGTTAGCTTCCATCGTGCAGTTGCATTCGTTCTCAATGTATGTAGTGTTGCATTGGTGCGCATCGAGAGTATTGTTGCATTGATTTGCTTCAAAAGTAGTATTGCATTGGGTCGCTTCGAGTGTGTTATCGCATTCGTTGCGTTTGGTGGTAGAATTTCGTTTTAAGCAGAAGAAGGGGTGCACGCTGGAGCAGCTCACGTCAGCCAGCTCGCCCGCGCCCGTCATCACCAGGCAGTCCTCTGCGTTGCCCAAGTTGTTGGGCTCTCCGACAGCCCATTGGAGGGTGATACTTGACATCGGCAACCCTGATAAATATATGACTTAGTTTTATAATTGAAGGTGAATACATACAAAAACTACTTTTTAATTCTAAGGAGCATCTCTTCTTGTGACTTAACGGTGTCATTATTACAGGTTTCTATGGTAGCTCAACAATAAAGCTTGTTAAATTATGTGACATTGAATTATGTATTTATCTTGCTTTCTCAAATGGTTTCAGTACCCATCAAAGCCTGAGCTAATTCTGTGAAGCAAGGTGAATATGAACTAATCCGTCATAATACGTTTGTATATTTTTATATCACATCTGCACTTAATGAATTACTAGAAAAAACGTGCACTTATAAATAGCACTTGAACTTATGCTCTTAATTGTAATAATTTAATAAAAAATGTGGCATGTGGGGGGGGAATACTCGTAAGTACGAGTTGCATTTGACTTAAAGATTTTTTCAAAAAAACTTATATTTTTTTCTCTTACCATTAATGTTTGTATAATCTCCTTTGGGGTTGGAGGCGTATATATCAGTGAACACGCTGCTCTCGGCCAGACTGTGTGCGACCATTGTAGTCTTCATCACCGCAGTAATAGCGCTCGTCAATGGCGCAGTCAAAGTGGCATCTGATGAAAATTTAACTTAATTTATTACACAGGAAATTCTAAGGCTAGACCTCTGTGATAAAATAAAAAACTATAGAGTTGTAGAGATGTTGAACCTATAGTTTATAATTTAGTGTTTCTAGGAAATATATGACTTTTGAGAAATGATAATTGAAAATAATAAGTTTGACTATGATAGTTAGTGTGATGCAAAGGATACATTTTAACTGTTGGTGCCCACAACTACACAGTAAGTTATACTAAGGTACGGACGCCGATGACGAAGAATTTCGTTCGTTGACCTTTACTTTAGGGCACCGTATTACTATGTAGGTTTACAATCCATGATGCTGGCGGTTAATTTCGTTGAGCGTGACGGCATTATCCCTGTGTTAATGACAGAGACAAAAACAATGGTGAGTCGTGATACAAATTGTATCATGTTCAGCGCCTGTTTCACCAGTAACTTTGTGTGAGACAGGCCGTGCCATCTCAGTAGTATTGTGTTATTTGATGTGCTACCCCTGTAGCTTCTAAACCAAAATAATGATTGATTGTCATTTGTGCCAATGAGAATATGAATAAATACTACATTACTCAAATGGGCTCTAATTGACTGTATAGTTCCAATGTGCTGCTTCGAGTTTAGGAACCAGATCAATACCCCTTTGTTTTTTTCATTTGCAAAGAGTATTTAAGTATTATGAATTGATGAAAGAATTTTCAATGAGTGCAGGCGCACCCATTGAAAATTCTTTCATTCATTCATTTCAAGTTACGTTATGTTTATGTTACGTAATTGATTTTATGTCTGGAGTTTTTTTAACGAATTTTTTTTTAGACTATGTGTTTGTTTAACGACAGTTCGTCGTGGTGGTGGGTTTACGTTAAATTTGGCGGAACCCTGTTACCACCTTCCAACTCTATCATTAAAGCAGCTCTTTGACACCATAATATTGCATTTTCGGATTTACTTATGTATTGTAAATTAAGATTATAAGTAAACGGAGCGAACGAAGCATTATAATAAACTGGCCAAATGCGAGGCCTCGCACTAGAAAGGGTTCCGCACCACCGTAGAATGTTAGGACCGAGTAAAAAATGCGCATAACGTTTTTGTACCGGAACCACTTAATGTTTATTCTTTGTTGTTATAGCAGACATAGAAATGAACACTGTAAAATTTCCACCGTCTACCTATTACGGTTCTTGAGATACGGCCTGCTGATAGACAGAGCGACGGAGGGACGGACGAATGGATGGACGTATGGATTATGGACCGACCAACAGCGGAGGCTTGGTAACAGGTTCCCGCTGGCACCCTCCGGACCATTAAAACGTTGTATAAAGTCTTATCGCTGAGAAATAGTTTGTAAGATACCTTCGAGGTGGCAGCGCAGCTGCGCGTCCGGCCAGGTCGCGGGCACGATGTGCAGGCGCAGCCAGCCGACGCCGTCGATGTACTCGTAGCCCGGCAAGTAGGCGGCTTTGGTTAAACCTGGGATATAATAAAATGTCATTATTATTGGTTATATTTTTATGATTATAACTTCCATTGTCGGTTTTTATGGCAAGGAGAAGTCAGACGGGCATAAAATTCACTGGTGCGTTGGTGGGATCTAATTTATATTTGAAGAATGAAGTAACTGGAAAGAACATTTAATGATAGGTATATAAATAAATAAATAAATATCAGGGGCAATGTCACACAAATTGACCTAGTCCCAAACTAAGCTCTAGGCTTGTACTATGGGTACTAGACAAAGATAAACATAATTATATAGAGAAATAAATACTTAAATACATAGAAAACATCCAAGACTCAGGAACAAATATTCGCGCTCATCACACAAATATCTGCCCTTCCCGGGATTTGAACCCAGGACCGCTGGCTTCGGAGGCAGGGTCACTCCCAACTAGGCCACCGTGTCGTCAAATCCAAATGACTAAAGTATTTTTCCCGTATCAAAAACGTTATCCACAACAAAAACGTTTCGAAAGAAAAGCATTCTACTTCCAGCTAAGTAAATTTGTGCTGACTTAAGAGGCCGTACACGAAATTTTGCCGATTTCGCTGATTTTCGTGATTTTACTGTTGAAGTACTTACTTCTACAAATTTTAATGCGCAACACGAAAGATAATTTCGATTTTCAACGAATGCATGAAATACTTTTTTGTTTTTATTATTTAATTTTGATTAATCGACCTGAAACCGGCGACTGTTTCGTGAGTTTTGCTGTAAGAGCTTTAGAATATCGCATATTCACGAATCGTTTTGACGTCTTAAAGGTATGAAAAAATAGCAATTGATTGTTGTAATTTTTTTTTTAAAAATGTATGAATTACTTTTTACCACCTTTATATTATTTTTTTATGTTAAAAAAAATATGAACTTGGTAAAATTTTATAGAAAATGGACAAAAAATAGTTTTAAATTTCGGCTTCTTAAAACACTCGTTCATAAAATTAAAAGAACAGTAATAAACTTCAGTTCAATATCAATCCATTACCTTAAAAACACATCCAAAAATTAAAAATTAAATAGCAATATACAATGTTTTAAAGTAACCTAAATCCCGAGTTTAAATTCTCGACAAAGATAAAAAAGTAGCTCATTCATTCGTAACTCATTTATTCGATCATAACTGAAATGATATATCATGATGTGCATTAAAACTTGTAGAAAAGCAGCATTTAAACTGTAAAATCACGAAAATAAGCAAAACTGGCAAAATTTCGTATTCGGCCTCTTAATACGCAGTGATCGAAAACGGTGCAAAACTGTAACAAAACTCGTAAAGCTGAAATAAAAGAGAACTTACTACCAAGAAAAATAAGAATATTATTAAAAAAAAAAGAATATTATTAGCCAATCTGTGACTCTGCATCAGAGCCTTGGATTTCGTATAAGGATATTAATATTTTCATGGCTGTAATGTAAGTTTTGTTAAAGATTTGCACCCTTTTCCCCGATCACTTAAAAAAAATATCAGCATCCCTTGTGTAAGGACATTTTAAAAACGGGCGTGGAAATTTTGAACAAGGTTCATTTTGAGTGCAGCATCAATGCAATATGGACGTCCTTTACCGTTCGTCACAATGTTATGACATTTTATTTTCTTACTTATAAAATTAAATCATTATCAGTACTGTAAAAAAAACCTAATGCAGAGACACCGAAAATATACACCAGTTAAAATTTTAATGTCGACAAGATTATGAATTAACGTCACTGCGAAGTAGCTTAACGTGTCGTTATGTCTGTACATATTAATCTACCAACGAGACCAATCTATAAGCACAGTTGTTAAGAGGCCGTATACGAAATTTTGCCGATTTCGCTGATTTACGTAATTTTACAGTTAAAATACTTTATTTCTATAAAATTGATTGCGCAACACGAAAGATAATTTAAATTTTCAACGAATGTATGAGCTACTTTTTTGTTTTTATTATTTGATTTTGATTAATCGACCTGAAACCGGCGACTGTTTTGTGAATTTTGCTGTAAGAGGTTTAGAATATCGCATATTCACGAATCGTTTTAACGTCTACAAGGTATGAAAAAATTACAATTTATTGCTGTAACTGTCGTCTAAAAAATGTATGAAACACTTTTTACCACCTTTATATAACTTTTTTGTGTAAAAAAATAACTAACTTAGTAAATTTGTATAGAAAATGAGCAAAAAATTGTTTCTGATTTCGGCTACTAAAAACTCTCGTTCATAAAATGAAAACAACAGTAATAAACTTCAGTTCAAAATCAAACCAGTAGCTTAAAAAAACTTCCAAAAAATTAAGAAAAAATTTAATTTATAATGTTTTAAAACAACCTCAATTTTGCATTATAACACTCGACAAAAATAAAAAAACTAGCTCATTCATTCGTAACTTATTTATTCGATCATAACTGTAACGATATTTCATGATGTGCATTAAAACTTATAGAAAAGCAGTATTTTAACTGTAAAATCACGAAAATAAGCAAAACCGGCATAATTTCGTACACGGCCTCTTAATTATAAAAAAAAAACTCACCGAAAACAAAAAGCACGCAGCCAATAAATAGATGGCAGTCTTTCAACATCTTGTTAACGTGCGATTCAAGTACGTTTCAGTAAACGTTAGTTGGTAACTAGACTTCAGCTTCTGTGCTCTGAAATTGTGATTCCCGCTTTTATATCGTTAGCTTGTAGCAAGCACGTAGTTTGAAAGCCAAGTTCTGTTTAAAAGTGGGTTTTTCGCTTTAATGTTTCGTCATACATACGTATAGTTAAGTCTTGATTGAAACTAGAGCGTCTGTTGTATTTATTTATTTAATCTTTAATGCACAAATGAAAACACTTAGTATATAAAAGGCGAACTTAATGCCGTAAGGCATTCTTTACCAGTTGACCTTTGGGCAAAGCAGAGATTGTAGTGGCGGTGCAATATAAGGTGTAACTAATACACATACACTTACATATCAATAAGCTATATTACATACATATATAATATAAATGTACAATATATATATGAGAATAAGTAAATATTTATACAGATAAAGCAATCATAATATCATGATGATGACAATTCTACCTGGGGGTGATTCTCTAAACACAGCGCTGCGTCGATCTTAAAGGTGAAGTTTTATCTGGCAAGTTTAAGAAGTCCCGTCGGAGCGTACAAAACACATTTTAGCGCGTGCCTTCTCAATGCGGCAGCTTTATTCGATACTGAACTCGACTTCCTAATACAACGACAATATAGACAACGATAAACATAATTATATAGAGAAATAAATACACAAAAAACATCAAAGACTCAGGAACAAAATTGTGCTCCTCACACAAATATCTGCCCTTACGAGATTTGAACCCGGGACCACTAGCTTCGAAGGCAGGATCACTACCAAGTAGGCCAACGTTTCGTCGAACGTGGAAATCGCCTTCGAACTTTCAGCAGACGTTTTAACATTTATTTTAGTATCCGTCGTCGTATCACTTATTGTCATTTACCTATTCAAATGTTTAGTGACTTGGCTCTATTTTAAATAAATAATTTAATTGTTTCCATGACAATAACTACAGAAAAACCCACCGATAGGAAACTTATTTCATACCAGTTATTTTTAGAGATTAGTGTTTTAGTGCCTACCTAAATACAACTAACGGAACAAAAATAATTGGCTTAAATATAACGATAGGTTATCCTTATAATATTGATATTGGTATGCTGTGCTTTAAAATCTTACTACAATTATTAATGCGAAAGTTGTATGTTTGTTATTCAATCACGCTAGAATCTATTAAGATGAAATTTGTCACAGAGATAGATTATAGTCTGGAATAGGGTATATGGCTACTTTATATCTCAAAAAAATGGATGGTTCCTGACGGAATAGTGATAAACAACTTCAACGCGCAAAATACCAATATCGTGTTTAGAAGTCAGCAAGGAATGCAGATACATTTGCTTACAAAAATTCACCAATCCCTGTCCTTAAACTGAAAGACGTACACATAATTTCGTACATGCATAATCGGGTCATACACAGATGTAGGTACCGTCTTTCCTGTGGACACCTGGACACACCGAAAGTTAACGTTTTCAAGACCTAATTTTCTGGCTAAGCCCATTCCCGCAAAAACGCCGTCAGGACTGCTTTAGACCTATCATATAAAAACATAACTAATATGCACACAAGCTCTAAACTATTGACCACAGGAGAGACAACTTTTGTTTTTAAGAGTGTGTATGACCCAATCACAATCACTACATAATAATTATGAAAAAAAGTCCCCCGCCGCGTTGTTCTGTGCGTGCGCGATGATCTTAAAAACTACTGAAGGGATTTTGATACGACTTTCAATTTAAGTTAGCTATTTTTATGTATAAATACGTTTTAGATTATGTAAAGAAAACTGAAATAAGCCGTAGAGGCCAGGGCGCTATAGTTTGGTATAAAAATTAATAATCAAAACAAACACGCATTATTTAAAACACAATTTAAAACAAGTTATTTTATTACTATTATGCCAACTGTTAAAACACTAAACTATAGAAACATGTAATCTAAAAGCAACGACTTAATAGCTTCTTCCCTAGTTATCTATACTAAAAACACCTGAAAATGTATCAACAACATTTACGCACATTATAAAACTATCCTGTAATGCCATTATTTAACTCCTGACGCATAAAGAGGGTGTTAAAATTTAAGTGTAACATGAGTGTGTGTATTTTATATGTATGTATCCGTGGTTTGGTAGCTTCCAAACGAAAAAACCGATTCGGGTGAGTTTTTTTTAAGATAGCTTTTGAAATCAGGTCAATTTTTAGCTAAGTTTTTTAAAATGGATTTTGAATTTTGACTAACTCGACAACATTTTCGATGTGATTTAAAACAAACCGTAATGAACTACCTACATAAATTTGAGGAAAACGTACGACAAAATTATTTAATTAAATTAAGAACATTGAAGATAAAAAAAACCCAAATTCCAAATAACAAATAACATAGTCTCTGGACGAAGAAATGGCCTTTATGCAGTTAAATTATTTTGAGTAGGTACATACGTTGAGCTTGTGTCGCCCGTGCTATATCACTTCTATTATAACTTTAGCCTGTCATAAAATATAAAACACACAAATGTCTAGACAATGGAATTGAGAACATTTTGATGTACCTAAATTCTAATTAACTGTTGCTGCTTAATATAATTTCATTAATAACTATTAGGGATAAATCGCTGGGCCTCTATTCAGGTGCGTTAAAACGATATCGTGTTTGACACGTTTAAGAATCGTTTATGTCACAGTCGCCATTATTGTAAATGACATAAGAGTTATCAAAACGTTGACAGTACGGAAACAGGTCAAAAAGGATATCGTTATAACGCAGTTGAATAGAGGCCCTGTGCAATGTATGTATGGTGTAGAAACGGGAAGATTATGGTGCAAAAATAAGACGGTGACAAAAAGATTTACTAGGTACGTCAGGGCTGAGAAAGAAATCGAGCGTATTGGTAAAGAACTGCAAACTTAGGTATGTAAAAACCGCATTTTTATAATATACCTACCCGAGCGGAAGTCAACATACTGACAAAGTATTCATACGATGAATCCTCACGACCCTAACACAACGGAAACTACTAACGATTCCTGGAACGACTTCATGACCCATATACCAAACGTACAAAATAAAATAGTTTTATTTCATGTCAACATTCGCTCAATGATAAAAAACCACTCGCAATTAGAATACATTCTCGATAATGCCCACGAATAATTCATCTAATAATCATCACAGGTTCTATCTAATATTCAACGACGGGTTCGTGGAAGCTGTCCATGCGGTTGGGTCTGAGTACTTTAAGATCCGCCGTGCCAGAACCAAGAAGCTCTCGGACTCCACCCTTAGGCTCATGGAGGTTAGGCGCGAGATGGTTTTGCAGTCCTCTGGTGATGCTTGTCGCTATCGGCAGCTCAACAGACAGATATCAAAGTCTCTGAAGCGCGATATACGCCGATTTAATACTAAAAGTATTGAAGAGGCTATTGAGCGTAACAGGGGCTCTAAGGTTTTTACCAGAGATTTGTCTGTTGGCCAAAGCCAATTGATGAAGCTGAAGACCGACGACGGCAGGATCGTTTCATCCAGGCCTGAGGTACTGGGGGAAATCGAGAGGTTTTATGGGCAACTCTACACGACAACCCGAACACCCGTTGAAAATCTAGCCAAAGACCCGAGGGCTAGACTAACCCGGCACTATACCGATGATATTCCGGACGTCAGCCTGTACGAGATTAGTATGGCTCTCAAACAGCTTAAGAATGGCAAGGCCCCAGGTGACGATGGAATTACAGCCGAACTCCTGAAGGCGGGTGGTAAACCAGTTCTTAAAGGCCTTCAGACGCTGTTTAGTTCCGTCCTCCACGAAGGGAGAACGCCAAAAGCATGGAACAGAAGTGTGGTGGTGCTCTTCTTCAAAAAAGGTGATAACACCTTGCTGAAGAATTACAGACCCATCTCACTTCTGAGCCATGTTTACAAGCTGTTTTCGAGAGTCATCACGAATCGTCTCGCGCGCAGGTTTGACGACTTCCAGCCTCCCGAACAAGCCGGCTTCCGAAAAGGCTATAGTACCGTAGACCACATACATGCGTTGCGGCAGGTTATACAGAAGACTGAAGAGTATAACCTCCCTCTTTGCCTTGCATTTGTGGACTACGAGAAAGCCTTCGATTCGATCGAGACCTGGGCTGTGCTGCAGTCTCTCCAGCGGTGCCAAGTTGACTACCGATATATCGAAGTGTTGAAGTGTCTGTACGAAAACGCCACTATGTCCGTCCGACTACAGGACCAGAGCACAAAGCCTATTCCTCTGCAGCGAGGAGTCAGACAAGGGGATGTGATATCTCCGAAGCTGTTCACCGCTGCATTGGAGGATGCTTTTAAGGTTCTGGACTGGAAAGGACGAGGCATCAACATTAATGGCGAGTACATCACTCACCTTCGATTTGCCGACGATATCGTAGTCATGGCTGAAACCATGGAGGACCTCAGTGCTATGCTCGCTGACCTCAGCAGAGTTTCCGACCAAGTTGGCCTGAAAATGAACATGGACAAGACGAAAGTCATGTCTAATGTCCATGTTGTGCCAACTCCCGTGATTGTCGGAGGCTCTGCACTCGAAGTTGTTGACGACTATGTATACCTGGGACAAACGGTCCAGTTAGGTAGGTCCAACTTCGAGAAAGAGGTCACTCGTCGAATCCGACTCGGCTGGGCAGCGTTCGGGAAGCTTCGCAGTGTCTTTTCGTCCAAATTACCGCAGTGTTTGAAGTCAAAAGTCTTTGACCAGTGTGTGTTGCCGGTGATGACTTACGGATCTGAGACGTGGGCGCTAACGATGGGCCTCATAAGAAAGCTCAGAGTCACTCAGAGGGCTATGGAGAGAGCTATGCTCGGGGTTTCTCTGCGGGATAGAATCAGAAATGATGATATCCGCAGTAGAACTAAGGTTACCGACATAGCCCGAAGAATAGCGAAACTTAAGTGGCAGTGGGCGGGGCACATTGCTCGCAGGACTGATGGCCGATGGGGCCAGAAAGTTCTCGAATGGCGTCCACGGACCGGGAGACGAGCTGTTGGTAGGCCTCCAACAAGATGGAGCGACGACATCGTAAGGATGGCGGGATCGCGATGGATGCGGAAGGCACAAGACCGGTCTAAGTGGAGAGCCTTGGGGGAGGCCTATGTCCAGCAGTGGACGTCTTTCGGCTGATATGATGATGATCATCACAGAAACAACGTCGAGATTGTTTGATATAAAGGATTATACTATGTACACAGAGCTACGTCACCAAAGAAAAGGAGGTGGTATTGTTATCTACGCTCACAACAGTATTTTATTCACAAAATCTTACGTGAAAACTACATATTTTGAGGGTTTGTTCGGTGAAGTGGAAACCTTTAATGACAGTAAAATAACCATATGTACAGTATACAGACCGCCTAGCTTAGATAAGTCGTATTTCATCAATGAACTATCTCAAGTGTTACTAAAATGTTCTACAAACAAAAGCTGCATAGTAGTAGGTGATGTCAATATAAACCTTTCGTGTATTAATGACACTGTAAGATCATATCTAAATAGCCTAAACGAATTGGGATTTCTTTTTGTATTTCACAGTTTACAAGAGTAGAATCAAACTTAAATGGCGTATCAAAGTCCTGTATTGATCATTTGTTCATCCGTGACTTTTGCAAGCGAGATGCGCCCGGGTACCTAGTACAGGGCCTCTATTCAACTGCGTTATAACGATATCGTTTTTGACCTATTTCCGTATTGTCAACGTTTTGATAACTCTTATGTCATCTACAATAATGGCGACTGTGACATAAACGATTCTTAAACGTGTCAAACACGATATCGTTTCAACGCACCTGAATAGAGGCCCTGTGCCACTGTGCGCGACGCCCCAGCTGACCATTACATAATAGGGTTAGCTCTTACCAATGCGGGCTGTACAGCAACCTATAGTAGTAAACAAACTGAATAATGAAAAAGTTAAACTAGAATTAAGTCAAATTGACTGGAGCCCGGCGTTTCGTCGCAACGACCCGAATGAGCTAATGGACATTATTATAAATAAATACCAATATGTATATAATAAATATACCTACAAAACCAAAATATTTGTAAACAAAAAACAGGACAGTAATTGGATTCAATGGGAATTTAAAAAATATGTGTAAGAAAAAGAAAGAACTCTTAAGTCTTAACTATATACTTAAAAGATACAAGTAACAAACAGAATGAATTATTATACAAAAAATACTGAAATAGGACTAATAAGAAAATATGTAATGCTAGAAATAACTTCTCGAAAAAAAAAATGTGTAACAACTTTAAAAACCCCAAAAAATGTGGGAAATAATAAATAGGTTAACCGGCAGAATTGTAAAGCGGTGGATGATGTACTTCTTAAGGTATTTAAATTAACGGCAAAAGATTTATCGAACAAATTTGCCACTGACTTTGATAATAACGTCAAAAAAGTAAGGAACAGTTGTAACCAGCCATTGCTTGATGAGAGAGTTTATATAAATACGCCTACTTTGTCATTGCGCCTTAAAACATTAATGAACAAGTTCTACATAAAATCATCATACAACTAGATGACAAGAAGAGTCCAGGTTATGACGGGATAAGGGCAAAATACATAAAATACTTTGCCGAACAAATGACACCCGTCTTAACGAACCTTATTAATCTATGTATCTCGAGACGTATATATCCAGATAAACTTAAGTTAGGGCTTGTCAGACCCATACATAGAAAAGGCTGATACAAATAACTATAGACCAATAACAATTCTCTCGCGCATAGATAAGATCATAGAAAAATATCTTGGCAATTTAATGAATACTTTCCTATTCAGCATACATAATAAATAGTTTGGGTTTGAAAGAAACAAAAGTACATCGCAACTTTTATCCTTATTTACTGATGAAATAAATAGTCACATAGTTCTCGGCCTGATCGTGCAAAATGTGGTTACAGAATTATAAACAAGTATTTTTAGAGATGTTGATATTTCTGTAGCTCTGCCTACCCCTCACTGGGAATGAAGGCGTGATGTTATGTTATGTGTTGTATAAATAGTCACCTTGATAAGAAATATCATGTACTCGCTGTAATGATAGACTTCAGTAAGGCTTTTGATACACTAAATTATAATACGCTATATGAAAAACGAAAACAAAATGGTATACAGGGACCTATTCTGGAACTCATAAAAAATTACCATATGAATAGATATAACGTGGTTAGTATAGCAGGCGAACTATCTGATTTAACTCCAACCCTCTATGGCACAGCCCAAGGTTCTATTTTGGCACCGACGGAATATCTATTATATGAATAAAATATTTCAGCAGGGTTCTGTATACCAGTTTGCAGATGATACATGACTGTATAATTACAGCCCACCAGGATCTAGTGACTGCCCTAGACATGATGCAGAAAGATTTCAACCTATTGTGTAAATGGGCTCACGACTTAGGCTTATCTCTAAACTGTTCTAAAACGAAGTTAGTGCACATACACTCACCCTATAAAAAAACGAACTTTACACCAAAGATCGTAGATTTAGATCTTAGCACATGAACACAACTGTCTGCGCATGCCCAGCACATCTTGTGACTGTACTTACCTAGAAACGGTAAGGGAACATACCTATCTTGGACTGAAAATAGACCATAAGTTCAATTGGGGGCCCCATATCGAACATGTATGTAGCAAACTTAGATCCATCTTAGCAAAGCTGTGAATACTAAAACATAAAGTCCCTTACATTAAGACTTCTTTACATGTCCTTAGCAGATTCCGTTATAAACTATGGACTAGTAAGTTATGGACGATCATATAAAACATATCTTAAGAATATATATAACCTGCAAATACGGCTATTAAAAACCATTGTACCTATAAAAATTTATTTAACTATTGTAAAGTGTTAACGGTTTTACGACAAAATAGATTTATCAATTGTAACACAGTATAGCAACAACATCAAAGACCTAAAGAAAAAAGCAAGTCCCAAACACCTACGTAGTTTACAAAATATTCCGAAATTTGAGATTTCAAATAGCAACATCGAATACGGACAAAGAGTATGGAAGTGACTACTCCCAAGTACCTTAAATCGACTTCCTAATGATTTATCAAGCTCATTAGAGGATCAAACTACAGGCCAAGTCAAAAAAATAGTTAAGCTATACATGTTACGCAAGAATCATTTGTAAAACTAAAGTGATAACATAAATAAATAAAGCTAAGCATGTACGCGTTGCATGTTAACCGATGTATAAGTTTAATAATAATGATAACAATAGCAGTAAGTGTAGTTAATTAGGACTCCTTAACTCATAAAATCTTTAATATTTAAGATTAGAGGTTGAGATCGAAATAAAGAAATGTAAAAATGAAATAAACAGTTTAAATTAAAAAAAAAAACTAGATAATCGCTTGGTTAATTTAAATGACATCTGAAGAAATAACTTTCTTTTTATGGCAAGCAGCAGGCACACGAGCACTCAGGCCATCTGATAAGGAGAATCTAAGGCCCGTAATAATAACCTCATCTCGGTTAGAATGCCCGTCTCAAAATACGTCAAAAATGACAGTTTTCCATGGTTTAACGTTTACTTTGACGTATCTTGAGACGGGCATTTAAACCGAGACGAGTTTATTAATACGGGCCTTTAAGACTGCAATTCTAAGACTTAAGTAAGGGATGACTACAACCTAAAGGTTGTGTCGTTATTCACCCATTTTAGCGTATGAAAATAATCTACTGCATTATATTGTTCTTTTCGTTGTTTTGTTAATATTATAAATGTGAAAGTAACTTTCTGTCTGTATGTTTGTTATGCTTCCACGGATTAACCGCTGAATCGATTTAGATGAAATTTGGTATGGAGATAGTTTGAGACCCGAGGAAGGATAAAAAATTGGCTGATCCCTGAGGGAAATGACTTCTAAGTACGCGGACGAAGTCGCGGGAACAGCTAGTTCGTATTAAAATGTTTTTAGTAGTAAGTAATACTTTGACGACACGCTAGCCTAGTTGGTAGTGACCCTGCTTTCGAAGCTAGCCTAGGGGTCCTGGGTTCAAATCCCGGTAAGGGCAGATATTTGTGTGATGAGCACGAATATTTGCTCCCGAGTCTTTTATGTTTTCTATGTATTTAAGTATATATTTCTCTATTCAAGTAAGTTTATCGTTGTCTAGTGAACTGACTACGGAACCCAAAAAACAGAGAAAGCCACAAATTATTCGCGCTCATCACCAAACTATTTGCCATTACTGGAAATCAAACATAAGACAACTTCACTACCGACTTAACACAACACACAGTTTACAGTGTTGTCAAAATATTTGCGAAGTACGAGTATAAGCATTTTTTTATGTAATGTTTTATTTTGCTCTCAAAATATTTATTTAGGTATATAAGAAATCTGGGTGCTTATCACAACATTCGCCACCCTTTCCTGTGGTGGTAGATAGTCGTATATAATTCAACAGCGGAGTTAAAACAAGCCAAGTCACGGCGGTAAAAAAATCACCATCCAGCCGAGGCAATCTGTTTTCCAGTTAGTTATTTTTAGCTATCTTTCGTGATTTATTTTCCATGTCATTATTATTTATTATGGTTAGGACTTTCGGTGGCATACCGTGGAGTCGCTATTTTCTAATACTTAGAAAATAGCGACTTATACATACCACTTTGACTTTGACCAGCAGTACTATTATTATTATTATTATTATTATTATTATTTTTATTCGGGTCATCAACAGCGATACATGTATATAGAATCATTTACATATGATATAAAACGGTAAGCCAATAAAAGATGCCCACAAAAATACAGTTAATACAAAATATAAAATAATAATAATAATAATAATAATCACAGGACAATGAACGCTAATTGACCTAGTCCCAAACTAAGCTCTAGGCTTGTACTATGGGTACTAGACAACGATAAACATACTTAGATAGAGAAATAAATACTTAAATACATAGAAAACATCCAAGACTCAGGAACAAATACTCGTGCTCATCACACAAATATCTGCCCTTACCGGGATTTGAACCCAGGACCCCTAGCTTCGAAGAAAATATAAACAACAATTTTAACGACTTAGCTCAAGGATATATGTTTGCTAGTGACAGACTGTGTATTTGTATTTATTTTTCAAAATATACAAAAATTCAAAGTTCAAATTGAACTCATGCGAAATTAAAAATTTACATATTGGCATAATTACCACACTAGGCAAGGCCCTGAGTAGTTTTTTAATTACCATAATACTAAACTATAAAGTACCTACATAATTTGGTCCAGTTTATTCCTAATTACTCATTTGTTTCTTTGCTAAGCTTTTATATCGGGAGCTATATCCTCTGTACCAAAAGTGATAGGTATATTGTATCATTAGGAAATAGTGACTCCATGAATTCTTGAACCACAATTTGCTACCAAAAGTCCTAACCATGGTAATTATAATTTATTATTTTATTACCTTGTGATGACACTTACTTTTTTATGTTAAGGAAAAGGCACACGAGCACTCAGGCCACCTGATGGTAAGTGGAATCTGAGACCCATAGACATTTGAATTTTCAAGACTCAAATGCGTTGCCAACCCTGAGGACTAAGATGGAATGCCTCTATGCTAGTATAAGATATAATTCCACCGGTTGTTTTATCCCCACACAGGAACACAACAATGCGAACACTGTTGCTTAAGTATGATGATAATTATTGCATTGTATGTTTTGTGGGGAAATACTGGAAAAGAGCCGAATCTTAAGTACCCGAAACCGACATGCATGCATGACTCGATGTATGAATGTGGAAGAAGCGAAAGAGCTTTGTCAGGATCGTAGCAGGTGGAAAGAAGTGGTCTCTGCCTACCCCTCTGGGAAACAGGCGTGATTTATGTATGTGTATGTATGTATTTCTAACATTGGATTTATAAATAGCCTGCTATAGTTTTGGCGGCGCTTATACTGTGCAATGCATCCAATTGCAGCTTGGATATGCGGTTAATTTTATGGCGAGTGATAACGACAGAACTATTATAGCAGTTATAAACAGAGTACCGAAATTCGGTACGATATTTACCTAAAGTCGGTGGCGTGAACGGTATGGAGACGGACCCAATGTGATTTTTCTAATAAAATTTCCGGGATTTTTAAATGTAACTAGGCCTCCACAATGCATATTTAAACTTATTGCTATCTATTTGAAGTTATTTTCCATGTGGAATTATTGAAAAATATTCACAAGTTATGCTATTATAAAAATAGTCACAAATAGCCTTAAGCAAAATATCGTATCGTTTTATGCAATCCCGGAACATATTATTAAAATAATTTAATTAAAAAGCCGCCTCCATATTTAGATAAAGAGACATTTATTCGCAACAATACAAAATTACATTTCATAGATACAAAAAGAACAAGACACAGAGGAACTGTTGCGAAACGGTCCCGACTCAGCATTAGCTAGCCGTAAAGCCAGCGCTGATCTTCCGTTAGAACCGCTTGGCCACCGAATTTAACACAAAAGATACTTTGGTGACACTTAATACAAAACAACGTAAAAAGAAAAACAACATGGGCTATCATGAAAAGTAAGGGTTGAATTGACCGTATTATCGGTGGCCAAATTAAAGTACAAACAAAGCAATACCTATTGCCTAACTTTTGCCGGGTTTTTGCTACCTTTAGGTAAATATCTAACTTCAGGTTATGAAGCTCTATCTTTTTTTCTCAGCGTAAATTAAACTGCATAGAAAATTTACTAAATAAATTATTTTGTATATTTCATTTCATTACTAGAATTGTTTTTTTTTGTTTTTTGTGTTTTGTTGTTGAAAAATATCGAATAACTAGTTGGAATTATTGTTACTTTGCATCGGTTGAGTGTGTCCATTTTCTGACAATTGTCACAATGACTGAATCAAGTTTGGCAGTTGACAGTGTATTTCACATCTGGAGCCACGGGATGCCGAAACATGAACCTGCCGAAATGATTTTTTATACTGATTATGATATTAAATATTTCGGATGGGCCTTAAGCATGTAGACGGTTATCAATAGGTCTGCAGAGGTGACCTCGTCGGAGTATAGGTCGGTGACGCCGTCGGCTCCTGACTTTAGTGTAAACTTGAGGATGGGTTTTGTTGCATCTAAATTAAGACTAAAAATAAATCTTACCGGTGAATAGCAAAGAAAAGTTTTTTTATTAAAGTGCTAAAAAATATTCATGCAATAATGACGACACGGTGGCCTAGTTGGGAGTGACCCTGCCTCCAAAGTCAGCGGTCCTGGGTTCAAATCCCGGTAAGGACAGATATTTGTGTGATGAGCGCGAATATTTGTTCCTGAGTCTTGGATGTTTTCTATGTATTTAAGTATTTATTTCTCTATCTAAGAATGTTTATCGTTGTCTAGTACCCATAGTACAGTCAAGGTCATAAATATGTATACACTTTAGTACCTTGTCTGTTTAACGTCATGTTTAAACTGCCATATGAAATTGTCACAGCGATTAAAGTGACAAGGTACTAAAGTGTATACATATTTATTACCTTGACTGTACAAGCCTAGAGCTTAGTTTGGGACTAGGTCAATTTGTGTGAGATTGTTCCCTGATATTTATTTATTTATTTAATAGGTATAATTTAGCATACTTACTATTCAATGAATTCTATTTTCAGGACTGCTATTGGGTGTAAAAAAAATACCTATTGTTAAGTTAAGGACTTAAATTAACAACGGTAATTTTTCCATTACGTCACGAAAATTAGTCAAATTTTTAGATTCATATTTATATTCATTTATTTATAATAAGTTTCACAATTTTCGTGGTCGAATCCTCCTTTTAAGTTTACACCTGTATTAGGAGGTATACGCTCTTTCTTACAATGTGGTTACAGTAATTATAAATTAATGTTGCTAATTAAAATGCTATACCTACTTAACAAAAGGTTGTTTTTTTTTACGTAAACATAATTATTTATACAAACTGGTACCCTTCCTAAGGTTGTACAAAAATAAGGTAAGCAATCATTAAGTTGTAATTACTAAGGGTTAGTGTAAAAGTAATTCTGTTTCGATATAATTCTTTTAACATAATGTTATGTGCTTTTTACAATCACTAAATGTCTTCGTATAAATATTAATGTTTCTCTTTACTTTGTTGTATAAATGAATAGATAGTGCATAAAACTGTCTTCTAGCAAACGATATTCTGATCAAGTAGGATTGCTTAATTATGGAATATGGGTTGCGTTTCTTAGCTAAGTTAGTATCAGGATTGTAACTTTTGTGTATGCTAATTACATGACTCGCGTATCTCCGTGATACCATGTTTCATGGTTATTTTAAAGTAACACGAACTCATTTTAATCATTTAAATACAACCTTATAGTGAAATATAGGCTTATTACCGCACTATAAGGATGTATTTACATGATTAAAACTGTATCGTATAACTCTAAAAGAAGCATGAAACATGGTGTCACGGAGTTACCAGAGTCATGTAATTAGCCGAGTTTACCATACTTGATATTCTAGCTTAAAATTGATGTTTCTTGCATTGAAAGCAGTCTTCGCCATGGCATGTGTATGTGTTATAATTTAATGTGTTAGTGTTTACACATTAAATTATAACACAAATAATAAAATGCAACAAAAATAACTTACAATTGTAACACAATAATCCTCGTGTGGTTGCCGGGTTACAATAGCGCCACTCCATGTCTTCCCGTGGATGTCGTAAGGCGACTAAAGGAATAAAAGGGCTTGTAGTACTGTTAGGCGATGGGCTTGCAACCTGTCACTAATGCACTAGTAAACATCTTAGCTTGAATGCAATATGTGGTTACGGAATTATCAACAAGTTTAGAGTTGTTGGTATTCTGTTGCTCTGCCTACCCCACTCTGGGAATAAAGGCGTGACGTTATGTATGTATGTATGTGTGTAACACAATAATAATTTCGCGCAAAAACTAGCACAGAACAATTTTCCAATGAATGTTATATTCATGTCCATAACAAGTTCTTCTAAATGTTCTTGAACTGTCTGCAAGGGCGATAACATCAGCAAAACTAATGAACTTTATAAGATACCCATTAAATTTAATCCCTCGTCTGCCCGACCCAGGTAATTTTTTGATGGTGCATTCAATTAAAATGTTAAAATAACGATGACCTAAGCATTAATCCTGATATAAAACTTGTTATAGCACACCAACACAATCTCACTGGGCGCTGCTAAAACTCTCATACGTTTTTTTGCTACTACCTAAGTCTCACACTGAATAAGTCCAATATGAGAATATCGATTTATAAAATTCGACAGTCTTAGTCGGGGCGTTAGCGGGAGAGCAAACTGCATTGGTTGCCGTCCGTGGTATCACTTCAAACATTGTACTGATCTGAATATTTAGAGCACCAATAATAATAATATAAACCCCTAAGTTTAGAAAATGTTAAAATGGTGTAACTTCATGTTTAGCTTAGTGCTTATGCTGACGGGTATGTATTTTTAATTTAGTTATTTGTGTCACAAGGGAGGAAAATGACATATTTACGGCGAGGGCGTACATTGGATCCTGAACGAAGCGAAGGATTCTATAATTGAATCCATCACTTCGTTCAAAATAGAATCCTGAGCATAGTGAGGGATTGAAGTATTAACGCGCGGTGGAAATAATTTACCGTTTGACACAATATACTGGATTTGATGGGGTAGGCGCCAAAAAATATACATTCCCACGTTACGTGTAGGGGAGGTACAATAAAAAGATATATTTTTTTACTATTTATTGTAAAGACAAAAGACAAAGACAAAGGCATTTATTGCAAGAACACAGTAGGTACAGACAGTTCTTAGTGTTACAGGATGAGCTTATGTTCTACCTATTTTAGGCATGCAATATTGTAAACAATACTATAAGTACACTGTTATAAGTAATATTATTCATAAAAAAAGCACACTAATCATTCACTTCAATGACAACAATGTCACGTATATGTTATTAGGTAAAGGTATTAATTAATTATGTCATTGATTGTAAAAACTCATTAACGGAGTAAAAACATTTATCAACAAGCTACCTTGTTATTAATTTGTTAAATTGATTTGGCGGGCATTCCTGTATATAATTTGGTATTTTGTTGTACCACTTTGTTGGCGTGACTCGTAACCCTAAAAAGTGCCACTTTGATCCTTTCCAGCAGGGAAGAAAAGTCCCCTTTCCGAATAGGTGACGTGAAAAATGATGTACCTATACCTGCATTGGTCGCTATGAGATTTAGCATTACCTGTTTTGCAAAGACCGGTTCACCATTAAGTTATTTTGGTTATCATGTTTGACTTAGAGACTTGGATGTTTTATTTGTTTTTAAGTAGGTATGTATCGCTCTAACCCATTATTATAGCGTATTTAATATGGTTAATTTCTCTTATCTCGTACTGCTTTGTTAAATCCTAAAGTATATTTTATTTCAAGCAGTTATGGAGCTTGCCATAAAAACTCGTTAATCCGTTAATCGTTAATCAACGAAGTTAACATTCCGTGTCGGATTAACTTTTAAGTTAACTTTAAAAAATGTTCACGGACTCGTTAATCCAGTCCGTTAATCGTTAATCCAGTACCTACATTTACTAAATTGTGAAAAACACGTACAGCCTCGTTTTCAGACGAAATCTTCAACATGTTAATGTTCATAGAGGGCAATACCCAACAAGTTAACTTCTCCTACAACTATAGATTTACAAGACTAAACGTCTTATAGGAATCTAATAAGATTCCTATAAGACGTTTAGTACGTTTTGACTTTGACCACTGATCTTACAACAGCATCTTACAAGTCGATTTGAGCTATAAGACCTTTAAATCCTATAATTTAGACTCGTGAACCTTTACAGGATAACTTTATAAGACTCTTACTAGAGCATGGCATTATAAGACTTTTTAGCAATGGTATCCTATAAACGCAATTAATAAAACCATTCAATTTTATAAAGGTCTTAAATCTTTCCACTATACGATACATAATCTTATAAACGTTTTAAAAATTGCCTCAATAGGTCAAGCATTTATATCGTCCTATAGACGCATGTAATAAAAATGTTTACTCTTATAAAAGTCTTACTTCTTCCCTCTATAAGATATGAAATCCTATAAATGTTATAGAAATAGTCACTATAGGTCAATGATTGTATAGGATGGATTTGTCTGGGTCGTGACTTCTAAGAGAATAGTAGCACCAAACTTGCATGTTATCAGATTGATATAAGTACGTTTTTACCTATAGGTGTCTTACACTTGTTATTAAAAGAGCGACTAGCCATTACTTTTAAACACGGTTTTCTATAAAGCTAAAAGAACCCTATAAAACAAATATGGAGACGAATTATGACCTATAATTGTCTTGAACAAGAACAAATGGTTTTATGAAGGTTCTGATTAAGAAACATTAGTCCACGCAGTCCGATTACTATCGTGGTGGCGATTTGTTAACATATCAAATAAGTAAATAAAATACAAACTATTGTAAAGATTCATGTTGGAACGCGGAGCGTGAAAATATATTTTTAACACAGTTGCTCAAAAAGTGGTACTTTTCGTAGCTGTGTATATCGTGCGGAAAGTTGGATATTACGCACTAGTGCGTTATAGTTTTCCATTTTTTTTTTTAATATATTTTTGTTTCATCTTCCAAGCCGTTCATCCAACCAAATAGTTTGCATGTTCAACCACTTTTTGATTACGTCATTTTGCATTGAGACTATAAATACGAGTAGGTAATATAATTTAAAATATAAAAATTAAATACATACATACACACATAAAAATTTTCTAGGTAATATTAAAAAAAATCAGCTCTCATCAAGATGGCTGAATCTGAATTAGTATTACGAATGATTAGATAGTTGCGTATTAAGGTGAATTCACATTAAACCATGCCGAAACCGGGCCCAGCCCAGTACGGCGTAATGTGAATCCACCTTTATGCATTACCGCTGGTTAATAGAGAATTATACCTTTTTGATTTTTAAATATAGGTAATTTAGACTTTTTCTTTTTTTGGCTGAATGGTCACAACCGTTGCCATTTCATAAAGTCTGTGTCAATTAAAAGTAAAATTGTCTCTTGTAATAGTTTTATTTACTGATTTATTTTTGTTTCGTTGATATTTTTCGCAAATGTATTAAAAAACGTCGTTTGATATACGTGCGGAACTGTCATTTTAACTCGTGTAAAATGACATACTTTCCGCACTTGTATCAAAATGTACTATTCTCTCAGTTCTTTCATGATTTAATTGGATATTATTATCTTGATTTTAAGTAACTGTTTGCTTCATAAATAAAATTAAAAAACCATGCCCGGAGGGACACCCGATTTGAAATGATAAAACAGGTTGAGTCCAATGTATACATCTTGTACAGGATTAAGCAACGCTGTTGACTTGCCGGACTACAACTACGTCCAGGGCATCGGCTGGTTGCGCCTGCACATCGTGCCAGCAACATGGCCGGACGCGCAGCTGCGCTGTCATCTCGAAGGTAAATCACCCCATAGTAGGTTCTTGAATACGAAGTGTTAATTTACGTAATGACCCGGCTACACGCAGTGACTTGCAGGGCTCGGATACCGGTTAAATTTTCAAACCGTTATCATGTACTTGCCGCAAAACTTTCTCATAAACCGGTTTAAATAACCAGTTTTTGGAGAAACCTTTATATAAAGTTCTTTTCGAATTAACTGGTATAGAGCTAAAAAAACCGGTGTTTTTATTCAGTGCAAAACTCGATTCGCCGGTCGTGGATTAAACCGGTTAATTAAGGTTAAAATATTGTTCTCAAAACATTCGCGTTCCCTGGAAAAATTCGGAGCAAAACCGAAATAAACCGGTATTAAACCGCAAACGGTTTGTGCTAAAATTACACAAACCAAGCCAAGCCAAGCCATTTGTGTGTATACCGTTTTGCGGTCTTAACGCATGCTTGCTTGTGCCAATTGGAATTTGAGAATTGGGAGTTTCATAAGCATTTGTTTTGGATCTGTGAAAACGGCAATTAATAGGAGAATTTCCACAGCTAGCAGAAAGCCGGTTCCTGGGACACAAACAGCAATTGTACTTTGACGAAAATAATGAAAAGTGTATATTTATGCTGCCTTACAGCAATCTTGCCAGCAGGGGTTAAGAAATATCTAATGTGGTTTGGAATATTTTCCATTTGAATTTTTGCAATGTTTTGGAAAGAGATCCTTGTATGTTTCGTAGTGACCTTCTGTAGACTAAACGGCAAAATATATTTTAAAATGCAAGGAGTCAACAAATTGGTCTGTCATACGATTGTCGCCTTGAAGATTGCAATATACATCCTTACGATACAACACGAAGCTAGCGGTCCCGGGTTCGATTCCCGCTATGGGAAAATATTTGTGTGATGAGCACGATTATTTATTCCTGTCTTGAATATTCTCTTTGTATTTAAGCATTTATTTCTCTATTTAAGATATAGATCGTTGTCTAGTACCCATAGTACAAGCCTAGAGCTCTTAGTTCGAGACTGGCTCAATTTGTGTGAGATTGTCCCCTGATATTATTTATTTAAACTCACAACATTATAGATTAACAAAGAATAACACAAGTGACGGTAAAAAAGGTGCAGGGTCCGTCCGGATCGCTACCACCATCTTATCTATTAACCTACTGCCAAGCAGCAGTGTTCTAATTGTTGTGCGTGTGCGTGTGCGTGTGTGTGTAATAATTCCATAGTGTATGTCGCTAATGTAAAAAAACGTCTCGAACGCGTTTGCATTTATCTAATAAATAACATAGACACAAAAAAAATCAAGACGGTTTGCTGCTTGAACAGCAGCTTACTATCAAGGCTCTGCCCGACACTAATAATAAGTCAGTCCTTCACTGGGCACCTTTGAACAGCATAGTCAGAATTTTCTCGCTGGAATATTTGCGGCCTTTGAGTTGGTATATCTGATAGAAGATAATATAATATGTGAAGTGCTAATGCGTCAATAGATGGTTTACTAACAATATTTTCCATCAGATGCTACTTTGGCATCGCCTAAGACGAGCGCCATTACTTCGGTGATGAAGAGAACGATGCTCGCGCACAGACTGGCTGAGAGCAGCGTGTTCACTGACATGCACGCCTCCAACCCCAAAGGAGATTTCAAAAGCATTGACGGTAAGTAACCCATTTTTTGTGATTCAGCAAACTTAGCTGTAATAGTAAAACCCATGTTTTTTATAATTATTTTATTTAAAGGTACCGTGTGAACTAAAGAGAATAATTTCGCGACCAAAAATTACGCTCGTCTGGTTTCACCCTACAGACTCCGTCTCGCCCAGGTGTATTAAATTCTAAGAACTACCTATGCTTTGGCGTATTTATCAAAGAAAATTCAAGGAAGGCCAATATTGAGTTTGATAGACGTTGTATTATTAGTCAACAAGCAATCTTTATAGTTTCGCCGTGTCCGCCTGTTTACTGTCCCCTGTTTAAATTGGAGACTATTGGTGCAGACGGACAAGGGAATCTCTAAAGGTTCCTTATACACTACGGATCACTATAAATGCCAAAATTGCCGATTTAGAAAAAAAAACACATAGGTACTAATTTATTTAGACGACCGAATACCATACAGTCTGGTTTTCATGGCTCGCTTTCTATTACTTGTTCAGGATTGCCCCTGTCAAATATCTCCCTCAAATGGGCTGACGGAGAACCCAATAACCTGGACAACAACGAGGACTGCCTGGCGATGACCAGCGCGGGCGAGCTGGCTGACGTGAGCTGTGCCAGCGTTCATCCCTACTTCTGCATAAAAAGGAGTTCCACAAAGATATGCGACAAATGCAATTCTACAGACTATGAGAACATATGCGACACTACAGCCCAAGGTACCATTCATTTATTTAAATACTAACTTTGCACCAGACTCCGTCCGCGTAGAAGTCGTTTATCACTGCTCCCTAGGAAACTGTATAATTTTCTGGGATAAAAACTTATGTCCTTCCTTAAGACTCAACTGTTTCCGTACCGAATTTCGTCTTACTCGGTTCTGCAGTTTAAGCGTGAAGAGGTACACAGACACACTTTTACATTTATAATATTGGTATGGACATCAAGTTGGACTGTATTTAAACGACTTAAAAAAAGAGGAGGTTCTCAATTACTCGAGACATTTCTGTTTTTAATGTATGTTTCCGTTAGGTACTCAAAGACCGCTCTGATTTAGTTTTTGTTTGTTTGAAACGACTTCCTCAGTGTGATTGCCGGCTTAGAATAGTGCCACTCCATTGTCTTCCCGTGGATGTCGTAAGAGGCGGCCAAGGGAATAAAGGCTTGTAGTACTGTTAGGCGATGGGCTTTCAACCTGTCACTAATACACTGGTTAACATATTAGCCTGATTGGTGAAATGTGGTTACAGAATAAATTATCAACATTTTATCAAAATATTATTTTAGCAATGCTCTGCCACCTCTTCCCTAGCCCCTATGGGAATAAAGGGGTGATGTTAGATTGTATGTATGTAATGTTGAAATAGAATACTTTCTAGTTGGTCCCATTTTCAGCACGTCAGGATCTGAATACTTTCTAGTTGGTCCCATTTTCAGCACGTCAGGATCTGAATACTTTCTAGTTGGTCCCATTTTCAGCACGTCAGGATCTGATGATAAAAACAGATTCTTATTAATCTAAATGTGCGATTAAATAACATCATATTATTATAACCTATAAAAAAGTAAGAAATACAATAAATGTAAAAAAAAACCTCATCAAAAAACGCAAGAAATAATGTTTTTTATAATGTTAGATAATAGGTCACTCCAACTGAAGTCGGCGTCCCACAATTTTTTATACCAAAAACTGACTTCAGTTGGACTGATCTATTTACAATTTTAAAAGAATTTATTTATTACTTTGAAGGCGGTTTTGTTATTTAAATTATTTATTTTAATACTGGTTGACTTGTATTATAGCAGTTTGGCATTCAGAAGTGATATGATAATTGATACTGAATCATAATAAACCTTTCTGGCAATCCTTTGGCAGTTTCCTATCATGGCCGATTAACTAAAACGTGGACCAATATTTTTACTGTAAGGCAATCTGTAAAAATTAATTTGTAGATTTTGGTGGGAGGTAAAAGGACCTTGTACAAGACCCTCGGATCCCTACCCCCTCTTATCCTTTAACCCACCACCAAACACCAATGATCACATTATTGCGCATTCATCACCAGTATTGAGCTGAGGCTTTTCATCTTAGGTCTCAGAGTCGGCAACGCTGCACTCTGAGATGGTAATCTTGAGATTACGAATGTCTATGGGTCTCAGGTACCACTGACCATTGGTCTGGGAGCTTGTTTACATTGAGTTTCCTGAGGAATAAACATTTATCTACGCGCATGTCATTAGTGCTCTAAAACGCGTTCAGAAACCGTAGGAAACAACCAGCATTATCGCAGCCAATTTTACTATGCAAACTTTCTTGTCCATGGTAGTAGGTAAAATCTGTACTGTTAACAGTAATATTATTACAGTATCGATTTTTGTAAGGTTATGAGTTTAAATTTAGAACTGCTGTCAAAACTCAAAAGGGGTCTCTACAAGGTGTGTTTGACCATGGGGCTTTAAATGTAGCGATCGATTCTACTCCTCAAATGGAACTCCTTTTGTTCTACGACTTTAAAAAATGAGGTAATTTTTATTTTTTATTTTTATACAAAATAAATTAATTCACTGATTTTACTAGTAAAGTTTGAAAGTTTGATCACCTATAACTTACTGTAAATTAAGTTATTTTCTAAATCGTAGAACAAAAGATGTAGCATTTGAGGAGTAGAATCGATACCAACATTTAAAGCCCCATGGTCAGACACGCCTTGTATTTTAGTAGGTATACATTGATGTTAAAATGCTTATCGACACGAAACGTCAATTCAGTAGGTATGATTTTCAGAAACAGGTGAGGACATGACAACCCTGGGGTCCGGTAACTTGCTCTATTTCCGGGAGGGCGACCACCAGTCCCAGGGAGGTATCGGGTTTATCGTCCACAAGTCCCTCGTGAACAACGTGGTGAAGATCGAGAGCGTGTCGAGCAGAGTAGCGTGCCTTGTGCTCAGAATGACCCAACGATATTCGTTGAAGGTCATACAGGTATATGCTCCGACCTCGACGCACTCCGACGATGAGGTGGAGGCTATGTATGAGGATGTTTCCAGAGCCATGCATAGCTCCAAAACTCACTTCACGGTTGTTATGGGGGACTTCAACGCAAAGCTGGGCAAACGAGACGGTGAAGAGCAGAGAGTGGGGAATTTTGGAGTGGGGCATAGGAATCACCGGGGCCACCTACTGGCCAGTTTTATGGAGAAGGAGGGACTCTATATGATGAACTCCTTCTTCAGAAAACGTGAGCATAGGAAGTGGACCTGGATGAGCCCTGATGGTGTAACGAGGAATGAGATAGACTTTATCATGTCGACGAAAAAGCACATATTCAATGATGTCTCCGTGATCAGTGCGGTTAAAACCGGGAGTGATCACCGTATGGTGCGAGGCTCATTGAATATCCAGTTCAAGCTTGAAAGGTCTAGACTGATAAAGTCTACCCTCCGCCCGGCACCCGCTCAGCTCCAAAACCCCGAAAGCTTTCAGCTCGAACTTCAAAACCGTTTCGAGTGCCTAGGTAGCGACGTGGACGATTACAACGACGGGTTTGTGGAAGCTGTCCAAACGGTCGGGTCTAAGTTTTTTAAGATCCGCCGTACAAAGATCAAGAAGCTCTCGGAATCCACCCTTAGGCTCATGGAGGTGAGGCGCGAGATGATTCTGCAGTCCTCTGGTGACGCTTGTCGCTATCGGCAAGTCAACAGACAGATCTCGAAGTCTCTGAAGCGTGATGTACGCCGATTCAATACTAAAAGTATTGAAAAGGCTATTGAGCGTAACAGGGGCTCTAAGGTGTTTGCCAGGGATCTGTCTGTTGGCCAAAGCCAATTGATGAAGCTGAAGACCGACGACGGCAGAGTCATTTCATCCAAACCTGAGCTATTGGCGGAAGTTGAGAAGTTTTATGGACAGCTGTACACGACAAACCGAACACCCGTCGAAAATCTAGCTAAAGACCCGAGGGCTAGATTAACCCGACACTATACCGAAGATCTCCCCGACGTCAGCCTATACGAGATTAGTATGGCCCTCAAACAGCTTAAGAATGGCAAAGCCCCAGGTGAGGATGGAATTACAGCTGAACTCCTGAAGGCGGGTGGTAAACCCATCCTTAGGGGTCTCCAGACGCTATTCAGTTCCGTTCTTCACGAAGGGAGAACGCCGAAAGCATGGAACAGAGGTGTGGTGGTTCTCTTCTTCAAGAAAGGTGATAAAACCTTGCTGAAGAATTATAGACCCATCTCACTTCTGAGCCATGTTTACAAGTTGTTTTCGAGGGTCATCACAAATCGTCTCGCGCGCAGGTTTGACGATTTCCAGCCTCCTGAACAAGCCGGTTTCCGAAAAGGCTATAGTACCGTAGACCACATACATGCGTTGCGGCAGGTTATACAGAAGACCGAAGAGTATAACCTCCCCCTTTGCCTTGCATTTGTGGACTACGAGAAAGCCTTCGATTCGATCGAGACCTGGGCTGTGCTGCAGTCTCTCCAGCGGTGCCAAGTTGACTACCGATATATCGAAGTGTTGAAGTGTCTGTACGAAAACGCCACTATGTCCGTCCGACTACAGGACCAGAGCACGAAGCCTATTCCTCTGCAGCGGGGAGTCAGACAAGGAGATGTGATCTCTCCGAAGCTGTTCACCGCTGCATTGGAAGATGCTTTTAAGGTTCTGGACTGGAAAGGACGAGGCATCAACATCAATGGCGAGTACATCACTCACCTTCGATTTGCTGACGATATCGTAGTCATGGCTGAGACCATGGAGGAACTCAGTGCAATGCTCGCTGACCTCAGTAGAGTTTCCGACCAAGTTGGCCTGAGAATGAACATGGACAAGACGAAAGTCATGTCCAATGTCCATGTCGCGACAACTCCCGTGATGGTCGGAGGCTCTGCGCTCGAAGTTGTTGACGACTATGTTTACCTGGGACAAACGGTCCAGTTAGGTAAGTCCAACTTTGAGAAAGAGGTCACTCGTCGAATCCGACTCGGCTGGGCAGCGTTCGGGAAGCTTCGCAGCATCTTTTCGTCCAAATTACCGCAGTGTTTGAAGTCAAAAGTCTTTGACCAGTGTGTGTTGCCAGTGATGACTTACGGATCTGAGACGTGGGCGCTAACAATGGGCCTTATAAGGAAGCTCAAAGTCACTCAGAGGGCTATGGAGAGAGCTATGCTCGGGGTTTCTCTGCGTGATAGAATCAGAAATGATGATATCCGCAGTAGAACTAAGGTTACCGACATAGCCCGAAGAATAGCTAAACTTAAGTGGCAGTGGGCGGGGCACATTGCTCGCAGGACTGATGACCGATGGAGTCAGAAGGTTCTTGAGTGGCGTCCACGGACCGGGAGACGAGCTGTAGGTAGGCCTCCAACAAGATGGAGCGACGACCTTGTAAAAATCGCGGGAACGCGGTGGATGCGAAAAGCACAGGACCGGTCTGAATGGAGAGCCTTGGGGGAGGCCTATGTCCAGCAGTGGACGTCTTTCGGCTGATATGATGATTTTCAGAAAAACTTTTTCTTTAATATAAACTGCACGACATTTGGATCTTGAGTGACATGAGAATAGGGAATTCATATATCGTTTGCCTTTGATATAAAAAAAGACATTCGTCTTGACGGAGAATCGAATTGCCGCAATTATTGTTGTCATTTTGTTGGTGGTTATTTCTCTACGGGTTCTGAACCCATTTAGAGTACTTATGACATGTGTGTACATAAAGTAGATTATGCAACTTTACATAATAGAGAACATGCTTGAAAATTAGATTTGAGTTCCATTGATACGATTTAGGAGAAAGTGTGTAAAAAAAAAAACGCAATACAATAAGTTATGACCCATTTATCAAGATTTTATATAGAATCAAAACAAGTTAAAAATTAAAAACTTCTTTTAGTGTTTAGATTGTTTTTTTCGGCATCCGCATTTTAATTACGTAAAATTAGCTTAGACAGTAATTTTCGAAGTAACTGCAAGTAAATTTCTTTGTAATGTACGGACATTTTAAACATGGAACAACACCTGTGACGTCATTCCTGTCATCGATTTTGTCAAAGTGTTTTTGCAGGGGGTTTGAACTACGACTTTTTTAAACTTTATATACTTATGAAAAAATTACACGTCAATAATTTCGCGTATACAAATATTTCTTCTCCTTCTAAGCACTTCCCAGAAAGCGTTAGAAAATAATTGATTAGGCCTTAAAATACTCGTGTGATCTCATTATGCAACAGTTGCATAAAATTCTCTTCACGTCCACAGGGTACACACTGGATTCGCGCACGGGCAGCTGCTACAAGTTCCACCGCAAGGCTCTATCCTGGCACCGCTCCGCGATGGCCTGCACAGCGGAGCATGCGCACCTCGCCGTCATCAATAGCGATGAAGAATCCCAAGTTCTCCAGGAGCTCTTTGCTGCAAACCCTAGCGATACCATAATTGGGACAGAATACTCAAAATTGAACGATTTTGCTCATATCGGGTACTGGGATTGGAGCTCACAAAGCGAGTGGTTGACTGTTTTTGGTAAGAACATTTTTTTGCTTACTGTTTAGCGTTATAATGGTTAATTCTAAGATTATTCCCTAGATGGCGTTTGCATGCACTTCTTGAACGAAAGCGCCTTGTTTTTTTTGACGAGTTACGTAGATCATGTCTGGAGGGCTATGTACCACCGCTGTTTATTTTTGTGTTTCGTACGATGAATAAAGTGGTTATGTGTTAAAACAGTGTAGTTTATATACTTACTTAATGCACTTTTTTTTCTTTTTTTTTTTCAGGGTCGCCCATGTTTGAAACCATGTCGTTGATTTTAGTGACAAAAAAAACTGGTTTCATAAATTGAAAAAAATTGTGCTCAATTCGGAAATCAAACCCGGAAGTATTTAAACATAAAACGTGCATTATTTCTATTTAGACATCGATTTTAGGTCTTAAGCAGTAAATTAAACATGTTACCATGAAACATGATATCTAAAATGAGTAAAATGGAGTTTAAAAGGTCAAAACAGTATAGACGAGTTCAATGTTGTGTTGGAAAATTGGTTCTCATTTCAAACAAGCCAACGAATTATCAAGTAGAATTTGCTTTTCCAATATTTATGGTAGTTGCCTTTCATATGGCGTGCGTTTTTTTCCATCCTGTAGGTATAGTTTGAAGGGTTTTAATTAGACAACATTCGCTCGTGACAAACGTAAAAAAAGATAAAGATATTTATTTACTACAAAGGCGGCACAATTTTTACTCACCAAAATCTATCTACTTTCTGAATATTGGAAAATAGCATTCAAACATACGCACTTTAGCCAAATCTCACCTATTCTCTTTAAAATAACACATTCCATTACTGAATTATAAAAGATTATCTGGGGGGTTATTATGACATAGCTATGCACGTTTACGCTCAGAGAGAAGGACAGAGCTATATAACTGGCATAGCTGTCCTTTACGCTCACCGTAATATGAATTGCATAACTAGATCGTAATAACCCCCCTGGTATCCTACAATCATAAGTATTAAATCTCTGTTTTTCTTTGATTAGGGGAGACATTGAATGAAGCCGGGTACGCAAGGTGGGCACCGAACGAACCCAACCATCCTGGGGCTGAGACCTGCGGAGACTTCAGGCGCGACGGCCTGCTCAACGATGAAGAATGCAAGACTCCACTGGCTTTCATCTGCGAGACTAAGGTCAAATCTAACTAACTATGCTAACAGCTTCTTAATAGTGTTGGGTTAAAGCGGTCCCACTTGCTCTTGCATCTGATAGTATAATAGTTGTCATCCATCGTGTTTTAAAGAGAAAGAAAGGTTGCCGATGAACTAGTAGCAACGTTCGGTGATTGAAAATCTTTGTCACTATTTCTCTGTGTATCTCTCTTTATACCTAGTTTATAGGAATGACAGGGTGTTGGGGTTAGTTTTTTTATTTTTCAACTACACTTCAATATAATTTTCCACGAGTAGGGCGACGTCTTTTCATACTACCTTAGGGACTTTTTTTTTGTTATTCCAAAAAAAATGCTTTTATCTTTACTTTTGGTTATTAAATAAAATCAGAAATGAAGGTAGACGCAAGGAAAACGAGACGTTAAATATTATTTACTTACTAATAAAGATTTAAGTTTAAACAATACAATCCATGTTTACTAAACTATAAAAATATAACTGTCCTAAATAAAGAGGAAATAAATTGCTTAATTTTTTTTTTCGTGATTCTTTTCTGTTTTAAAGCCTAATTTAGTTTTGTAACTTAAAATAAATAAATCTTCTGTAATTAAATCATGTTTGACGACATGGTGGCCTAGTTGGGAGTGACCCTGCATCTTAAGCCAGCGGTCTTGGGTTCAAATCCCGGTAAAGGCAGCATTTGTGATTTGTTCCTGAGTCTTGGATGTTTTCTATGTATGTATTTTTCTATATAAGTATATTTATCGTTGTCTAGTACCCATAGTACAAGCCTAGAGCTTAGTTTGATACCAGGTCAATTTGTGTGAGATTGTCCCCTAAAATTTACTTTATTTATTTTAAATCGTGGAAATGTAAAGTCTATTAACTTAATTAAAATATAAACGTAATTAAAAATAAGACGAGGGGATTTTTAGAATTTTCATCAGTTTAAAAAAAGAAACTAAATATCACGGGACCATGTTACACAACTTGTCCTAGTTCCAAGCTAAGCATGTCTACATGTATTCTGTTTGTCGAAATGTTTGTTACGCCTCACGCAAAAAACAAAGTATAATTTTTGAAAACCATGAAGCTTCACACAATTTAGTGTTAATTTTATCGAAATCGACCTACTCTAACTATATGAAAAGTTCAGGTTTAGTTTTGTTAAAATCCTCACAGCCTGCGCGGGATGTCTGCCCTCATAAGCCAAAAGGCAGTATCTCAAATTCAATAGCCAAAGCAGATTCAATCCTCTCACGTTAGTAATAAGGTTGAATTTGCTATAGGAATTTGTCTGAGATATCGCCATTTGTCTTAGCAGAGGAGATGTGCAGTGTTGCGATGCAGCCTCGCGGCGCCAACGGGGAACGTCGCTAGATGAGCAACCCGTAATGCAGGCTGATGAGCAAAAAAAACCGGTCAACAGCACGTCGGACCATGATCTGTGTAAGGTTCCGAAGAGGGTGTACTAGAAACATGAAAAAACAACAAAGTAAGAACTAATCTTGTATTTCAAGTCATTTGGTGCCGTCTTGAAATGAAAAAAAAAATAGTTATTGCTGCAGGACACAATTGCAACAGCTTTTACAGCACGCAGAAAAGGAGAAATCTCAGCTGGTACTGGCCGCAGTCTTGCAGGACTGATGTTCAGCGCTGGTTTTCAGTTTTCTCCTTTTTGTACCGAATATTTACCAAATTCTTAATCAAAATAACAGTGTCACAAAAAAAATATCTTAGTCTTAGACGATTTTAGTAGAACATAACCTCATACACTATCCCTCGCCAGTCCTTTAACATGCCTGTCACAACAATGCAGGATTTAAGGACATTCCAATCTATCCGCAATCATTAGCCGCACCAGGGCCGCAGCGCGCTGTGGAAGTACAGCGTACGCGCCTCCACGAACATGCCCGAGGGCCGAGGCACTACAGTGGCGAGCCAGCCCCATCACAGCCCTAAACGCGTTACCATCGCCAACACCGTTAACTGACCATCCGTGCACTTTATGAACATTGTAATAAGGTTCAATATAAACACAGGATGGTCAGTTCACTGTGTTGGCGTTTGTACTAAACGGGGAGAGCACTATACTTATTTTTAGTGTAGTTTGCGCATAGACTGCACGTGTAGGTATGTATAGAGTTGTGATGGTATGGTATTATGTGAAGATTGTCATTTTGTACCGGTCCGGAAATAGCATCACAGGCAATTGATTCCACAGTGCAGGGCCTCTATTCAACTGCGTTATAACGATATCGTTTTTGACCTATTTCCGTATCGTCAACGTTTTGATAACTCTTAAGTCATTTACAATAATGGCGACTGTGACATAAACGATTCTTAAACGTGTCAAACACGATATCGTTTTAACGCACCTGAATAGAGGCCCAGTGTACGTGGCAAGAAGTTTCTTTTGCAACGTACGGTGGTACTCTGCCAGTTATCCAGGTGCTGTGGATGGAATTTCAATTTTTGGCGAGTATTTCGGTGGTGAAATTTGCTTAGTTTTATTGCTTAGCTACAACGGGCTGCCTGTCGTAAGTGTGGACTGTGCAGATTCTATTTCTGCCGATTGAAAATCACAAAGATCTTTACACGAGTTTATGATGTAACAGCACAACTTACACAATATAGGTAACGTGAAATGCGTGCATGTAGAAGTGACTCTCACTAGAGAGACCGAAAGAAAATAATTTCCAAAAAGTTAACAATACCAATATAACTAAGGGCCTCCGCTAACGGTTCACGGAGCGAGTAGATGGGTGGAAATCTATGAAAAATCCTTCGCACGCGTTCGCGCCGGTAGCACTACTCATACTATTTTTCGATAGGCGTGCAACCCGCTCTGTGCACCCGGAAGAATTAGAGAAGTCCCTCAAACCTTGTGTTGCGAGCAGCACCATCGTAATATATATATCTATTTGGGAGTGATCTCGCATATAAACGGTGTCTTGACATTGTTACAAGCAACGTCGTTGAGCAGTCCACTACGAGTCACGGAGCCGCAGAACTCATTATCCCTGTAGTTGTTGGGCTCGTTAATGTCCCACGTCCCAAAGCCGGCTTCAGCAAAAGTCTCACCTGGTTTAAATAATCAGAATTGAGTAAAGGTTGCAATGTTTCCGCTAGAAAGTGCCTACCATATTTATTTTTTAATATTATGAGCCGCGTTACTCGTTTTTCGTTGATTATTCTTCGCTATAATTAAAACTGCTTTGAGAAAATGTTGAGCAGTTTGTTAGCTTATTAACTGTATTTTCTAACTTTATAATTGTGTGTTACTCATCAAGCACCAGTGTCTAACGGAACAACGATTGTAGGGTATTTATAGCTGAATAAAAGCTTGTAGAAGTGTAGTCTTACCAAAGATTGTCAACCACTCCCCTTGTTCGTGCCAGTCCCAGAATCCGATATGAGCAATATGGGTAAATTCCGCCAGCTTGATGCTTTCATTAGGATTTTTGGCGAAGAGTTCTTTAAGGACATTGGACTCTACGTCACTATTAATGACAGCGAGGTGCGCCTGTTCCGCGGCGCAGACCATGGCAGCGCGTCGCCAAGGACGGGGCTCACGGTGGAACCTGTAACAGCTGCCCGTTCGCGGCTCCAACGAGTATTCTGTAAAAGCAAATTAAGAATAGTAATTTGGTTACAGAAAAGAAAACCAAGAAGATTAAACTTCAATTACCGCTGGCCGTAGTGCCGCACTTATTCACAAACATATTGGCGTTGTTTTTTATGCAGAAGTAGGGATGCACGCTATTGCATTTCACGTCATCAAGTTCGCCTGCGCCAGTCATTGCCAAGCAGTCCTCATAATTATGCAAGTTATTCGGCTCTCCCTCAGCCCATTTAAGGGAAATATTTGATAGAGGTATTCCTGAAAATGTAGCACCAGTAAAAGGACAAAATTAAGTATCAAGACACATCAACGGTGTAAGTGTTCTATAATTTGATATTCTCTTTGACATGTCCTCAAAGATCAGTTGAATAATGGCATGAAAATATGCATATATCTCACCAAGTGAAGTTCTTACCATCCATAGTCATGAAATCTC
Source organism: Acleris holmiana (assembly GCA_949316455.1). Taxonomy (NCBI): domain Eukaryota; kingdom Metazoa; phylum Arthropoda; class Insecta; order Lepidoptera; family Tortricidae; genus Acleris; species Acleris holmiana. The sequence goes on along the minus strand of OX438763.1, from coordinate 23,115,328 downwards.
CTTTGGAAAACGAAGCATGAATGCCGGTGAAGACTTTGCTCAGGACAAGTCCTTGATCATTCATCATTTTTTTCATTGACTCGGTTAGAGCAGCCGTTGAAGGCGATAGCAGGGTTCCACCTGTAACAAAAAGTCCGTATCTTATTTGTTACTTTTCCGCTGATATCTAGGGGGCTACTTCGATATGCTTAAGCAATTCAGTTCAGGATGAGCGTTAAGGACAGAGCTATAGCACTGCAGTTATATAGCTTTGTCTCTTACTCTCACCGTAACCTGAATTGTTTAGCCATGTCATGGTAACCCATCTGGTAATACATTTTTTTCCTGCAAAATGTAAATTCGATCTGATTACTTATACTTAGGATTTTTAACTATTTAATAGTTATTAATAAATAAAAGTCCGAATATTAGTATTTAATCCGTGTGGTTGCCGGGTTAGAATAGTGCCACTCCATGTCTTCCCGTGGATGTCGTAAGAGGCGACTAAGGGAATAAGGGCTTGTAGTACTGTTAGGCGATGGGCTTGCAACCTGTCACTTTCAAAAGCTTTTCAAAAAAAAAACAAGTTTCCCTAATTTGGGACTACGTAAAAAAATTGGTGGCCCAAAAGGGTCCACTACACTATACACTAATTTCAAACTATTCTCTCTTAAAAACGTTATCATTATATAATTCAACTATACCACGTCTAAAGCGAATAAAGTATTACGCGTTAGCCTAGTTGGGAGTGACCCTGCCTCCGAAACCAGCGGTCCAGGGTTCAAATCCCAATTTGTGTGATAAGCGCCAATATTTGTTTCTGAGTCTTGGATGTTTTCTATTGTATTTAAGTATGTATTTCTCTGAATAAATATATTTATCGTTGTCAAGTTCGTATCGTTCTAGGCTTGTACTACGGGTGTACAAGCCTAGAATTTAGTTTGGGACTTGGTTAGTTTGTGTTATATTGTCCCCTGATATTTATTATTAATTATTATTTATTTTGTTTACCTTCGAAGTGGCAGCGCAAACGAGCGTCTGACCAGGTTGCCGGCACGATGTGCAGACGCAGCCACCTGTCCAATTCTTGGATGTACTCGTACCCAGGATCAGCTGAATTAGACTCACCCAATCCTAGAAGAGCAACCAATGTTATTCTAAGGTACAAGATGCAGAAACTTCCCAGAAATTAGAAAATCTAATAATATACTGATGATATTCTTCGATTGTATCAGGCATGATTACTTTCAAAGAAAATTTAAGAATATTCTTAGAAATTACCGAGAATTTGTCATTAGACACTTTCTAAATTGGAGAATATTCTAGTTTGTACGATGCGAGGTGTGCGGCGTCTAACATGGCGTCATTAGATGAAATTGTATCGAAGTCAGTGTTAAAAATCAGATTTCGTGCCTGGGAGGTGATTCTCTCAACACAACGCTGCGTCGATCTCAAAGGTGAAGTTTTATCCGGCAAGTTTAAGAAGTCCCGTCGGAGTGTACAAAACACATTTTAGCGCGTGCCTTCTCAATTATGCAGCAGGCAATATCAGGAAATGTACTCATAATAGTCATAATACTATAATTTTATAATGTTAGTTATGTACCATTCCCCCGTGTGGTTGCCGGGTTAGAATAGCGCCACTCCATGTCTTCCTGTGGATGTCGTGAGAGGCGACTAAGGGAATAAAGGCTTGTAGTACTGTTAGGCGATGGGCTTGCAACCTGTCACTAATACACTGGTAAACATCTTAGCCTGACTATGCAAAATGTGGTTACAGAATTATCAACAAGTTTAGAGTTGTTGGTATTCTGTTGCTCTGCCTACCCACTCTGGGAATAAAGGCGTGACGTTATGTATGTTAATTATGTATGGATGTCATTTTTAAGAAATGTAGTTTTTATCCTGATTTAAAATTAAATATTAAAAAAAAAAATTTGAGCTCCAATTACCTCAAGACCTTAGAGCTTCTTTTAAACAAAAAAAAAACATTTATATAATACGCTTGCGCTTTTCTGAACCCTTAATTTAGCAGTTAATAACACAAAAAGAAATATATAAAATTCACTTACCAATAAACAAAATATTACAAAATACTACAATATTATATTTTCCGAGCATCTTGTACTTTTGTAAATTTTGTTGACCAGAGTTCCCTCGAGAAATAACATACATCTATTGAAATATAACACTATTAACACTCTACACTGCTCTGCTTTACAAAATAAGCTTAAAAAAAATTACGGCAATTCAAGCAGGAAGTGCTGAAAGCCAAGATAATTAACATTATTTCATAAAGCCAGAACAATTTCCCGTCATGTATAATAAATGGTAAAGAATACTTACGTTAAAAAGTACATATAATAACAGTTTTCACACCGGTGGTACACAATGAAAAAATATTTCCTAAACCAATACGTAAATAGAGGAAAGTGGGACCACAGCTAAGTTGAAAAAAAAAAATTTGCTCCGATGATTGTTGTTTCTTTTGCCGCCTTATCTTTTCTATTTCAGCATAACTTACATTTTCTATTTCAATAGAGTAATAAAACCATTTGCATCCGTAGGTAAGTTAAAGGATAAAATTATCTAGTTGTGTTCTGGGGGGTGATTCTCTCAACACAGCGCTGCGTCGATCTAAGAGGTAAAGTTATATCGGGCAAGTTTAAAAAGTCCCGTCGGAGCATACAAAACACATTTTAGTGCGCGCCTTCTCAAATAGGCAGCTTTATACGACACTGAACTTGACTCACCTGCCTGCTGCCTAATTGAGAAGGTACGCGCTAAAATGTGTTGTGTACGCCCCAACGGGACTCCTTAAATTTGCCGGATGAAACTTCACCTTTTAGATCGACGCAGCGCTGTGTTGAAAGAATCACCCCCCTGGTGTGAGTTTAAGACAACTGGTGAAATTACTAGCATGGAGGCATTCCATCAAGGTTCTCAGGGATGGCAATGCATTTGCCGTCGTAGGATTGTAGTCTTAAGGTTGTACTCTTGACAGTTAATCTATCAATCTATAGTTCACAGATTCCATTTATCCATGATACTAAAACCTGTATAAAAAAATATAAAGTGTTAAGTCGAATCGATGCACAATTATATTTCTTTAACTATACCAGTTAAGTAAAAGATAGAGAAGAGACCAGGCGCGAACACTAGGCGCATTGTGGAAATCAACAATTTTACATACCTACTTACACACAAAGATTTCAGTACAGTTCGTCACTGACACAAAACGCAATATCACAACCGACAACGTTCCATGAATGTAGGTTTGTAAACTCTTTATGACTCGAAATGTATGGATTTGACCATAGAATAAGAACTAAAGGCATAGAAAGAGCGATAAAATAAAAGGCAACATACAGATAGCTGATGTGCACAGTCTTATTGGGATAATTAGGCCTTAAAACACTCGTGTGATCCTATTATGAAACTCGTCGCTTGTTTCAAAAACCCATACTTGTATTTTAAGGCTTCTCATTATGCATCAATTGCATAAACTACTATTATGTATGCAGACAGTGTATAGGCTTATCTATCAGTAATCAGTTAGTGACCAGTTTACACGAGTTGACAACAACTTAGTGTGTCAGGCCAGTTTTAGCAAGAACGTGAATATTCATATTGAAGTTTCAAGACAGGTATAGTTCTGACAATTTCGTTTTAAGGGCTTTCTATGCCTTTAGTTCTTATTCTATGTGTTTGAGAATAAGCGGTTGACGCGATCTGTCATCAGCTTACGTCAATCCTAAATACCATGTCAATTTTCGAAAATCACTTAGGTAGATTCCAATAACCTTCGGGGAGGGAAGATGGCCGATTGAAAAATGCCCGGTTTTTACTTTTGATTTATTCTGTTTACTGTTTACTCTATTCACTTGACATTGGCGAAATCACTGTGTGGACCGCTATTAATTAAAAAAGAAGAAGAAGAAAATCACTTACTAACAAGAGCCTGACACGCTTTGACATAGAAAGATAGCATGATTGCGATTGCTGTAAGAAAGAAAAGAAAAAAATCATTGTTTTGTCTTTATCACAGACACAGCATTTTTTTATAGTCAAATAGATACTTCAAACTGTAAGCAACAAGTGTGCAAAATGTAAACCGGTCAAATTGTATACTATAATAAATGTACATTTTGACGTCGTTATATATTTCTCTTACCCCTGGTTGCTCGATGTCAAATCTATAACAACATACTATACCTATGCTTATTAAGCGTTATACATCTTTACTAAGCCCTCTGATATCATACAATTATATGACACTGATACAAAATTGGCCTTTGTATTATAAGTACTTATCTCTATTTTTACAGATGATTATCAGAAGACTTGGCCGTTTTTTCTACCGGGTAACAAGTTTATGTTTGTCGTATGATTCACGGTGTGATAAATAATAGGCACAGGAAGGAGTCGAGATAAAACTTTATTTATAAATTTAATAATACGGTAATTCTGTGGCCAGCTATAAGATAAATTAACGAGAGCATGGAATTGCATAATATGTAGTAGTATTGTATGTTTACAGGCATTCTATATTTTAATTTTCTATTTTCTCGTACTATCAGCATAAAAAGAGGTTTCTTATATATTGAAGAAGTAAATACCTACCAAAATAGTGTCAGTGTCAAATTGTGAATATTATTTACGTTGTGCATATATTTTTACGTCTGATTTTATTGTATTCTCATAATTATCAGAATAATTTTGTGGCAGCCCGTACTACTAAGTGTAAGTTTCATAATTTTCAAAAAATATGGCAGTGAGTAATCTTGGTCCGATTGAGAGTCAAAGTAAGCAAATTATTTAAATTCCCCTTACACGGCGGCCCAGTTAGTTGAAAAAGCTACAGGTGTTTGTCTCTCTAATTTTTATAACATTGTGTCTGAGAGCAATAGTGAGAAATTCGCATCAACAAAGAAATTCACCTCCCCGAGAAATAAAAAGTTACGTACTTGTCCGTCATCAGCAGTAGACGATTTTGATCAAGAAGTCATCCGGAGAACTATATACAATTTTCATCTGTCCCATAAGCAATTTCCAACCTTAAAGGCACTCCACTCTGTGTTAAAATCCGATATAGATTACAAATTTGGCATTTCCACCTTACGAAAACAAATACAAAAATTAGGATTTAAATGGAAAAAGACCGAGGACAACCGAAAAATATTAATGGAAAGACACAACATACGACTGCTAAGAATAAATTACCTTACCAAAATTGCGGAATATCGGTCTAAAGATAGACCACTAGTTTATACTGATGAAACCTACATTCACACTTCACATGTGTCCGGAGAGGCTTGGACCGATGGAACAGAAATTGGTGTAAAAAAACAAATCAGTACAGGCCAGCGGTTAATAATAGTGCACGCAGGAGGAAAATATGGTTTTATTCCCACCGCTTTGTTAATGTTTAAGGCAAACCAAAAAACGGGAGATTACCATGACTAGATGAACTTTGTCAACTACGAAAAATGGTTAAAAGAAAAATTAATACCGAACCTTAAACCGAATAGCGTACTTATCGTAGATAATGCGTCCTATCGCAACAAACTTTTGAATCGTGCTCCAACGTTAATTTCTCATAAACAAGAAATGATGGATTGGTTGACAGAACACAACATTTCTTAAAGCCCGTTGATGTACAAAACCAGTTTGTATGATTTAATTAAACAAAATAAAGAGCGGTTTCGTGAGTACCATGTAGATGCAATTTTAAAAGAACATGGCCACTCCGATTTACGATTGCAACCGTATCACCCAACATTCAATCCGATCGAAAATATTTTGTCCATGGTAAAAGGATATGTAGCGAAAAGAAACGTTTCTTTAAACATGCAAGGCATTATTAGTTTAGCAAGTGAACCAATGAATACTATTACTGCTGAGGACTGGAAAAATATTTGTCGCCATGTCGAAAGTGAAGAAAATAAATATCGATGTCAGGAAGGGGAAATGGATCGAATTTCAAACAATCTTATTATCAATACTTGTGACAGCTCAGATGAAGAACATGCTAGCGACCAAAAGCAAAAAACAGAGGACTACTACTTATTCCATTTCTTAAGAGTGCGCCGAGGCAACGATACGTAATTACGAAAAAAATGCGTTCGTTTGATCGCCTGCTGCATTGTTTTACTGAAGCTTTAGTTATGCAATTCATATGTAAGATATTTAAGGAATCACTCTATATATCATATACTTTAGAAACACGATTACTTGTACTTCCCTCGATAGAAAAAACATCCAAAGATACCTCTACATAACAAAATAAACACTTAGTACGGCGTAATTACTTCACGGAAGATCATCAGTTTTGGATTTACAACAAAACTACACGTCTTCTATATATTCTACACTTTAGATTTGAAAATGTGTTTTTATTTTACTAATATGAAGGAAATACCTAAATTCGCACGCGTTTCGTCCATTTTAGCCAGAGCCGTCACGTTTCCCCCATGTCCGCATTAGTCAGGCTTCGGCCGTCGGAGGTGGAGGCTGTGTCGCAAGTTGGTTGGTTGCGTTTATCGCGATTTTTGTGATTATTCACTTTATTTTAAATGGGGAACAAACACAACCAACAAAGGAAGAGAAGGGGTTGGCAAAAGCACAATGCTAAACGCTTGCGTGAAGAAATGAAGTTAGTTAAAATCGTAAACCTACTGATAGTGGAGTAGTTCTAAGAAACCTGATTTGACAGTTGTCAAAATGCCACGCTAAGGGAGGAGAAAATAAATCGGTAGCAACATAGACTGATTTTCGGAATGTATCGATTTGTATTACTAAGACTTTGTAATCGTTTAGTTGTAGTCTTGATGTTTTGGGCCAAAATTGGTTTATTTACATAAGTAATTTTAAACAACACGCGAAGTTCTTTCAATTAGTAGGTAGGTATATAAAAAATACACTTCTATGGTGAATATTTACCAAGATATAAAAATCGTTTAGCTAAAAAAACACATTTACAGGCAAAACAAGCTTCTTAGAACGACCCGAGGTTTTTTAATTATATAATATTGTTACTTCTTGGGATGGTTTCAATATTTCTAGAGCAAGACATCTCCAGAAATCTGAATACAAAGAGAATACTCCGTAAGTATACTCATTAGCTAACAACTATATTTCAACAAATGAGTAAAATTGCAAAATTATTCATATTTTTTTATTTATAGGGTTAATGTTCCAGTTGTTGGCACTTCGCTACAAAGCGAAGAGTTAGGTACCTAATGAACCGGTGAGGTATACGTAAAAATAGTAAGAGGTGTATAGGAAAACATTTTAATAAATTTAGTATGAATTTTCACATTATCTTTATATTTTTTCAATTTACAGAGTTAATGAATTGGTTGACATCGATTATAAAATTTACCACACAATGGAATTGTAAGTCCCAAATACGAATTATTTTTATAGAATGAGGATTACAAAATTTCATCCAAAAACTAATTCTGTTAATAAATAAATTATAGTTAAATCAAAACGTTCTGTTTTATTACAGGATGCCAATGGACCAAATTTCTTGTCTTTCAGTGGATGGAGAAATAGACAATGACATTGCTTACTCACACAGACAAAATAATGCCATGAAGTAAAATCCGATATTGATTATTGTTGTTTCTTATGTCCTAATATTTTTTTCTAAAGATGCCTGCGTACATTATTCATTACTTTATATACATACAAACATTAAGTAGGAACTTCTAAATATGTGATTGATACAGCAGCTTTAAGTTTTTAGTTTTTTAAAACATCAATTTAATTTTATACTTTATAGTGATCAGAATCAGACATTGAAGTTTTTGCGGAAATAATCATGGATAAACATTCGTACAAACTAAGATCCTTTTTTTTAAAGACGGTTAAAATACCAAAACCTTCTCCTATGTGAAACAAATACTTTTCTGAAAACCGCATTGAAAACGGTTCAGCCAAACGTGAGATAATCGCGGACGAACATTCATATATACATACAGGTCAAACTGAGAACTTCCTTTTCTTTGAAGTCAGTTAAAAATAATATCTTGAAGAAAGGGTCCATGACTGGGATTTTTGCCCTACTCAGCCGTTCTTATTACTTTACATTAGGTATTGAGTTCACTTTATTTTGTGCCTAGAATATTGTCAATAAAGGTAATTAGGTTTTATTTCATTTCAATATACAGTCACATTAAATCACGGGGTTGTTGAGCCACCATAGAACTCTGTCCTAATGACAGCGTCAAGTCACGCAAAAGAAATTAATTACGTCAAAATTTACCGTCAACTTTCTATGAAAGGGTTCTCCCGGTAACCTTCGGAGAGGGAAGATGGCCGATTGGAAGATGTACGGCTTTTACTTATGATTTATTCTCTTTAGCCGAACAATTTGCCCAATAAATATTATAAATAACTTAACACTAGCTAAATACACCTTAGATGTACAAACGACATTAATTAAAAATTATCTATCTATCTGTGAGTGGGTTCTAGAGTGGCTCAACAATCTCGTGATGTGACTGTACCTCATACAAGTAATTCAATCCTACCTTACCTACCGACAGTAAACAACAAATTTAAAAAAAAATGTAGACTGAAAAAAGTTTTTAACTTCTTATAGTCAATATTTTAATAAAAGTATTCGGAATCGATTATGTTTTTTTATTTTGTAAACATTGGTAGCAACCTCCGCGCCTAGTGGACCGGCGCACGGCTCGTCAGGCGCGGCGCGCGGCCGGCGCATGGCTCCAGCTCGCTCCTTGCTGGTGTGCTATACGCACACATACACAGAGTGCATAAAATACCTAAAGTTAATGAGCGCAAAAAGCTCGGTGCCCCCTTAAGGGTATGTAATTTTATTAAATTAAGAGAATATTGTTCTCCTTTTGTTGCTAACGGTACAACCACTACAAATGCAATTCCATGTTCTCGATAATTCATCTATAAATAACACTGTCTATATTTATTTTTAAACACATTATAATAAGAGGTAAGAGGACACAAAAACTTTTTAGGGTTCCGTAGTGAAACCCTTATAGTTTCGCCACGTCCGTCCGTCCGTCCGTCCTCACCCTAGCGCAGAGAGTGTTAGTACTAGAAAATTTGGCATGAATATACATAAAAGTCACGCCAGTAAAGTGGTATAATAAAATGTATTTTTTTTAGGGTACCTCCCCTACATGTAACGTGGGGATGTTTTTTTTCGATCAAGGGATCCGTTTATGAAATATTAAGCTTTAAAGCGCTGTTAGAGTCAAGTGTCTCAAAAACAAACTCGAAAAACAAACTTCTGTTTACATATCAATGTGTTGCAATTCAAACTAGTTTTTAATAATAGTTATATTTATTTTATTTTATTGTACTGTCTCTTATATAGTTTATGAAATATATTTTTAAGGATTTAAATATCTTTGTACCGTTGTCCTTATGATTGTTTTAATATATAATGAATAGTCTATGAAGCCATAATACTACAAGAGATAACATTTATACTAAATATTCTATGAATAGTTTTCGATGAAATGAAACTCGGTGCAAAGTTTGTCGAAGAAAACTGACAACCTCGTCGCGAACTGATTCTTCCAGTGAAATCAGTCACCAGTGGCGAGCTGTGGTGAGCTTGCCTTCAACTTGGCTGCAGTAAACAATGACGAGGAACAGACCCTCACCTCTGGTTTGCCATTATTGGCCGATCAGAAACCGGAGTCGCAATGACTAATATCGTAATTACTTACTTTCAAAAAATCTCGTATGTCATTATTTCGTGATGTACGTTTTTAACCTAAAAATGAAGAGAAATAAGTTTAAAATCGTACGTAACAAAAAATGAATACGAGGTTTTTCAAAGTAGTGACGATACCTGTTTGAAGGATGTGTTGCATAAATGGTAAGACAGCAAGCACCTTATGGTCGTTTAAAATCCAGAAGCACCTCTCCCCCATAAACAGATACCGTACAGTGCTGGTCAAGGACTTTAATTGTTATGCCACTATGGAACCCTGTCATAGTGACAGCGTCAAACAACATGAAAGAAAGCTAAAATTAATGATTAACGCTGTCATTATGACAGGGTTCTATAGTGGCATAAGAATTAAGTCCTTGACTGTACAAGGCTAAACCTTATTAACTTCGACGTGTTTCCGTATTTTCGACGTTTTGATAGCTTTAACTTACACGTCAAAGACAGTAATATTTAAGAGGCCGTACACGAAATTTTGCCGATTTCGCTGATTTTCGTGATTTTACTGTTTGATTAATCGACCTGAAACCGGCGACTGTTTCGTGAGTTTTGCTGTAAGAGGTTTAGAATATCGCATATTCACGGATCGTTTTGACATCCTCAAGGTATGAAAAAATAACAATTGATTGCATTAAAAGTTGTCTAAAAAATGTATGAATTACTTTTTACCCCTTTATATTTTTTTTTTGTGTAAAAAAATTATTAACTTGGTAAATTTTTATAGAAACTAGACTGTACAAATACTTCTTTTTGCTTTGGCGTAGCCGGTTACCAACGGTAACGTACTTATATCTTATCTCGAATTACGTGAATCATTCGTGTTTATTCATAAAAGTAAGATAGCCAAACGAATTATAACAATAATTGTGCTGTTATAATCGTGAACCAATTAATTTTGATATATTAACCAAAACAGGTTTATCAATTCTTAAGAATACAGAGGTTAAAGTTCTGCGATAAAAATTCCAACAATTTAAACATGATATAAAACAAAACACACCAAGGCAAATAAAAATATAGGTTTTTTAAAAAAACTTTTGTCTCAAGCGTTTGTTGCCGACTGTATATTTTTTGCAAAGTCATTATGTGTTTATTAAGACCAAACCAATGAGTCCCAACACGGTGGGTCTACATTAAGTACCTATAGCGGAGATCCTGTCGCCACCTTCCAACATCATCATCCGATCGGCTCTTTGATACCATAATTAAGTATTCCATTATCATTGGGCTTACATGTGTTCCAAAATTCAACCTGGAACTGAGCCTATAGCCAAGATGCGTTCGCAAACTAGCGTTTCGCTTCGTTTTGTTTTTAATCCAATCGCATCACTGGTAGATCACGTCATACGAAAAGTCACCAGTGATATCTACCAGTGACGCGATTGGTTTAAAAGCCAAACGAATAGAAACTCAAGTTAGCGAACGCATTTTGACTATAGGTGCTGGATCAAAATTTACTTGCACATGTTAGAATAGAATAGAATAGAATAGAAAAAAGCTTTATTCACCTTAATAAGTTATAATATGTTGATGCGGACATCATACATAGTTATACATAAGAACAAAACAAGTTAAATAAAAGCTTCTAATAAAACAAATATGTGCTGAGCTAAATTTAGAACGTACGTATGTACGTATTTACAAGTGTAGGTACCTTGTTACAAATTTTAAGACGAAACGATACGTCTTTATCAACTACTTTTATCCCCTATTATAAGTAATAGTCTAAAATCAGTTTCTCTAACGGTTCTTGTCCGCTTTTTACATCCAGTTGCTAAAAAGTATATTAGCACTGATGCTGTTAATCATTTCAGAATCAACCTCCCGTCGCGTTCTAAATCGAAATTGTCTAGTTACAAAGTGACAGCACGCGACTTGAAAAGACATTTCATTTAATAAACGTTTGTAAATTTGGGCATATTTGGGTTTAAAAGACTTGCGAAAGAATTAGAAAGAAAGAAAGAAAGAAAAATATTTTATTGGAATCAAGCGCACCCCCACGAACTTAATTAACTTAAACATAATCTTATGTTAACATTGGTGGTATTGCATCCTGACGCCAAAAGGGGCCCACTCAGCATGTGTTGCGGCACATGTGCTGCAACGCTGATTTTGTTATATACAACTAATACTATTTTAATACTAAGTTGATGATTTTGTTATCTAAATGTTCCTTGTAGTGCGTTTTTTTTAATAAAGAATCGTTTATGATATTATGTTTTGTTTTATTTTTGGATTTATGCTATCAAATCCACAAAGGGCTACTGCATGGGTTTTCGGTCATTCATCTCCATTACTTATTAGTAAAAGATAGTTAAGAGCATATTTAATATGTACATATACTTCACTCATATTTTATTTACAGCCTAACATCGACCTGTATGCTGTAGCCCTAAATTACCTAGCAGCTATCATGGGTGTCCCACGGCTATGCCATAAGGAGAATAAATACTTTCAAATATTGTAGACAGGTAATAAATGAATCTATGGGGCTATAATAAGGCTCAATTTTTTCAACAGTATTAATATCATAAAGTCTTCATAGTGTAATTAAATTCCTGTCTATAATATTTGATAATATTTACCCTCCGTATGGCGTTACCTTGTAATAACTAAATTAAGTTGTTAGGAACAATCAAACAAATCGGTTACCAGCTACAAAACATTTAAGTAACCATACGCTAACTGTACATCTATTAAGAATTAAATAGTTTAATAACTATTAACAAAATAGGTAATTTACGATTAATTAAACAGGTATGTTACCAGAAGGCTTATTTATGAATTAACTTTAACCAAATTAAGTTGTTAGAAACAATAAAACAAATCAGCTACCAGCAACAGAACGTTTAAATAACCACAGGCAAACTGTTTTTCTATTTTGAACTAAATAGTTTAGTAAGGTCATCTCTCGGCGCCAGTTACCATCACCTCTGGAGTTCCACAAGGCTCTCATCTCGGACCCCTTCTCTTTGTAGTTTTTATAAACGACCTTGTACAGCTACTCAGTTGTCCCTGCTTACTGTACGCTGATGACCTCAAGATATACACCACCATAAATAACATCAATGACTGCTTAAACTTACAACAAAATCTATCTAGAATGGTGGAGTGGTGTGCATCCAACAGATTGTTTTTAAATGTTCAGAAGTGTTTTGTTATATCTTTTGGGTCCATTAAGCAGAAAATAAGTTTCAGTTATTCTTTGGTTGGAGGCACACTGCAACGAAAATCAGTGGTCAAAGATCTTGGTGTATATTTTGATGAAAAAATAACTTTTCACTATCATTATGATCATATTATATCTAAATGCAACCAGTTGCTTGGCTTTATTACTCGATCCACAAAGGGCTTCAAAAATCAAGTTACTTATATCCATGTATACTGTTCACTTATTAGAAGCATTCTTGAGTATGGGTCAGTTATATGGTCGCCGTACTATGAAGTGCACAGTAACAGAATTGAAGGGGTCCAGAAAAGGTTCCTTAGCATTCTTTGTTATAGACTTCATCTTGGTCGAAAGTTCAAGTCAACTGAAAGTAGACTCAAAAAGTTTGGTCTGCCATCCCTAGCATCCCGCCGAAAGTGCATTGGACTATTGTATCTCTATAAAATTCTGCACTCACATATTGACAGTCCCACCATTCTATCCCTTCTGAACTTCCGCACTAGATTTAACCCTCGCAATCCCTCGCCTAAAATATTCATACTTCAAACGTACATTAACAATACTTCCTTCTATAACCCAATCACTAGAATGTGCCGCTCATATAATGACACTGTTGCGCTCCATTCATCTTTGGATATTTTCAGAAGTAAGTTACCTACATTTAAGAAAGACATCCATGCATACTTGTACAAATAGAAAAAAGAAAAAAAATACTAACTACATTAACTTAGTCAAGTAATTACAATTAAGGCCCTATTATTTGGTTATGATTTCTTACAATTAGTTTTGCTAACTTTCACTAAACAGTTTCTCATGATTTACTAACAGAGCTAACCCTCAAATCTTATTATTCCATTATATAATTAGCCATTATGTGCACACATAGTTAGGAGTTACAATCTAGATCTAAACTATACCACTGTATCGATACTCTGTTCCAATGTCGACTGTGACTTGTTTTGTGAGCCAAATAAATAAATAAAGTAACTATTAACAAAATATGTAATTTACGAATAATCAAACGGGTATGTTACCAGATGCATTATTAATTAATTTCCCAACAAAACATTTCAATTTATTTAGCAAATCTATTTCACTACTATTAGTCAATCTAATTGATTATTTAATATTAAACAATTTGTCTGTGGTAACTAAATGAAATCCTGGAAATAACTTAGTAATTTGCTGGAAATAAATAAAACTGTTAAATTACTAATAAAATTTTGTGCCACTACTTAAAATTAAACAGTTTTGTTAATACTACTAAATTAATTTAATCACAATCAAATAAAACGGATTACTTAATAACAAGTGAACTTATTTTACTAAAGTGGTTTTAGCTACTAGTACGCCTTAGTTTTGTAGTCACTCAAGTTATGTTACAAGCAGCTAAAAAAATTGCTACTGTTAGCAAATCTTTTTTTTCAGTGTTTTTTTTTTTAAAAGACCTAACCAACGATACCCCACACGATGGGGTAGACGCCAAAAAAAATACATCCCCACGTTACGTGTAACCCTAATTTTTGTTTTTTCTATTTATTGTACCACTTTGTTGGCGTGACTAATATGCATACATAAAGTCACGCCTTCATTCAAAGAATGGGGTAGGCAGAGCTACAGAATCACCAACAACTCTAAAAAACTTGTTGATAATTCTGTAACCACATTTTGCACAATCAGGCTAAGATGTTTACCAGTGTATTAGTGACAGGTAGCAAGCCCATCGCCTAACTACTACAAGCCACTCTTCCCTTAGTCGCCTCTTACGACATCCACGGGAAGACATGGAGTGGCACTATTCTAACCCGGTAACCACGTGGGGCTAATGCATATTCATGCCAAATTACAGCTTTCTAGTATAAGGAGTCTCTACACTAGGCTGCGGACGGACGGACGGACGGACGGACGGACGGACGGACATAGCGAAACTACAAGGGTTCCTAGTTTGACTACGGAACCCTAAAAACGGTTCTACACAACTGAGGCATACTCGAGCTTGGACCGCACCGACACGTAAGTTTCTTATTTACGCTACGTGTGACAATGGACACCTTTTTTTTTGTAGGTATCTATTGGGCATATCTGCCCCGTGGGCTTATGGGGAGCCAAACAGTTCAAACTTCGACGAAGTGTGCCCAGGGAATGCAAATAACCGGTTAATAACCGAATTTAGTATGCAAAAGATGGTTTATAACCGGCTATTTGCATTCCCTAGGTGTGCCTGACGATGACCAGCGCGGGGGAGCTGGCTGACGTGAGCTGCACCAATGAGCTTCCTTACTTCTCCTTCAAGGAGGAGGTTATACGTTCCATTGTATGTATTTTTATATGTATGTTCACCGATTACTCCGTCAATTATGGACCGATTTTGAATTAAGTATTTTTTTTTAGGTTTGATAGAGTATAAGATCTAACATTGTAGGCAAACATATAGCGATTTTAGTATTTTTAGCAACAAGTCGAGCATTTGCTTCAGAAAGTATCACTTGGGGAAGTGGAACTGATGATGAAGACCACAGATGGCCATCGGAACTCCTCAACGGTACCTATTTGCAAGGGTGGCGATAAGATATCTCGATTATGATAGTTGTGAGACTACAACGAAGAATATTTAGTTGTTGAAATAAGTATAACAATGACTTTCCGGCGGCGTTGCTTGCGGCGCGCTTGAAACTTAAAGTTTCACATCAACTGATAAGTGGGACTACGAAATTTTTGTTTAGTGTCAATTGCCCCACTGTCCAGTTGTCCTTTTATTTCGAGAACCACTAGTTTTTTAAGAGGGACGCAATATTTGACGTTTTTACATGGTTATATTTAACTTCATGTTAACAACGTGTTAATGACACGCTAGCCTAGTTGGTAGTGACCCTGGCTTCGAAGCTAGGGGTCCTGGGTTCAAATTTGTGTGATGAGCACGAGTATTTGTTCCTGAGTCTTGGATGTTTTCTATGTATATTACTCTATATAAGTAAGTATATCGTTGTATAGTACACATAGCACAAGCCTAGAGCTTAGTTTGGGACTAGGTCAATTTGTGTGACATTGTCCTGTGATTTATTTATTTATTATTTATACAGGGTGACTTCAAATTGGTAATACAAAACACTTGATTGTGGCTTAGTTAATGCCACACAGTATAATACATTAATCTCTTTGTTAAAATTAACTGTATTTAATTAATGCTAATTTTCGAACAAAACATAATTAAAGTCCTAAAGTGTGGTTACACTACATTTACAATACAATTTTATTTTCTTTGATAAGTGACACTTACTAATCAAAACACGTTTTCTTCATAAATTGTGACAGGTGACGGATAACCAAAGAGGAAAGTGTTCAATTGAAATTCTTTAAACTTCTTTGTTAATTATTATGGTAGGATAACCACGTTAAGCCAACAAAAATGGGATAATTTAAAAATTAAAAAAAAAATACTTCTGATTATTTTAAAAGTATGAGATTTAATTGGGGGGCTAAGTTTAGGGGAAATGTGTGTAAAACATTGATTTTTTATTACCAATTTGAAGTCACCCTGTATAATCAAATAAATAAATCATAGCGCAACATTACGTCGCATTATTTATCATATGAAAACACTCAGCCGTTCTAATCCGGATATCCTCATGTAATTAGCCGGGGTGGATTTATCGAAGGGCTAAAAAAAACATATGGGTTCACTGAGTGAGGGTAAAACAAACATGGCGGATATCTACTTATACATAGACTGTTCTATTGTAGTGTTTTAAAATGTAAGGCATTCTACTCCGTTAAGAAGTTTCTAGAGAGATGAGTATACGTGTCGAAAGCCCATAGGATATTGTCTGTCAGATAATCCTCGACCCTAAAACTACGTCAGATAATTTATTATAGAAATGAATTAATTTGTCCTACAATTTTTTAATAGGTACATACTTTGAGGACACGAAATTTTCTAATAGCATTTTTACATTTATATCTAGTACCTATTAAAATTATGAATGTCACAAGTCTTAATAAAAGAGTCTTGGTTTTTAATGACATAAATAATATTCTCATAAATAAATTGTGATGCTACAGACAAAATATATTTATATTTATTTAAATAGGGAAAATGGGCTTGTAGTACTGTTAGGCGATGGGCTTGCAACCTGTGACTAATACACTGGTAAACATCTTAGCCTGTTTGTGCAAAATGTGGTTACAGAGTTATAAATACGTTTTATAGAGTTGTTGGTGATTCTGTAGCTCTGCCTACCGCACTATTAGAATGAAGGCGTGACGTTACATATCGCACTGCCAGATCCACACAGCATTAACTCAAAATATAATTGTATTTAAAAATCGACTTTAATACATTCTCTTTGAACTTGAAACAAAACAAGCAAGTTTTTTGAAATGATGCAGTGTTGATCTGGCAGTGCGAAATGTATGTATGCATTTAAATAGTGCGCGTAAGGAATCACGGGAGTTTAAGTTAGTATATTATTATAAAACGAATAGCCCTTATAGCAGTTGAATTATTGTATATTCTATCTTAGCATGATTGTGCAAAATGTGGTTACATAATTATCAACGAGTCGTTTTATAGTAATAAGCGTTAGTATTTGAATGTATATAAGAAACAAAAGATAACGGGTAGAACCCAGGGCACTAACTTATATCGCAAGGTCACCTTTTTGCTAGTATCGTGCAAAATAATAAAGATAATATGAAACTTATGTTCGTTTGCTAATAAGTAATTAAACTGCTTTACTATTATTAATGTTTCATGCGTTAATGTAATTCTATAACTTGAAAATGAAAAATGATTGTCTTTTCTATACATTTATTTATTCTTATCACAACCATTTCATAGCAGTGTACTCCGAAACTCACAAACAAAAACTTACGCATATTAATAAATAAGTAGGCACATAAAAACTTAAAGAATTATCACAAAAACCATTTAGCTACCCTCTTGATCACATCAGGTTAAGAAGTCGACAAATTAACATAAAACAACTATAAACGACAATTTGTCCGGTAAATAAACCTAGCGGATAAATATCACTAACGGCCCCTAAATAATGGTCTCTCTAATGTATCGCACAATACCTCGAATCGCTGCTAAAATGGACAAAATGAATTGTGAGAGGAAACGTATTACCGACGTGTCAAATGACTCGGAACTCACTGCATTTATTTTTGTTTATATGTTCACGGTTTATGCTTTGTTGGTAATGGAGAAGTTAAGTAAGTTTTGCTAAACATTGTGCGTATAATTTATGTCTGTTTGAACACAAATAGAAGCTTAATGTTATTGCGATATTTTATAGAGTTCTAGTTAGTCATTACTTCTTATAATTAATTTAGTCCCACGATCTATATTTAAGTAGCTACGAGTAGTGTAAAGCGTTGGATTGAAGAAATAGTACAAGACATAGGTCAAGAAATTTAAAAAAAGCGGGCCGTAAAGCCGTCATGGATCAACGGCGTTATTTAATTTTGGGTCGATATCATTTGTAACCTATTTTTAAATAATACCTTAAACTATTAGTATCTTTTAACAAAGAAACCATCAAAAAGAAAAAATAATGTTTCAACAACATGCATGCAGTACCTTAACAAAAAAAATATGCCAAACTTCAAGTTATTGAACAAACAAATGGCATAGTTAAATTCAACACCGCCTGCCAGCAGATGTTCAAACATCGACAAAATCAACAATTCATTCTTATCAATCACACACACACATAGAGACTATTAAATTAGCCCTTCGATTTATTAACGACTAACAAAATCATGGGCGTAGTAAATTGTATTTTGGAAAATAAAATGTCGATCGCTTTTTCTGCTTAAATTCTTCTGTATTGTAGGTATCTTATAATGAGTCATACTTTGACTAAATGTATGAGTGTTGATAAAGAAAATGGATTGTGCTGTAAAGTAAGAAATTAGTAATTCTTTTTATGTAAACAATGTATAAATGGAAAGTCTAGCTTCTTGTTAATTGAAAAGAAAGACATCACACGTCGT
This sequence comes from Acleris holmiana, assembly GCA_949316455.1. Taxonomy (NCBI): domain Eukaryota; kingdom Metazoa; phylum Arthropoda; class Insecta; order Lepidoptera; family Tortricidae; genus Acleris; species Acleris holmiana. Next base: position 23,096,453 of record OX438763.1, on the reverse strand, counting down.
TAAAACAGGATTTTAATCACTAGAAAAATGTTGTTAAAAATGTACTCTAATTTTTTTCTATTAATTGTTTTTATACACACTTGGGTTCCATTCAAAATAAAACTAAAGGCGCAGAACCAAAGGGCTTTAGAAATGAAGTCGTATTCATTTCACATGTTTGCGTGTGACACGAAGATTTTAGTTGCTTACAACAGGTTAGGTATAAGGTTCAAACTCAAATATCCCATCAAAGAAATAACATGGAAGCATGAAAAAGTCCTGTCAGTAATTATGACCATTTGACAATACGACCAATTTTATCAAACCGAACCGTTTGGTGTACACCCCGTGACTCCGTTGGCGTTAAAGTCATTTATCGCTGTTCCCTAAGGTACTGTCAAGCGCTATGGGTAATAGTTAAAAATTGATAAAAATCACGTCTGCCATGCCTTACGAGTAAAGTGATTTTTTTGAAAAACAATCATTGGATTCAATATGCTACGAATAATATTATGTCTAACAAAAAAGTGAATCTTGAAAGTCCTCTGACTTCGATACATTATTGGTTATCTCTTGATGCCCTTTTTTGTTTGGTATATTAAGGCGGTTATTAAAAAAATCATTAAGATTTAGTTACTTTTTAAGTTTTTGGAGATTTTGATACCTTGGCTACCATATATTTTTTTAAACGTAACCTAGCCTATGTTACGATTCTAATGATAACCCATACGCCTAGGTTTGGTATAGGCATTAGGAAGTTATCGTGGAATAAAATATACACATACATTATACCTTGATACATTATACTCCTTTTTTACGCAGTCGTGTAAAAAGTACCCTATTTTCATCTTCGTGCAATAAACTATCCCTGTACCGAATTTCACATTGATTAATTCAGGCAGAAAAAACAAGCAATACAGGTTCGCATTTGTAATTATTAGTAAGAATAAGAAATCCGCATTTAAATTCTCCATTTATGTCAGTAATACAGTGCCACGGTTATTCGATCGCATCAAACTTTACATCTTTTGGTTTTAAAGTTTAAAAGTTAACTTTTAAACTAACGCTATTGGTAACTTATCTTAACAAGATTTCCTACTGAACATCAAACCAATAAATATATTTAAGTTACTTCTCTAAAAGTTAGTTTCAATAAAATCTCTCAAGTATCCTAATATGACATAGAATTGTGACAAGTAGGCGTTACTTAAAATGTATCAACTCTTCCTGCAAAATATCTAAGCGTTTCGTCTAGGCTGTCCTATTTCCATCATATAACTTTTGGCCCATATGCAACGCGTTTGAATACACAGAACAACAAACATATCCTTAACAGTCATATTTGACTCATACTACTCTAATATCTGGAGTTTAAAGTTGAAAATTGTTAGGAAATCTTTATACGGGTTCTTCATACATGGAAAAAGCTGGATTCTTGCAGCGATTCATCCATCATTCACTCGCTGTGAAAGACGTATGTGACGATTATGACGTTCGCTCCAACACAACGCCTTTACTGCTGGCGTCAACCTAACAACCATTATAATACATACCTTTTTTGATTGTACAGATGCATTGCAAAGTTTGCTAAGCTTTAGACGATTTTGTACAAAGTCGTTCCACAAAGTCCCACAGTGCAATTTACCCCATATGATTCTCACTCTTCACTCGCAGCGTGTAAATGTTAAATTCGCTTGCAAGTTTAAATAAGAAAATACGTTTTCAAACTTGTCAAATAATAACGAAGCTGTGGAAGCCTTTAGTTACTCGACAGGATTGTATCTAAATCCAAGTCGGGGGTTTAATATTCGCCTTTAAGTTGATGAGCGTAAGGTTGTTTGTTGTGAAATGTTTTTCCCGTGTACAGTGATGCGTGTTGGACGCTTGTCGAGTATTGTGGAGTCTTGTTAGATGTTTGAGAAGCGAGTGATGGCGCGATAGTACGCCGTGACAAGTGAACTTTCTCGAACAATAGATTGTTCGAGAAACTGGCTTTCTACGAAAAAAAAGGGCTACAGAATGTTGGGCCTACACTTGGCAAGAAAGCGGCTGCCTTTTGGAAAGGGCGCATGTCAAGCAGTGGACTTACGTAGCCTGATAAATGTTTTTATATCTTGCTGAGCAAGAACAGTCAATTTAAAAAGATCTGAATCTTCATTTAGACTATTGAATTTAGGGCCGGTATCTATTTTCAATGTCCTTTTGTTAGAATATGCAATACCTAGCTATTGTACAAGCATTCTTCCTTAGTCGCCTCATGTACAGGTGTATGCATTCACTTTTGATCACAAAGACCAAGATAATATTTTTTATTTGGTTTTTTAATTCTTTAAGCAAAGTATTTACAAGATTTGTTTTACAATGCGTTACTTATTTTTTTTTTTTTACTTGACTTGTGTTTTTTAAATGTTTATTTTATTGTATTCAAGATTTATTGTTACTAGCTCTTAGTTTTAGTCCTTGAGTAATTCCTTAATTCCTTACTAATTGTTTTGCCAAGTAGAATAGAGGCCCTGTATGATCTTTCGTATAATTAAAGCCTGACCAGATTCTATTTGGCCCTATTTCAATAAAAATTAGTATTGAAATAGGGCCAAATAGAATCTTGTCAGGCTTTACCTTTCGTACACATTCAACAGTCCGCATTAGCAGGTTTCCTCACATTTTCCTTACCGGAGCATCCCTGCGTGCTTAATTCTTATAATCTAACAACATTTGTTTTACTTTTCATTTCAGGATATTCCGAGTCATAACAGAAATAAAAAAAAAGGTTGAAAATAAAACTATGTTATTTTAATTTCTATCTGGGCATAATCTCGCTGATAAACGGCATCTGTTTCTCGACGCATGGGGAGTCATAATACTCGTAGAGGCTTGGAGAGCATACCGGTTCTTGAAGCATGTTTTTAAGTCTAATCTCGATGTAAAGTTTAAAAAGAAAGCTATGGACTTGGTCGTAACACTCACTCTAATTTGTGATGTCAAACTTGGGCTTTCTCAAAACCGGTAAATAAAATACAAGCAGATATTTCAAAGAGCATCCGAACGAAGTATGCTTGGTATCAAGCTACTCGTAAATATCCATATTGGTAAAAAACAGTTTTGTAACTTTAATAGATTTTGAGAAAAAGTGAGTGGGTCATACTGGGGTACCTAAATTCACTTCGGAAAAATGACACAACAATAAAATATGAATAATTATTAAAAAAACGTTGAAAACATTCTACTTCATAAATCGATTAATTGCTAAGGTTTTTGGGGTGGATCTCGCAGATGTACGGCATGTCCTTGTGGACGCAGGGAGAGTCGTTGAGGGTGCCGTGGCGAGACACGGAGCCGCAGTACTCATCTCTGGCGACGTTGTTGGGCTCCCCGTCGTCCCACCTAGTGAAGCCGGCCTCGTCTAACGTCTCACCTGGACAAATAAAACTTTTGTCAATCGAGAGAAATTATCTGTTATTGACTTTACGTTCTTAAGTTTATCTTACTCTGTTATGTGGTATGCAAAATATAATTCAATCAGGTATACAAAAAATGAAATGATCAATACAAGAAATACAGATTAAAAAAGTAAATATTCTTCAGAAAGTTCATCTTACCAAAAACTGTTAACCAATGTCCACCTTTATTCCAATCCAAGAAGCCAATGTGAGCAACATGGGTGTAACCTCCTGTAATTGTGCTGGGGGGGTTTTGGGCGAAAATTTCTTTGAGGACCCGGGACTCCTCCTGACTGTTGATGACGGCGAGGTGCGCGCGCTCCGAAGCGCATTTCATGGCGGCGCGGTGCCAGGGGATACCGTTGCGGTGGAACTTATAACAGCTCCCGGTGCGTGTTTCCAGCGTGTATCCTGGATAACAAAGACATTTTATAAACCTCAGCAGGGACTCGGTTATCCACAGCTCCCACAAGGATTGATATATGTAGGTATCCGTTCAAATTTGAAAAAATGCAAACTCATTGACTAGTTTGAAGGTTTTGATACAGTAAGCAGTATTTTTCCTCTCAGTTAAATGTCTTTAACGTGCGTTTACTGTTGATTAGGTACAGGTAACACATATAAAATTAAACTAATATAATTTGAACCATTGTTCGCGCCACACACGTTTGCAGTCATAGTTTCTTTAATCTTATAGCAGTAGTAGGGAAGCTCGCCGGAGCAGCTCACGTCAGACAACTCGCCCGCACTGTCCATGGCCACGCAATCCTCGTCGTCGCTCAAACTATTGGGCTCCCCCCTAGCCCACGGAGCGGGCACATTTGAGAGAGGTATACCTTAAATCAAAGCACAAGTTTACTTTGCTAGTTTCATTGTTACTATGCTTTCTGAATATGAAATTAAGTGAAATTTTAAATCCCGATTATCTTTTTGGTGACAAAAAAGTCAGGAGTATTTGAAGTTTCATTTTATCATAATACTGCAGTGGAGTTTACGTACCATCAACGGTCACGAAGTCTCCGCTAGAGGAGTTGGCGTGTATGCCAGTGAACGCGCTCCCATGTAATCCGTATAAACCTAGCTCGGCAATATTCAATTTCATGACTGAGGTCAGCTTGGCGGTCGTCGGCGATGCCAAAATTCCACCTGTTAAGAAAGGAATAAAGACCATCATACCCAGAAAACAGACAAGAGGCACGCAAGGGTTTTATAATAACTGTTTCATGTCACGGACATTATTGTACTAAAAGTATAATAGGTCCATTAATTCACTTTTATAAAACTAAGCACTACATAGCACAATAGCAGAATACGGGAATTTTGAATATCTTATGTTATGCTAAGATACAGTTTTATTTAATTTTATTTGAGGTTAAACGGTGAAAATACAACGAGCGATGCATGGCGATGCATGCATCTAGAATCTACTGGTATAGAATTTTTATACATTTTCAGAATTAAGAGAAAATTAGGTTCTTAAAAAAAAATAACATTACATTCTTAAAAGTTTCTCTTATGACATTGATAATTGTCCAAGGATCCAAAAAATTCTCAACATTATTTTCATACGACACGATGGCCTAGTTGGGAGTGACCCTACCTCTGAAGCCAGCGGTCCTGGGTTCAAATCCTGAGGGCAGATATTTGTGTGATGAGCGCGAATAAATGTTCCGGAGCCTTGGATGTTTTCTATATATTAAATTATTTATTTCTCTATTTAAGTATGTTTATCGTTGTCTAGTACCCAATATATCCCAAAATATCAATTTGGGTGACATTGTCCCATGATATTATTATTATTATTATTATATTTTGCAATGTATCGCAACGCATAGCAAAATGTCCAAATAATGTAGGGATATTTTTGATCCTTGGAAATTTTTGATGTGTGTAACCAACAAGGCCTCTATTTCTACAGCGTAAAACCATATTGCCTTTGACCTGTTAAGGTCTTTTTAATCAACCGCCATTACTGATAAGTAAAAAAATATATATTTAAGCGTTAACGATACGATTACCCGTTAAAAGCAATATGCTACATATAGTTAGCATTTTTTTTGTAGATCAACGTTTGGTCAATGATTCCAGGGCTATTTAAAGTAATTAAAAAAATAAGATGTTACCTTTTTGTACTATCCAAAGGGCCATTATTAAAAGTATCAGTGACGAGTGAGTATGCTTATATAAATAAATAAATTGAATTGAAAATTTTAGTGCTTTTTGTGTCCCATCAAAGTAACTAAAAATATGAATTATGCAGTCAACAAAGACATTGAACCGTAATCCATTGAAATAATGCAAACGTGGACACGTCTCTTTATAGTTGACTGTACAAACACTTAAAAAACTGAGCGGTTTACTTTGAACAACAATAGCTTCAGATCAGAAAGAAAGCCTTCGATACTGTCTCGACCGATATCTTAATGAGAAAGCTGAAAACGCTAGGAATAAGAGGTATCGCTTTTGACTGGTTTTTTAGCTACCTGTAAGATAGCTAGCAAACCCTGAAAATAGTGGAGCATTTGAGCAGCCATCTGCAAGTCTATTTTGGAGTTCCATGGGGCAGTACATTGGGTCCTACGTTTATTTACATTTAACGACTTACTTCAGCTACCTCTCCCAAGCTCCGGAATTATTTGTTATGCTGATTACACCGTTATTTTGTTCGATTAAAATGACTGGGAGAGCGCCTATCAACAAGCTGAAAAGGGTTTATCAAGTGTAGCATAGATGGAGCTCGAACTTGCACAATTAAAGTAAGGCTGAAATAGCCCTCCCGTTCCCCAACTGGCGCTCTGTATAAGGAGACTGGTGTTCTTAGAGCGAGGCTATTGTTTGTATTGCATGCTGTCACTCGAGTTCACAAAAGTACCAAGTCTTCCGTGAGAGATCCACTTTCATGTAAAACGAATATACAAGACTCTAAGAGACTAATTCAGCTCTTGCTCAACGCTCTCCTTCCTTCATCCATAAATATATTTATAATGCGGTATGTAAACTTTTTGACATAAAAAAACACAGTGACGAAACTGAAGAAATAACTTGAAAAAATGGTTATGTACCTTAACCACACACACACACACATCATAATGCTTTTATAAATCAAATTCAAAATCATTTATTTCGACCAACTATGGATCATATACTGGTTAGCAATACAATAAAAATAAAAATATAACCTAGTGTCAGTACTCAACAGTCTGAATCAGTACGTGTATCATAGAACAATGATTCGGATACTGACAATCAAACCTCTGGGCGAATGCCATTAGGATGCTGTTGGAGCTGGCCCGAACTCTGCGCACCAGGGACGTCATAATGTAAAATAATATAAAAAATCCTTAATTGTCTCCTTTGTTAAATACAAACCGACAGCGTCCCAAGATACAGGCTCAGCCTAGTTTGGGATCCACTGGATATTATAACTAATGTGTGAACCGTTTATATTCAATTCTTAAATTAATTATCTCTTATTCTATGTTGCTGCCTGCATTAGCTACCTTCAAACTCGCACCGCAGCTTCGCTTCCACCCACGTCGCTGGTGTGATGTGCAGGCGCCACCACCCACCCACGGCCGAGTCGTACCTGTACTGCTGTATAGAGATCGCTAGACACAGCTGGCTTAAACCTGAAATGTTCATGAAATACACTCAGGAGCAATGAAAATGGGTCACTTTCTATGGAAATTCTGAACTAAGTGACCCGTTTACATTGCTCTTGACTTTTTTTTTTATGTTAAGGAGAAGGCACCCGAGAACTCAGGCTACCTGATGGTAAGTGGAATCTAAGACCCATAGACATTTGAATTCTCAAGACTATAATCCTAAACCAACCAGATCGTGCCGGGACCAGTCTACGTCGAGGGGACGGCCCTAGAAGTTGTCCAACAATATGTCTACCTCGGGCAGACTATTCAGCTGGGCAGGGGCAACTTCGACAAAGAGGCATCAAGGAGGATCCAACTGGGCTGGGCAGCATTTGGAAAATTGCGTCAAGTATTCTCCTCGGCCAATCCTCAGTGCTTAAAGACAAAAGTCTTTAATCAGTGCGTACTGCCAGTCATGACCTATGGTGCGGAAACGTGGACACTGACGGCGGGACTGGTCCACCGATTTAAAGTTGCTCAGCGAGCCATGGAGCGTGCTATGCTTGGAGTTTCTCTGATGGATCACATCAGAAATGAAGTCATTCGTCAGAGAACCAAGGTGACCGACATAGCCACCAGGATTGGCAAGTTGAAGTGGCAGTGGGCTGGTCACATCTGCCGAAGAACCGATGGTCGATGGGGAAAGATGATTCTTGAGTGGAGACCACGATCTGGCAGACGCAGCGTGGGACGCCCGCCGGCCCGCTGGACCGACGACCTGAAACGAGTCGCCGGTAGCGGATGGATGAGGATGGCCGAGGATAGAACTCTGTGGCGTGCTCTTGGAGAGGGCTATGTCCAGCAGTGGACGCACATTGGCTGATGATGATGATTTAACCATTATTTATTTTTACATTTTTATGGGTTTTACGAAAAACTCTTACATAATTTCTTATGTTTATTGTTATTCTAAGATCCCATGTGTTATTTATTATTGATAAGAAATAAATGATTAGTAGATAATATTCACACTGACACATTGCAATTAGGTTGCCTAGTTAAATTGTGTACGGACAAATATATATATAAATATATTTAATTAAATGTATACATGTATATGTTATTTATTTATTCCCTCATTATTTATTCAAAATAATCGTACACTAGTTAAGAGAATATACGCAACAGAATTGAAAAAGTAAAGGTTGTCTGCATTCTCCACTGCGCAACTTTATATTATAAATTACTTAACATTCTTCCTGTGGGCCGAGAACACTGTAACGGGTCAATTTTTGACATAGGGTCGGGACTAATTCGTTTATTGCATATTCCAACTTAAGTATAAAGAACTAAGGTTTACAATAAAAGTGTGTTTTGCGTTATTTGTGTCCTTTTATTACTAAGCTATTTAATCCCGGGTGGCTGTTATTTTAATAATTTCATAATAATATTTGATACTAGTTCCCGTTTGACGTCATTTGACACTAAGTCCCGTGGCAGCGTGCTCGGCCCATTGAGGATCTTGGTTATCTGACGACACGTTGGCCTAGTTGGGAGTGACCCTGCCTCCGAAGCCAGCGGTCCCGGGTTCAAATCCCGGTAAGGGCAGATATTTGTGTGATGAGCACGAGTATTTTCTCCTGAGTCTTGGATGTTTTCTATGTATTTAAGTATTTATTTCTCTATCTAAGTATGTTTATCGTTGTCTAGTACCCACAGTACAAGCCTAGAGCTTAGTTTGGGAGGTCAATTTGTGTGACATTGTCCCGTGATATTTATTTATTTTTTATTATTTATCTCCATACCAAATTTCATTGAAATCGGTACAGCGGCTTAGCCGTGAAAGAAAATCACAGTTTCGCATCACTAGCTGTTTCCCGCGACTCTGTTCGCGTAGAAGTTGTTAATTACTATCTCAGGATTAAAAGTATCCTTCCCCGGGATTCAAACTACCTCCATACCGAATTCTATGTAAATCGGTTCAGCAGTTTATCCGCGAAAGCTCAATAAACACAGACAGACAGACAGTCAGAGTTACTTTCACATTTATAATATTAGTATAGATACTGTCTGGTCTGCACTGTAAAGAAAAATTCAAGAAGTTATCGCTGAACCGGCACAACTTACTGCTTATAAGCAAATGACTTACCCTAAGCTTTATAAATCAAGTTCAATAAAGGGACTTTAGATGAATAATTGAATAATTACATTAATAATTTAGCTTAGATTCAAAACTGTAATAATATTAATGACGAACTACTCACCCGCTATAAAAACACATAAAGAACCAAATACTTTTAAAGCCCGCGCCATTTTGTACTTTAATATAATTTGATAACTACCCAAATGTTTTGAACTAAAAGTTTTTAGAGCTTGAAAACGTGCTCTGTTGAGCAAAGCTAGAATCCGTTTGTACATTTCACAAGACATGATTATAATTTCTCCTCTTATCATAATCATAATGCTAGGTTTACACGGGCTTAGTAGCTAATGCTTAGTACTTGTCATTTACACTTGTCACATGTGTGTAAACATGTTGTATAAGTGCTTAGTATTAGTGCAACTGCAAGTGCAAGTAATTAGAAGCCGCCTATTTACTAAGCGACAAGCACTTGTCACTTGTCGAGTGGTGTATACATTTAATGACGAGTGCATTTTGATTAGTGATTAGTAGATTACCTACTTAAAGCTGCCAAAGTGTTTTGTTTACTTTGTTTTCTCAGTCTAATATCCCGCAAAAAAACATAATTATGACGAACCGCTGGTGTAACTTTCTGTAACAAATCGTGAAATTGATTCGTCGACATCCTCATAAATATTTTGTACTCTTTTTGATCTTCGGTTTCTAGCTCCTTTAACAGATTTGTTGAATTACCATTTTCTTCTCTTCTCAGTAACCAATGTCTTGTCCATAAACGCTTATTTTTTAACGCTTCTGCTTGCAGATCTTGTATCATAGCCATTAAAATAATATTAGAGTAATGCCTAAAAACATTCCGCAAAACTAGTTGGCGGCGATAATCCATTGCGAGATCTTGTAAACTAATACCATTCTCTAACACCACTGTGTAGACGGTTACTTGCCACTTGTCACTGTGCAAATAAGTCCCTAACCACCTACACTAATGATAAGTACTAAGCCCGTGTAAACCTAGCATAACAAATAACACATTAATCATGCCCTTAATGGGATCTTATTCCGTAACGCAATAAAAAAGAGTTCATCGGCCATCTTATAATGTAGACAGAATAAATAGGTATGTTAAATTCAAACAGCAACCTGCGAGTTCATATCGTGAGTTTTCTGTATCTTTTTGCGCTTCTTTTCCTCCTTTTTAGGGTTCCGTAGTCAAAATAGGAACCCTTATAGTTTCGCCATGTCCGTCCGTCCATCCGTCCGTCGTATTAGTCACGCCAACAAAGTGGTACAATTAAATGTAAAAAAAAAAGTTTAGGGTATCTCCCCTACAAGTAACGTGGGGATGTCTTTTTTTGTCTTGTCTACCCTATTGTGTGGGGTGTCGTTGAATAGGTCTTTCAATAATATTACGGGTTTGTGAAAATAGTTTTTCGATTTGGTGATCTGTTTATAAAATATTAAGCTTTAACGCGCTAATTTTTGTTAGACTCAAGTGTCGTCGTCGCCCCCCCCCCCCCCCCCCTAACAGCCAAAACTACAAATACTAAAATTCTGAAAAAAAACTTAAATGAAAGAACTTCTAACGAATTTAAATGGAAAACTATCACGACTAATGGTTCTTGAGACACAGGCGATTAAAGTGTTTATACCGACTAAAATCATCTAAGACGGCACCAACTGACTTTAAATTGAAAATAAGCTATTACCTGTTTGAGGAATAGTCTTAAAATTTCGAGAAATCCTTTGTCAGTGAACCTCGGTGTACTGACTTTTTCTCTGAATTTCAATTAAAAACGAGCAAAAGAAAAAAGTGCAACTGGCTTTTTCATACAATAAAGTCATCGATAAAATTTAATAGTTTTGCTTCCAACGAAAAAACGTCTAAGTTAAGGAAACCCGGACTATAAATAAAACCGGGCAAGAGCATGTTGGACCATGCTGGTGTAGGGTTCAGAAGCCGTTAAGTACTAAAAACACAAAAGACAACAAGTTTAAACTACATACATACATACATACAATTACGCCTTCATTCCCAGAGTGGGGTAGGCAGAGCTACAGAAATACCAACAACTCTAAAAAACTTGTTGATAATTCTGTAACCAAATTTTGCAAAATCAGGCTAAGATGTTTACCAGTGTATTAGTGACAGGTTGCAAGCCCATCGCCTAACAGAACTACAAGCCCTTATTTCCTTAGTCGCCTCTCACAACATCCACGGGAAGACATGGAGTGGCACTATTCTAACCCGGCAACCACACGGGAAGTTTAAACTAATTTCTATTTAAAGTTATTTGGTGGTCTTAGATGTTCTTTTGTTTCCATGCTCAACTGGTAGGTACACTTAGTATGTACTAGATGGCATAACAACTATTGCCAAATTTCACAGTCTACTACGACCATGTCAACAATTAAACTTCTATGGCAAACCAAATTTTCTAACTGCTCGTATCAGGTTTAATTTAACGAACTATTCTATTTCATTACGTCACCCACTTGAAAAAAAAAAGGTTCTGTTTTTTTATGTTTGTTCGTCGATTTCTCTGTTAATTGTGGACCGATTTGGAAAAATGTTTTATTTTGATAGAGGATCTGATTATGAGATCTTGGAGAAAACGAGGGAATTTATCAAATATTATAGGCATACATATAGTCATTTTAGTACCTGCTGTCAGTAACGAGTCTAGCATTTGCATTCAAGAACTATTATTTCGACGGCAGCAAAGAGTAAACACTTATAAAAAGACATAAAACACAAAATGTTTAGCGAGTGGCCACCATCTTATCCGTAAACCCGTCGCCAAACGGCAGTGTTATTATTGTTGTGTTACGGTGTGGGAATAAGACAACCGGTAAAATTGCTCGCATAGATGCATTCTAGGGTTGGAAACACATTTGAAGTGTTCGGTTTGTAGTCATGAGAATTCAAATGTCTAGGGGGTTCAGATCCCACAAATGATCAGATGGCATAAATGCTCGTGTGCCTTCTCCTTGCCAAAAAAAATATATCGTGATCTTTTATAAATTAAATAGTTCTCACGACACCACGTTATGAAGAAACCAAAGACTAGGTAATAATGAAAATATACTGAAATTGTCCTAAGATGATTATACTCGTAAAGACAGATGTCACTTTATGACGAAATGCAACTTTTTAATCTATTTAAGCAATATTAGGTAACGTCAGTTTGGCATCTATCATTTTAATCAGGGTGTCTATCATTTCATTGGGGTCTTCCGGTATCCTTCGGGGAGGGAAGATGGCCGATTGAAAGATGTCCGGCTTTTGATTTTGATTTATTATGTTTACCGTTTTACTCTACTCACTTAACATTGGCGAAATCACTGCGTATGCCTCGGTGGACCGCCATTAATAAAACACCTTCATCGAATATATTATTTCATCGAATTTCAATTCATGGAACGCTATTTTCTGCTGAAACCATAAGTTTTTCAGCAGAAATTAATGTTTAATATACCCAAACTAATGTTTCGGCAGAAAATAGCATTTAATGAAATGAAATTCGATGAAATGACACATTCGGTGAAGTGATTACCTTCTAATCATGTAAGGAAAATTTCAGTTTAAATGTTTTGTCAGATGGTTTAATTACCTAGAGCTTAGAAACGAATTTTCTTGAATCACTGAGTATATAAGTAATCCTTTAAATCCAGATCAGTAAATAACAACACTTATAATTGCAGTTAGAGCTTTACAACAATCTTCACAATTTAAATTATATGTTGTATTAGAGGCTTGGAGCGCATACCGGTTCTTGAAGCATGTATTTAAATCTAATCTCAATGTAAAGCTTAAAAAGAAAGCGATAGACTCTGTCGTAAAATCCACTTTGGCTTTCACAAAAACAGTAGTAAAAAAAAAGTATTTTAAAGTGCATCCGAGGTATGCTTGGCATCAAGCTACTTGTAAACATCCATATTTGTAAAAGAACAGTTGTGTAACTTTCATAAGTTTTGAGAACAAGTAAATGTGATGTGTGTGACAGTCAGACAGAGAGACGGACAGACGCCTGTGGCAAAACTATAAGAGTTCCTAATTTAACCTCGGAAAAATGACACAACAATAAAATATGAATATTTATTTAAAAAAACCTTGAAAACATTACTTCATAAAACGATTAAATGCTAACATTTTCGGGGGTGATTTCGCAGATGTACGGCATGTCCTTGTGGACGCAGGGAGAGTCGTTGAAGGTGCCGTGGCGAGACACGGAACCGCAGTACTCGTTCTGGGCGACGTTGTTGGGCTCCCCGCCATCCCACCTCGCAAAGCCAGCCTCGGTTAACGTTTCACCTGGATTAATAAAACTTTTGTCAATCGAGAGAAAATACCTTTTCTTAGGAATATACATTTTTTTTTTCGTTCCCACCTATGTGATATGCAAAATGTAGGTAAACACAGATTAAAAATTGAAACTACTCTTCAGATAATTCAACTTACCAAAAACTGTTAACCAATTTCCACCTTTATTCCAGTCCCAGAAGCCAATGTGAGCAACATGGGTGTAACCTCCTGTAATTGTACTGGGAGGGTTTTGGGCGAAAATATCCTTGAGGACCCGGGACTCCACCTCGCTGTTGATGACGGCGAGGTGCGCGCGCTCCGAAACGCATTTCATGGCGGCGCGGTGCCAGGGGATGCCGGTGCGGTAGAACTTATAGCAGCTCCCGGTGCGCGGTTCCAGCGTGTATCCTGGACAACAAAGACATTTTATAAACTCAACCTCAAAAGAGACACGGGTACCAGCACAGCTCCCTCAAGACTGGATATATCTGTCAAAATTTGAAAAAAAATCAGACTCAGTTACTAGTTTGAAGGTTTTGATAAAGTAAGTAGTTTCCTCTCAGGAAGAAGTCTTCTCTGTCGCTGTAAAAGGACTCGTGCGGCATATTTGCTATATAAATCTTTTGCTTTTTAAAGGCAAGAACTTGAGACGATAATGAGACTAAATATATCCATACAAAATGCGCTGTTTCTCTCGTCTTAAACCTACGATTTTTCAATATGTATGTAGTTTATAATTATGAAAAACTGGGTCCGCACATTTTCCACAAACAAACAAAACATTTGAACTAATTTAAAAAGCGAACTTAAACGTACAAACCTTGTTTCTCATAATAACTACAACATATTCAAACAGCGTGGAAATCGGACTGTTGTAGGGGGTAGGAGTGAGAAACGTACTGACCGGAGCTTTTACATAGATTATTTTTACAGGACTCACGCATAAAAGTGATCCTATTTAGAAAATTCATTACAAGCTATTTGATGACCTCCTCAATTTAAAGCCGCTAGAAAGTGTATCGGTAATCGAACTTTGAAGGAAGTTCACTAACGTGCGTTTAAGTATTGTGTATTCATTAACAAATAATATTATTTGTACCATTGTTAGTGCCACACACGCTTGCAGCCATAGTTGCTTTATTCTTGAAGCAGAAGTAGCGAAGCTCGCCAGAGCAGCTCACGTCAGCCAACTCGCCTGCGCTGTTCATGGCCAGGCAGTCCTCGTCGTCACCCAAACTATTGGGCTCCCCACTAGCCCACGGGGCGGGCACGTTCGAGAGAGGAATACCTTAAATCAAAGCACAAGCTCACTTTACTGGTTTCATTGTAACTGCGCTTTCTGATTATGAAATTAACCCAAACTTTACTATCTTTGAAATATTTAGTGACGTAAGTCAAGGGTAAGTATTATGAGGTTTAATTTTAACAAACTACTCCAGAGGGGTTACAAACCATCAACGGTCACGAAGTCTCCGCTGGAGGAGTTGGCATGTATGCCGGTGAATACGGGCCAAAGTGGGCGGAGTCCGTATAAACCGAGGTTTCCCATCTTCGATTTCATGCTTGAGGACAGCTTGGCAGACGTCGGCGATGCCAAAATTCCACCTGTTAGAAAAGAATAAGGATTATCATACCCAGAAAACAAATAAATAGGCACGTAAGGGTTTTACAATAACCGTTTCATGTCACGGACATTAATTGTAGCAATACTACCAAAAGTATAATAGGTTAATTTATATAAAATTTAGTAAATCTCAGCACTTCATAATGGCAGAAATCGGGAATTTGGAATAACTTAGGAAAAAAAAGTAAGTTTTCTTATTTAATTTTTAATAAAAAATTGTGGGCTCCAACTTCAGTTTGACGGACCTATTAGCATTTGAAAATAAGTATTTTTTTGGGTTTATAAGGTGGTTTTTGTTTTTTAAAACATTTTATTTTATTTTATACTTTTTTAGCGATTATATTCCCACTGAACTCCTGCTTCTCAATAAAAAAGAACCACAGTATATTTCACGCTTGCCGAAAACAACGCCGCGGGAAAGTTATTGTGAATATTTATATTAGAACCATTCCATTGTGCTTCGTCATAGTCGCTTAGCTATCTAAATCGAGATATCTTATCACCACCCTTGAAATGAGTTCCATTGAGGAGTTCCGGTAGCTATCAGTGGTCAGCTCCATCATCAACTTCACTAAATTATACTTTCTGCATGCTAATGCTTAACTTGTTACATAAAATACCAAACTCGTTATATGTATGCCTATAATATTTGAGAAGTTCTCTCAATTCCTCACGAATACCCACATCAGTTACCAACTTGGTGACAATGGGACCACTTCGGGAGAACACAGTATCAAACAAAAATTATTTTTTTCAAATGTACGGCGTGCATCTAGAATTTACTGTTACAGAAATTTATTACTTTAGTTTATTTCTCTTATGAAATTGATAAACAGAACTTGACCTCGAGATGATGATGATTTTTGATAGGTACACAAAGAAAATCCAAGGATTCGAAAATATCATAACATTATTCATATTTTGCAATGTATCGCAACGCAAGCACAATATCGTAATATTTAGAAATATTTTCGGATCCTTGCACATTTTTGATTGTGTATCACAACGATTTTAACTCATTCGCAGTAAAACTGTTTTACCCTGATGTATCACATGACTGGTTATGCTTACTTACACTTTATTTTATTCTACTTTGTTCCTGTTTCAAAATCTTAAAATTCTTGGTTATTTTCTTAAATATATAAAATAAATGTCGTGGCACGGGGCCTTTAATTCTACAGCGTGAAACCGGGTTTTTTTGCTTTGATCTGTAATGGTATTATAACGCGGCCGCCATCACTGGCAAGTAAATATGAGCTATCAAAACGTTGACGATACGGTAACACGTTAAGAGCAATATGCTTTTACCACGTAGAATCTCAGCCCTGGGCCCTGGTCTATGGTCTGTGTTTTTTTGTAAGTTTGCGTTTGGCCTTAATCCGTTAAAATAATGCAAATGTAGATGCAAGTCTTTGTACTCTACTGTGCAAACACTTAAAAAACTGGGAAATTTACTTTGAACAAAAGCTCCAGATGAATGCCGCCTGTTTTTGAAAAATAATGTTACAGAATCATCAAGAAGTATTTTTAGAGTTGTTGGTATTTCTGTTATGTAGCTCTGCCTACCCCACTCTGGGAATGAAGGCGTGATGTTGTGTATGCATGTCTGTGACTGCGCCTGTATTAGTGGTGAAATTTGATCTACCTTCAGACTCGCACCGCAGCTTCGCTTCCAACCAAGTAGCCGGTGTGTCATGCAAGCGCCACCACCCATCCACGGTCGAGTCGTACTCGTACTGTTGTATGGAGACTGCTAAACACAGCTGGTACCCTGAAACGTTCATGACATAGGTAAAGGAGTCTAAGAAAAAAATACAATGGAATGTGTGGGAAAGAGAAACGAGCACAGGCGCTGTCCTCATATAATTTATAGGTTATGGCAAAATATGTCACTTATTTACAAAAAAGCATAATCAACCGCCGCAAATGCAATACGGACATTATTTAGTTTAAAGTTTTTGTGAACACGCGTTGAAGAAAAGTGATATGAGCTCCATCTATCGTAATAGGGAAAAATTGCAAAGCGCCACTTTACTACCAGATACTATGGTTAGAGTGTAGTCGATTTATGCAAAAAAACAATAATCGAATTCTTTTAATTACGTCTGTTTTGTTATTAACAAGCTATAATATTACTAGTAGGTTTACGTCTTAATAACAGTCGATGTTTTGAATTAAAAATATCATGTTTCAATCGATTTCATTTTTGTCAAACCTACCTAGTTTTATCTAATCAAGTCGCTGAAATAATTTTATTTTGTCGTTGTTAATTGCAAAGACAATTTAGTTATATGCGGTGCATTTTCTTAGCATTGGCCTCATGGAAAACGCTGGTAGATTTTGATGTATAAATGATAGTGTATACTATTATTGGAAGGTGATTCACTTCTTTTTACATTTCCTTTTTCATTCAGATCAGGCCTCATTTGTTGTTCAAAAATATTCACATTCGTTCATGCAAGCTGCGCCATGTATGCGCCACTATGCAAATATTTCGGTATCCTATCAATTCATAACTAACGTTTCACAAATTATTCATTACACAAACATATCATTTGACGATCCGCGTTTTTTTCCAAAACTGTAAATAGTTCTGGATTTATTTCAGGACCATCGTGTAGAACCCTATACGAGAAGGTTAGGTTAGTTTTATAAAAATCTGAAAAAATATAGTTACAAAAAAATGCGGGTTGGCAAATGAATAAGGTCGCGAACCGATGCATTTGTCAAAGATTTGTCGGCGAAAAGGCAGGTAACCAAATATTGCCACTCCGGAATACAATAACGATAGCACTGCTGCGTGGCAGTAGGTTAAAGGATAAGATGGGTTTCCTTTACAAAACATTAGTTCGTCGAAGAACCTCCGTATTTAAAAACCAACCCAACCATGACACCTTTCTATAATTATCTTGGTGGGACCTTAGATGGAAGTCATACGTATGAGTTCTGAATTTAGGTAATAATATAATAGAGCACAGGTTTACGTCATGAAAATGGAACTCCAACCAAAAACAAAGAGACGGCAAAAAGCTTGCTATTGATTTTCAAATTCTTAAGGTGACTTGAAACTTATTCACCTGTTTAAGTCTGTACCACTAAGATGTAGTCAACTCAGCCTGAACATTTAGTGAACTACGGTCTTGGAGGTCCATTGCCATCAGCTTAGTTTCAAAGACATTTATTTTACGGTCAAATTTACAGCAGGTTGCGATCAATTCGGTGACAAGATCTTGAAGTCCTTCAGGAGTCTTTGCTTCAAAGAACCGGTTATCAACATATATAAGCTCTGTAATCAGGTCATATGACCCTATTATTCGTGCTCATAACCTTACGAGGTTAAAGGTACAACCGTCTGAGCAATAACGCAAACATATAAAAAAAAGATAAAGACAAAAGTTGTTTTTTCAGTAAGTAGGCCGCACGGGCACTTTTATACGTCAAAACTCTACCAGCGCTTCAAAGAGACCACTGCTGAGAAGAAGCGCCACAAAAAACTCAATAGTTAGTTTTTTTTTCAAATGTTGCTTATAACAGTGATAGAACTTAACCTAGCATTATATAAATCAATTAATAAAATTTAAAAAAATGTATATCATGCGTAGTTAAGCAGAAAAACAAAACTTCTAATAAACACACGAGCAAATGAATAAAATAATAATAATATTTATACCTACCCATGACGACGCTACACTAAATGATATAAAAAAATCAATAAAGTTTCGATACTTTCTCCTACAGAAACCGTATCCCCTAGACTAGATAGGTACTAAGCTGTTACGTTAGGTATCTTAGGCCAAGCATTTTTTTCTGTTAGATAATCATCGACGCTATAGTAAGCTTTGGACATTAACGACTTGTTCAAGTAATTTTTAAGTGCTGATAGTGGTAACTTTAAATCTGCGTCGGGTAATTTATTATAGAAAAGAATGCATTGACCTACAAATGCTTTATATACTTTGCGGACTCAATTTTTTTTAATGGCAATTCTATTTTTATTTCTAGTATTAAAATAATGAATATCACATTTTTTAATAAAAGAGTCATTGTGCTTAATAACATAAATAATATTCTCATAAATAAATTGTGACGCTACAGTTTTTTTTAAATAGTACTCCAAGGAATAACGGGAGTTTAAGGTATATATTGAACGAAAAGCCGTTTTTTGTAACACAAATATAGTCTGTATATCAGCCGCTTTTCCCCAAACTTGAATACCGTATGACATAAGACTATGAAAATAACTATAATAACCTAAGCGAGCTGTCTCAATATTGATAAGTTGCCTAAGTTTCCTCACAGCGTAAGCTGCCGAACTTAATTTACCTGCTAGTACTAGTATATAGGGACTCCATTGCAAATTTTTGTCTATAGTTATCCCTAAGAAAAGTGTCTTATCTACCGTTTCTAAACACTCGTTATTCTACCGGTCTAACATTAGGCAAAGTGAACCTAACACATTTAGTGCCGTGTTCACCAACAATTAAACGGACGATTAGCAGTTTAACGGGTGTCAGATGTATTGATTAACAGCTGATTAAGACTTAACCGTCCGATTAATTGTTGGTGAACACGGCCCTTAGTTTGTTTAGCATTGAGTAGTAAATTGTTACAAGTAAACCAACTAAGTACTGTACGAGGGCTGCACTGAAAGTTTCGGGAATCTAATACTTAGAAACATATTTTTGACACACATCATACCTTTTTATAATCTCTAAAGTTTCATTATTTTAACACACAGGCCACATAGAAAAAAAGGGATGGTTCGGTTTCAATTGTTTTTTGTAGTCGTCGAGTCGCTACTGAAAATGGAATTGTCCCGTGAAAATTTAAGAGCTATGATTAATTACGACTTTAAAAGTGGATTATCACAAAAACAATTTGGAGACCGGATGATTGTTGCTTTTAGTAATGAAGCACCTTCAAAGACGACAATATACAGGTGGTATGCAGAATTTCAACGTGGCCATCTATCCCTCACGGACTACGTGCGTGAAAGTCGACCAAAATTGGCAGTCACGCAAGAAAACGTCGATGCTGTGCGTCAGCTGATAAAGGAAGACCGACATGTGTCATATCGGGAGATTTGAGAGTGTTTTGGCATTGGAATGAGTCAGATACAAATCATTTTACAAAAACAATTAGGCGTGCGAAAGTTGTTTTCCCGTTGGATCCCTCACTTATTGTCTGAGGAGCAGAAAACGACTCGTGTCAATTGGTGCCTCAGAATGAATAAATTCAACGGAGGAAGCTCAAATGCAGTTTTTAGCATTGTATCCGGTGACGAGTGTTGGATATATGTATATGAGCCTGAAAATAAAAACCAATCTCGAGTATGGGTCTACGAAGATGAGCTCAAGCCGACAAAAGTTATTCATTCTCGCAGCACGGCCAAAAAGATGGTGGCTACGTTTGTCTCCAAATCGGATCACGTGGCTACTATTTCTCTTGAAGATCGCAGAACGGTCAATGCCGATTGGTACACCACTATTTGTTTGGCGAGTATCTTTGCTGAACGCCGAAAAAAAAACCCTAGTCGCCGCATTATCCTTCACCACGACAATGCCGGCCCTCACACCGCTCGGAAAACAACTGAGTACCTGGACGGTGAAAAAGTCGAATTACTGGACCATCCTCCATACAGCCCCGACTTAAGCCCCAATGACTTTTTCACATTTCCCAAAATTAAGGATAAGTTGCGTGGTCAGCAGTTTCAGACGCCAGAAGCAGCAGTGAAGGCTTTTAAAATGGCCATTTTGTCGACCCCTACTTCAGAATTCAATAAGTGCTTTAATGACTGGTTTGATCGCATGGAAAAGTGCATAAAATATAAAGGAGAATACTTTGAAAAACAATAAAAATACTTTTATTCAATTTAACTGCATATTTTTTTCTATTCCCGAAACTTTCAGTTTGACCCTCGTACCTAGGGTGGCGTTTATCCCATTATAATCGACGGATTTTTGGTCTACCTTGAAATTTAATGATGAATCATCAGCAAAAAGCACAATATCACAAAGTTTATCGACCGTTGTTGGTAAGTCATTAATATAAACCAAAAATAAGAAAGGACCTAATATAGAGCCCTGAGGAACACCTTTTTAACTTCTGCTCCAACAGACTGTTTGGTTTACAACAACTGTTTGTTTTCTATCACTAAGATATGAAGACATAAGACTTAGGGAATTATTTGCCAGACCATAATGTTTTAATTTCATTATAAGAGTCGCATGATCTACATTTCTCTTCATATTGCCTTTACAATCGCTCTCTTTAGAAAACTCCATTTAAAGTTATTTGGAAAGTAATTATTTAGCCGTTGGCTTAGCCAAAAGTTGCATTATGAAATATCATTCAGTCCGAGTATGTATGTACTTTATGTATGTAAACTCTTACTCTAAGTCACTTGGTAAAGTAAAATTCAAGCATTTATCGCGGAAAACTACTGCTTATAACCGGATTAATTTACCCTAACCTTTCTTGAACCAAGTTTAAGGGCGGTTTTCAAAAAAGGTGTACATCGTTAAGGACAAAAATTAAGAAACTTTAACTTTTCCATTTCGTCACGAAAAGTAACGTATCTAAATACTACACGACTAAAAAAAATATCATGATGAAATGTAAAAGGTAAAGTTTCTCAATTTTTGTCTTAAAGAAGTACACTTTTTTAGAAAACCGCCTTTAACCTTAAAGGGACTTTAGATAAATAATTAAATAATTACATTAATAATTAATCTTAAATTTATAACTATAATAATATAATGATGAACTACTCACCCGCTATAAAAACACATAAAGTACCAAATATTTTTAAAGCCCGCGCCATTTTGGACTATAATATTATTTTAAAACTACCCAATTATTTTGTACTTAATATTTTATAGAGCTTGGAAACGTGCTCTGTTGAGCAAGACTAGAATCCGTTTGTACATTTCACAGGATAGGATTATAATGTCTGCTCTTATCATAACTATAACAAAATTAAATAACAAGTTAATCATGCCGTCAACGAGATGTTATTCCGTAACGCAATAAAAAAATGCTGTTCGACCATCGAACAATGTAGAAAGTATATGGAATTCAAACGCCAACTTGCGATTTCATATCGTGAGCTTTCTGTATCTTTCTCTGCTTTTCCCCTGTTTTACAGTTAGGCATTTATAATTGAGGGGTAATCTTCTAATTTTGAGTAATCCTTTATCAGTGAACCTCTACGGAGTACATTTTTTTTTCCAACGAACATTTTTACAACGAACAAAACAAATAAGTACCTACTACAACTAGTTTTTTCATATGATTAAGTCGTCATATAATATTATACTTTTGCTTCCACGGAATAAACGGCTAAGTTAAGGAAACCCAAACTTTAAATAAAACCGGGCAGGAGCATATTGGGCCATGCTAGTGTAGGGTTCAGAAGCTGTTAAGTACTAAAAACTCAAAAGATGTCAAATTTGAACAATTTTTTTATTTAAAGTTATTTGGTGCTGTCTTAGATGATTTTTTGTTTGCATGCTCGACTGTTACACCTAGTATGTTCCAAATGGCATAACAGCTATTGCCAAATTTTACAGCCTATTACGACCATAACAAAAACAGAACTAAACATTTGTATATCGCCACGGTAGACCAAATTTAATAATAAGAATAAAATTAGTTCAGTAAATACAAACACTTATAATTGCAGAAAGAGTTTTACAACAATCTTCACAATTTAAATTGTATGTTATACTAGAGGCTTGGAGCGCAAACCGATTCTTGAAGCATAAGAATTAGAATAAGAATAATTTTATTAATAATAAATAAACAGTTTACACATACGGTTTATCCTGTGGACCTCAAACTATAGGCTGGACCTGTATCTTGGGACCCTGTAAGTCGGTTTACGTTTTAAGAATTAAATAAAAAAAATATAACAATTTTAAACAATACTTTACTTTACAAATATGTTAAAAAGTTAATTTGGTATAAGCGGAAACTAAAAATTAAAGTTTTTTACTATTTTAATGTACATTATAAAATCATGTGTGTGTGTGCGTGTGTGTTTTAAGCGAGACGCTTAATTAGAGTGCGCGAGTTTTTTACTGAAGAAGAGAATCCTATGTTCTGGGACTAATCCATCATCCCCCGCCATCAGCCTACGTATCATTATAAGACAATGTTAATAACCACTTTCAAAACTTTTTTAATTTTTTAAGTTTTGTTAGTGTGCATTTTTTACGTCATAAAGTTTGCTTACCACATGATAAACATATGGGTGGATGAAGGAAGGAGAGCGTTCAGCAAGAGCTGATTTGGTCGCAGGAAGTGGTAATCTATGTACTCGTTTACATAAAAGTGGATCTCTTAAGGAAGAAGTGATACTTTTTTGAACTCGAGTGACAGCATGCAATATAAACAATTGCCTAACTCTAAGAAAACCAGTCTCCTTATATATAGCGTCAGTTGGGAAACGGAAAAGTTTTTTTAACATTACTTTAATCACAGCACGTTGTGCACGTTCAAACTCTATCACAGCAGTCTTTCCTGCACAGCCTCAGACCGAGATGCAGTACTGTATAACAGACTGACACAACGCTTGATAGACCATACGGAGAATATCCAATGGAGAGTAATCGCGCAGCCGTTTCACCAGGTAAATCAATTTTCTTACTCTCTTCGAAAGATAATGGATGTGCTGTTTGAAGCAGAGATGTTCATCTATATAGAGGCCTACATATTTGACGGTGGAACAGCGCTTTAAAAACCCGCAGCTACAGGTGGAGCTTTGTATGTTACATGTGTGCATTCTAAGAGAATCAGATGTAGGTGCCGCGGAAACAGCAGACTATGAGAAAGGTACGTATTGGGTCTTATCTACATTAAAAGTCACTAAATTGCTGTCAAGCCAACTCGCTACACTTGATAACCCCTGTTCAGCTAGTTGATAGGTGCTCTCCCAGTTATTTCCACTGAACAAAATAACGGTGTCATAAGCATAGTAAATAATTTCAGAGCTAGGGAGACTAGCTGAAGTTAGTCGTTAATGTAAATAATAAACAACGTGGGGCCCAATACACTGCCCTGTGGCATTCCGAAACAGACTACAGCTGGCTGCTTAAATTCTCAACAATATTTACAGTTTGTTGCCTGTTTTTCAGGTAGCTAAAAAACCAGTCATAAGCGATACCTCTTATACCATGTAATTAAATCTAATCTCGATGTAAAGCTCAAGAAGAAAGCGATGGACTCTGTCGTAAAATCCACTTTAAATTGTGATGTCAAACTTGGGCTTTTACAAAACCGGTAATTAATAAAACACAAGTATTTTAAAGAGCGAAGTATGCTTGGCATCAAGCTACTCGTAAACATCCATATTCGTAAAAGAACAGTTTTGTAACTTTGATAGTGTTTGAGAAAAAGTGAGTGGGATATACTGACAGTCAGACAGATGGCTATGGTAAAACTAAAAGAGTTCCTAATTTGACTTCGGAAAAATGACACAACAATAAAATATGAATATTTATTAAAATAACCTCCAAAACATTACTTCAAAAAACGATTAATTGCTAACATTTTCGGGGGTGATCTCGCAGATGTACGGCATATCCTTGTGAATGCAGGGAGAGTCGTTGAAGGTACCGTGACGAGACACAGAGCCACAGTACTCGTCTCCGGCGACGTGATTGGGCTCCCCGTCGTCCCACCTCGCGAAGCCGGCCTCGGATAACGTCTCACCTGGATAAATTAAGCTTTTGTCAATAGAGAAAAATCATCTTTTTTGTGAAAATGTTCTTATTTTATTTCTTCCTCTAATACCTATGTGGTATGCAAAATAAAGGTTAACCAGGTATACAAAAAAAATCTACTTCAAAACAAGAAAAACAGATTAAAAATGTAAACTAATCTTCAGATTAAAATAAAAATGATTTTTTTATTATTTATTTATTAATAAGTTTAATTTTGTTAAAATATTTGTAAACTATAGTCTAGTTCAAAATTGTTATAAAAATTGTTATGAATTTTCTTTGTTAATATTTATTTATTTATTTATTTTTTCCTCAACTTATTCTATCATTACAGGTAGGTAGGTTTTTATCATTTATTTTAAGTGGTTCTTCTGTAAAACGTGAACCGACTCACAGTGTCCCAAGATACAGGCCCAGCCTAGTTTGGGGTCCACTGGACATTGTACCTTATGTGTAAACCGTTAATTTTTTACTAATAAGTTAGTATTATTATTTTTATTCTTATTATTAAACTTACCAAAAACAGTTAACCAATTTCCACCTTTATTCCAATCCCAGAAGCCAATGTGAGCAACATGGGTGTAACCTCCTGTAATTGTACCGGGAGGGTTTTGGGCGAAAATGTCCTTGAGGACCCGGGACTCCTCCTGACTATTGATGACGGCGAGGTGCGCGCGCTCCGAAGCGCATTTCATGGCGGCGCGGTGCCAGGGGATGCCGGTGCGGTAGAACTTATAGCAGCTCCCGGTGCGCGGTTCCAGCGTGTACCCTGGACAACAAAGACATTTTATAAACTCCACCTAAAAAGAGACTGGGGTACCCACAGCTCCCTCAAGACTGTACAAATATTGGATATAGATTCCGATAAAGTAAGCAGTTTTCTCTCAGGAGGAAGTTTTTTTCTGTCCTTGGTTGATTTTTGGCGTGTAAAAGGACCCGTGCGGCCTACTTGAGACGAAATGAGACTAAATAATATATATCCATACAAAATGCGCTAACGTTTCTCTCCTCTTAAACCTACGATTTTTGAATAAAGGTTATAATTATGAAGAACTAGGTCTGCTCATATTCCTTTTCAAGAAAATATGTCTTGAAAAGGAACAAATTAAAAAGCAAACTTAAAAGTATAAACCTTGTTTTTCATAATAACTACAACATATTCAAACAGCGTGGAAATCAGGTGGACTTGATTTGGGGGGTAAAGGGGTAAAAAACGTTAATGCCCTGAACTTTTATATGAATTTAACAGCTATGCGATTTAAGCATTGCCTCATAATTCTAAAGGAATCACGCAAAAAAGTGATCCTATTTAGAAAATTCATTACAAGCTATTTGATAACCTCCTCAATTTGAAGCCACTAGAAAGTGTATCGGTAAGTGAACTTTGTAGGAAGTTCATTAATGTGCGTTTAAGTATTGTGTATGAATTAACAAAATAATATTGTTTGTACCATTGTTCGTGCCACAGACGCTTGCAGCCATAGTTGTTTTACTCTTGTAGCAGAAGTAGGGAAGCTCGCCGGAGCAGCTCACGTCAGCCAACTCGCCCGCGCTGGTCATGGCCAGGCAGTCCTCGTCGTCGCCTAAACTATTGGGCTCCCCACTAGCCCACGGGACGGGCATGTTCGAGAGAGGTATACCTTAAATCAATCCACAAGCTCTTACTGGTTTCATTGTTACTGGGCTTTCTGATTATGAAATTAAATGAAAATTTAAATATAGATTATCTTTGAAAGCTTTAGTAACGAAAAAGTACGTAATTGTGACGTTTTATTTTATCAAAACACTTCAGACGAGGTTACGTACCATCAATTGTTACGAAGTCTCCACCGGAGGAGTTGGCATGTATGCCAGTGAATACGGACCCAACTGGAAGGCGTCCGTATAAACCGAAGTTGCCCATCTTCGATTGCATGCTTGCGGTCAGCTTGACGTTCGTCGGCGATGCCAAAATTCCACCTGTTAAGAAAGGAATAAGGATTATCATACCCAGAAAATAGATAATAGACACGTAAGGGTTTTATAATAACCGTTTCTTGTCACGGACATTATTGTAACATTACTACCAATATAGTATAATAGGTCCAAGAAAATCCAAGGGTCCGAAAATACCCCAACATAATTTTCATATTTTGCAATGTATCGCAACGCAAGCACAATATCGTAATATTTAGAAATATTTTCGGATCCTTGCACATTTTTGATTGTGTATCACAACGATTTAACTCATTCGCAGTAAAACTGTTTACCCTGATGTATCACATGCCTGGTTAGGCTTACTTACACTTTATTTTATTCTACTTTGTCCCTCTAAGTTTTCAAAATCTTAAAATTCTTGGTTATTTTTCTTAAAGGTACATTTATCTAAAATGTTGGTGCTTAAATAAATGTCGTGGCACGGAGCCTTTAATTCTACAACGTGAAACCGTATTTGCCTTTGATCTGTGATGGTATTATAACTCGGCTGCCATCACTGGCAAGTAAATATGAGCTATCAAAACGTTGACGATACGGTAATACGTTAAGAGCAATATGCTTTTACCACGTAGAATTTCTATTTTTTTTGCAATTTTGCATTTGGCCCATTAAAATAATGCGTAATAATGTAGATGCAAGTCTTTGTACTGGACTGTGCAAACACTTAAAAAACTGTGAAGTTTACTTTGAACAAAAGCTCCAGATAACTGCCGCTTGTTTTTGAAAAATAACGTTATAGAATCATCAAGAAGTCTTTTTAGAGTTGTTGGTATTTTTGTTATGTAGCACTGCCTACTCTGGGAATGAAGGCGTGATGTTGTGTATGCATGTTTGTGACTGCGCCTGTATTAGTGGTGAAATTTGACCTACCTTCAGACTCGCACCGCAGCTTCGCTTCCAACCAAGTAGCCGGTGTGTCGTGCAAGCGCCACCACCCATCCACGGTCGAGTCGTACTTGTACTGCTGTATGGAGACTGCTAAACACAGCTGGTACCCTAAAATAAAAAACAATGGAATACTTGGGAAAGGCGAACGAGCACAGGCGCTGTCCTCATATAATTTTTAGGTTAAGGCAAAATATGACACTTTTTTACAAAAAAGCACATTTCTTCTACCGCCGCAAATGCAATAAGAACATTATTCCGTTAAAAAAATTGTGCGAACACGCTTTGTAGAAAATTGAAATGAGCTCCATCTATCGTAATAGGGAAAAAGATTGGAGTGTAGTCTCTAATGCAAAAATACAATAATCTGATTTCTTTTAATAACGTCTGTTTTGTTTTTAACGCTCTATAATATAACGAGTAGGTTTACGTCTTAATAATAGTCGATGGTTTGAACAAATTTTATCATGTTTCGATCGATTTCATTTTTGTCATACCAAATACTTTTATCTATCAAGCCGCTGAAATAATTTTATTTTATCGTTGTTAATTGCATACACTGTTTAGTTTTATGCTGTGCATTTTCTTAGCAGTGGTCTCGATGGAAAACGCTGGTAGATTATGATGTGTAAAAATGGTAGTGTATATACTGTTATTGGCAGGTGATTTACTTCTTTTTACATTTCCTTTTTCATTCAGATCAGGCCTCATTTGCTATTCGAAAATATTTACATTCGTTCATGTAAGCTGCGCCATGTAAGATGTCACCTGTCATCTGTCATTGTCAGAATGGGGAAATAGGAGGCTGATGGTAATTGGGAACTGTGACCAATATACATTTTTATTCTTAAGACTATAATCTAAATCGTTGCAATTCTAAGACAAACTAAACCTTACCTAACCCAACCCTGAGGACTTAAACGGAATGCCACTATGCAAATATTTCGGTAACCTATCAATTCAGAACCAACGTTTCACAAATTATTCATTATACAAACTTGATGATCCGTGTTTTTTCCAAAACTGTAGATAATTCTGGATGGTAGGTTAGTTTTATAAAAAAATTGAAAAAATTATAGTCACAAAAAAATGTGGTTAGCAAACGAATAGGTTGCGAAACGATGCATTTGTCAAAGATTTGTCGGCGAAAAGGCAGTTAACCAAATATTGCCACTCCGGAATACAATAACGATAGCACTGCTGCGTGGCAGTAGGTTAACGGATAAGATGGGTTAGCTTTACAAAACATTAGTTCGTCGAAGAACCTCCGTATTTAAAAACCAACCCAACCATGATACCTTTTTATAATTATCTTGGTGGGACCTTAGATGGAAGTCATACGTATGAGTTCTGAATTTAGGTAATAATATAATAGAGCACAGGTTTACGTCATAAAAATGGAAATCCAACCAAAAACAAAGAGACGGCAAAAAGCTTGCTATTTATTTTTTCACACCACCTGCTCGACAATGCCAAATTACATATCATGCAAACCTTACGCAAACCAACTCATTAAAGCCCTTGGCTTTAGGCGGGGTGTAATGTTGTACTGAATCTCATTATAACTCGCTGGGTTGTAATATTTTCACTTTTCATAGTTCTTATTACAATGGCCTTAAAGTCTAATTTAGTAATAAAAGATCAACTAATACTCGAAGGCCGGGCGCGGCGCCGCCGCCACCGCCGCGTCGAACCTAATTTGAAAATCGAACATTTTCTAAAATCGAGCTGGCCACGGCAAGCTGAATGGAACACATTTGAAATTAAACAAAAGCCGCGAGTATTGTAAGACGCTGCAATAAAATACATGGGTGATAACTGCAAAGTTTTAAATAAATATTGTCTTTCCACAACTGGACTAATGTCTCAAATATCAATTTTCACTTTTAATTTTAATTTACTATAATAAAACGCTGTTTTTAGTAGACTCGCTTTTTTATTGTCTCGCAAAAGGTGAGAAAAGTAGAGTACACTCCTCGGGGATAAAGCTGTTTTCGTCTTGCGCGCGCTTGAACCCCTCACTGCGCTCAGGACTCTTCTTAATTCCCTCGCTTCGCTCGGGAATTAACTCGTAACACCCTCGCTGCGCTCGGGAGTTAAATTTGGAGTCCTTCGTTACGTTCAGGATTCAATATCGCGCCCGTGACATAAAACTGTGCTTTATCCCCTCGGTGTATAATCTACTATTATTTTACGGCCAAATTTACAGCAGGTTGCGACCACTTCGGTGAAAGATCTTGAAGTCCATCAGGAGTCTTTATTTCAAAGAACTGGTTATCAACATATATGTATAAGCTCTGTAATCACGTCATATGACTATTATTCGTGCTCATAATCTTGCGAGGTTAAAGATAAAACCGCCTGCGCGATAACCCAAACATATCTCTTCATATTGCCTTTTCATTGCCTCTCTTTAAAAAACTTCAATTAAAGTTATTTGGTTTTTTCGATGACTTTCGGTTGATACAACTATTTTAGTCATCTACAAGTCAAGAAGCAATGAAGTCTACGTAGTCATGCATGACAGTTTTTCTCCTTAATTTGTTTTATGTGTTTACATTAAAGTTATTCCAGAATCTTTATAGTTTATAGTCTCATCTGTAGATAGGGTAGGGGAGGAAATACTTAATTGTAGCAAAAATATCACTTTTCGTTTTCAATTATTTCTACATGGTTTCCTTAATCTAAACCGGGCAAGAGCATGTCGCACCATGTTCAGTGTAGGGTTCCGAAGCCGTTAAGTACTTCAAACATAAAAACCAACAAGTAATAACTAATTTTCTATTTAAGGTCAATTGGTACCGTCTTAGATGATTTTAGTAGGTATAAACACTTTAATCGCCTGTATCTCACGAACCAATGATGTCTACTTAGTCGTGATAGTTTCTCTTTTGAATTCGTTATATCCGCTGTCATTTAAGATTTCTTCAGTTTTTTAGTACTTATTTGTATTTTTGGCTGTAGCGCTGGGAGGACACTTGACTCTAACAAAAATTTGCGTTTTAAAGCTTTGAACTGCCAAGAGACCCTGTAAAACAGTCTAATAACACCTCCCACGGTAAAAACAGAATAAAAAGATCCAGGTAAGCCGTTGCCCCAGCCAAAAGTTGCATTATGAAATATCATTCAGTCCGAGTATGTATGTACTTTATGTATGTAAACTCTTACTCTAAGTTACTTGGTAAAGTAAAATTCAAGCATTTATCGCGGAAAACTAGTTACTGCTTATAACTGGATTAATTTACCCTAACCTTTCTTGAATCAAGTTTAAGGGCGGTTTTCAATTTAGTGTACATCGTTAAGGACAAAAATTAAGAAACTTTAACTTTTCTATTTTGTCACGAAAATTAACGTATCTAAATACTACATGACTAATTATCGTGACGAAATGGAATAGATAAAGTTTCTTAAATTTTGTCTTTAACGATGTAAACTTTTTTTGAAACCCGTCTTTAACCTTAAAGGAACTTAAGATATATAATTTAACTTAAATGAATAACTATATATTAATGACGAACTACTCACCCGCTATAAAAACACATAAAGTGCCAAATATTCTTAAAGCCCGCGCCATTTTGGACTATAATATTATTTTAAAACTACCCAATTATTTTGTAGTTAATATTATTTAGAGCTTGGAAACGTGCTCTGTTGAGCAAGACTAGAATCCGTTTGTACATTTCACACGATAGGATTATAATGTCTGCTCTTATCATAACAATAACAAAATTAAATAACAAGTTAATCATGCCGTTAATGTGATGATATTCCGTAACGCAATAAAAAAGAGTTCATCGGCCATCTTATAATGTAGACAGAATAAATAGGTATGTTAAATTCAAACAGCAACCTGCGAGTTCATATTACGAGTTTTCTGTATCTTTTTCCTCTTCTTTTCCCCCCTTTTTTCCAGTTAGGCATTTATATTTGAGAGATAATCTTTATTTATTTATTTATTTATTGTATTCAGGATAACAACAGCTAATACTAGGTGAGAAATACAGTTGTTTAGACAATTTTGTAAGGCCAATAAAAGTTATCCACAAATATAAATCTAGAAGATAATTTCGACATAAACCGAACTAACTAATTATGCTAAAAGTACTTATGAAATCAAAATACCAGGTAGTTACAGATGGTTGTATCTAGCATGTAAAGTAATCTTCAGTGAACCTCTACAGTGTACTGACTTATGGTCCGAATTTCATTTAACAGCGAACTTTTTGTTGATAATTATTTTGCTGGTGGACTAAGGCGTAGAAGGCGGTTGAAGATAGCTCTATCATAATTTTACCAGATTAAAAACAAATTAGACTAACTTACCGTAGATTTCCACTGAAAAAGATTACAGTCCGTTACAGGCAACTGTCATCAAAATAAATTACGCCATAACCTGAAAACCCATTGTGTAAGTAAGTGTAAAAGACAAAATAATTAGAAAGAGACTGCGGTACTGAGAACTTTCTAAAAACAAGTGAAAGAGATGACACGATTCTAAAGGAGACAGCAATAGTCTACATCGTCCTCGATCTATGATCTTTTCTTGGCTACTATAACTGTTCTTTAGAATAATGTTATACCGGTAGAGTTCAGATTTCATTAACTGTAGTGCTTACACGGCTGCTCTGGGTCATCGACGATTATGTAGTTCCACTGTGACGATTTTAGAAACACAAGTTTGAAAGAGAAACGAGTTCATTGTCTCTAAAAGTTTCTGAGTACGGCGGATAGTGAAATATAACCTAATGGTACCATCGACTACACTTTACTTCAATTCGTTGAGGCGCTCCACAGTAAAGAAGTTCCTAAAAAACCGGGCAAGAGCATGTCGGACCATACTCAGTGTAGGGTTCCGAAGCCGTTAAGTACTACAAACATAAAAAAAAAACAACAAGTAATAACTAATTTTCTATTTAAAGTCATTTGGTGCCGTCTTAGATGATTTTAGTAGGTACTAACACTTTAATCACCTGTATTTCAAGAACCAACGATGTCTACTTAGGCGTGATAGTTTTCCTTTTACATTCGTTATAACGCCTGTTTAATTTATGATTTCTTTCAGATTTAGTAGGTATTTGAAGTTTTGCTGTACGGGGGAGAATTAGCGCTTTAAAGCTTAATATTTCCTAAACAGATCCCTTTATCAATAAATTGTTCCCACAAACCCGTCATATTTTTGAAAGACCTATCACATGCAACGATACCCTACACAATAAGATAGACGAGAAAAAAAAATACATCTCCACGTTACGTGTAGGGGAGGTACCCTAAAAGAACATTTTTTAAAGATTTTATTTTACCACTTTGTTGACGTGACTAATTTGTATATTAATGCCAAATTACAGCTTTCTAGTACTAAGAGTTTTTGAGCTAGGCTGCGGACGGACGGACGGACGGACATGGTGAAACTAAAATGGTTCCTAATTTGACTACGGAACTCTAAAAAACACTTTTGCATTTTTAGGGTTCCGTAGTCAAGCTAGGATAGGAACCCTTATAGTTTCGCCATGGTACTGTAATGCAATAAGGTTACTATTACCTGTGATCGTAAAAATATTGCATGCTAGCTGTCGCATATATATTTAATTTATCAAAGATAAGTTAGGAAATTCGACATAATGTTGATTGTTTATTTTTAAGAAATACGAGAGAGTCGTCCACGGTCTTTGATACTGTAAAGACATATTCAGATGAATAACATTATTAAACAAAACCCCACCTGCACGTAAAGTGGGGATGTTTTTTTTACTCGTGTAACCCAAAGTGTGGTATCGTTGGACAGGGCCTCCAAAAATATATCGGGTATGTGAAAACAATATTCCGATTGGTTTGTGAAATATTTAGCTTTAAAGTGGTCATTTTTAGATTCAATTGTTGTCGCCCCCTAAAGCCAAAACGTCTAATACAAAAATCTGAAAAAAGTGCGCATATAACGAATTTAAAAGGAAAACCTATCTTGACTAAGTAGACATCATTGGTTCTTGAGATACAGGCGATTAAAGTGTTGATAATCATCTAAGACGGCGCCAAATAGTTATTACCTGTTTTATTTATGTTTGTAGTGCTTAACGGCTTCAGAACCCTACTGAGCATGGTCCAACATGCTTTTGCCCGGTTTAAATTATTATTACCTATTGGTAAGAAATAGTTATTAGTGCAACAAGAGAGCGAAGTTGTTTTTTGCTGCGAGTGTTGATATTGAATCCCGAGCAAGCGAAGGATTGATTCTAGGTTAGAATCCTGAGTGCAGCGAGGGATTCAAAGACACGAGACGCCAATAACTTTGGTCTTGTGTTGCACATACAATTTTTCACCTTAGCAGCGAGAAAATATAACCTTTATCTACACACATATTATTATCATAAACCCTCTATGATGCGTTCAAAAACCGCAAATTACAGTAGCATAATGATAACCTGTTTTGTTAGGACACATTTCTTATTTGTGAAAATGTAATTATTGCTTAATAATGAATGACATCAAATTCGATATCAATATTACATTCAAATTTCGAACATCCTTCAAAAACAAAGCAATTTTATTTGACCTCGATTCTAATATCACTCGAGATGACATTTTATTCGAAATGAAATGTCAATCGCATACAAATTCGACAAATCTCGCTTGTTACTTGATATCAAACGATATAAATAAATAAATAAATAAATAAATAAATAAATGATAGTAGAGGCCGACTCTAGTTAGTCCCTGAATTTAAAAAAAACTACGGGTGCCGCCATTTATGACGTTCTATTACCGGTGTGAAGTTAGCGGCCAAAAGTTGGCGGCCGATTGGCTCCAACATTTGGCCGCTAATTTCACACCGAAATTATCCTACCGAATTAAAAAGTTCTTTCACAAACTGTTTCAGCATAACAACAAATTGTTATCCTTGTCGACTGAAGTGTATCTGAAGTGGACCTGGATCTGATTATTGACACATGTCTGACTTGGGCTCCCCAGGTGTCTGTTATTTGTCGTTAAGTGAACAACTGGTTAAATATTCTTTATAGAGGTACACTAAAAGCAGCCTAGGTTTAGAAAATGATTTTAACCAACTTCGAAAAAGAAGGGTGTATGAATGTTCTCAGTTATAAGTATTTGATTTTTCGATGTTTTCTGTATATTTAGACAACTTTCTTCTATAACTGAAAGATTTCTTGATCGATGAATGGGATGAGACTAAGTGCGTGTTATTCCATGTGTATTGAGCTTTCAAAAACAGCTTTAAGTAAACCTCTACCTAGTTTAGTTAGGAAGGTATAACTTATCAGCCAAACTTATGTCTTATTTTTTTTTATTTTTTTTCATAATTTCTAGATAGATGAATGGAATAAAATCAAAGGCATAATATTGAATATCTAAAAAGCTATCAAATACAGTTTTTAGTAGACCTCTTCCTAGTTTCGTTTAAATGGTATAAATTAACAAACAAAACAATTTTCTTATAATTTTTTTAATTTACTATAATTAAAAGATTTCTTGATCGATGAATGGGATGTGACTAAATGCGTGTTATTCCATGTGTATTGAGCTATCAAAAACAGCTTGAAGTAAACCTCTACCTCGTTTAGTTAAGAAGGTATGACTTATCGGCCAAACTAATATCTTATTTTTTTATTTTCTTTTCATTATTTCTAGATTGATGAATGGAATAACATTAAATGCCTAATATTACATATCTAAAAGGCTATCAAATACAATTTAAAATAGACGTTTACCTCATTTCACTTAAATGGTATAAATTAACAAACAAAACAATTTCCCTACAAAAATTT
Organism: Acleris holmiana; assembly: GCA_949316455.1. Lineage (NCBI taxonomy): Eukaryota > Metazoa > Arthropoda > Insecta > Lepidoptera > Tortricidae > Acleris > Acleris holmiana. Next base: position 23,061,015 of record OX438763.1, on the reverse strand, counting down.
TAATTAACTATAACTGAAAGATTTCTTGATCGATGAATGGGATGTGACTAAGTGCGTGTTATTCCATATGTAATGGGCTTTCAAATACAGTTTTTAGTAGACCTCGACCTCGTTTCGTTTCAATGGTATAAATTAACAAACAAAACAATTTTTCTTATAAAATTTGAAATTTACTCTAATTAAAAGTTTTCTTGATCCATGAATGGGACGTGACTAAGTGCGTGTTATTCCATGTGTATTGAGCTATCAAAAACAGCTTTAAGTAAACCTCTACCTCGTTTAGTTTAGAAGGTATGACTTATCAGCCAAACTTATATCTTAATTATTATTTTTTTGTCACAATTTCTAGATCGATGAATGGAATAAAAATAAATGCATAATATTGCATATCCAAAAGGCTATCAAATACAGTTTTTAGTAGACCTCTACCTCGTTTCGTTTCAATGGTATAAATTAACAAACAAAACAATTTCCTTATAAAATTTGAAATTAACTCTAACTGAAAGATTTCTTGATCGATGAATGAAATGTGACTAAGTGCGTGTTATTTCATATGTAATGGGCTTTCAAATACAGTTTTTAGTAGACCTCTACCTCGTTTCGTTTAGAAGGTATGACTTGTCAGCCATACTTATATCCTAATTATTATTTTTTTGTCATAATTTCTAGATCGATGAATGGAATAAAATTAAATGCATAATATTGCATATCCAAAAGGCTATCAAAAACAGTTTTTAGTAGACCTCTACCTCGTTTCGTTTGAATGGTGTAAATTAACAAACAAAACAATTTCCTTATAAAATTTGAAATTTACTCTAATTAAAAGATTTTTTGATCGATGAATGGAATGTGACTAAGTGCGTTTTATTCCATGTGTATTGAGCTATCAAAAACAGCTTTAAGTAAACCTCTACCTCGTTTAGTTTAGAAGGTATGACTTATCAGCCAAACTTATATCTTAATTTTTTTTTTTTTGACATATTTTCTAGATCGATGAATGGAATAAAATTAAATGCATAATATTACATATCCAAAAGGCTATCAAATACAGTATTTAGTAGACCTCTACCTCGTTTCGTTTCAATGGTATAAATTAACAAACAAAACAATTTCCTTATAAAATTTGAAATTTACTCTAATTAAAAGATTTCTTGATCGATGAATGGGATGTGACTAAGTGCGTGTTATTCCATATGTAATGGGCTTTCAAATACAGTTTTTAGTAGACCTCTACCTCGTTTCGTTTCAATGGTATAAATTAACAAACTTCTTTATAAAATTTGAAATTTACTCTAATTAAAAGATTTCTTGATCGATGAATGGGATGTGACTAAGTGCGTGTTATTCCATGTGTATTGAGCTATCATAAACAGCTTTGCTAATAACAATGTATAAATCAAAGAAGAATGCCTTTAAACAAATATCATTAGAGCTGCATAAACTGAAACCTCAGTTTGGAGAAAATGAAAAAGTTACAGCTGATGATTGTAAGATGCTTTCTCTAGCTTTGAATGATTGCAAATATAAACATTTTGCACACCTATTCAAAATAATAAATGAAAATGCTAGTTTTCGAAACTTTCACTTTTATAATCTTGACCTCAGGAATACCACACTCACAAGTGATGGATTAAAACTGGCGGTAGCCAAATTTAACTTGTACTCTAAACCAGATGCCCCCACACTATGCCACATCAGTTATGAACTATTATGTGACTATTTCCAATTGCCCAACAAACTACGAAATCGCACGAGGATATATAAGGCCTGGTAAAGGTATACAAAGATGCTGTCAAATTGCCCACGGTCAACCGATGTGATAATTATCTTCCCACCAACTTACCGACGTATGATGAACCCCCGGAGTTGAAGCAAATGGAAATAGATACTAATGATGATGTTATTTCTGATAAAAACATCATATTGAACGACATCGTATCATCCACTTCTATATCCACGTTAGGTTTTATGAGTTCTGAACGGGCTCAGTTAACCCAGCAATGCACGAATACAGATGATGACATCTTAGGTCACACAACAAACACATTACCATTAATCTGCAATGCAATTTCCGATGTTACCGGACCAGAATTGAACCAAAAGAATAACGACAGTGAGATAAATGATACCGGTGCGATAAATAGCATTGGTTCAATACCACATAATGTGTCACCAGACATACAGCGTGTAAGGAAAGCTGTTCTGAACATTTCAAGTCCTAACGTTTCGGCCGATATAATACCCACTGGATCCAAAAATGTCGCTCATCTCACCCGTGACAACGTGATCGAGGGATCGTATACCATGGATGAAAAAGTGTGGGATGAAATGTTCACGAATGGTAAACTGAATAGTTTTACTTATCCTTACATCCTCAAAACGACCATCGAAAGAAATGTAAATAATACGTGTCTTATAAATATTGAAAACAAAAAATATTTAAAAAATAACAAAATTACAATAGTAGCGTCATGCAAGCATGAGCAATGTAAAAAGTTTAAAATCGTACTTTCAGATCAAGTTGTGACTGTACATAGTACCAATTTAAATTTTTCCCATTCTCATTATTTGGCCAGGCAGTTGCGGGGCCTTGAAAGGACAATGGAAAAAAATAAACTTATAAAGACAAAACCTCTTGCTCATAAGAAAGAGTATCTTCTAAATTTAGACCAGACTCACTTACAAAAAACGAAAAATCTTCGATCAGTCAAATCCGACGCTACGTTCAGAAAAGTGAGATCAGAAGCCATGGGTGGAAATGATCGTTCTAAAAATGATATATTAGACTTATTCCTTTATCAGAAAGATCACCCAGACTATGTACAGGAATTGGCATTTCCTCTGGTAGTGAAACTTTTTAGTGAGGACCAAGTAAACGTTATCAAAGTTAGTGAAAAAACCCTATTGCACTTTGATGCAACAGGTGGAGTCTGCAGGACACCTAACGGGGACAAATCTATTAAAATAATATTTTTGTATAGCGGTGTTATTCAATTAAAACTGACAGAGCGCGTCTATACCGTTTTTTCAATGATTTCTTCTAAGCACGACACGAACTCAATATTTAAATTATTAAACGATTTTAAAGTGTTTTGTGAGACCAGTAACTGTTGGCCTGCGTTTTCGGGTGTCGTAACAGATTTCAGCTTTGCGCTCATTAATGCGGTGTGCAAATCTTTTAATAGTTGCACATTACCGGAATATTTGAAACTGTGCTTCAATAATAAGATTGAAAACAACTACCACACACCAATATTTTTATGCTGCGCACATATTGTAAAGTGTATGTGCAACGATATAGACAAGTCGGAGATAAAGCATAAAAACAGCATCAAAGACTTCTATATAAGTGTTATATTGTCATATACTGCAACGCACACGGTACCTACGCTTGTGTTTTGTTTTGCTCCTAGTAATTTATTCATTCTAATAAGAAAATTTAAGTTTGGGAAGTAAAGTTCAGTGCATGAGGACTATAGCTAAGTAGCTATGAAATAGTGATGAAAGTTAATATTTCGGTGGTGTATTAGTAGTGAAATTAACGTTTTTATATTTAACATCATTGCTCAAATTATTTATTTTAGTCAAACCGCACGGTTAGTGGAAGTGTTAGATTCAAACGTCGTAAGCGCCGTAATCTGCATGGCGCCTGCGACCTTTTTCTTCCGAGCGGTCTGTTTGCTGATCACGCGGCCCACGGCAAAGCGCATACGATAGTGAGGTGAAATTGAATGGTGTTAAGGACGTTATCCCCGTGTGTCAATTATCCTGTGCCGATTTGTTTTAAGCTTTCAATAAGACGGTGGAGTTATTTTTTTTAATCAATATGAATTGCTCCAAATGCAAAAAGGTGCTCGGGCCCAGTGATTTTATAAAATGTACATCGTCATCATGCGAGGCATGCATCCATTACTCGTGCGCTGGGCTTACGGAACAGGAATTTAAGAAAATACTTCCGATGAACTTGAAAAAGTGGAAGTGTTCCGATTGCAAGAACGCTAAAAAAGGCCTATTGGCATCAAATAGCCCTAAAACTCCAGTGCTGTTGAACGAACGTTCGGATAGCAACACCGATCACTTGCCGTCTATTGTTAGCATCGACACGGAGGCCTTAATGAATAATATGAATTCCAAATTTGAGCAATTAACTCGCGATATGGTTGAACTTAGGAACGGTTTCAACAACAAAATTGACGGATTAGCTACCACAATCCAAAGCTGGGCCAACAAGTTCTCGCTGCTTGAGGAGACCATTAGAAGCATGCAGACAGACATTAATGTCATTTCCAACACTAACGACGAGGTGCGAGCCGAGCTGTCGGAGCTTCGGTCAGAAACTGTTGATTTGCGCTTAGAGAACCAGCAACTCCGTTAGAGTATAGATGAGTCTCATTATAAGAAGAGTTTAAATGAAGCAAATGAAACTATTGCGACGTTAATAAAAGAAAATAATAATTCTAAACAATTCTCTATGATAAATAATTTAGAAATCTCGGGTATACCGTTTAACAAGGGAGAAAACTTATCAACAATATTACGCAACATATGCGTTAAGGTTGGGTTTACACTGCAGGGCAGTGATGTGGATACGATTCACCGAGTTCGCCGCTATCAAAGTGTTGCAAGTGCCCCTCAAAAAGATGCGCGTCCACCTGCAATTATTGTCCGTTTTACCCAAAGAAAACGCAAAGATGAGCTTCTGTCTGCTATTCGAGCTAGACGTGGGCTCACCACTGCGGACATCGAGCTCCAGGGGCCAGCCTCCAACGTGTATGTTGGCGATCACCTCACCCCAAACAATAAACTTCTCCTGAAACGGGCTAGACAGTTAAAGAATGAATTGCAATACTCGTATTTGTGGATTCGTGATTGTAAAATTCAAATGCGAAAGAAGGATAACAGTAGAGTAATTTATATAAATAGTCACGCAGATTTAGACAAACTAAAATGACTTTTGTTTGGTTTATTATTTGTCTTTACACATACAAGAACGTGTTTATGCTCTTATTTAAATTGTAATCTGTATATTAACTACACTTTTTTCTTTAATCTTATGCCTAACATACACAAACTAATTCAAAGAACATATCCATTGAATGTGAGTTTGCATTGCTTGGAATTATACAATATACTTAATCTATTGCAATGTAATAAGTTTCTTATCTATAAAATTAACTTTGAGGACATAATTTGGCCTGGTTTTTATATATTTTTAAGCAAGGTGTGCGAGTCTTACTACCATGTTCGACTAGCATTATTTTTTGTTATAAGTTTCACACTTTGGCGTCTTATAGTTGATTGCACCGTTTCGTTTGTCTTTACGATAAAATATGTCAGTAAAAAAATGTTTTAATGGTTATTACCAGAATGTAAGGGGCCTGCGCACTAAGTCTCATATGTTTCTATCACAGGTGGCCCAATCCGACTTTGACTTTATAGGTATATCAGAAACCTGGCTTACGGCTGATTTTTATGACCGTGAATACTTTGATAGCAGATATAATGTACATCGTTGCGACCGGTCCTTGGTCGATAGCGGAGCTTCGCGAGGCGGGGGGGTGCTCTTAGCCGTGCGAGCCGAGTGCCGACCCGTGCGCCGCGACTGGCCCGTGCCCTCGCCGGCAGGCTGTGAGTGTGTGTGGGTATCAGTTCCTTTATCAACTTCGCAGAGCAATAACACTAGCATGGTGCGAGGCATACTTAAAGATCACTACAATTTAAACATTGCCTGTGTTTACATACCGCATGGACCGTGCTATATTGAGTCATTGATATCCTTTTTTGATTTAGTTGGCCAATTGATAATGGATCACCCTAAAGATATATTTCTAATATTAGGGGACTTTAATATATCTCGAGCTGAATGGGTGTCGTCTCCGTCGGGCGCAATGAGTTTACTGTCGGGCAACAACTATCCATCGCAATGTTTAGCGGATTTTTTATGTTTTACTGACCTAAAACAATATAATTGTATTTACAATTCATGTAAAAATATGCTTGATTTAATATTTTGTAATAATATATGTTGTAAAGTTTCTGTATGCGGTGAACTATTGGTTGCGGAGGACGCGTTATATCATAAAGCGCTACATGTTGACTTAGAACTTAATTATATAACTCAATTAGCACCCTCTACAAAATTAGTGTACAATTTTCATTCAGCCAATTACGAACAAATAAATAAAGAATTATTAAACATTAATTGGAATACTTATTTTAGCAATCTAAATTGTGAAGCTTCAGTTGAGAAATTTTACAAATTATTGAGTCACATTATCGATGTGTTTGTTCCCCGACGTAAACTCCGCTCATCGTCTAAACTACCAGCTTGGTATAATACATCTATGAAAAAAAAACTCAAAGAAAAATGTAAATTTCACAAGCTTTGGAAGCTGTATGGAAACCCGCTTGATTATAATAGCTTCAGTATACTCCGGAAACGTGCCCAAAAAATGGAAAAACAATGCTATCGCGATTTTATATGTCTCTCAGAAAAAAATATAAAAAATAATCCAAAATTTTTTTGGACATACATCAAGTCAATTTTTTCAAATAATGGGCTACCTCAAACCATGATGTATAAGAACACTGTTACATCGAGCGGGGAAGAAATTTGTAATTTATTTAATAATCATTTCCATTCAGTTTTTGAGATATATGACAGGAGTCCTTCTGACATAGATAATTTGTCTGCGCCTACTAATCCCTTGATAGATATTCATTCAATTGAAATAAATGAAAATATTATAAAAACACATTTAAAATCTGTTAACGTTCACAAGGGCGCAGGACCTGACGGAGTGCATCCATTACTTATTAAAAATTGTTCTTCTACTCTCGCAGTTCCGATTACTATACTTTTTGAAAAATCGATTAAGGAAGGTTTTGTTCCTACTGTTTGGAAACAAGCCTGGATTACTCCTGTACCAAAGGGACCCGCAAGTCGTGACATCGAGAAATATAGGCCTATATCCAAACTATGTCAATTTGGCAAGCTTCTCGAAAAAATTGTTACTGATCAATTGGCTATAGTTGTGCGACACCATATTGTACCAAATCAGCATGGATTTTATAAAAGCCGATCAGTGGATACAAATTTGCTAACATTCACTAATCTTATATTGAAGGCCATGGATGATGGATTCTCTGTAGACACCGTGTATACTGACTTTGCCAAAGCATTTGACAAAATTTGTCATTATACTCTGTTATGTAAGCTATGGGAACTCGGTATACACGGTGATTTGTTTCGCTGGATTAAGTCGTACGTCGAAAATCGCACACAGTCTGTAGTGGTCTTGGGGTTTACCTCTAACAGTAAAATTATAAGTTCCGGCGTCCCTCAGGGGTCCCATTTAGGACCTCTTTTGTTTAATTTATACATTAATGATATTGTAAAATCTATCTCTCACTCTAATATCCTTCTTTATGCAGACGACGCGAAAATTTATAGAGTTATTCGTAGTCAAGCTGATTGTGAACTATTACAAAATGATATATGTAATTTTGAGGCTTTTTGCAGAGAGAATAATTTATTTATAAATCCAGATAAGTGTAATATTATAAGTTTTTCAAGGAAAAATAACACGCCAAAGTTTTGTTATAAATTATGCAGCAAAGATTTAGTGAGAGTTAAGGAAATCCGTGACCTTGGCGTCGTTATGGATGAGAGATTATCATTTGTACCCCATATCGACTACATCTTAGGTACATCCTTTAAGCAATTAGGTATGATACTGCGAATTGGTAAACCTTTTAGGAATACTTTAACACTTAAAATACTTTATTATAGTTATGTACGTAGTCGGCTGGAGTTTGCATGTGAAGTATGGAAGCCTCATTATAAAGTTCATATTGACAGGATAGAGAGACTACAGAAAAAATTCCTAAAATCCCTTGACTTTAAATGTGGCAATGAATACAAAGATTATATAGAATCATTAAATCGTCATAATATGCAATCCCTTGAGTGTCGTAGAGACTGCGTTGACTCAGTTCTGCTATATAAGATACTCAATAATCACATTGATGCCCCTAGTCTGTTAAAAGACGTTCAATTTAGAGTTCCGGGTACAAGAGAACGCCAATGTCGTGAAAAATATAAACATCTTTTCTCCATACCTCGTAGTAGAACCAATTACTCTAAGAACATATTTATCAAGCGTGTGTGTTCGCTATATAACAATGATAAGAGACTTATAAATATAGACATATTCAACTGTAGTATTGGCTCAATAAAAAGTGTTTTTGGAAAGTAACATGGATAAGTAGGTATACTCTGATTTTTTATGTTGTGTGTAGAGTCACCGTTTTTTGTTTTTGCTTTTTATATATCTTTTGAATCGAGGCACAGAATAGATATATAGTATTTAGGTAAAAAATAATCATATTTTTGTATACATTTTTGCTTGCATTGTTGTAACTATGTTTTATGTTTAACTTTGGGAACTATAGGTCTATTTTGTAATATCTATTTGTAATTGTATTGTATATGAATGACTGTTTGTTCCAAAATAAATAAATAAATAAATAAATATTGATGAGAGATTTGGCGACGGTTGACGCTTTTGTCGCGAATTCGTATATCTTATTAAATACAAAATACTTCACACAATCGGTTGCAAATGCTTACAATAAACTGGTCACACTTTGTCGTAACAAAGACGAACAGAAGAATATTATTGAGGCCTTGGAAAAAATGGAAGGTACCTCGTCTACACTATTCAAGGACTCGGACTCCAAGAAAGAATCAATGTATGCTGGGAGCCCTTACTACATGCGGTGCAAAACAATAGAAAGAGAGATAATAATTGAATCCTCAGGTCAAAAGTTAAACATGTATTACGATCGGAGTCTGAATGCTATTTTTGTAACGAAGTACTTTCCATATTTACCTCTATGGAGCAATCTGATGAAAGATGCGCGCACGAGTAATTCCCCCGGGGAAAATTACTTTGGGCAATTGAAGAATCACGTTTTGAACGGCCAAAGTAACTTAAAATGTACCCAATTAATTAGAAAATTGCGATCTGACGTTTTTTCGTTATCTAACGAGATTTTAAATCAAATCCCAAAAAAAAGATTAAGTAAAACACCCAAGTTGAGACAGGCAGAGGAAGTATGGCGGAAGAAAAAAAAACCTGCACATAGCCACTTTGATGGCAGATTTCTAAAAGAGGTAAAGCTAGAGGGTGAATTGCTCGAATTTAATGAGAGTACCTTTTGCAAATACTGTTGACGAGGCACAAACCCGGGGAGCGTCACAACGTCATGGGTTGCATGCAATACGTGCAATGACTGGGTGCACCAGTCGTGTGCGCGGCCAGAAGACTACGGCACGTGTTCTTTTACAGATTCAGAAGAGTTTATGTGTGAGTATTGTCATGCCAGTGCAACTTTGACAAACCATCAATCCGAGCACCTAAAATCCATTTCTCATCCAGGCTGCAATAAGCAGAGCCTCGACGTATTTCCAAATGGTTTAATGAAGGTTGTCAACTACTACACACGCATCGATAGGGGATACACGGTAACCAAACTGGCGTCATTACATTTTTCATTGGACTTCTTGCCAGACGACGACTACTCAACTTTGCAGCCGAATCAATACTTGTCCGGGTTTGTTGTGGAACACGCGTGCCACATATATAACAACAATAAATTTAACATTGTAAATGTAGAGAAATCTACATTTATTTTTGGAAGCGGTGTCCGCACGAAAGGTTTCTTGGAGGCACTTAGTATACCTACCGAAATCGACACCGTATTTTTGATATGCCTATACCAACATTTCACAATGGTAGTCTTGTCAATTAAAAGAAGGACAATTACCATCATCGAACCATTGGGACAAGAAAAAGCACTAAGCAAAGCGTATTTGACAGAAGCGAATCAACTTTTGAAAGAGAAAAAATTCAATTTTAAAATAAGTGAAGTCAACATAGTAGAACACACTAAACAAAATGATTCGTATAACTGCGGCCCAATGTTGATATTCTTCTTTTCGTGTTTCGTAAAAGAAACATCGTTGGTCATAGATGATTTTGATTTTGATAGCTACAGAAACGAACTGAAATATATGATTTTGGAAAAAAGTGACCGGATGGATCAATTATGCTTTTTCTGTTCCAAAAATGTACATGATGACCACGATTATTTCCAATGTCATTTTTGTTACAGAAAAGTGCATTTGAAAAGTAACTGCATTTTGGCAATCACAGACAAGCGAGCGGATATGACAATTGAACAAAAAATACAAAGAATGAAAAATCTTTGCGAATTATGCACAATATATTTGGGCAAGTCCTAAATTCACCAAGTCACTATCTCTATCTTATCCACACTTACTTTTCGAACACTTTTTTTATGTACGAAAACTATGCAATTAATTAATTTGTCAATACGTTGCATGCGTTAAGTTTTTAGTTCACGAGATGATTATTTGTTGTTGTTTGTATTGTTTCTGTAAACTCCTGTGTTCTATGCTGCTTTGTAAATATTTAGTTGATTGTAGACATTATAGGTTAATTAATAATTTTGAATGGTTGCTATTACGAATAGGAACTCGTCATCCCGGTCATCTAACTTGTAAGTTAAGTTTATCAGTTTTCAGTCTAACCTTAAGGCTCAGTTTCATTGGGCAATAAATAACCAGCGTGCTTGTAGCAATCCATTGAGGAGTTGTTATATTGTAAGTCTTAAAGGAATAATACGCACATAGTCACACCGCATCCATCGATATAAAAATATAGCAAAAATAGTGAATCGCGAGTCGTCTTGTTTGCCCTAGACACTGCTCAGCTGCGTTTCGTGGTAGGTTTCGGTATGCTGCCACGAAATGTTGGAACAATTTACCACCGCCTATAAGAAATTCCTGCTCAATTGGATCATTTAAGTACAAATTAAAGGAATACCTACTGAACATTCAGAAATCCCAACCATAGTTCGTGCATTGTCAAACTATGTTTGCAGTTGTTAATTTGGTACATTTGATTGATTCTAGCATTGAAAGATACGCAGTAGTAAACTACAATTATTATTATATAACTTATTTATATATATGAATATGTTTTCTGTATTATGTATACCTATTTACCTCCTCACTTACACACATTCAGTTTTTTAGACCATTCGTGCGCATTCAACAAGACACCAAGTTGCAACCTTTTTTTTTTTTTTTTTTTTTTTTTTTTTTATTATTATTATTATTATTTTATTACTTTCTTAGGATGATTGTTTATCGTCGCACGCAAACTAGGGATCCACTGAAAATCAGCGTTGCAGCACATGTGCCGCAACACATGCTGAGTGGGCCCCTATTGGCGTCAGGGTGCAATACCACCAATGTACTGTAAAATTTCTTATGTTTAAGTTACCTAATTAAGTTGGTGGAGGTGCGCTTTTGATTCCAATAAAATATTTTTCTTTCTTTCTTTCTTTCTTAAATTCTTAATTTTAATATGATTCTTTTTTGGCTGCTAATTCATACCATTTAATTTAAACTAAACGAGGTAGAGGTTGTCTAAACATAGTCTTTGATAGCCTATTAGCCTAGCCTATTATATATGTTAACTTAACTCCGCCATTGCCGGTCCCAAGCCCGGATGAGAAAGGAGGAGGGTTTGCATGGAGAAGAACAACCCATCTTTAAAAGTTCAACGCCGAGTATCGGGCGGCGGTTAATTAACCCGACATCTCCACGCACCTTTGGGTGGAGCGGTCTACAGTGACCGTGAGGTACTAAATCACCTCTGAAAGACTGCCGTGGAAGGACGTGGGCGCCCACCATGATGTACCAGCCCAAGAAAATTGCCCCTATGGAAAGTAAAACTAACGTAAGAGCAATTATGCCAAGAACAGGAACAAATGGCGCGACGCCGTCCCATTCATCGATCAAGAAATATTTTAATTAGAGTAAATTTCAAATTTTATAAGGAAATTGTTTTGTTTCTTAATTTATACCATTGAAACGAAACGAGGTAGATAGAGGTCTACTAAAAACTGTATTTGATAGCCTTTTGGATATGCAATATTATGCATTTAATTTTATTAAATTCATCGATCTAGAAATTATGACAAAAAATAATAATTAAGATATAAGTTTGGCTGATAAGTCATACCTTCTAAACGAAATGAGGTAGAGGTCTACTAAAAACTGTATTTGAAAGCCCATTACATATGGAATAACACGCACTTAGTCACATCCCATTCATTAATCAAAAAATCTTTCAGTTATAGTTAATTCCAAATTTTATAAAGAAAATGTTTTGTTTGTTAATTTATGCCATTGAAACGAAACGAGGTAGAGGTCTACTAAAAACTGTATTTGATAGCCTTTTGGATATGCAATATTATGCATTTAACTTTATTCCATTCATCGATCTAGAAATTATGAAAAAAAAATTAAAAAAAATAACATATTAGTTTGACTGATAAGTTATACCTTCCTAACTAAACTAGGTAGAGGTTTACTTAAAGCTGTTTTTGATAGCTCAATACACATGGAATAACACGCATTTAGTCACATCCCATTCATCGATCAAGAAATCTTTCAGTTATAGTTAATTTCAAATTTTATAAGGAAATTGTTTTATTTGTTAACTTATACCATTGCAACGAAACGAGGTAGAGATCTACTAAAAACTGTATTTGATAGCCTTTTGGATATGCAATATTATGCATTTAATTTTATTCCATTCATCGATCTAGAAAATATGACAAAAAAATAATAATTAAGATATAAGTTTGGCTGATAAGTCATACCTTCTAAACTAAACGAGGTAGAGGTCTTCTAAAAACTGTATTTGAAAGCCCATTACATATGAAATAACACGCACTTAGTCACATTTCATTCATCGATCAAGAAATCTTTCAGTTATAGTTAATTTCAAATTTTATAAGGAAATTGTTTTGTTTGTTAATTTATACCATTGAAACGAAACGAGGTAAAGGTCTACTAAAAACTGAATTTGAAAGCCTTTTGGATATGTAATATTATGCATTTAATTTTATTCCATTCATCGATCTAGAAAATATGACAAAAAAATAATAATTAAAATATAAGTTTGGCTGATAAGTCATACCTTCTAAACTAAACGAGGTAGAGGTTTACTTAAAGCTGTTTTTGATAGCTCAAAACACATGGAATAACACGCACTTAGTCACATCCCATTCATCGATCAAGAAATCTTTTAATTAGAGTAAATTTCAAATTTTATAAGGAAATTGTTTTGTTTCTTAATTTATACCATTGAAACAAAACGAGGTAGAGGTCTACTAAAAACTGTATTTGAAAGCCCATTACATATGGAATAACACGCACTTAGTCACATCCCATTCATTAATCAAGAAATCTTCCAGTTATAGTTAATTTCAAATTTTATGAGGAAATTGTTTTGTTTCTTAATTTATACCATTGAAACGAAACGAGGTAGAGGTCTACTAAAAACTGTATTTGATAGCCTTTTGGATATGCAATATTATGCATTTAATTTTATTCCATTCATCGTTCTAGAAAATATGACAAAAAAATAATTATTAAGATATAAGTTTGGCCGATAAGTCATACCTTCTAAACGAAACGAGGTAGAGGTTTACTTAAAGCTGTTTTTGATAGCTCAATACACATGGAATAACACGCACTTAGTCACATCCCATTCATCGATCAAGAAATCTTTCAGTTATAGTTAATTTCAAATTTTATAACGAAATTGTTTTGTTTGTTAATTTATGCCATTGAAACGAAACGAGGTAGAGGTCTACTAAAACATGTATTTGAAAGCCCATTTCATATGGAATAACACGCACTTAGTCACATCCCATTCATCAATCAAGAAATCTTTCAGTTATAATTAATTTCAAATTTTATAAGGAAATTGTTTTGTTTGTTAATTTATACCATTGAAACGAAACGAGGTAGAGGTCTACTAAAAACTGTGTTTGATAGCCTTTTGAATATGCAATATTATGCATTTAATTTTATTCCATTCATCCAAAAATAATAATTAAGATATAAGTTTGGCTGATAAGTCATACCTTCTAAACGAAACGAGGTAGAGGTCTACTAAAAACTGTATTTGAAAGCCCATTACATATGGAATAACACGCACTTAGTCACATTTCATTCATCGATCAAGAAATCTCTCAGTTATAGTTAATTTCAAATTTTATAAGGAAATTGTTTTGTTTGTTAACTTATACCATTGCAACGAAACGAGGTAGAGATCTACTAAAAACTGTATTTGATAGCCTTTTGGATATGCAATATTATGCATTTAACTTTATTTCATTCATCGATCTAGAAATTATAAAAATAAAATAAAAAAAATAACATAAATTTGGCTGATAAGTTATACCTTCCTAACTAAACTAGGTAGAGGTTTACTTAAAGCTGTTTTTGAAAGCTCAATACACATGGAATAACACGCACTTAGTCTTATCCCATTCATCGATCAAGAAATCTTTCAGTTATAGAAGAAAGTTGTCTAAATATACAGAAAACATCGAAAAATCAAATACTTATAACTGAGAACATTCATACACCCTTCTTTTTCGAAGTTGGTTAAAATCATTTTCTAAACCTAGGCTGCTTTTAGTGTACCTCTATAAAGAATATTTAACCAGTTGTTCACTTAACGACAAATAACAGACACCTGGGGAGCCCAAGTCAGACATGTGTCAATAATCAGATCCAGGTCCACTTCAGATCCACTTCAGTCGACAAGGATAACAATTTGTGGTTATGCTGAAACAGTTTGTGAAAGAACTTTTTAATTCGGTAGGATAATTTCGGTGTGAAGTTAGCGGCCAAAAGTTGGCGGCCAAATGTTGGAGCCAATCGGCCGCCAACTTTTGGCCGCTAACTTCACACCGGTCGTTCTATTTGTCTTGTCGCAAAAAATAGTTTGTTTTTTATAATAATATATATATGTAGATTGTAACTGTACATAATTAGGCATTAAAACACTCATGTGATGTTATTATGTTACAGTCACATAAACTATCATAAGGTAAAAAAAACAACATGGTAAAAATAAAAGCGGCCAAGTGCGAGTCGGACTCGCCCATGAAGGGTTCCGTAGCAGCAAGTAACGTAATAAATAAAAGTTCGTTGTAGCTTTGATCAATGTTTTTATGACGTATTAAAAAAAAATACTTACTAGATCTCGTTCAAACCAATTTTTGGTGGAAGTTTGCATGGTAATGTAAATCATATATTTGTTTTAGTTCTATCATTCTCTTATTTTAGAAGTTACAGGGGGGGGACACACATTTCAACACTTTGGAAGTGTCTCTCGCGCAAACTGTTCAGTTAAGAAAAAAATGATGTTAGTAACCTCAATATCATTTTTGAAGACCTATCCATAGATACCCCACACGTATGGGTTTGATGAAAAAATTGTTTTGAGTTTCAGTTTTAAGTATGGGGAACCCCCAAAATTTATGTATTTTTTCTATTTTTGTGTGAAAATCTTAATGCGGTTCACAGAATACATATACTTACCAAGTTTCAACAGTGTAGTTCTTATAGTTTCGGAAAAAAGTGACTGTGACATACGGACGGACAGACAGACAGACATGACGAATCTATAAGGGTTCCGTTTTTTGCCATTTGGCTACGGAACCCTAACAACATCCCCCAGCCGCCCGTGCTCCGCACCACGGCCACAGAACAAAAATTAAAAAGTTACAGTTACTTTGTCTCACGCTCGTAGAAAAATCGAATTTTGCTCACTGTTCTTAAACAGGAAAACTACCCTTTTTGAGGTGCTGAGGTGAAATAGTTATTAAAGTTGTGCAACAACAGAGCAAAGTTGTTTTTTGCTGCGAGTGTTGATTTTGAATCCCGAGCAAGCGAAGGATTCTAGGTTAGAATCCCGAGTGCAGCGAGGGATTCAAAGACACGAGACGCAAATAACTTTAGTCCTGTGTTGCACATACAACTTTTCACCTTAGCAACAAGAAAATAGAACCTTTAAGTACACACTATCATAAACCCTATGATGCGTTCAAAAACCGCAAATTACGACTAGCATAAAGATAAACTGTTTTGTTCGAACACATATTTCTTATTTGTGAAAATGTTATTATTGCTTAATAATGACTTCAAATTCGATATCAATATTACATTCAAATTTCGAACATCTTTGAAAAACAAAGCAATTGTATTTGACCTCGATTCTAATATCACTCGAGAAGACGTTTTATTCGAAATGAAATGTCAATTGCATACAATTTTGACTCTCACTTGTTACTTGATATCGAACGATATGATAGTAAAGGCCGACTCCAGTTTGTCTCTGAATTAAATAAAAAACTACGGATGGCACCATTTTTGACGTTCTATTTGTATTGCCGCAAAAAATAGTTTAGTTTATTTTGTTTTTTATAATAATATATCGCACTGCTAAATCAAAACAGTAGCAACTCCAAATACAACTGTATTTTATAAAGAGAACAAAGGTGAATTTATCCCTTTAACAGATTTTTTCCAGTGTTATAGTGTTTATAGTTTACCTTACTGGCCCAAGTATGATAGAGGTAGAAGTCTGGGGATGCGCAAACCTGAAGTCAATATAAAACTTGGTGTCTTAGTTATTTAAAAATAATAGGAATATTACCGTGTTTGCTACAAAATAATACTACCACTTAAGTAAGTCTGATAACTACTTTAAAATAAGCAGATAACAAAATTTGCGTATGAAAGGTTTTCCCAGGTCACTCCGGGTCACGTTTATCAATGAGTTATAGCTAAATGCAAGGATATTCAGAAAAAATATATATTTGAATATGACGCTTAGTATAGAGGCATTCCAACTTGGTCCTCAGCGTTGGCAACGCATTTGAGGTTTCAGGATTAGTCTTGAGAATTCAACTGTCTACGAATCTAAGATTCCACTTAACATCAGGTGGCCTGAATGATCTTCTTAACATAAAAAATAAAAAAAGTTATGAAAACACGCAAAAAGCGAGTGCAAAGGTGCAGAAAAACTGTTATTAACGATTTGCCACTGTTTTAACAATGTTATAGAAACTAAACAAAAATAAAACAGTAAACAAAATTATGAATAGAGATAAATTTACTTTATCATTCATATCATTCATAATACATATTAGTTACCTATGTTATTGTCGAGTAAATACCGCCTATTTTGCTGTCTTAAAATATGTTAAAATGAATAAATAAAAGTTTCACTTTAAAAAGAAAACATTGATTGTACCCTGAAGATAGTAAGCAGCGACCGATGTTGTCTACCAAATCTCAGCACCTATACGAGAAATCTTAAGCTAACGAACACCAACCTTCATCATTTTCGGCCTATGTCTCTCTATGGAGACAACTGTTTTTCAAGTAAGGCGATGAATGAACTATTTACATACTTACAAGTTTATGCAGAACCCTCGGTGCGCGAGTCCATCTCGCATTAACTTGACACAGTTTAGTAACCTGTAACCTTCGTGTAGTCAACTTAACGGAATAATGTAGCCACTTTTTTCCGTTAAGTTGCCCACTCATAGTTCAATTGTTGTTTATAATCTATATAAATTGTGAATTAATTTATACAAGAGTAAAGCGCTCTTTGATTTTAAGATGATACTTTAGTTTATTAGAAAACACAATAAAATAATTGAGGGCGCCACTCGCTCGGCGCCGTCTTAACAAAGGTACTGAGTCTCTATAAAACTAAGCATTAAATACGAGAAACCCCCGATATGCTGGTGCCCTTATTTCATCAAACATGCTTTTTCTTGAAAAAACCGCATTTAAGTCGGTCCATCCGTTTGAGAGTTACAATACCACAGACAGACATCCAAAGAGATACATACTTTACACTTGTAATTTGAGAAGCGTTACCTTAAATACGAAAATCACGTCTTTCACGTCTTTGCGACTCAATCAAACATAGAAATATATTATAATAAATATACCTATATTAGGTATATTTATTATAATATATTTCTTGACAATATAACATTAACAAAGGTTTTCTATCACAAGGTCGAATTTCATTTACAAAATGTTACGATTCTCAAAATTTTCAAAATGTCTAAATCCAACCTCTTGTCCTGTCTTTCCTGTGTTTTATAAAACAAACTTAACTGTACCTTCAGATTCTGTAGGTATGTCTCTGTCAACATTTTGAAAGTTCAGAGTTGAAGGGTTATGAGAAAAAATACAGTAGGTATGAATTTTCAGACAAATGACACAGAGGAATCAGAACTTCGGAATCGCTATAGGATAACATTTTTAAATATTTATTTGTAATATAGTAAAAGTTCTAAGCAAATTCGATGTGATTAATTTGTATAGTAAGTTTGTTAAACTATTTGGAGGTGATCTCGTAGATGTATGGCAATATCTTCACGACGCAGGGAGAGTTGTTCAATTTACCAAAGTGCAACACCGAACCGCACTTGTTGAAAAATATATTTGTACTTTTTAAACAAAGCCTTTGTTACTCGCAGATAACCAAGTTAGCTAACCAACAGCCAAGAAGAAAGAAAATTTCTTGCCAGATAACTAGTTTTTTAACGGGAAAGATTTTTCCTGCAGGATAACCAGCTCAGGCCTGGTAGTTTACGAAGAATAAAAATTTCTTCCCAGATAACTGGTTTTTTAACGGGAAGGATTTTTTCCTATAAGATAACCAGCTCAGGCCTGGTAGTTTACGAAGAATAACAATTTCTTCCCAGATAACTGGTTTTTTAACGGGAAGGATTTTTTCCTATAAGATAACCAGCTCAACAACCTCCCATTCTAGACCTCTTCAAATATTTATAAATTTCACTCCAACTATTACCGACGTGTGCCCTGATGTGGCCTATTTACTGAATAAATGACTCGAATGGCCGTGAAACGCAGTAACAGGTTTTTTCGAGTTTTTAAGTTGAAAATTGAATTTTAACGGGCACGCTATAAGGAACACAGTGATCTTACCTATTTTTTGATCCGATGATTACACGATGAAAAAAACCAATTTGTAAAAGCAGTAAACTCTACACAGCGAGTCTATATATACTGTAATACTAACTAAAATACAGTGATAGCAGTTACGTCTACATCGACCCGTCACTTTACCAGGTAATACGCAGTAACTATCTTTATTACTACAAATAAATTGTAATCTTCAGCTTAAAAAATATTTAAGAATGTAAAATAAAACGCAGTAAGAAGTTTTTGTACCAAAAAATTTATACTGCATAGTTGATCACTAACTTATTTCCTATGAACTACAGATTAAAATGCAGCTTCGTGCTTGAATGGAGTATTTTATTTAGTATTAGTCGAGTAGGTTCATAGTGAAAAACCAACTAAAGTGCGACAAAGTCAAAACACTTTCTTTTACTTTAATCGCAATGTCAATTTTGAACGCAAGTGTTACTGCCTAAAATGCAGTATCTTCATTACTTACTTCAGTCTAGTTCGCATTGTTTTCAGGTTGAACAATAACTTAATGCTAAATAAATAGCAGTATGAGAGCATTTCACTGCATTTTAATTGGTAACTTGAAAGATTTTAATAAATTTCACTGCATTGAGATCATACTTTACTGCGTTCTAGTCAGGATCTGTGTTGCTTTTTCGTGTACGCCTATGTACGCCTAAAGGTATCACGTCCACCAGAAAACAAAATATAATACAAAAATTGGGGCCATTGATGCCAGTAAACAGAATGGAATTCTGGAGAAGTTTACCTTTGTCGGCTACAGAAACCGAAGATACACCAGAAGTTTTTGTTTTTGATGACGATACCGCGTAGGTAAATACTCGTAGTATCATTATTTACTACCATACGTATTTTGAATTTATGATTACGCATGTCTTTTATAAATACTTATATCGAATGATGAGTAGGTATTTGTTTTTTGATGCTTTGTACTTTTTGTGATTTATGTTTACTTATTTAACTTCGGTAATTGTCCATGGAATTGGTACATTTTGCCTTGCATCAAATCGGGTAGTTTTGATTTTTTAATATGTTCATTATGATGAAGGGGTTATGGCAAATCCAAGTTTTCGACCTCGAAAACCCTCCGGATCATTGTCAAATTTTTGAAAAACCATTAAATTTTCCGACTTTTTTCAGTTTTTACCATTTTTTACCAACAGGGGCCTATTTTACGGCAAATGTTACTATGTACACTAAGATGACTAAATTTTCAACAAAGTAGGTTCAAGTGAGAAGTCGATAAACCAAATATTTTAAAAGTTACAGTTGTTCAAAAATTTGCAATATTCCAAAATAATATATTTTTAGATGTTTTTTAATTTTCGTCAATGTGGTCAACTATGGACCCGTTTTAAGTCATAAGACCATATACGTTCTTAAAGTACACACCATTCGCAACAAAACGAGACCAATTTGGTCTATTAAGACCAGAAAATTCCAAGTTGCTGAGGTGAGTAAACAAAATAATAGAAGGGTTTGTAAAATGGGATGCGATATAAAAAATAAGCATTTATTTACAAAAAAACATAGTAGTAATAAATAACCTCTTTGTATGTAGTACTGGAAGATATTACTACTACTTTATACTACTGTTTTATTTGGTGTACAATAAAGTGTTTTATATTGCATTAGCGACCCGCCCTCGCTTCGCTTCGTTATATATGAGTTTTCTGTAACACCCGTACATAATTCAAAATGTATTATACATAAAAACTTTCCTCTTCAATCACTCTATCTATTAAAAAAACGCTTCAAAATCCGTTGCGTAGTTTTAAAGATTTAAGGATATACTCGTAGGGACAGAGAAAGTGACTTTGTTTATACTATGTAGTGAATGTGTTGTACTTTTTCTTGTACATCTTTGATGGACCAGGTTGTTCTTCTAAATTTACAGCACTCCTATTGGGGAGAGCTTGCTGCGGTAGCATTTCTTCATCTATCGGCTTAGGTAACTACGGCAAAGTCGAAATGTATTGTGGTTTGAATATATACGTAAAACCAATGACACAGGGTTTTGTTGTTTTGTTGTTTTCTTTTATTATAAATTGTAAATACCTTATACATAAAAGTTAAAACAAAACACACTTTCAGTAGAAAAAATACCTATTAAACAGACACCACTAAATTCAAAAGTTTTATTATTTAGAAAAAAATTGCTGACATTTGAATAGCTGTATTTTAGAAACTATTTTGTCTAACGTAATCAAATTTCTTTTATTTTGTTGCAAATTTAGTTTACTTAAAAGTGTTCATAGTGACTTTTACTGTAATAAAGGTTTTTTGTGGCAAAAAATGGTAAAAACTGAAAAAAGAACTAACATTTCATGGTTTTTCAAGAATTTCACAATGATCCGGAGGGTTTTCAAGGTCGAAAAATTGGATTCGTCATTACCACTTCACTACAGGCAACATATTAGAACTACCCGATTTGATGCAAGGCAACCCCTCTTTTAGAGCACGATTTCCATGTACTATAATGATACCGCGTAAAAGGTACTATTATCATTTTTATAATTTTACTACGCATGCTTTTAGGTGTATTGAATGTTAGAGCATTTATGTTATTTTTGATAGTGCTGTAGACTGCAAAGAGATGTATCCAAACAATGCAATAAGGGGAAAAAGTGTACCTATACATCTCTTTGTTTTCGACTGTACTTTAGATTTTTTTATGATTTATTTTTAGTTGGGTATAATATATGCCATATAATGAAAGATCTCATGATTCTTGCGAAAGCAAAACTTACTTTCCTATTGTTATCTTAGTATAGGTACTTAATAAGATAATGTTGCAACCGCATGTGTTCAGAACACCTTAATTTAAGTAAGCTAGCTCAAATGGTAAAAAATAAACATTATTCTGATACATACAAAAGTGTATTTTTGTTTTATCCTACCTAAAAGTTTGTTATATACTTGATACTACATACTTGATACGTATAATTCATTCAAAATGCAAGTTAAAGTGCCGTAAAGAAAGTCTTATGCCGCAAATTAGTCTGCATAGTAGCAAATAAATCGTAAGTTTTTGTAGTATCAAGTATTTTTACCGCATTTTAGTATGCATATGTGTACCTTTTCGTGTGCAGTAACTGCCATGATTTTGAAAAAAACCTTTTAATTTTTACTATAATAACCTAAATTTAATTATTTCTTTGTAAATTCAATCTTTGTTGTCACTTGGTCCTCGTGGCAATAAAAACATCCACAATACAACTATAGTATGAAAAAAAACGAGCGTCAAAAAGTTTTTCGCGGTTTTCTCGAAACCACCTTTTTTCTCATACTGCATTTTAGAGCCTGCACGGCAGTCTGTCAACAGTTCGTTTTCTTGGGGGTCGCAGTTCTAACCTAACCTAACCCACTTCTGTCAACAGTTCGTTTTCTTGGGGGTCGCAGTTCTAACCTAACCTACTTTGAAAGCCTCATAGGATATAAAAATGTATTAAAGTAATACGCCGAAGAAATGAATAGCAATGTTTTGTAGCTGTACCAATTAAGATAATTTGTAACAAATCAGCGATGAGACTCCTCTGAAATAGAACACAGTTTTGTTTGTGTCTTATCGTAATAAAGTCATAAAATAACATCTGTTTATTTTTGGCTTCCTTATTTTTTTCTTTATGTAACTAACTCGACCCATTTTCTAGCAATCAGACTAAAGGTGTACCAAAATGGCCAGTTTTGAGCAATTAATGTCCGTCACTAGAACGAACACCATATTCGCGTAAATCAGCTAGCCAGACGCCAATTTTTAAAAAAAATGCCCGTGCACGTGACCCCTCCGGTTTCTTATTTCGTAGTAACGTAACTAAGGGGCAACCAATGGTAAGTTGGGGGTAAGGACCAAAAATATGGCCACGCTAACTCAAGCAATTAAAATCTACGCAATTTTTCCATTGTGCAACGATAATTTGCCATACAATTGTAAGGATACTTTTTGTCGCACAACGGAGCTTTTCCGTCTTCGTTGTTTGTGTGGTTCACTGCGCTTAACAATGGTCTAACTTCTTGATCTTCACACTTGGAGCCAAATGCTAATCGTATTTTTAAACTAGTAGATGAGTAAAATACAGATTAAAAAACGGGCAAAAGCACGTCGGACCATGCTCAGTGTAGGGTTCCGAAGCCATTAAGTACTAGAAACAACCGAGCATGTTTTTAAAATCCAACTGCATGTTTTGATAATGTCGTCTATATATGTTAGTTACACTTTATATATTTTTGGTGCTGCTTTATTGTTTTTGTTTTAATTTAAGTACCTAGTGACATTTGCGACGTTAAGACGAATCTAACGACATCTCGCTAGTTGAAATTGGCCCATCGATCCAGCCTTTACGAGGGAACATAGAGTCGGACATACATACAGGCCAAACATATAACCCTCCTATTAGGCTTCGCCGCAGTCGGGTATTTTTTTTTTATTAAAGTGATTTGGTGGCTTAGAGGATTTTAGTCGGTATAAACACTTTAATCGCATGCTTCTCAAGAACCAGTGATGTCTACTTAGTTCTACTAGTTTTCCTTTTAAATTTACAATAATATACGCTTACATTTAAGATATCTTTCAGATGTTTTGTATTTTTAGATTTGGCTGTAAGGGGAAAGGACATTTGACTCTAACAAAAACTAGCACTTTAAAACTATCCCCACTTTAAGTCTAGGGGCAGTACCCTAAAAAAAAATTTTTTCTACTACATATTTCGGCGAGAATTATATGTATATTCATGTCAAATAACAGCTTTCTAGTACAAAGAGTCTCTGAGCTGAGCTGTGAACGGACAGACAGACAAAAATTCAGACGGACGGACGGACATGGCGAAACTATATGCGAATGAATCTATAGAAAGACTCTTCAACTACCACTAAGAAGACCGTGTCTCTGAATGAGTGATTGCACGGAAAGGCAAAATGCCATAGGCTTCTCGGCGGGGCATCTATCCTAAACGTAATTAATATGGTTTATTTAAAAAAAAATGGGTTTACTCTTGACCCTTGTCGAGACCAGAGAGTCAGGACAAGGTCGACGACGAAGCGAGCTTACCCAGAAGGTTAATCCTATTAATCCTATTTTTGAAGGCCACCGCGTTAAACGCACTTGGAAATACGGATGTCGGCAGGGAGTTCCAAATCCTTGCTGTGCGCATTATGAAAGTAGATTCGAAGCGCTTGGTTCTGATATAAGCCATAGCAACCAAGTATGAGTGGTACTCCGCAGTCCGTCTAGAGTTCCTGTGGTAGAAGAGAAAAGGGAATCTTATCGTGCAGCTCCTGTGCACACTCTCTGAAATACAGCCTGTACAACACGCACAGGCACACGACCCTACGCCTATGATCAAGGCCTTATAGCTTATCTTTAACCAGCCTTTTATCACCTCTACGCTCCTCCGAGTCCAGCATGGCAAGCTGTTATTTAGCGGAGCTATCACAGAATTGACAGTAATACTCCATGCATGAGCGGACTTGGGCCTTGTATATGGATTAAGCAAATATCCCCTATGTGGGATAGATGTCCCAAAATATAGTGGTCCACAAAAATCACTAATATTCTGGAAATATTAAAGGTCTCTGTCGACTTTACCGTATCATACCATTACCGTAATAGTAATGTTTCGTGCAAGGGAGGGTAGATGTCGGTCGGTTACGGAACGGTCTAGTGGGCAACGTCATATACTTGTCAACACAAAATATATTTGCAATGCCGAACACGTTCCTAGTACGGTCATGGTATGGAACGGTGTAATGGGCTTCTACTTTACATTAATTTGTAGATAAAAAACCAAAGTCCCAACCAAGTGATTTCAAAAAGTGTGGAAACTATCCCGGACTCACCCTAAGAATTACTTGTTTGTCTACGGAACTCTAAAAAAGCATAAGGGTGGCTATATTTTAGACCATTTTATTATAACAGAAGGGGGACTATATTGTCTGTCATAAAAAATAAAGTTCCGTTTTCTAAAGTCCACATCACTTGTCATCATAATTACTTATTGTTAGTCATAATGTTGAAAGTCATAATGTACAGTCTCACTGTACATTTTTCCGTTTACGTTGCGACCTACTTTGGGCCGCCCGATAGCATTCAATATAAGGTAACGTTTTAGGTAATAATTTAGTGCATAACTAACTAGCTTACAATACGCATCAACTATTAACTATTTTACTGTAACTTTTATTACGTCAATAAATCAACATAAAGTGATCAATCTTTCTCTGCACTCCAACAACTATCTACATAACTAAAACAGCAGTGTACAGTATCAACTGGACTGTACATTTTATGGTCCTTCGAACTAACACGGTATTTTGGACGTTTGTGTCTCTGTTGCGGTAGCGATCGGTTTGCTGGCCTCCCACAAGCGGGTCTCACCAGTGAATTGAGAAGGCGCAATATCGTGATAGAGTGCAGGCGTGCTGAATACCTCCAACGACCATCCCACTCGGGCGCACGTGAGTAACAGTAGTGTCAAGTTGCAAACGTGAAGAAGGATTGGGAAGAAGACTCTACGACCCTGTGTCGTAAACCAACCAACTGAACAACTATCGACGGAACTACTGGGGAAAACTCTCCGAACTATATCTACTAATCAAACTTATAAGAAGACTTACCGTACAACATGAGCAAGCTTCAACAACAACAAGAAAACTTTGAAAGCATCAAAAATTTTTGTGCCAACTACAAAAAGGACGGCGCGTCTAGAAAAACTCCAGATTATCTAAATAGCCGGCTGACAACTCTCGATGCCCTTTGGGCGGATTTTGAAAATCTTCATGTGGCTCTCCACAAGGAGGTTGAAGATAAGAGCATCAACTACTTTACAGAAGAGATATACGAGAAAACAAAAATGATGTATGAGTCAACTAAATCTCATATACTGGGCTTACTGCATAAACTACCCGAACAAAATAGCTCCGTAAAATTTGATTTGACGGGATTGTTGGACGCCACAGTCACAACTGAACTAGGCGACGATGTTCAACTTTTACTTGGCAAACAAGAGTGCAACTTCAAAGCTCTAGATCGTGCAATGTAAAAAATAACTATTCTGGCCACAAACGAAAAATGGGAGTTAGAAGACAATCTCAACATCTTAAAGCTGAAATGGGAACCTATTGACAAGCTCCATTGGGAAATAGATGGATTACTTAAAGGCTCTTATGAAAAATATTACACCATGTTCGTTAACATCGAAAGTAAATACGATAAAATGCGTAGACAACTTAGCAGCAAGATTTGGTCAACTATACACTACCAGCAAGCTGCGCCGAGAATGCAGATTCCAGAATTTTCAGGAAATTATAAGCAATGGATTTCTTTCAAAGATCTTTTCATAGAGGTTATTCACAACAATCCAACTATCAACAAGGCTCAAAAGATGCAGCATCTCAAAACCAAGCTGACAGGAGAGGCAGAACGATTGGTCCAACATTTGACCATAAGCGCCGAAAACTACAACGCATGCTTGGACATACTTAACCAACGCTACGATAATCGACGCTTACAATTTATTTCCTTCATGAACACCATGCTGCAACAACCGAACATACAACAACCCGATGCCTACAACCTGAAGAAAATGCATGACGTAATAACTGAATGTTTGAGCGGACTGTCCAATATTGGGCTAGATACATCTACGTGGGGTCCGATCATTGTGTATCTAATGACACAAAAACTTGACTCAAACACTCACAACGAGTACGTGAAGGAACTTCATGACCACAGAGAGGTTCCGGTCTTGAACGATTTTTTGTTCTTCTTAGAAGGCAAATTCATGGCATACGAAACCATGAAACGCCCCAAAAAAGACGCCGTCATGCAGCAAAAACCAACTTTTGGTAAAACCTTTAACCAGGAATACGCAACAAAGAAAAACCATTTTAACTACAACAAGACGTTCCCGAAAACTCATCATACAACTTATGGCCAATGTCCTTTCTGCGACGGAAGTCACGTGTTGATGCAATGCCAGAAGTTCGTTGCCCTAGATGTGACCCAAAGAAACAACACAGTTGCGAAACTGCGGATTTGCAAAAACTGTTTATTTAGTCACGGCGACAAAGAATGCAAATCTAACAAAACGTGCAAGGAATGTAATATGAAACATCATTCATTATTGCACAATAACGCGTTGAAAATAGCACCGACTAATAACGCAAATAACAACTCAAGGCAACGACCGACGACTTCAACTCAACCTCAGGCTTCTAATCATCATTTAGCTACAAAAGAGATGGAAGTCCTTTTAACTACAGTTCAACTGAAGGTGCAGAAACTCGACGGTACTCTTGTCACTCTTCGAGCGCTACTGGATCAAGGCTCGCAAGTGAATTTGATTACTCAAAACGCAGCACAACTATTGGGTCTTCCTAGAAAGAAACTTACTGCTACAATATCTGGAATAGGAGAACTTTCCGGAAACTGTAAAGGAAAAATACAACTGACGTGCAAGTCTTTACACTCAGACTTTACGTTCAAAACGGAAGCGTTAATTTTGACAAAGCTAACAAACAACCTACCTAACACCACGTTCGAGAAGGCTAACTGGCCGCATCTAGAAAACTTGAAGCTGGCTGATGCAGATTTCAATGTGTCCCGTCCGGTCGACCTGCTGCTCGGGGCGGACGTCTACGCTGATATTATCATGGACGGGGTACTGAAAGGCGAAAACCAATCTCCAATTGCTCAACAAACCCACCTAGGGTGGATTCTTTGTGGAAAACTAATAACTCTCAACTGTCACGTAACTTTAATCAACATGAACGAACTAACTAAGTTTTGGGAAAATGAAGACATCGCCCAAAGCAGTGACGAAATCTCCAAGGACGAGCAATGCGAACAACATTATACCAACACAGTCAAACGAGATGAGGATGGAAAGTACATCGTAACAATGCCTTTATGCACAAATTTTGAAGAAAATCTTGGAAAATCGAAGCAAGTCGCCATCTCTCAGTTTTTACAACTTGAAAAAAGACTGGAAAGGCAGAAAAAGCTAGCACAAATGTATAAAGACTTCATGAACGAATACATTGAGCTGCAACACATGAAGCCTTCAACATCGTCTTCAACCACTGAATGTGTTCTACCCCACCACGGCGTTCTCAGAGGAAACGCTACTACTACTAAGCTGAGAGTTGTTTTTAATGCCTCTCAAAAAACTTCTAGCGGCCACAGCTTGAACAGCCTACAAGAAAAAGGTCCTAACCTACAAAAGGACATCCAAGCTTTAATCCTTAAGTGGAGGTCTTATAAATACGCCTTCACCGCTGATATAGAGAAAATGTATCGGTGCATTTGGATTTCAGAAGATCAACAACCGCTCCAAAAGATTATATGGCGCAATTCACCATCCGATATGTTAAAAGAATATCAACTTTGCACCGTAACCTACGGAACTAAAAGCGCACCCTGGCTCGCGATGAGAACTCTCAAACAACTAGCAATGGATGATGAACCAAAATATCCAGAAGCGGCTAAAATACTGCAAAACGAGTTCTACGTCGATGACCTCATTAGCGGTCATAACTCAATCGAAGAAGCTCGACGTTTACAACAAGCACTGATAAACTTACTTCGCGGCGGTGGAATGAATCTAAGAAAATGGTCATCAAACCACCCTGCTTTACTTGATTCACTAACTCAAGATCAGGTATCCACTAGAAAAATATTCGACTTCAAGCACGAAGACTCCATGAAAACGCTCGGACTCGGCTGGAACCCTAACATTGACACCTTTACATTCAACTGGCATTTTAATGAAAAAGAGAATAATCCCCTAACAAAAAGGGTGCTACTCTCCGAAATATCTAAACTATATGATCCGTTGGGCTGGATGTCTCCCGTAATGGTTATAGCAAAACTTATGTTCCAAAAAGTCTGGCTAAGTAAACTATCCTGGGATGAAGCTCTACCCAGTGACATCAAAAACGAGTGGCTGAAACTAAAAACTGAACTACCACAAGTAAACAACATGAAGTTAAACCGATGGGTTGGAACCTCAGAGAAGGAGATAGAATTCCTAGGGTTCTGTGACGCGAGTGAGAAAGCATTCTCTTGCGTCATTTATACCCGCACAAATAATGAACTCGGCAAGCCAGTAATAACTCTTTTAACAGCCAAGACTAGGGTTGCCCCCTTAGCACAAAAAACATCACTACCAAGATTGGAACTGGCCGGTGCTTTATTATTGTCTAAACTTATGAAAAAGGCAATAGAGGCGTATAAAGATTATAACATCACTCTAAAAGCTTGGTGCGACTCCCAAGTAGTCTTGGCATGGCTACAAGGAAATACAACAAGATGGGAAAAATACGTAGCAAATCGAGTTACAGCGATCAAACAAGTTATTCCCGCTGAAAAATGGCAGTATGTAAAGTCCGAACAAAATCCAGCAGATTGTGGTTCAAGAGGGCTTTATCCGAGCAAGCTGATCAACTTTGAACTCTGGTGGCAAGGACCTGCGTTCCTGAAAACCTACAAGAAAAACGAAGAAGCCCTTGACTTAACTTGTCATTTTACAAAAGATAAGGGCACTTTAACTACGACGCAGGCAACCCTAGCTGCAAAACAAAACGAAAACTTTATAAATGAACTATTACAAAAGCATAGTTCATTTACACGAGTAATCAGGGTCACGGCGTGGATAATGCGATTTAGTGCAAATGCACGCAATAACAAGAAATGCGACGCTAGCTACCTAACGACAAGCGAACTCATTGCAGCAAACAAACACGTGATACAACACGCGCAGAAATCGGCGTTTGCGCAAGAATACAAATTGTTATTGAAGAAAGAAACTGTCACGAAAAACAGCTCTATTTATAAGTTAAACCCTTACTTGGACGAAAAGGGAATTATTCGTGTCGGCGGACGACTCAACAAATCAAACTTGCCACCTGGAACGAAGAATCCTATAATACTTCCTAAAAAAGGGAGAATAACTCAACTTATTATTCTTCATGGGCACCTGCAGACTCTCCATGGGGGAGCGCGTCTAACATTAAGCTACATAAGGCAGCGATACTGGATCGTCAGCGGCAACAGAGCTGTAAAAGATCAACTACGTCACTGCGTACGCTGCCTACGCTTCAAGCCGACAGACAATTATCAACTAATGGCTGACTTGCCACCGCAGAGAATTACCCCATCAAGGCCATTTACACATACCGGGGTTGACTTTACCGGCAACGTAGAGGTCAAGCTAAACAAAGGCAGGGGTGTCAAAACTTCTAAGGGCTACATAGCAGTCTTTGTGTGCATGGCCACAAAAGCTGTGCACATTGAGCTCGCATCTGACATGAGCACAGAAACATTTATTGCCGCGTTCCAACGTATGTGTGCCAGGCGCGGTACACCCAAACATATGTACTCAGACTGCGGAACTAACTTTATCGGCGCGTCAAAGGTTCTGCGAAGCGAGTTTGAAGAGTTCAAAAAAATTCTGTCACCAAGCTTCTTCGACGAAATTGGGAAGATGGAAGTGGAATGGCACTTCAACGCTCCTGCGTGGCCTACAGCAGGAGGGTTGTGGGAAGGAGCTGTAAAAGCCCTGAAATATTATTTACGACGGGTACTCGGAGATCAGAAGCTAACTTACGAAGAGTTCACAACATTACTAGCAAAAATCGAGGCCTGCATGAACTCCAGACCGCTCTGCGCACTCACCGAAGACTTAGATGAATTCTACAACTATCTAACTCCAGGTCATTTTTTAACCGGCACGCCTTTGATGTCATTACCACTCTCAGATCACAGTGACGTAAGAGACATTGACTTACGTCGACGATGGCAACTCACTGAGCATATGATGCAACAATTCTGGAAAAAATGGTCAAGCGATTACCTATCTCAAATACAAGTCCGTAGCAAGTGGAATAAACCAACGAAAAATATCAAGAAAGACGACATCGTACTTGTAAAGGAAGATAATTTGCCACCGGGAAAATGGGCGCTGGCTCGAGTACTGGAACTCCACCCTGGGGCCGACGGTTACGTACGAGTGACTACATTAAAAACTAAAAATGGCATCATCAAACGTCCCGTCGTGAAACTAGCTCCGCTACACGTGGAGCCCGACATTGATGACGATTCAGAAGAAAAACAAACAAATAAAAACGAAGTACGTCAAACAAACGTGAAGAAACCTGCGCGCTCTGCGAAAAGAAACATAACTGGGAAACAATGCTATCTATCGTTATTTACAGCATTGATAACTATAGGCACATTAATAACTGGGTCAAACGCCGACGCTACCGCGCGCGTCACAACAATGGCTCAAATTACAAGTCTCGAACCTGAGCGGCCTGTCTACTATGACTCAATGGGCAAGATACAAGTAATTCACAATGAATGGACTTTACTTATGTATTACAACTTAACTAACTATTGGGATGGAATTCGTCGCATCGAGGCTTATCTTGTTGGAATAAACGACTGGTGCCAAAAAACTGATCCGAGATACTGCAAGACTACTCAAGAACAGTTGTACCATGAGATGGAATTACTAAAGTATTACAACAGTATTCTTCTCGCTCCACACAAACATCTATCTAGCCGGAAAAAACGTGGATTAATCGACGGAGTAGGCTACCTAAGCAACAGTTTATTCGGCATCCTGGATCAACGCTTTGCAGATAAATATAAAGAAGATATTCAATCAGTTCAAAACAACGAAAACTATTTACTTGAACTTATAAAAAACCAAACGTCAATAGTAGAACTCGAAAACAACGTCTTGAAGAAAAATGAAGATAATATCAAGCGACAATTTGACGTCATAGAAAACTTCATGGACCAGACCAACGTCCAATTTACGAAGATAGAATCAGAAATAGAGATAGCTATGGCTACCTCCTACTTTGCCTCAGCATCTTTATCAGCTTATTTACTTATGAACAACTTAAAGGACATTCAAGAAATGCTCTTCAATACACTAACTGATGTTTATAAAGGACACATCGACGTGCACCTAGTTACACCAGTCAACTTCATCAAACAGCTGAGTGACATCTCTGGAAAACTGCCGAGAACTTTATCTTTACCCGTCAACATTAGAGAAGATATCAAGGATGTCTACAAGTTACTGTACGTCAAAGCCAGAGTAACAGAAAACTTTTTCCTGTTCGAGGTACATATACCATTGATTTCGGACGAGGACTTTACATTGCATCGTGTCATCCCTTTACCACTCAAAACTAACTCAGAAGCTGTCATCGTACGAACTAACTCGAAATACATCGCTATAAACTTTCAGAAAAACACTTATATTCCATTGATGGAGGAAGACTTGAAGCAATGCGCTCAACTTAAACCGAATTTTTTTATATGCAACAAAAATCTGCCAGTCTTCAATCTTCATAACAACAACATTCCATGCGAAGCGAAATTATTAAGTCATCGCACGACGTCGCCTTGTGATGTCACAACTACGTCATGCAAGGAGGCTTGGATCGAGTTGCATTCACCAAACGCATGGCTTGCAGTTTGCTGCGGATCATGCCCACTACGTACTATCTGCGAGAATGATGTTACGTCACACACATTGACGTCATCGAGTATCGTCACATTACCCCAGGGATGCATGCTGCAATCGAAGTACTTAACTATTTACTCGCATAATCAATACAATAGCAAAGTGACGATGGAATACAACTTCAACATACCGTCGTTTAACTCATCAGTAAACAAAATTGTGGATTTATCATTTCACAATATTTCACACTTATATTCATCTGATGACCAAGAAACAGCGGAGATCAGCAGCAGATTACGTTCACAAAAGGAAAACGAGAACAAACTCCCATCTGCGCTCACGAGCCACGATGTGCATCAATATGCTGTCAGTTATTCTCTCCTGGCAGCAGCCGTCTTTGCTGTCATTCTGTGGGGAGTGGGAAAGCATTACCCACAACTCTGTAAGAAGCGCAAACAACGCAGTCAATGTTCACTACGATTACGAAGATATCGAACTACAACCGATACCTCAAGCAAGAAGCTCCCGCCAAGAGAAGACACCGAGGGTGCTGACCAGCGAGGCGCAGCACACGCAACAAAATCCCGCATCGAATGATAACGTCGCGTTCAACTTTGATCAATCTGATTAATTTTGTATTTTTATTCTAATAGTTTTCTTTCTCTTGTGCTGTATTCCTGTTTCTTCTTGTAGGGGTTGCCAATATGTACAGTCTCACTGTACATTTTTCCGTTTACGTTGCGACCTACTTTGGGCCGCCCGATAGCATTCAATATAAGGTAACGTTTTAGGTAATAATTTAGTGCATAACTAACTAGCTTACAATACGCATCAACTATTAACTATTTTACTGTAACTTTTATTACGTCAATAAATCAACATAAAGTGATCAATCTTTCTCTGCACTCCAACAACTATCTACATAACTAAAACAGCAGTGTACAGTATCAACTGGACTGTACACATAATACAAAAAAGTATAGGTCATTTGCAGTTCCGATTTTATCGAAAATCATCATTGTCTTTTAATATCGTTATATATCACATATTATACTGTTAAGGGTAACTTAATACAGGGTAATTTTTTTATCAGTGCACAAATTTTAACGTATGATTTTGCATCGTTAATATAATATATACTCGTAATAAAACGAGTTCAATTTTTTTTTGTTGCAAATTATATCTATTTTACCTTCTCGTGTGGACACAAAGTCACACTAGAAATGATGACATGGGTTGTCAAGCTGTAGGTATGCGATACACTGTATCGCATACCTACAGCTTATCAGAAATTTCGAAATTTGAAATTTCATGTACAGCTTATCAGACAACAAGCCCCTCTCCTACTGCTATTCTAAATTTGAAATTTCGTTTATTAACTTACTTAACAACACTCCCCTCTCCTCGAACCCCTGCATTAGAGGGTCCATGAATAAGTTAGTGGAATCATTGAATCGGTAATATCTCTAATATTTTTTAAGCTAGAGTTAAAATAACACAACATGTGTTATTGATTAACAATAGCGAAGCAAATATTAAAATTTGTGCACCTATTAAAAAATTACCCTGTATTACTGGCCACAGAAATTAATATTTCTCTAAGTATATAAACTGATATTGAAGACTAAGGCGAGAGCTTTGCTACGTTACGCTAAATCTAACCTAACAGATTCGGTTTTGCATTCACCAGACTTGTTCGCTCGCTCACTTCACTGGAACTTTAGGCAATTCAATGGTGTGAATAAAAACAATTATGACTAAACGCCTCCGGAGATCCCAGAGCTGGTGCATACCTCTGTCAAAGGATTGGGCTAGCTATCCAGAGACGTAATGCAGCCAGTGTCATAGGGACCATGCCGCGGGCGGACCTGTTAGAAGGGTGTTATTTTTATAGTTGTTCTTTAAATAGCTCAATAAGTTTCGTTTGTTTGTTCACTTAGTTACTGGTATTTAGTTTATTAATTATTATTTTTGAATTGTTATCATTGTTATAGTATGTTTATACTTGAATAAACCCATTATGGCATAACAATAATACCATAAAATATTTCTGTACAATTATCAAAATGCCTTTCAGCGTTATATGTACAGGTGTAAACTTAAAAGGAGAATTCGACCACGAAAATTGTGAAACTTAATGAATAAATGAATTTGAATTTGAACGCAATACGACAAATTATAGCAAATATTGCGATGTAGGCAAAATATCCAAGTAGTCGTATTACGTTCTGGACTATCTGAGACCAATTCTTTTGATCCGCCTAATTAGGAATGCACATCATAAAATACCTACGCTTTGACGAAACTTAAGCACTTAATAATTTGCACGTTGAGTTTTTTAGAAAATGATGAGGGAGCCCTAAAACTCGAAGAGTTTAAGAAGTACAATTGCGTGATTACGCACTTTATCATAGTTGACCATAGATAGAGCTATCTATGCATAGCTCTATGCAAAAAGAAACCAAGAATAAAAAACCGGTTTCGAGACAGGTTCAGCCGTTTGAAAGTAAATCTTTTTTTTATTTGTTTCTTTTAAGTTTTCTTAAAAACGAAAATCCTAGATTAGTATTTATTGCAGTTGCCGTAGGTTTTGTTTAAAACAATGTAGTATGTGGTCGTTTTTTGTAGAATTAATATTTGCTACCCTGCTTTGCCTCTTGCTACAATTGCCTACCCTAGTTCACTTATGCCGATACAATATTACAATTACTTACCCTAGTAGACTTGTGCTGATGACAATTCTGTATTCTAGTATTTGTACACTCGAAGAAAGAGCTACATGCTGATTGTAATAAAACTAAATCAACCAATAAATGCCGGCGCTTAATAATGTTTAACAGTCGAAGTAACTAATTCACTCAAAATAAAATTTACTCAAGCACCCATTTACATGAAAAATCACTGACCATTATTAAAAAGAAAATGACAACAAATTGTACGGGCACTCTGCGAAAACGACCAAACATGGGGTAGAACGAAAAAAGAAAATGGCAGAAAGCATCTGCTTGATCGTTTTAAGCACGTTAAAATAAATGTGCTCACTCGATGCTTTTGCGTATTGTATAACCCGACTAGTTGATCAATAGAAGATTGGTCGTGTTAAGCAGATTGAAATATAGTCTT
Source organism: Acleris holmiana (assembly GCA_949316455.1). Classification (NCBI taxonomy): domain Eukaryota; kingdom Metazoa; phylum Arthropoda; class Insecta; order Lepidoptera; family Tortricidae; genus Acleris; species Acleris holmiana. The sequence goes on along the minus strand of OX438763.1, from coordinate 23,025,468 downwards.
TTACTTAATCGACAAAATAGACTAAATCAAGAACTTTGGCTGCTTTCTTCATTACAGAACGCACATTTCGTTATTGGTCGTTTTATTTATTTATTAGGATCACCAACTGTGGATACAATGTTTAAGTAGCTATAAGCAATACATCAGAATTGGTTCAAATATATTGTTCCACCAATTACATGCAGGTGGGCACAGCATGCTTTACCAGTAATTCCTACAATTACTACAAATATTTGCCAAATATTCGCACTAAAACAGAAAGTAAATAAAAAGGTTTAAAGGACATTTTATACAATAATAGTAATACCTAACTAAGACCTACCAAAATCTAACCAAGACCTAACCAAGAACTAACTGAGACCTAACTAAGGTCGTCAACAGAAATTATTATAACGCTTGGAAGCAGACAAACTTATGAAATACATCCAACGAGCTAAGGCGGCCAGTGGGCCGGTTGTACAGGCGAGCCATTTGGGGGAAGGGCGCGTGCGAATCGTATTATTCAATGGAGAGACGTGCTAAAATTTAGTCGCTTTCACTAAAGCATAGTTTAAAATTGTAGTTCACGATGGCATAGATAACTTATTTTACGAAAAAATGGCCCTGGTCTCTCTCTGCATAACTATGGTTACTTGGAATTCATTGCTTGAGGCATGAGTCACTGCAATTCGGGAGTATGATATTCCCCCGCTGTTATTCGAACGTGACACATGCTTGCCATAATGGGCCAATTATCTAGTTGGTCAGCAAATTATATATCAATATAACACGGTACTGTAATAAGAAAAGTCTTCCATAAGAACTCTGCTGAGCTCGTGGGTTGACGTGTACGGTCTGCATTTACAAATGTCTTTAACTATATTTCTTAAAATGCTCCAACAGTGTCAAGTTTTATATTTTGTTAGTGTTCTGCTAATGGGTACGTAAACATTTGTGTATTTAAGTAATAGACATTAGATAAGCTAATTCAACGTCCGAAATAATTACGAGTCCTCAATTACCAGCTCAGCTGTATTTAGCATAGTTAACAATGTTTAGGCTTTCTTGTTGTAATGTTAGTTGCGATCCAGTCGTGAATAAACCAGGTTATAATTCCGGAGTCGCCAGAATTAAAAGGGTTTTATTAAAACTCGGTGGAAGATTTAGTGGAAGTCAGCTGACGAAACTGCTGTTTAGGTTCAACGCATAGAAACGACAAATAAATTAGTCACTAATTTTGAAAGCAAAAACTAAAAGAAATAACTTATTTTAAAAGTTGAGTCCAGCTCATTTCGGCTTTTGGTTAAAAATATACTGGGACGCCGACTTCAGTTGGACTGGCTTATTCCCTTCCAATTTAAAAGAAGTTTATTTCTTGCTTTTTGAAGACGGTTTTTATTTTATTTCATACCTTTAAGTGATCATAATAATACTGTTATGTCGTCCACATATAATTTATTCCTATAATACAGGCTGTTTTTTTGATCTGACTGATCGATTTCCTAATCGGCAGGCCATTACGCGCTACACTGTAAGGTCTATCGTTAGCAACCTTTACGAGTGGGGTACTTTTGAAACGCCACGCCATGCTCAAGGAAGAGGCCAAAGTGGATGTTAAGCAGGCTTCATGCTTATTTCAGGATTCTAGGTCTATGAAAAGTACCCTTTAAATTTTCATTCCCCTTAGAGTGTCGAAACATACGTTTTTCGCGGCAAAAACGGTCGTATCTTTTTTTTATTTAACTTAGAAGTAATATTTTTTACAGCTTCAAGGATCTGTAGATTTGAGTCTATAGTTTTAATTTCAACTTGATACCTCTACGCGTCTTCGAGATAAAGGGTCTTGACAGACAGACAGACGGACGGACGGACAGCAAAGTGATCCTATAAGGGCTCCGTTTTCTCCTCTTAAACCTTAAAAATCGTCGACAGCACCAAATAACTTTAAATAGAAAGCATTTGTTTTGGATAGTTGTTTGTGTTTAGTAACGGCTTTGGAACTCTACAGTGAGCATAGTAATTTAATTTTTATTTCTGTTTTTTTTTAATTTCTCCTTTTGAGTGTCTGTTTGTGGCATCGTAGCTCCCAAACGGATGAGCGGATTGTGACACATTTTTTTAAATAAAACTACATTAATCGGGATACTTAGTTCTTAGCAAAATTTCATGAAAATAGGTTGGGCCGTTTAAGAGATATCAGCTCTGAGAGTAGGTGTCGCCGTTATATCGGAGGCTTTTAACCCCCTAAAAGCTCATACATACATACATACATACTATCACGCCTTCATTCCCAGAGTGGGGTAGGCAGAGCTACCAGAAATACCAACAACTACAAAAAGAGTTGTTGGTAATTCTGTAACCACAATTTGCACAAACAGGCTAAGGTGTTTTATCGTGTAAGGTGTAACCCCCTAAAAGCTCAAAATCTCAAAAATGGCAGAATCGATTATGATAAAACATGGCTAACCGCTAGGTGGTTCACCGCTAAAAACCTGCTTTCAATGAAGAAAAACCGCATCCGAATTGGTTCATCTGTTTAAGAGCTGTGGTGCACACACACACACACACTTACAGACATACACATCAAACACCCCTCCTTTTGCGTCGGGGGTTAAAAAGTTACCACGGTTTTAGACTTGTTTATTAACAACAGATCATCTGCTCGTGGCATCCACCTGTACATTGATTTAATACTGTATATTTCGGACTTTCAAACAAAATATTTTTTAAAAATTTTTGGTGTAGATACAACAATTATTATCGCATCAAATCCATATCCTTATATAAACACACGTTCTGTAGAGACTTGAGATGATGCTATTGAGATCCTAGATTCAGCCAAATATAACTATAGGCTCATAGAATTACGTACTAATCAAAACTCATATTATAGCAAAAATGTAACGTAGAACCCTGTAATTGGGCCAGCGAGTTGTTTCATTTATTTCTTGCTAATATTTTTTTGCCTAGCGTACAAAAAGAATTCTACATTATTTCAGCAAAATTATACATACCTATATATCATGAGCAATGGATTTAAGAGAAATGTGAAGCAAAAAAAATCCATACAAAATATGATAAAGTTTTTCTCTCCTTAAACGTAGTCCGATTTTTACGATTTTTGAATATGTTTTCCTTTCCAAGAAAATACGTATTGGAATGAAAATAATATAAAAAATAACAAAAACGGAAACGTACAGAACTAGTTTTTCATAATATCTACAACATATTCAAAAATAGTGAAAATCGAAATAGATTTAGGGCGTGAGAAACCTTATCGCCCGGAGCTAAATTTGTATGGATTATTATTGACAGTTACGCAATTTAGGCTTCGCTTCATAATCCTCTTATATGCTCTCTTAATGCAATGTTCAAAATTTCAGCGGATTCGGTTCATGACATCAAAAAATACTTTTACACTAAAACGCTGTGCCGTAAAATTGTTTTTTATTTGTATATGACTGTTTACTCTTTTCTGTCGTCGATATAATGAATGAATGACTAGCATTATTAATGATGAAACTGACCTTGAAAAATTTCATTTTAAGAAACAAAACTTTCATTTTATGGCTGGCGATTATAGACCCGTGGTCATCTCCTAACTTTCTGGTTTGGACATAAATATAATTCAGTTTTATTTGCAGTTATTAAACTCTCAACGTTTACATCAGATCCTTTTCCATGACATGACCACAAATCATCCAGTTATATTATTTCCCAGGTTTAACCGAAGCCGCCTTCTTGCCGGACTACGAGTACATCGGAGGCGTCGGCTGGCTGCGCCTGCACATCGTGCCCGCAACCTGGCCGGACGCGCAGCTGCGCTGCCACCTGGAAGGTGGATTTTAAAAGGGACCATTACCAAAAAAAATTGGCAATGGACAATGGGCATTTTGTTACTTATTGGATATCATGGTGCTGTCAATAAATAGATCATACTAATTAAGTAGGAACAGCAAATGGAGCTATGCTCCCTGGTTACCTTTGTTCTACATGAAAAATCCTTTCCATTGATATATAAAGTTGTCCATTACGGAGGGTACCACATTCCGTACATTTTTGCGCATTATCTTTTTTAGAGGAAATTACTGAATAAATTCAGAGGTTATCTAACACCGTGAGAAGAAATATTGACGAATATTTTTTATGTTGTTTCGTCGTGTATGTGAGGTGTCTATAAAAAGCTCACAAGTCGATTTGAACAGACTTACATTTATATTAAAGGCCTTAGTAACGAGAGTCAAATTAAAATGGTAAACTTTCTTTATTCAAGTGCTAAGGTTTTACTAATAAACATCAAAATCGTAAGCCTGCAACATCTGTGATAGGTCGTTGAAACACATGGATATCTAGTTGTGTCTACAGACAAGGACCTAGGTAATGCAAAGTCTGTACTGAGATTTGGTTAGATCCTATTTTTTACCTCATCCAAGCTTAAGTTGTCTTCTCAACTTCAATCCAGTATTTAGGTTTTCCAACTGACGTTTATGCGATCAATTTATTGCTGATCTCGATCAAGGATAAATTGATTTTTTTAATGCGTATAATGCGGAAAATTCTAACAGGTCGCCAAAAATTGAGAACATCTCAGTTTTGTTGCATATAAAAATGTCACAAGCATTAAATAAGATAGTTTAGAAGCAATAGGATTAGCATATCATTTTTTTTAAATTTAGTGGTTACAAACAATCTTTCTGGCCACAATAAGGGCCTTGCCTGTTCAAAACTATCTCGTCTATACTTACTACCGTTATCAATCTTATCATTTAAAATTTTCGTTTCTTAAAAGCCAATCCATTTCTTAGGAAACACTAAATTTTAATCTTTAGCTACGTTATCTTGATCACCTTGTGGTTTATTAAATTTATCGATCACAGAGATGGAAAGGCTGTGGGTAGAGCCTTAAAAATCCAAGATAATAGGTTAAACGATATGTTCATGGTAAAATATACTATTATGATTCAACAATTTGCCATCAGATGCCACTTTGACTGCGCCCACGACGAGCGCCATTACTGCGGCGATGAAGAAAACGATGGTCGCGCACAGACTGGGCGAGAGCAGCGTGTTCACTGATATGTACGCCTCCAATCCCAAAGGAGAATTTTTAACCATTAATGGTAAGAGTAAAAAGACAGAAGAGTCTTTTTAAAATTCGTTTAGTTAACTGCAGCTGCATATACGAGTACCTTTGTATAATATACCTTGTATCATGGTAATCACAGAACTATTATCAAGATAGAAGGAAATTATGAGAGGTTTTATATGAGAACCGAGCGTGTAACTTTTGTGTAGGTATTTTAGGTAGATTAAAAAAATAATTATAATTTTCATGACTAAGAAATCAGCATTGAAAATCGCAGGGTACAACACTTTATCTTACTTTTGACATAAAAATGAAAAATCAACCTTGAACGCGTCTCGACAAATGCCCGACAGTTTGGATTTTTTTTCGTTGCTGGTTGTCAATGCGTGCCAAGTCTTGCGCGTCAAATTAAAGCTGCAATGGTTTGGTTCGATTCGGTTCGGTCGGTTTTGATATTTTTTCATCCTATCGACTTATTCTTTGACACACTGCACTAAATATATTGCCACATTTCACATTTCTATTTCCCAATTATCACCATTTTAAGTGTACGCGTCGAATTTATCAGTTTGTTTCTTCTTGCTTCTTTTTGAGTAATTTGACACTAAGTAAACAAGTCACAACAACTTTTATTTTTCGGTTAAAATTCATTTTACTCGCACGCATGTTTAGACACGTCATACCGTTATGGTTGGTGCACATGGTATAGTTGAATTATCGAGAACATGGAATTGCATTTGTAGTGGTTGTACCATTTGCAACAAAAGGAGAATAATTTTCTCTTAATTTACTAAAATAACATACCCTTAAGAAATGAAATAAGTAGTATTTCTCTGTTTTTTGCTTTTAGTCGCTATTATGTTCTTCATCTGAGCTGTCTCAAGTATTGGTAAGATTGTATGAAATTCGATCCATTTCCCCTTCCTGACATCGATATTTATTTTCTTCACTTTCGACATGGCGACAAATATTTTCCTAGTCCTCAGCAGTAATAGTATTCATTCGTGCAGTTGCTAAACTCATAATGCCTTGCATGTTTAAAGAAACTTTTCTTTTCGCTACATATCCTTTTACCATGGACCAAATATTTTCGATCGGATTGAATGTCGGGTGGCAATCGTAAAACGGAGTGGCCATGTTCTTTTAAAATTGCATCTATGTGGTACTCACGAAACCGCTCTTTATTTTTTTTAATTAAATCATACAAACTGGTTTTGTACATCAACGGGCTATATGAAATGTTGTGTTCTGTCAACCAATCCATCATTTCTTGTTTATGAGAATTTGACGTTGGAGCACGATTCAAAAGTTTATTGCGATAGGACACATTATCTACGATAAGTACGCTATTCGGTTTAAGGTTCGGTATTAATTTTTCTTTCAACCATTTTTCGTAGTTGACAAAGTTCATCCGGTCATGGTAATCTCCCGTTTTTTACTTTGCCTTAAATATTAACAAAGCGTTGGGAATAAAACCATCTTTTCGTCCTGCGTGCACTATTATTAACCGCTGGCCTGTACTGATTTGTTTTTTTATACCAAATTCTGTTCCATCGGTCCAAGCCTCTCCGGACACATGTGAAGTGTGAATGTAGGTTTCATCAGTATAAACTAGTGGTCTAACTTTAGACCGATATTCCGCAATTGGTAAGGTAATTTATTCTTAGCAGTCGTATGTTGTGTCTTTCCATTAATATTTTTCGGTTATCCTCGGTCTTTTTCCATTTACTTAAATCCTAATTTTTGTATTTTTTTTCGTAAGGTGGAAATGCCAAATTTTTAATCTATATCGGATTTTAGCACAGAGTGGAGTGCCTTTAAGGTTGGGAATTGCTTATGGGACAGATGAAAATTGTATATAGTTCTCCGGATGACTTCCTGATTAAAATCGTCTACTGCTGATGACGGACAAGTAGGTACGTAACCTTTTATTTCTCGGGGAGGTGAATTTCTTTGTTGATGCAAATTTCTCACTATTGCTCTCAGACACAATGTTATAAACAGTAGAGAGACAAACACCTGTAGCTTTTTCAACTAACTGGGCAGCCGTGTAAGGGAATTTAAACTTTTCTTCAGTTCAAATTTCAAAATATTTATAACAGTTAAAAATAATTTGCTTACTTTGACTCTCAATCGAACCAAAATTACTCACTGCCATATTTTTTGAAAATTATGTATCTTACACTTAGTCGTATGGGCTGACACAAAATTATTCTGATAATTGTGAGAATACAATAAAATCATACGTAAATATATATGCACAACGTAAATAATATTCACAATTTGACACTGACATTATTTTGATATTTACTTCTTCAACATATAACAAACCTCTTTTTATGCTGATAGTACGAGAAAATAGAAAATTCAAATATAAAATGCCTGTAAACATACAATAATACTACATATGCAATTCCATGCTCTCGTTAATTTATCTATACTAGAAAGCTGTAATTTGGTATGAATATGCATATTAGTCACGCCATCAAAAAGGTACAATGAAATGTGACGTGGGGATGTATTTTTTTTCTCGTCTACCCTATAGTGTGGGGTGTCGATGGGTAGGTCTTTCAAAAATATTACGGGTTTGCAAAAACAGTTTTTCGATTGTAATCGGTTTACGAAATATTAAGCTATAAAGCGCAAATTTTTGTTAGACTCAAGTGCCCTCCCCCCTCCCTACAGCCAAAAGTACAATTACTAAAAATCTGTAAAAAAATAATAAAATCAAAGAGCATATAACGATTTTTAAAGGAAAGCTTTCATGACTAAGTAGACATCATTGGTTCTTGAGATACAGGTGATTAAAGTGTTTATACCTACTGAAATCACCTAAAGCGGCACCAAATGACTTTAAATAGAAAAATTGTTATTACATGATGATTTTTATGTTTGTAGTACTTAACGGCTTCGGAACCCTACACAGAGCGTGGTCCGACATGCTTTTGCTCGGATTTTATATTATATTTTCGCTGATTCAGATGCTTAGCTTTTGGGAAAAAAAAAACTCCTATATGTTGCCAAATAAGTTAGAATTTAATAGGATTAATTTTTTACACCTGCAAGGCCTGTCCTTGAAATTTAAATTCTCAAATCATAGCGCTTGTCTTGCGCAGGACATTAACAGCCAAATTTTTTTACGCACAACTGTCATGCGCAGGACACCTGACAGGATAAATAAGTTGAGGTTAAGTTAGAATATAGACCACAAAAAAAGCCACCGCATTGCGGGCTTCCTTGCTAAATTAACTTTTGTAAAATGATATTCTTTGCCAAATAAAAAATTTGGTAAAACGTAAGTGAACCCAAAAACTTATTGTCTGTATATTATTACTTTTACTTATTATCCACGTATAGGAGCAAAAATTAAATAGTTTTAGTAGGTACCATTCTTCAGATGATAGTTTGTCTTGCATATTTCAGGGTTGCCCTTGTCAAGCATCACCCTCCAATGGGCTGTCGGAGAGCCCAACAACCTGGACAACGCAGAGGACTGCCTTGTGATGACGGGCGTGGGCGAGCTGGCTGACGTGAGCTGCTCCAGCGTGCACCCCTTCTTCTGCTTAAAACGAAATACTACCTATATTTATAACCAATGCGACACTTCATTCAGATCAAACCAAGGCAATATCACAACTGAAACGAATCAATGTGACACCACAGTCGAAGGTATATACGTATTTCTCAATATTTCCGTTTAAAGTAGGTACATTAATACCCGCATGGAACCATATTAAAGAGTATTTAAACGCAATTAACGTGTAGCGACCTAGCGACATCTAGCGACAACTTGTAACAACAAACTGGACAGCACCACCAGCGTCAGAGAGTGGAACTAAAATCTGACGGCGTGCTACATCGCGCTAATGAAAGTTTTCTCAGTTAGGTGATCTTTACTAACTGTAACTTCATCCCAATTGATTTCGGAAAAAAAATAAAAGACCGTTTTATCTTAATTGGCTGTCAGTCAATATAATTTATAAACAAGTCTGGTCAATACAAAATCGACTCTGTTGTTTAGGTTCAGAAGACCAAGACGTCTTTGAAGTTAGGTTTTTATATACCCACTCAAATAGTACTACTAAACATCAATATGCTTATGCTCTGTAATTTTCGCCCTTAGTTATTTCACGTTGTATTTGTAATAACATTTATTCAGCGTTGTGATTGAGACCTGACAAAGTTGTTTTCCAGTTGTTTTTTATTTATAGATGAGACTTAATCAAGTAGTAATAAGGAGGTGTTTGCATGAGCAGGGTACACGTGGGAGCCGCGGACGGGCAGCTGCTACAAGTTCCACCGCGAGGCTCTCATCTGGAGCCGCGCCGCTATGGTCTGCACCAAAGAATCCGGGACCCTTGCCGTCATCAATAGCGACGTCGAGTCCGAAGTCTTCAAGAAACTCTTTGAAATTAACCCTCCTGAGACCCACACTGGGACAGAGACTGTTCCTCTAGTCCATATTGGCATCTTGGACTGGAACCAAAATCGAAATTGGTTAACTGTATTTGGTAAATGCATAGTCTTATTATATACAGGAATATTTGCAAAAAACGAACAACCTCTCAGGGTTAAATTACTTACATCATACATAAACAACAACTTTTGTTCGGAGACTTTTTACAAAACGTAATACATTTCCCAAAAAATACTTTCAAGTTTTTGTTGTACTATCTGATACCTTTAGATCTGTAATTTTATTACATAAATAATTAATTTACATGTGCGCCTCGGTGGACGACCACGATCGTTGGATCTAGGCTGAAATTGCCCGTGATCTCGTAATCGCTGGGTGGCGGCTAGCATTGTCCTTCGGCTGGGTGTACGCACATCAGGGAATTCCGATACGTTATCATCACACCTAGCGAGCATTCGCAACATTTCCGCGTACTCAATATTCGAATACTGATACGCCATCGTGAAACGCCTACCCACATTATCGGAAATCAAAACGCAGTGCGTACCGGCGCCGGCGATTCAAAGCAAACTTATTCTTTGGCTACCGTAGAGTTACTTACATTTAGAGTGATCAATTTAATTAATATATTTTTTGTTTGACAGTAAAATATGATGAAATTTAAGAATGAATGAAAAGATGTGGATAATTTAACCTTGAGAGGTTGTTAGTGTTTTACAAATAATCCTGTATATATATATATATATTTATGTTAAGGAGAAGGCACACGAGCACTCAGGCTACCTGATGGTAAGTAGAATCTGAGACCCATAAACATTTGATTTCTCAAGACTATAATCCTAAGACCTCAAATGCGTTGCTGACCCTGAGGGCTACGATGGAATACCTCTATGCTAATAATTTCACCGATTGTCTTATCCCCACACTGGAACACAACAAAGCGAACACTGTTGCTTGGCGGGTGGTTAATAAATGAGATGGTGGTAGCCATCTGGACGGACCCTGCACAGGGTCCTACCACCACTATTCAAGTATTTTAAGAATATGCGGTAGTGAATATGATCGATTTGCTTCGAGACAAGGGTGTCCAGTCACTACGGTCGTACTCGTTTGACTTGGCGGGGGCACACCCGTACCCGCTGATTTAACAGTTTAAAGTACTATTATTTTAAACAAGACTGGTGGAATTTGTAAAGTGTAAACGTACCTACTTTATCTACACACATGCGTTCAAAACCGCAAATTACGACTAGCATAAAGATGAACTGTTTTGTTAGAACAAATATCTTATCTGTGAGAATGTTATTATTGCTTAATAATAACATCAAATTCGATATTATTATTACAATCAAATTTCGAACATCATAATAAACAAAGCCACTTTTTTTTTAATTTGATTTAGTTTTGTAGAACTGTTAGGTGATAGGCTTGCAACCTGTCACTAATACACTGGTTACAGAGTTCAACAAGTCTTTTTGGAGTTGTTGGTATTTCTGTAGCTCTGCCTACCCCACTCTGGGATTTAAGGCGTGATGTTATGTATGTACTAACTGTGTTCAGTGCTTATTCCAGGTTGCTTATTCCATTTGGGAGGATTTTCGTATTTTTAGGAAATCTATGGAGCCTTTTATTGAGTACCTTTTCAAAAACTTTTGACAGTCAAGACAGAACTGAAATCGGAATCTTGCGTGTAACTTTGTTTGTTTGATTATTTATTTCTATGTTTATACATAAATTACTATTTTTGCTTAACCAGGAGACACACTTGCCGAGGCCGGGTTCCAGAATTGGGACGACAACGAGCCGAATAACATGTACGATAGTGAGTTCTGCGGCTCAATGACGTTCAACGGCTTGCTGAACGACTCCCCGTGTTACACGCAACCAAAGGCGTTCATCTGTGAGATTACTCCAAAACATCAATTAATATAACCTCAGGAATAACTCGTATAAAACTCCTGTTGTTACACATAAAATAAAATATGCTGCAGCAATATACCGACTCACGAAACCATTTATTTTACAATGACAAAATCCATAAATTATTTTCTACTCTGACATTCGTCAAGTTCAAATTACATTTTTTTATATATGTCCAGTGTAGACTATCTGCAACATCCTCCAAACCACAAAGAAAATAATATACAGGAAAAATATAACAACCCCTCCCAACTCGACAAAAAAAAACACTTAACAAGTAATTAATAAAAAACAAAAGTACTAAAAACTCAGCGTAAAGTAAAAGTACTAAAATCCTGTTTGAGACTGTAGGTCTCCTTTATGTTTGGCCTCTTCAACTTTTTGCTCGCACCTTGTCCTTATCGAGATCCATCTCTTTTTATATGCCTCCGCCTCGTCTACTATCTTCTCGAATTCTCTTTCGTGGAATATTTCCTCCGAGTCCAAAGCGAGGTTGTAGATGTCTCGGTCTACTGCGAGAATTCTTTCAGCCACGTCTCCCAAGTACTCGTAGTCGCTTTTTACATCGGCCTTTGCGTCCTCACTTATTTTACTTTCTAACGCGTTTGCCGATCGCGTAAACACTCGCCGCAGCTCTTTCCGTTCCCGAAGAAATCGGTCCATTTTATTTAGTCACGGTCGCCACTAATGTTACACATATAATAAAATATGCTGCAGCAATATACCGACTCACGAAACCATTTATTTTACAATGACAAAATCCATCAATTATTTTCTACTCTGACATTCGTCAAATTCAAATTTCATTTTTTTATATATGTCCAGTGTAGACTATCTGCAACACCTGTGTTAATTACAAAAATTCGGCCAAAACCACTGGACTTGAAATTTATAGAGGATATGCAATGGGTGCCCTAGGCCACACCAGGTTTTTTTTTTAATGTTGGCCCTTAACTGAGAAAATTTAAGCCTACAAAGCTATAGTAAAACATTGTAATGCGAACATTTTAACTTTCTTTTCATTCTTGTCTAGTTAAATTAAATTAAATTCATTTATTATTTGAACAACAAGATTCATTACAATTAATTAATTGATTAATACAATTACTAGTTACAAAAATAAAAATAAATTGAACACTTACTAACTAACACAACATAATAAGGTAAAGACACCAGTACTCGACAAAGGACCAATGTTCGACACTGACTCTTATTCAAAGAAGATAAGAGTTATTCATTACACACAAAAAAAATTAATAACTCTTATCTTCTTTGAATAAGAGTCAGTGTCGAACATTGGTCCTTTGTCGAGTACTGGTGTCTTTACCTTAATAGTTTAATAGGCACGATTGCTCCTTACATGGAGCTGCATGCAGTGAACCATGTAAGGGCAATCAAACCTACTTGCTATCATGTTCAGGACCCCGTTGCTGCTCCCGCGCACTCTGCTTAGCAGGGACGCGCACCGCTTGCGCAGAGTAGTGTAGAAGCAGGCGGTGCGCGCCTCCGCGAACATACCTGACGCACTGCAGTACAGCGGCAGCCGCGTCAGAACCCTAAATGCGTCATTATACTGCACGCGCAGGGCGCTAAACGATCTCTGAGTATAGTTGGCCCACAGGTTGCATGTATAGAAGGACGTACAGAAAAATCGGAAAAGAGTAACTTTCACTTCTTTAGAACACCGTGCAAACCTACGAGCCAACATGTTCGCTCTCACCGCAAGGGCCCGGCGCTCCCTCTCGAGATCGGCGTCGTCTCTCAGGTCGTCGGTGATCAGGTGTCCCAGGTACTTGAACCGGGTCACGCGGTTCAACTGAACACCACTAAGCACTACTGGTGGCACAGATGTGGGACACCTGGTCCCCGATTTAAATACCATGATCTCGCTCTTTTTCGAGTTGTACATCAAGCTGGCTGTTTGCGTACCGCTCACAATTACCAAGAAGTTTCCTAATACCACAGATCGATGTGTTCAACAAAACCATATCGTCCGCGTAGCTAAGGTTGTTTACACATACGTCATCTACGTGACAGCCGACGTGTTGGCTGTGTTATATCATCTTGATGTTAAATAGTTTTATCATGAAAACAATTTGTGTATTATTACAATATATGAGAAAATTAAACATTATTCATTAAGTTTTGTTTTTGTTTTAGTTACATATAAATTTCATAATTTTCTTACGATGTTGTATTTTATACAAAAATATATGTAGGTCGCTTTATCTGTCATAGGTACCAAAAACAATAATATTTGAATGCATTGTGAATTATGTTATTGATACATATACCCACAGATTAATCCAATTCCAAACAAAGTCCTCGATTTAAAAAAAGGAAAATCTGAATTATATGAAACATATACTAATTTCGGATCGTAATAAGTAATTTTTGGGAAATAAAGGCTGTTTTTTTGCGGTAATTTTAAGAGGAAAATAACAATTCGCATTGAAGCTCTATACCGAAAATATGGTAAAATTCATGACTTCTAAGGTTCTATATTAATTGCTAAAAACTTCACGAAAGTGTTTAAGATTTCATAATTACTTCCTCAAACGTCTATCGCTACAAAACTACGCTGAAGTGGCAGTAGCTGAACTAATTAACACCTAATCTAAGCCTTGTAATATTGTACCTTCGATACTTGGATCCGTGTCCGTTTTTCTGTAGGTTCATAGTTTAAATTGTTAACTTATTGCGCATTTCTGATCCTCTTGCCGGCGCGGTTCACCTGACGGTTATTGGGACTCGTTTAGTCATGGAATTATTCCTGAAATACGTTATTTAACTTGGTATATAAAACGTCCACCGCTTGACCGACTGACTTTGGGGACGTATATCTTCTTGAATATATGAACTCCGCGATGTCGCGGGCTTCCAGAGTGTTTACTTACATTTTTCCTTTTAATTCTTGTTACTTTTATGAATATTTCGTCATTTAAAACAGATTATTTGTACTTTTTGTTCTTCTTCTTCTTTTTTATTAAATGGCGGTCCACATAGTGATTTCGCCAATGTCAAGTGAATAGAGTAAATCAGTAAACAGAATAAATCAAAAGTAAAAGCCGGGCATTTTTCAATCGGCCATCTTCCCTCCCCGAAGGTTACCGGAATCCGTACTTTTTGTTTATTTTCTTTCAACTGACAATATTGTTATTTTCATTGTCAATCTTGACAACGGGCAGAGACAATATCTTAGGTTTTGTACTGTAACATGGAGTTAATATGATTGTTTTCCATAGAATTAATTCCTGGCATGTGTAATTTTGTAATTTTATAAACTTAGAACTTCCAAATTAAAAATATAGAACACCAGGGTATATAAAGGGTGGCTCAGACTAGAGCCATTCATTCTTTCTCCAGTTTCCGAGTTGAAACGTTAGAAGTCGGCCTTGTGCGGGGCCATGTCAGGCCCCGCACCTCAAGAAGCCTCTATCTCCACACCTCGATCTCGTTCCTGCTTGCTCCGGGACCGTTACTCGATCTCACGGGCCTCTACTCGGGCCTATCTGCTTCTATACTTCTACTAAGAGGAGTGTTGCTGCCATCGCTACGCACTACTGCGCAAGTGGTGTTCACTGGAGCTCTCTTCAATCGTCTACTTCACAGAAAAGAACTACTCTCTGCTATCTCCCTGGTGTTGTTAGGGACCTATTAAATTAGTTAGTAATTTTATACTGGTAATACTGTGTAAAGCTAAACAAGTGCTCAATAAATAACCCTGACCCTGACCTAACCCTCTTTAAGTACCTGGTTTTCCAAGCCTTCGGAAGGTCAGGTGCCTCTACAAATTTCCTCCGTCTGTTATCTGGTCTTCCGAACCTTCGAAAGACCACGTAACACGACAGCCTTTTATAGTTTATTCTAGAGTTCTTTAACTGCGTATATCTAAACGAGAAAACGAGGTAATAAAAAAAAGAATTTCATTCATACGATATACGAGGAAAAATAAAAAACGTAAAACGTAAAGCGGAATACGCTAAGTTTTGACCCGTTTATTAAGATTTTATATAGAATCAAAACTAAAAACTTCTATTAATGTTTAGATTATTTTCTTCGGCATACTCATTTAATTTACGTAATATTTAAAAAAAAAGCATGTTCCCTATTGGCTAATATATAGTCAAAGGAGAACAGCATTGTGCAGGAGTTTATTGCAGCGCTTCTTGCAGCATTGCTCTCTTCTTGGGAAGCGCTAGAAGGTTTATGACGTGAGCCCGTGCGGTTCACTTACCTACTGAAGAAGTTATTTTTATCTTTTGCTCTTGCGGTCAAATAATACGCGTCAGAGTGCGTTTTTCATACTAAAGAAGCCATCTCGAAGCCTTGGTTCCTCGCCAGGGGAAGGTTTTAGTGAAATCTGATGATGGGTACCCCGAGCATCGATACAGGAGCTCCAGAGTGCCTATAGTGCCCGGCCGTTGTGAAGTAAATCCTGACACCTGTCATTCCAGTACAAATTATAACCTCAAACCTAAGAATAGGCTATAAATTGTACTGCGATGACAGGTGTCAGGATTGACTGCTCATCGGCCGGCCACCGTAGGATACCCAACTGATTGAATCTGCGGTTAACACCAGAATTGTGCATATTCAGACCAACATCTAAAAAAGCTGTAAAAAACCCAAATACTGACCCAAACCCTCTCGCTGTGGTGATAACTGATTGTGCGGACAGTTAGGTATCTTAAGAACTTTTAACCTCCTCTATTGAACCTCGGAGTATCCACCAATAAACTTCACTCAAAACAACCCCTGGCCAGGAACCAAGGCTTCAAAATAACCTCGTTTGTATGAAAAACGCACTCTGACTCGTATTATTTGACCGCGAGTGTTTCTTCTGCATCAACGACATTGTTGATCGGATATGATTACAGAATAGAAACAGAATCGAATAGAAATAATTGTGTCAACAAAATTTGACACAATACATATAACAGAAAAGCATCAAATATTCCAAATAGGGTGCCACTTTGATTATATTATTACCTAGAAACTAAATAGCCAGAGTCTCTATTCAACTGCGTTATAACGATATCGTGTTTGACGTGTTTTAGAATCGTTTATGTCACACTCGCCATTATTGTAAATAACATAAGATTTATGACAACGTTGACAATACGGAAACACGTCAAAAACGATATCGTTATTACCTTGTAGAATTCCAGCCCTGGTGCATTGAATTGGTTCCGGACTAAATAAAACGCAAAGAAGCCGGTCATGTGCGAGTCAGACACTGAGGGTTGGGTACAAAGTTATAGGAATTATTTATTTTTTATTTTATTTTATTTATTTATTATCCACACTTACAACTATTTTTACAGGGCTTATCCTAAGACAATAGTGTAACTACTTTTTGGTACCTATCAACTAATCTCTATTATTACACCTATAACATAATATAAATAATGCAGCCTTTGTGAATTCATTCAGAGAACAAGAAAACAAATCAATGGTCTCCGCAATTTGGTTGAGGGTTCGCACAGCTCGCGTCAGCGGAGACCTACCGAGCAGGTTGGTGCGCCCGCGCGGCTCGACCAGCAGCCGCGGTCGCCGACGGCGCCATACGTACCTATCGGGAACACACACCCCCAAGTAACTCAACACCTGACTGTTGCATCTTTTACCGGCTAATAACTCAAAAATGTATGTCACTAGGCACAGCTCTCTGCGCACCCGTAGCTCGTTGTACCCAACCATACCTAGCACAAATAAATTTGGATACATTAGAGGGTAAAAAGGATACACTTTATATTTTCTCAAGTACAGGAACCGAACGAACTTGTTCTGTATACGCTCCACCATTAAAAGGTACTTGGTTTCATGCGGAGCCCAGACCACCGCATTGCATTCGAGGCTACTGCGGACGAGCGCACTGTATAAGGCTATAATCGCGCCCATATTTGTAAAACTATGAGAACGACGAAGCACAAATCCGAGCATTCTATAGGCTTTTTTACAAATACTGACAATATGTTCTCGAAACCTCAAATCAAATGTAAATTTAACCCCTAAATCCTTAACTTCTGTCACTCTTTTTATTTTCTGATTCTTAATTTGGTAATCATGAAGGACAGGTTTACGCGCTCGAGTAAAAGTAATATTCACGCACTTAGATATATTAAAATACAACTTATTCGCTTCACTCCATGACACCACGCGGTCTATATCGCTTTGAAAGTTATGACCGTCGGTAATGCTTTTAATAGGTAAAAATATTTTCAAGTCGTCGGCAAATAGTAGACAGCCAGAATGTTTGATAATTTGAGGCAAGTCATTAACCATGATTATAAATTCCAAAGGGCCGAGGTTACTCCCTTGACTTACCCCAGACCTCACGACATATTGCTCCGATTTGTATCCCGCGTACTCCACATACTGTCGTCTATCACTCATATAATGTAACATTGTATTCAGGGATTGACTTGACTTTGCAGTTGAAAAGCTGTTGTCTCCATACATCGACATAGGTCGCAACAATCGATTTTTTTATTGCGATGGAGTATCAAATGAATGATTTCCCGTTTTTTTCCTTTACTAGTACTGTAAGAGCTTCCTTTATGCCAAATTTCAGGATTCTAGGTCTATGGAAGTGCCCTATAAATTTTCATTTCCTTAAAAGTGTCGAAATATACGAAGTATCTCTTTTTGACTTTAAAATAACGAGACACTAGTTCCCGTTTGACGTATTTGGCGGTTCGTTGTATTAGCCCTACAGCTAAAGCGAGTAAGGAAAACCGGGCAAGAGCATGTTGGACCATGCTCGGTGAAGCTGCCAGTGTTGCTGCCATCGCTACGCACTACTGCGCAAGTGGTGTTCACTGGAGCTCTCTTCAATCGTCTACTTCACAGAAAAGAACTACTCTCTGCTATCTCCCTGGTGTTGTTAGGGACCTATTAAATTAGTTAGTAATTTTATACTGGTAATTCTGTGTAAAGCTAAACAAGTGCTCAATAAATAACCCTGACCCTGACCTAACCCTCTTTAAGTACCTGGTTTTCCAAGCCTTCGGAAGGTCAGGTGCCTCTACAAATTTCCTCCGTCTGTTATCTGGTCTTCCGAACCTTCGAAAGACCACGTAACACGACAGCCTTTTATAGTTTATTCTAGAGTTCTTTAACTGCGTATATCTAAACGAGAAAACGAGGTAATAAAAAAAAGAATTTCATTCATACGATATACGAGGAAAAATAAAAAACGTAAAACGTAAAGCGGAATACGCTAAGTTTTGACCCGTTTATTAAGATTTTATATAGAATCAAAACTAAAAACTTCTATTAATGTTTAGATTATTTTCTTCGGCATACTCATTTAATTTACGTAATATTTAAAAAAAAAGCATGTTCCCTATTGGCTAATATATAGTCAAAGGAGAACAGCATTGTGCAGGAGTTTATTGCAGCGCTTCTTGCAGCATTGCTCTCTTCTTGGGAAGCGCTAGAAGGTTTATGACGTGAGCCCGTGCGGTTCACTTACCTACTGAAGAAGTTATTTTTATCTTTTGCTCTTGCGGTCAAATAATACGCGTCAGAGTGCGTTTTTCATACTAAAGAAGCCATCTCGAAGCCTTGGTTCCTCGCCAGGGGAAGGTTTTAGTGAAATCTGATGATGGGTACCCCGAGCATCGATACAGGAGCTCCAGAGTGCCTATAGTGCCCGGCCGTTGTGAAGTAAATCCTGACACCTGTCATTCCAGTACAAATTATAACCTCAAACCTAAGAATAGGCTATAAATTGTACTGCGATGACAGGTGTCAGGATTGACTGCTCATCGGCCGGCCACCGTAGGATACCCAACTGATTGAATCTGCGGTTAACACCAGAATTGTGCATATTCAGACCAACATCTAAAAAAGCTGTAAAAAACCCAAATACTGACCCAAACTCTCTCGCTGTGGTGATAACTGATTGTGCGGACAGTTAGGTATCTTAAGAACTTTTAACCTCCTCTATTGAACCTCGGAGTATCCACCAATAAACTTCACTCAAAACAACCCCTGGCCAGGAACCAAGGCTTCAAAATAACCTCGTTTGTATGAAAAACGCACTCTGACTCGTATTATTTGACCGCGAGTGTTTCTTCTGCATCAACGACATTGTTGATCGGATATGATTACAGAATAGAAACAGAATCGAATAGAAATAATTGTGTCAACAAAATTTGACACAATACATATAACAGAAAAGCATCAAATATTCCAAATAGGGTGCCACTTTGATTATATTATTACCTAGAAACTAAATAGCCAGAGTCTCTATTCAACTGCGTTATAACGATATCGTGTTTGACGTGTTTTAGAATCGTTTATGTCACACTCGCCATTATTGTAAATAACATAAGATTTATGACAACGTTGACAATACGGAAACACGTCAAAAACGATATCGTTATTACCTTGTAGAATTCCAGCCCTGGTGCATTGAATTGGTTCCGGACTAAATAAAACGCAAAGAAGCCGGTCATGTGCGAGTCAGACACTGAGGGTTGGGTACAAAGTTATAGGAATTATTTATTTTTTATTTTATTTTATTTATTTATTATCCACACTTACAACTATTTTTACAGGGCTTATCCTAAGACAATAGTGTAACTACTTTTTGGTACCTATCAACTAATCTCTATTATTACACCTATAACATAATATAAATAATGCAGCCTTTGTGAATTCATTCAGAGAACAAGAAAACAAATCAATGGTCTCCGCAATTTGGTTGAGGGTTCGCACAGCTCGCGTCAGCGGAGACCTACCGAGCAGGTTGGTGCGCCCGCGCGGCTCGACCAGCAGCCGCGGTCGCCGACGGCGCCATACGTACCTATCGGGAACACACACCCCCAAGTAACTCAACACCTGACTGTTGCATCTTTTACCGGCTAATAACTCAAAAATGTATGTCACTAGGCACAGCTCTCTGCGCACCCGTAGCTCGTTGTACCCAACCATACCTAGCACAAATAAATTTGGATACATTAGAGGGTAAAAAGGATACACTTTATATTTTCTCAAGTACAGGAACCGAACGAACTTGTTCTGTATACGCTCCACCATTAAAAGGTACTTGGTTTCATGCGGAGCCCAGACCACCGCATTGCATTCGAGGCTACTGCGGACGAGCGCACTGTATAAGGCTATAATCGCGCCCATATTTGTAAAACTATGAGAACGACGAAGCACAAATCCGAGCATTCTATAGGCTTTTTTACAAATACTGACAATATGTTCTCGAAACCTCAAATCAAATGTAAATTTAACCCCTAAATCCTTAACTTCTGTCACTCTTTTTATTTTCTGATTCTTAATTTGGTAATCATGAAGGACAGGTTTACGCGCTCGAGTAAAAGTAATATTCACGCACTTAGATATATTAAAATACAACTTATTCGCTTCACTCCATGACACCACGCGGTCTATATCGCTTTGAAAGTTATGACAGTCGGTAATGCTTTTAATAGGTAAAAATATTTTCAAGTCGTCGGCAAATAGTAGACAGCCAGAATGTTTGATAATTTGAGGCAAGTCATTAACCATGATTATAAATTCCAAAGGGCCGAGGTTACTCCCTTGACTTACCCCAGACCTCACGACATATTGCTCCGATTTGTATCCCGCGTACTCCACATACTGTCGTCTATCACTCATATAATGTAACATTGTATTCAGGGATTGACTTGACTTTGCAGTTGAAAAGCTGTTGTCTCCATACATCGACATAGGTCGCAACAATCGATTTTTTTATTGCGATGGAGTATCAAATGAATGATTTCCTGTTTTTTTCCTTTACTAGTACTGTAAGAGCTTCCTTTATGCCAAATTTCAGGATTCTAGGTCTATGGAAGTGCCCTATAAATTTTCATTTCCTTAAAAGTGTCGAAATATACGAAGTATCTCTTTTTGACTTTAAAATAACGAGACACTAGTTCCCGTTTGACGTATTTGGCGGTTCGTTGTATTAGCCCTACAGCTAAAGCGAGTAAGGAAAACCGGGCAAGAGCATGTTGGACCATGCTCGGTGAAGGGTTCCGAAGCCGTTAAGTACTACAAACATACAAATCAACAAGTAATAACTAATTTTCTATTTAAAGTCGATTGGTGCCGTCTTAGATTATTTTAGTAGCTATAAACACTTTAATCGCCTGTATCTCAAGAAACAAAAATGTCTACTTATAGTCAAGATACTTTTCCTTAAAAATTCGTTATATGGTCTTTCATTTGAGATTTTTTTCAGATTTTTAGGTTTTGCAGTTTTGGCTGTAGGGGGGGATACCTGAATTTAACAAAAATCAGCGCTTTAAAGCTTAATATTTCATTAACGGATTACTTAATCGAAAAACTGTTTACACAAACCCGTAATATTTTTGAAAGACCTATCCAACGACACCCCACACTATAGGGTGGACGAGAAAAATTAAATAAATCCCCACGCTATGTGTAGGGGAGAACCTAAAATTTTACATTTGATTGTACCACTTTGTTAGCGTGACTAATATGCATATTCATGCCAAATTACAGTTTTCTAGTATTAAGAGTCTCTGCACTAGGCTGCAGACGGACGGACGGACATGGGGAAACTATAAGGGTTCCTAGTTTGACTACGGAAATTGTATTGTATTCTAACATATATTTCATTTAACTATTATATTTTCAAACTTTATGAATTTTGAACGTAGACATTGTAAACGTATGTATTTTGTCTAATATAACTATGAACCATTATGTATTTTAACTGTTATATATTTTGACCATTATGCATTTCAAGCTAATGCGTTTAGAACTTATGTCGAATAACTTTATATATTTTGATGCATTATACTACTTATATGATTTTCGGCATTTCAACTATATGGTTTTCAACCTATATGTATTTTAAATTTATACATTATAATACGTACCCGGCTTTAACATTCAGTAGTAAAATAAATAGTAAAAACAAAACAGATAATAATATTAAATAAATAAAAAAATATCAGGGGACAATCTCACACACATTGACCTAGTCCCAAACTAAGCTCTAGGCTTATACTACGGGTACTAGGCAACGATAAACATACTTATTTATAGAAATTCATACTTAAATACATATAAAACATCCAAAACTCTGGAACAAATATTCGCGCTCATCACACAAATATCTGCCCTTATCGGGATTTGAACTCTGGACCGCTGGCTTCGGAGACAGGGTCACTCCCAACTAGGCCAACGTGTCGTCATACTATATGCATTGCCCGAATAGCAGTGACTCATGCCTTAAGCAATGAATTCAAAGAACTCGAATCACCATACATACATACGTTGTATATGTATGTATTGTGCTTTGTTTCCCTCCTAGAGGCTGGATGGATGTGCCGATTTCAACAAGCGAGGTGTCTTTAGATTCATCTTAACGTCGCAATTGGCGCTGGGTACTTAAAATAAAAACAAAATACGATATAGTCGAATAAAAAATATGTAAATGTTAGGTAATTAACATATACACCGACGACATAATTAAACCTAAAGTAGGGTTTTTAAAACTTGTTCAGAGCCAAGATCCTACACGGTAAAAACGATATCGCATTTGACGCGTTTCCGTATTGGCAACGTTTTGATTACTCTTATGTTTTTGACATAATGGCGGCCGAGTCAAAAACGATTCTAAAACACGTCAAACGCGATATCGTTATAACGCAGTAGAATAGAGGCCAAGCATTGCTAAGCGCATAATACATATTACTCGTATAAAAATATATGATTAATCGACTCAGAGGGAAGAAGAGAACCCTTTGGGTGTTAGTCAAGTGCGAGTCGGACTCGCGTGTCAAGGGTTCCGTACAAACTTATAAGAATGTAAAATTGTATTGACACAAGTTTGCCGTTGAAAAACTGTTGTCGCCATACATCGACATAGGGCGCGACTAGTTTAGTAACTGCCAATAAGATTGCAATCGCAAAAAAAAAAATGTGATGGAGCACAAATTACCTAATTTCAGGATTCTAGGTCTATGGTGCCAGATACATTTTAGATTCAAAATTCAAAATGTTTATTCAGTACATAGACCACAAGAGGGCTCTTTTATACGTCGGTAATATGAAGTGAATCTACGAGCGCTTCGGACAAGACCATCATTGCGGAGAAGAAGCGCCGCAACAAACTCCAGCAGAAGGTTTAATTTCAATCATTAAGTACAATAAAATTTAAAAGTAATACATAATAATTATTATTAAAATGACAACAAATAAATCATTACAAATGTAAAGTTAATAACATAAAACTACTATAATGAGTATAGGAAAACAACACGACGAGGTCTCTACGTCAAAAGCCATAACTAGAATAATAAACTGAAGAACCAGTCCTTGCAAATGTGAACATACCGGACCCCATAAACAGCACCCGTTCACGAGTATAATATTTCTCAACCATGTGTTCGGGAGAGTTCCCTTAAAAGAGTCAAAATATACGCTTTTTGCGGCATAAACGGTAAAGCTTTTGATCCACCTAATTAGGAATGCATATCCTAAAATATATAAGTACGCTTTGACAAAACTTCGGCACTTAATAATTTGCACGTCGAGTTGAAAAGCGAGTTCTTTAGAAAAATTGATGACAGAACCCTAAAGATTGAAGAGTTTAAGAAGTCACCTTTACAATTGCGTGATTACGCACTTTATCATAGTAGTTGACCATAGATAGAGCTATCTAAGCATTGCTGTATGCAAAAAGAAACCAAGAATAAAAATCCGGTTTTGAGACCGGTACAGTCGTTTTTAGGAAAATCTATTTTTATTAGTTTCTTTTATGTTTTCTTAAAAACGAATAGCCCAGATTAGTAAAATCAAATCAAATTAATTTATTTCATTTCATTTAGAAGTTTCGCAATACTGATAGTACATAGATTGTGGTAATGAAATCGGCATGCGCACAGCTTAGCTGAATAGCTCACCCGTGATCAGCCATGGAGGGATCACAACGACTACTTGGATTAACTAGTTACATAAAACTAAGCTCGTTAATAAAAATATAAGGATATTTATGGACCTAACGGCTGAAAGCATCTGCTTGGTCGTTTAAAGCATGTTAAAATAAATGTGCTTACTTGATACTTTTGCGTTTTATATAACCCGACTAGTTGACCGATAGAAGATTGGCTGTGTTCAGCAGGTTGAAAATATAGTCTTTTAATTGTCAAAATACACTCAATCAAGTTCTTTGGCTGCTTTCTTCATTACAGAACGCACATTTCGTTATTGGTCGTTTTATAAATTATTGTATAATTCAATGGAGAGACGCGCTAAAATTTAGTCGCATTCACTAAAGCATAGTTTAAAAAATCTATATCTATATATCTAATAAATAGGATTAAAGGACATTATATACAATATTACTAATACCTAACTAAGACCTACCAAAATCTAACTAAGACCTAACCAAGACCTAACCAAAACCTAACTAAGGTCGTCAACAGAAATTATTTTACGCTTGGAAGCAGACAAACTTATGAAATACATCCAACGAGCTGAGGCGGCCAGTGAGCCGGTTACACAGGCGAGCCATTTGGGGGAAGGGCGCGTGCGAATCGTATTATTCAATGGAGAGGCGTGCTAAAATTTAGTCGCTTTCACTAAAGCATAGTTTAAAATTGTAGTTCACGATGGCATAGGTAACTTATTTTACGAAAAAATGGCCCTGGTCTCTCTCTGCATAACTATGGTCACTTTGAATACATTGCTTAAGGCATGAGTCACAACAATTCGGGAGTTGGATATTCCCGCGCTGTTGTTCAAACATGCCTACCTTAAGGGGTCACTTATCTCGTCGTTTATCTAGTTGGTGAGCAAATTATATATCAATATAAAACGGTACTGTAATAGTAATAGTCTTCCATAAGAACTCTGCTTAGCTCGTGGGTTGAGGTGCACGGTCTGCAATTACAAACATCATTAAATATAGTACTTAAAATGCTCCAAAAGTGTCAAGTTTTATATGTTTGTACTGTTCTGCTTATGGGTATGTAAAAAATAGTGTATTTAAGTAATAAACATTAGATAAGCTAATTCAGTGTCCGAAATATTTACGAGCCTATATTCAGAATCCTCAATCACCCATCCAATTTTAAATCTGGCTCAGTTGTATCTAGTATGTATGTATATTTAGGCTATCTTGTTGTAAATGTTAGTTGCAATCCAGTGGTGAATTAAACATGTTGTAATTCCGGAGTCAACGAATTAAATACCATTCATTTTAAAAAAGTTTTTTAAAAATCAGCAAAATTTAGTGGCACAATCAGCTGCCGAAACTGTTGTTTCTGTAATTCAAAATTAATAATCATTTATTTTCAAAAAAAGGGGTTAGTAATTGATGTTATATTTAAAAATACTTCACCTATTCAGCTGTTTACAAACGGCATGCAAATTAGAATTTGCACAAAGTCACCAGATACAAGGTATTTAAATTTCATTATTCATAACAAAAATAAAACACGGTTAGAAGAAATGTTTATTATAAAACAATTAAAAATGAAAAATTTTCCAAATTGCAGATAATCAAGGTTATTTCGTGCCAAATAAATATAAAGAAGCCACTTTCGTAAAGTTCTACTAAAATCCATGCCTACAAGTGGTTTTATTAACCCCCGACGCAAAAAGAGGGGTGTTATAAGTTTAATGTGAGTGTGTGTGTGTCTGTCCGTGGCACGTGTCGTATTTTGTTTTATTATTTGCCATGTAGGTAGCTTTGCTAATATTTGCTAATATTTGTATTAAGTATTGATTGTTTCGGTACTGATTTAAAAGAAAATAAGTAGTGGCCCTATACGTTAAATTATAAGAAGATATTAATATTTTGATCCAAGCGTCGTCGCGTAGGAGTAAAGGGCTGATTGTTTGATAAGTAGGTCGTTAACTGAACACTGACACTAGCTGACCTGACACGGCGCTTGGATCAAAATAGTAGGGTCCAGATGTCCTACCATTGTACCGCCGGTTTCGCTGAAAGAGGTCCCGTTGCTCCGTGTGACTAAATTTAAATATTTGGGTCACCTGGTCTGCAACTAGTATATTTTGACTCCAGCTAGCATGCACGAGATAAAATCGGTCTTTAAAAATTTCAAGAATAAAAAAGTACAAGACACGACAAAATAACTGTTGTTAATTAAATCAAATATTATTATTGAGTGTTTCGCAGAATCATTGGTACATATTATAATTTTAACAATAGAAAGCGGATTTTTTCCAAATGTCTTAAAAAGGGCATAAATATAACTCTTACATAAAAAAAGGTCCCAAATATGACATACACAATTATAGACCAATTTCATTACTGTCTTATATTTCAAAAATATTCGAAAAGCTTATTATTAAAAAAAATACACTAGAAACTGTTTCTTCTCCCGCGCTCTTGATATGCAAGGTGTGTCTGACCATGGGGCTTTAAATGTAGGTATCGATTCTACTCCTCAAATGCTACATCTTTTGTTCTACGACTTAGAAAATAACTTAATTTACAGTAAGTTATAGGTGATCAAACTTTCAAACTTTACTAGTGAAATCAGTGAATTAATTTATTTTGTATGAAAAATAAAAAAATAAAAATTACTTCATTTTTTTAAAGTCGCAGAACAAAAGGAGTTCCATTTGAGGAGTAGAATCGATTCCGTCATTTAAAGACCCATGGTCATATTGATCCTTTCATTAACTTATCAATGACATTGTTTAGAAATAAAATTACCCATTGCTTGTTGTAGGCGACCCTATTATCGGCATCTTAATCTAATTTATTTACAGGCTCGTTTTTTATAGAATACTCTAATAATAAATAAAAACTAATCATAATTATCAAAAAAGCCTGTGATGGCGATGATTATACAATATTTTAAAATCACATAGTCGTTTCCCTAGAGTTATCATAGCTAGAATGGATTAATGATGTTGATTATTGGGACGCTTTTCCATGACTACAACACCCACACTATATCGACGGTGGAAATTTCAAATGTCGTAAGGGACAAACGCTTACTTTTCAGGGGAGCCAGAAAACAAAATTCCACTTTTTTTAAATTCATAACTTGGAAACTACTCATCCCATTAAGATGATTCTTGGAGGCATACTTTTTAAATAACTTTGCCTACTTTGATTAGGAAATAGTGTCCCTTACAACAAAAAAATAAGAAGAAAATGTGTGTTACACCTCGGAAAACACAGTATTTATCTGACAAAATGTATTCTTTTTAGTGCCTTACAACACAGGAATTTTAAAAATATTGAGATATACGATATTGCGCTTAATGAAACAAGACGTTATATAAAAATATTTGACCGATACAACATAGTGTTTTAAATATTAGGAAGTTACGACAAACTTTGACCAACTCATAACTTTTTTATTAGAAGTCATATCGAAATTTCAATATAACAAATAGATAGAAAAAAAAACTGACTTCAATGGTATATTTAGTGTACTTACGACAAAATGTCCCTTACGACATTTGAAATTTCCACCGTCGATATGTAAATGTAATTTTTTTTATTTTTTTTCCCTCATTGTAACTGTTAAATAAGTCCACCGTCCTATGAATCCATCGGTTTGGACGTAAATCATGTTATACATAGGCTAGTTTTTTTCTAACATTTTTTAATTTTCTCATTTAAGTGTCGCAACCTATGTCTCAGGTGCTTCATTTAGATTTGTCATGTTTTCTGTATCTAACAATACGTCTTAGTGATGTAAGCTCAAAACTTGTTTAAAAATACTAACTCAATTGTATTCTTTTCGTCACTATTTGTCTTTTCTTTAGTAAAAGCACTTGTGCAATCATATACGTAACATATTTAATGACTGTTTGTTGCCAAAATAAAATAAAATAAATCGTATAATATCATTCTTCAACGAAAACAACATATTATTTATTAAAAATCAATTTGGTTTTCAAAAACTAAAAAATACAACAGTAGCTATAGTCAAAACTTAAAAAAAATATAGACACGTATACACAAAAAAACCATTGGGATTTTCATAGACCTTTCAAAAGCGTTTGATCATAAAAAAACACATAGAAAAAAACCGGCCAAGTGCGAGTCGGACTCGCGCACCGAGGGTTCCGTACAAACCTGTAGGTTTGATTTTGTCACAGCTTAAAGGTATTATAGAACTGATCATTTGATATGAATTTCAATTTTATACCTCCACGCGTTCATAAGGCAAGCGACCTTTAAAATTAATAAAAATATTTTTACTATAATATGGTGTAACTAAAAATTTACGGTTTTCGCAATTTTTCTTTATCTGTGTTATACGAGGTTGCTTCGTACCAAATTTCAAGATTCTAGATCGACTGGAAGTACTCTTTAGGTTTTGATTCCCTTGCGAGTTTCGAAAATTTGCGGAAATTCGCGGCACACACGGATGTATCTTTTGATTGCGATGGTTTAGAAGTTTGATTTTTACACAGCTCCAAGTGACAGTAAACTTGAGTATTTGATTTACATTTTAGCTTGATATCTTCATGCGTTCCTTAGAAAAATGGTCATGAAAGACGGACGGACGGGCGGAAAACAAAGTGATCCTATAAGGGTTCCGCTTTTTCCTTTCGAGGTGCGGAACCCTAAAAATAAATAGAATAATTTTAAAGAGCTGTTATACAATACCAATGTTAACATCGGTTGAGGTAGCTTGTAAGGTATATTATGGTAATGTTTATCCTCAACTGACATATGGCATAGGACGTCCATATTGTATTGATGCTGAACTAAAAAGGGAACCTTTATGATCTGCAGAAAACTGTAAGAGCAATGTACTGATATAACTTGAATATTGGAAAAGGTGATCCAGGCGGGGACAGGCAATGAGTTATAAAACATAATATTTGGAGAACAAAAAATGGCACTGGTAGCTTATCGTCGCTTGGAACACCTTTTTTAATATGCAAGTTGTGTAAGTACATTGCTCTTACAACATTCTACAGATAAAAAAGATTTCACTTTTTACTTTATTATTTTATTGCTGTGGGGTTCTTTTTAGGGTTCTGTAGCCAAATGGCAAAAAACGGAACCCTTATAGATTCGTCATGTCTGTCTGTCTGTCCGTCCGTATGTAACAGTCACTTTTTTCCGAAACTATAAGAACTACACTGTTGAAACTTGGTAAGTAGATGTATTCTGTGAACCGCATTAAGATTGATATGAAAACATTTGCCATTTATATAGTTTATTCGCTTAGATAGTGTCACTACATTCTCACTCACCTGTGGTTATTGCAATCAAATACCAATTTAATTCGATGTAAATTGCCAAATTCACTTGCGGGAAAACCGCTCGCATTATTCGTTTACGCGGCGGCATCCTTTGACAAAAGGCGTCACGTGCCAAGGCGGCGCAATTCAAAAGCGACGACTTCATCTCAGCAAATAGATTATATCATAAAATTTTCTTTCCAGGTACTTTATCCTCAAATTTAAATCAGATCCCACTTTACATCAGTGATCTTGTGCTCGTTTGTCTCTAGACTACTCCTTGCCTTAAAAATAGACTGTGGAATTTATGGTCATAAAAATGTCACCAATAGTAATTATATCATTCGATTCCTAGGTTTAACCGAAGCCGCCTACTTGCCGGGCTACGAGTACATCGAGGGCGTCGGCTGGCTGCGCCTGCACATCGTGCCCGCGACCTGGCCGGACGCGCAGCTGCGCTGCCACCTCGAAGGTATCTTACAAACTATTTCTGAGCGACAAGACGTTGTACAACATTTCAAGGGTCCGTAGGGTGCCAGCGGGACTCTGTACCAATGTCACCCTACTCTGCTCTGTACCATCTTCTCGGATCCCTTGGGTACAACTCCTTGGAGGTCAGGCGGAATTATCGACTTATGGTCACAGCATGTCGAGCCTTGCGTGGCGAGTCGGACTGTCCCGGACTGGTAGAGCGTCTCTTGCGACTGAGAACAGCCCTCAGAGCACGACGACGCGACCTGCTGGCCGTGTCGCCGGCGCGCTCGGCTCAAGGCGCTCCTGGCATCAACACCCGAGTGCGACTTGTTTGCGTGGCGATGGGCGGCTTTGTGTAATGAATGCATGAGATTCTGTGATTA
The DNA here is from genome assembly GCA_949316455.1 of Acleris holmiana. Lineage (NCBI taxonomy): Eukaryota > Metazoa > Arthropoda > Insecta > Lepidoptera > Tortricidae > Acleris > Acleris holmiana. The sequence goes on along the minus strand of OX438763.1, from coordinate 22,995,002 downwards.
TAATTTGTTTTCTATTATTGGTATATATAATCCTAAAATGTAAGTCTAAGTTTAGTGACGCATTGGTAACACTGTAATGTCATGTGAACGTATTTATCAATAAATAAATAAATAAATGTCCGCCCCCAGTAACTTCTAAAATAAGAAAATGGTAAAAGTTGAAAAAATATATGGTGATGCTAAATTCCACCGACAATTGCTTTGAACGAGAATTTATCTTAATTCCCTATTTTCTATTGCTATTTCAATGGAACAGGTAGGATAAGGTTGTTATTGTTGGAGCAGGCTCCGGGGGCAAAAAAACCCAGAAAAAGGAGCTCCGCGAAAGCGTAGCGCCGTTGACTATGTTAAAATAGACATTTGAAATAAGCAATCATATGACTCGGAAACAGCTAATATGTAATAAATGCGTATGGTTAAATTGTGACTGGCGAAAAATACGACCGAGTAAAATCTCGAATGGGGAAAAACGCAACTGGAAAAATTGCTACGCATTATTATCGAGTTTGGCAAACTCCGTTGGCGAGTTTCTAAATAGTTCTAAATAGACCAACGGTTAAATTAGCTATAACCTTTAATAAATATTTTTTTATGAAACTGTTGTTTTCTGTTGTAATATTACCATCACTTACCATCTCGAAATGCGGTAAAGCACATTGGAACTAGATAGCCAAGTGAAGTTAAGTATTGTAGTATTTCTTAATTAGTTAAGTATTGACGACACGCTAGCCTAGTTGGTAGTGACTCTGCCTTCGAAGCTAGGGGTCCTGGGTTCAAATCCTGGTAAGGGCAAATATTTGTGTGATGAGCACGAGTATTTATTTGTTCCTGAGTCTTGGATGTTTTCTATGTATTTAAGTATATATTTCTCTATGTAAGTAAGTTTATCGTTGTCTAGTACCCATAGTACAAGCCTAGAGCTTAGTTTGGGACTAGGTCAGTTTCATTTCATCGGTATAAATGCCAATTAATAATTTTGTTAATTAAGGAACTGCTTATCTCATACATTGTCACTGGTAAAGCTGGCGCTGAACATGAAAAAAATCATATCACGACTCACCATTACTTGTCCCTTGTCACTCACATATTGATATTAACCGCCGTCATCGTAGATTGTAAACTTACATAGTAATACGGCGCCCGGTAAATGTCAACGTACAAAATTCTTCGTCGTCTGCGTCCGCTCCTTAGTTATAACTCTTGCTGTGTTGTTGTGAACACCTTCAGTTATAATATTTTCTTTACATCACACTCATTCACTATTGTTATCAAACTTAATATTAATCATTTTCTTTTCTTAAAAGCCCAATAAATAAATATAAGGGGACAATCTCACGCAAATTGAGTCTAGCCTAGTCCCAAACTAAGCTCTAGGCTTGTACTATGGGTACCAGACAACGATAAGCATATTTATATAGAGAAATACATACGTAAATACATAGAAAACCTCCAAGACTCAGGAACAAATATTCGCGCTCATCACATAAATATCTACCCTTACCGGGATTTGAACCCAGGACGGCAGGCTTCGGTGGCAGGGTCACTCCCAACTAGGCTAACGTGTCGTCAAATATTTCTCAAAAACACTAAAAATAAAACTTTAGCTTCTTAATATCTATCACTCAGTGTTTTTTTTAATTTATTACAAAAATAAGGTGTCAGCAGATAGAGATAATAGGTTAAATGATATGTTCGAGGTAAAAATGGTAAATAAAAATAAATTTTCATCAGATGCCACTTTGACTGCGCCTACGACGAGCGCCATTACTGAGGCGATGAAGACAAGAATGGCCGCACACAGACTGGCCGAGAGCAGCGTGTTCACTGATATATACGCCTCCAACCCCAAAGGAGATTTCACAAGCATTAATGGTAAAAGTAAAAATACAGTAGTTTTATGAAAAAAATCTCAACTCATACGCAATTATACAAATTGCGTATGAGTTGAGATGCATCAATATTTTTAAACATATTATAAATACAAATGGTATTTCGTCAGGTAAGTTCGTGTTCACCTTGCTTCGTAGATTAGCTATGGTATCAATAAGTACTGAAGCCATTTGAGAAAGCAAGATAAATACATGATCCACAGAATACAATGTCACATAATCATTGAATGGTTTACTAAGGTTTCGACAAAAAATATTTAGCAAATTCTTAACTCCCCAAACTACGTATCCCATATTTTCATTTCGTCAAATTTTTATTTCCCAGCTCAACGTTTCGCACCGATATCATTTCCCAACGAATGATTTGATAAGTTATTGTTACACAAATTATTACGTGGGATTCTTTTAAGATGTCAATTATGTTTTCGTCAAATGTATTGTTTGGCATACATTAATTTAAAAACATATTGAAATGCATTATGAAGTCTTCTTGAAGTTATAAATGTAAAAATACATCTATCAATATGTTTTACCTGTTAATGCTTTTTATCTGTCAATACTCTCTGCCATTTTTACTTCCTTAGTCCGCATTAAAATAAATAAACCTCTTTTTTCTAGTGTCCAAGTTTAACAAATAATATCAGTTCATTAAGTCTAACCTAGTTTGTTAGAATGCTAGGTTCAAATTGTAGTATGGTTTTATTGCCTTAAGGGGGGGGGTAGGGGGGAGTCTGTCCGTTTTAAGGGTCATAAAAAAAGAACCCTAACCTACCTAGATATCTGGGAGCCGATTCATTTTTAGGGTCATAAAAAAAATAACCATAACCTACCTATCTCTGGGAGCAGTTTCATTTTTAATTCATTCGACAAGTTCAAGCTCAAGGTTACGCAAAAAAGTGCGCAGCTGATATAACTTTCAAAATTATTAATTTAACACATAAAATTTCACAACATGTTATTTGCCTTAGCAAATCATTTGCTACACAATCATTTACCACATAAAATTTGACGTAATAAAATTATGCAATATAAATATGTAGCGAAATAAAAAAAAATACGAAGTAAAATTATGCCAAGGATTGGTTTGCTAAATAAAACTTCGGCGAAAAGTTGATTGCTAAATGAAATTTGACAAAAATTCATTTGGCAAAAAGGCAGTACACCCATTGAATACACACACTAAACAACTTTTATTGTTGAGCCACCATAGAAACCTGTATTAATGACAGCTTTTAATCACGAGGAGTCATAGTTCTTAAAAAAAAATGATTGTATGTCACCTTCAATTATAACAAGAAAAAATAAATCATTCTGTACCTTTCTTCAATATATATTTTTATATTTTATTCTTATTTATATTTGTCAGGGTCGCCCATATCAAGTATTACCCTCGAATGGGCTGTCGGAGAGCCCAACAACCTGGGCAACGACGAAGACTGCATGGTGATGACGGGCGCGGGCGAGCTGGCTGACGTGAGCTGCTCCAGTGTTCATCCCTTCTTCTGCTTAAAACGAAATACTTTCAGCAAACGCAACGAATGCGACTCTTCATACAGAGTAAATGAATGCAACCTCACAATTAAGGCGAATCTATGCAACTCCACATACAACGAGAAAGAATGCAACTGCTCGATTGAAGCGAATCAATGTTCCACCACTCAAGAATCGAACCAACGCACCACCACACAAGAACTGAACCAACGCACCACGCCACATGACCCGAACCAACGCACCACTACACAAGAACCGAACCAACGCACCACAAGTACCACAACACAAGAACCGAACAAACGCACCACCACACAAGAACCGAACCAACGCACCACAACACAAGAACCAAACCAACGCACCAACCTAAAAGAATCAAACCAACCCACAGCAAACTTTCCAGAAATTCCCTTTCCGATTCCAAAAATTCCCTTTCCGATTCCAAAAATTCCCTTACCGATTCCAAAAATTCCCTTACCGATTCCAAAAATTCCCTTAGTGATTCCAGGAATTCCCATTCCCCTACCCCTACCCATTCCCATTCCTTAATTACTTCATCACTTGAACAACCATCCCAAGAACTGAACCAACTAACCACCACTCAGAAAATGAACCAACTCACCACAACACAAGAACTGAACCAAAGTACCACCACACAAGAACCGAACCAACGCACTACCACACCAGAAATGAACCATCGCACCACCACACAAGAAATGAACCAACGCACCACCACACAAGAACCAAACCAACGCACTTCCATACCAGAACTAAGCCAACGAACCACTACACAAGAACTGAACCAACGCACTACCACACCACACCACCATACAAAACAAAACCAACGTACCACCTCACAAGAACCGAACCAACGGAACAGCACACAAGAAACGAACCAACGCTCCACCACACAACAACAGAACCAACACAATACCAAACAAGAACCAAACCAACGCACCACCACACAAGAATCGAAACAACGCACTACCACTCAAGAAACGAACCAACACACTACCACTCAAGAACCGAACCAACGCACCACCACACAGTAACCGAACCAACGGTCCATCACATAAGAACCTAACCAATTAACTACCACACAAGATCCGAATCAACGCACCAACAAACAATAACCTTACCAACTAACACACAAGATCCGAATCAACGCACCACCACACAATAACCTTACCAACTAACCACCACACAAGATCCGAATCAACGCATTACCACACAAGAACCTAACCAACGCACCACCACACAAAAACCTAACCATCGCACCACCACACAAGACCCGAACCAACGCACCACAACACTAGAACCAAACCAACAAACTACCACACAAGAACCGAATCAACGCACAACCATTAAAAAAGCTAACCAACGCACCACTACACAAGAAACTAACCAACTAATCACCACACAAGAACCGAATCAACGCACCACCACACAAGAACCTAACCAGCGCACCACCACACAAGAATCGAACCAACGCACCACGACACAAGAACCTAACCAACTAACTACCACACAACAAACGAACCAACGCACCACCACTCACGAAACAAACCAACGCACTACCACTCAAGAAACGAACTACCGCACTACCACGAATTGCATTCCATACGAATGCAACTGCGAATTTGATGTGACTCAAACTCCCATCATATAAGAAGTAAAGCAATGTGACACTACAGCTCAAGGTACCATAGATAATATGTTTACTTTTTGAGTATGACTGAGCCAACATGACGTTGCATATAGTATTTTATTAAAAAGTAATTAAGATAATACATAATATACTTAAACATCAGTCACTTATCAGTATACATAGTGGTATTTATGGAATAATATTTTTTGATTGTTTGTAGGTTCTAATGTTTTACATTTAGATGGACCCAGGTCCATTATATTCCAAGATATAAATGGGCTACCGATATTGTTAAACGAAGTGCCTTTCCACCGCATGTTTCTATTAACACTCATTATTATCCTGCGTCATTTGAGTCGTGTAAATATCACTCATTCGGGATCGGTCCCTCATGTCCGAGGATCGTGGTCATCAGGGTTGCATCTGGAGCGGTCGATCTGTCTCCACCGGTCTGTACAGCGCGTCTCTCACAAGCATGTAGAATTTGGAGGATGATAAGTTTTTCACTAGGAGCTTGCCGTTTGGCGAAAAAATATTTTTGGTCTAATGTATAATTTCCCAAAATTTTCATTGGCCAAACCAATGCTACACAATTTTTTCAGAATTTATGTTAGTATTATCGTGTAGACCTGGTTAGGTTACGTTTGGTTTTATAAAATCCTGAAATATTTACGGTTACAAAATACAAAGCGGAAATAAAAATTTGGGAAATGAAACATTTGACAAAAATCTTTTTGACGAAACGAAGGTCTTTCACTTGATCCGTCCAACTTGTTGGTAAACAACGACGTGATTATTGCCTTCGGTGGTTCCAGCCAACTTGTAAATATAATCAAAGGGATAAGTACCTATTTTTTCCCGATGTAATATGTTGATAATATGTTGAACTAAATGTTGTCCACGACTCCCTCCGTGTATAAATCGTTTATCGCTTTTCCCTCGGGAACTGTCTAATTTTCCGAGATAAAAGGTATCCTTTGTCCTTCCCCTGCACCTTAGTTATCTTCATGCCAAATTGCATTGAAATTGGTTTAGCGTCTTAGGGAGCGTCCCCTCTGAGAGCATTCGGCGTCGAATCTTCATGGACCACAGTAACGCACGGCTCAACGTCAACACCTTATAATATTATTATTCGTATGGATGATTTTTTTTTTTTTTTTTTTATGGCATTGAGAAGGCAAACTAGCACACAGGCCACCTGATGGTAAGTGGAAACTGTGACCCATAGACATTCGCATTCATAAGACTGCAAATGCGTTGCCCACCTGAGGACTAAGATGGAATGCCTCTATGCTAGTTATTTCACCGGCTGTCTTATCCCCAAACCGGAACACAACAATGCGAACACTGCTGTTTGGCGGTAGGTTAATGGATAAGATGGTGGTAGCGATCCGGACGGACCCTGCACATGGTCCTACCACCCGCAAAAATTGAATCGCGAATGTTATAAAATTGAAAACTGCTATGTCCCGTGTTTCAATGAATATAATATTCCATTGCCCTTGTGTCATAGAGCTGACTTTGCATCCGTAGGGTACACAATCGAGCCGCGCACGCGCAGCTGTTACAAGGTCCACAACGAGGTGCTACCCTGGAAACGCGCCGCCATGTTCTGCGCTGCTAAGCACGCGCACCTCGCTGTCATCAACAGTGATGAAGAGTCAAAAGTTCCTTAAGCAAAATGAGTGATAAATATCACGCTCATGTCGGTTATTTGGACTCGAACGGACAGAGCGAGTGGATGACCATTTTTGGTGCGATTGCACTTTTTCCATTATTAAGCAATCTCCCTGATGCTATAACTGGTATACCGATCGTATATATGTAGTGACTATAAAATGAAATGACATATTTCTATTCATCTGGCTTTCTTAATATAAGTACCTACTTATTGATCGGTATGATTTTTGAAGCTTGTTGAGAAATTAAAATAAATACAAACTCATCGGAAGAAAAGGTGCGATGTTGATTGTCTATATACTACATCCATAACCCTGGCATGGTTCAGACCCAGAAATATCAACTCTTTTATCGATATCCATATGAATCGATTTTTGAATAACCGTTATCATAAAATAAGAGTATCAATTAAGTATAAGTCCTTTTCTCATTACTTGCAAACCTCTTTCATTTATGCTTATCGCAATTATATTTACTTAACTCGTTTCAATCTTTGAAATTACCTACATTAAGACCTTTATTAATTTACGATTATTTGCAACATCCCCTGGACCCAGGTTAGATATGAACTCCAAGGCGAAGATAATTTCGTAGCATATAATGAGAATTATATGCTACGAAAATTATATATTATGTTATATAATTTTCGTAGCATATAATTCTCATTTTTTCTAAATCTTCGCCTTGGAGTTCATTATATTATAAAAAGTACAAACAGTTAATTTTAATTATATGTATTATAAAATTTCGGAATGGCATAACGGTGGTACAGCACGTCATATTTTTTTATCGACAGCGATTTATAAATGTGTCCTCGCACTATTGAGACTCAGTACAAATTGGCTTCCGTCAAACCGGGCTTTGGGCATTATAAATATAAAAAATATATTTATGTATAAGGCCCAAATTACGGGCAATCAAAAAAAAACACAGGACGATGTCACACAAGTTGACCTAGTCTCAAACTAAGTTCGAGGCTTGTACTATGGGTACTAGAGAGTTAAATACATAGAAAATATCCAAGACTCAGGAATATATATGCTCATCACACAAATATGTGCCCTTACCGGGATTTGAATCTAGTACCGCTTGCTTTAAATGCATGGTCACTACCAACTAGGCTAGCGTGTTGTCAAATTATGTATGTATCTAAATTGGTACATATACTTCGCTCCTAGACCAGTAGGCAGTATCTGAGATAAAACTCCTGTTGTAATATCAACCTTATGACTAACAAAAGAGAATTAAAATTGCTTTGGTTATTGAATGAGAGATACTGCTTACTAGCTTAGGAAGGCAGAATAAATTTGATTGCAGAAGTCTGACTTGACTCGAGCTTCTAGATATTAGTTCCAACTGTCTTTTACATACATTACGTTTTTGTAAGTTTAAGTATTGATATTGATATAGGTAGATACATATTTCTTTTTCTAGTCTATTTATGTACGTATTTGAATGTACGATTATTTATATTTTATAGTTTGGTTATATTTCTATGCTTTTTTCCAGTATACATTTGTACACTTGCCTACTCGATGCACAACTTTTCACCTTTCTCAATCTCTGAAGAGTTCACTGAAAGGGACAGATAAGATCGCCTTTGGACATTCTTTCTTGTATTTTCATTGTACTGTTTTTGTTTTGTACAATCAAATGTTTACATACATATAAATTTGCACGCGTTTTGGAGCAACGATAAGCAACAAAAAAGGGTTAAAAGGTGTGCAATGGTAAACGCATTTTCTTGCTCTACATCCAAAACAACGGCTTGGATATATTTTATGGAAAATTTAATTAAAAAGTAAGGGATCGATTTTTCAATGTTTTTATTTATTTAATAGGAGTACAAATCGAATCTACGTTCCATAAGTGGCATGATGGAGAACCTAGTCCCCCTGGTAAGGAGATTTGCCAGACCAAGGATTGCTTAATGCCGTGGACTGCACAACCGACTTGTACCTACCCCTTCATCTAGTAGTATTCGTTGATTAGTATTTCCACGTAGTAAGATAAATTTAAATAAATAGTAGTTGAAATAAAATTACGCCAAACAATATTACTAGTACTAAAGTTTCGATGAATCGTTGTCGATGAAATAATATTCGATGAAAAGGTTGCCGACAAAACAAGGGTACACCCTCAATCAAACAATATAGGTATATTTATTATATTATATTTCTTGACAATAATAACATTAACAAAGGTTTTGTATCACAAGGTCGAATTTCAATTACAAAATGTTTCAATTCTCAAAATTGAAAAAAAATCCAAATCCGAACCTCCTGTCCTGTCTTTCCTGTGTTTTTAAAAAACAAACTTAATTTTTCATACAGATTCTGTAGGTATATCTCTGTCAACATTTTGAAAGTTCAGAGTTGAAAAGTTCAGAAAAAAAGTCTACCGTATGATTTTTCGGACAAATGACACAGAGGAATCAGAACTTTGGAATTGCTATAGGATCACATTTATAAATATTTATTTGTAATAAAGTAAAAGTTTGAAGCAAATTCGATGTAATGATTTTTATAGTTAGATTATTAAACTATTTGGGTGTGATCTCGCAGATATATGGTAAGTTTTTCGCGACGCAAGGAGAGTCGTTCAATTTACCGAAGCGCGACATCGAACCGCAGTACTCATCGTTGCCATAGTTGTTTGGCTCATCAACTTTCCACGTATTGAAACCGGCCTCATATAGCGTCTCACCTGAATAAGGAAAAATGAGAAAGGTTTTAAGATAATTTCAGGTAACTACAAGCATTTGTTTAAAAAAGATCTAAAGTTGCTCTTTGGCAGTTGCACCAGGTCAAAATCTTCACACACATACATACATACATAACGTCACGCCTTCATTCTTAGAGTGGGGTAGGCAGAGCTACAGAATACCAACAACTCTAAACTTGTTGATAATTTTGTAACCATGTAAATCTTCACATATTGCGAGAAAAATCAGATACTTTTTCCATTGCAGCTCGGAGAAATACAGATAAGGTAAAACAAAAATGTTTCCTGAAACATATCTCCCTCAGAACATGTATTTAAAAGTGCATTACTGTAGGGACCGAAACGCAACCGCCGAGGCTTGTGAAATTGTTAATAATATAATTTAAGAGCCATCTCAAAAATGCCTTCGCATATGAATGACATTAGCACCCTAATTGTTATATGTCCTAAAACTAAACGACATCACCCAAAATGCCAATCAGATATAATAGGTACGTACTACTCGTACATAGCATTAAACTGAATTTTACTATTAAATAAAATTACATATTCTGCCCTCCTAAGCCAAAATGCAGTGTCTCTGATTCAATGTCCAAAGCATATTCAATCCTAAGCCGTTCGTAAAAAGGTTACATTTGCTATAGGAGTTTTGTCTGAGATACTGCCTTTTATGTTAGCAGGGCAGTATCGTAAGGTCACAAATCTTAAATGAATTTAACAATATAGATATATTCTTTACTAATCATGATTATATAGACCCATCAAGCAAATTTGTCTTAGAAGCAACATTTTTTCAAGAATCATCAAATAATCAAGAAATAATCAGAGGAAGGAATTAAGTATTGGAAACTAGCATAGAATGTTTTACTTTGTGGACCTACAACTATGTCCTGTAAACATTCACACGATATGTTAATAGCGCTTTTACTTAATATTTGTATATACATGCCAGATAACAGCTATATACTGCTATTGGTTCTATAATTGCGCTATTTAAAATAGCTTCACAGTTGACTTTGCTCTGATGGAAACCTTTTGAGGTATAGAAGTTGCTCATACATCTGAATAGCATCTATCTAGATTTCATTTAGAACACATAATATCGAATAATTATACTATCATGTACGTGGGGGTAGGTAACTGATAGAAATGCATGAACACACCGATAATTAAGAGCTAGACTCTATTAACTTACTCACTTAATCGTTACAAAAAATAATCGCTCAATAAAGTTCGAATTCTTAGATGATCGCTTGGGTCGCTCTTGTTAGCACTGTTCGCTCTCCAAGTACCTAAATAATGAATAACGCCGGGTGACATTTCATAGTTGACAGGCATAAACATTTACCGGATAAAGTATAAGTTAACTAAAATGCTGATCACTGCCCATCGATATTATATAATGATAAGTACCTAATATTTAAATAAAATGATGGGCATACTTTTTACATATTTTAAAATTGAAATATACATAAATTTTAATTTTAAAAATTATTATGAACGTTTTCTTACACAAAAACTTATTTTAATGATAGTCAATCGATTTCCATACAAAATAAACTAAAAGCAAGAGTGCCTTGCAAGCAAGGCTTATTTAGGTAAATTGTATGTTCTTATTATACCTACGTTATACCATAGACATAACTGTCTTGAGAAAGTACAATTTACCGATAAATTAACATCGTTCGGATATCCCTAGGACAATTTTATTCCTTCCACAAAAACTTCTATGTCTGAATTGATGATAACTATATTTACGTGTTAATATTTAACAGGTTTCTTTTCTTTTCTTAGTTGGTATTTGACATTTAATAACTGTGAAGCAATTAATTTCATACAGTTTTTTTCGCGTCGGCCTGGAACGAAGAACAGCTATTTTGCAACAGTAAGGTGAAATTTTCCGAGCATATTATAGAAAAAAGCATTAATTAATATAGAAAAAGAGGTTGTAAGAAGTTCATCCGATTTAAAAATAGAAAAGATTCAGTACTAGATAATCAAACTTACCAAACACTGTCAACCATTGTCCTGATTGATTCCAATCTAAAAAGCCAATGTGAGCAAAGTCGTTGTCGTTATCTATTGTTGTATAGGGGATATATTTTGCGTAGAGCTCCTGGAGGACCCGGGACTCCTCCTCGCTGTTGATGACGGCGAGGTGCCCGTGATCCGAAGCGCATTGAATGGCGGCGCGGTACCAGGGGATACTGAGGTAGTATAACCTATAGCAGCTACCGGTGCGCGGGTCCAGCGTGTATCCTGGATAGAAAAAGATTTTTTTAACGCAACCTTAGTGGAGGTTAAGGGAATACGGTCGGTCAAGAAAAGTGCCTCTACGGGGTAAGTAGCTTGTCTATTAATCATTTGAAATGCAGATAAATAATTAGGGAAAACGTCAAAGCCGGAATCAATCTTAGCATAAAATGTAAATTGTTTATGCCATCGCCCATCACTTATCGGAGCGCGCCTCAAGATACCATTTTATTTTCAGTACTATTTTAACTAATTTGTTATAATATGAAAGTAATGAGCAAGTATATAAATCATTAAAAAGACCTCACTTGATCATCAAAAGTACATGATAGACGTAATAATGGTAAATTAGTTCGATTGGTCTTGTTTACATCTAAGAGTATGCCCATTCCATTTGACACGACTCACAAGTTAACTAATTTTCAAAAAGCACAACTTTATAATTATGTTGCCATGTGCAATCTTTAAATATTTAATATGGTGATCATAAACAGAGACAACGAGCACGTGCATTTACCCACACAAGTATGGCAAACCCGCTTCCGTGATATAAAACACCTATTATACTACATACATACATACATACAATCACGCCTTCATTCCCAGAGCTACACAACACCAACAACTACAAAAAGAGTTGTTGGTAATTCTGTAACCACTTTTTGCACAAACAGGCTAAGATGTTTACCAGTGTATTAGTGACTGGTTGCCAGCCCATCGCCTAACAGTACTACAAGCCCTCATTCCCATTATACTAATTACCAAAATTACCATCATTGTAAAAAGTATAACGTGCTTGCTCAGACTGACTTTAGCCACAGCTTCCCATAACTTTGGTCTTATCATAAACTTAAAATGTAAGTACAGATTTTATTGTTTCTCGATTACGTTGAAGGTTTCGATGAAGCGAGTAGGGCAAAACCTTTAAGATTCTCACAAAAAGTGGGCCTTGACGACCTTGCACAAGGTAGGACAATAGAGAGATCTCCCTCCAGGCTTTGTTAAATGTGGTAGTTAGTATAATCATTCAATTGATCACAATTTTATTGTGAGATTTATTATTTTTAAGATAAATAATGAAATAAAGAATATTAATATACTGCTTGCATAGTACAATGCAATGATATTATTTTATTTCGATTTGTTGAAAGCCCTTAATATTTTCGACGCGGCAAGTGAACCGATGCATTTCCCCCGTTGGTGCACAGTCCTAAGGTTCCATTTAGCTCGCGCTGGAGTCTACGACCTTGGAGGGGGGCATAAATAATGTTTAGGCTTATAAAATGACAGCTTCGTAGAAAACAAAGGAGAGGGTCTTCTGTATCTATTCTGTGGTTATGTTGAAAACCGCGCAAGAGTATGTTAGATCATCAAGTAATAACTAATTTTCTATTTAAAGCCATTTGGTGCCGTCTTAGATGATTTTAGTAGGTATAAACTAGTAGGGGGGGAGAAGACACGTGACTCTAATTTAGCGCTATAAAGCTTAATATTTCATAAACGGACCCCTTGATCGAAAAATTGTTTTTACACACCATAAATATTTTTGAAAGACCTATGGAACGACACCCCACTCTATGGGGTAGACGAGAAAAAATATACATTCCCACCTTACTTGTAGGGGAGGTACCCTAAATAAAAATTTTTTTTTTTAAAGTTCACTCCTTTGGCGTGATTAATATTTTGTATATTTATGCCAAATTACAGCTATCTAGTACTAAGAGTCTCTGCGCTAGGCTGCGGACGGACAGACGGACGGACGGACGGACGGACATGGCGAAACTATAATTAGGGTTCCTAGTTTGACTACAGATTATTTTTTTCATTACCGTCATCTCTCTGGGCAGTTTCTTTTTTAAATACATTTATTCTTATTTTTATGAAGATGGAAGTTGTGTTGTGGATCAACTGGCTGAGGAAACTTCATTAGCGCGATGTAGCGCACTGTCAGATTTTAGTTGCACTGTCTGATACTGGTGGCACTGTCGAGTTGTTACAAGTTGTCGCAAGATGCCGCTAGGTTGACACCTGTTTATTGTGTTTGTTCCACACTCACGTTAGACACTTGTATATATGTGCATTTAAGCAAATTAAAACAAATGTAAAATATTATTTAAAATGATTCCATGCGTGTAATGATGTAATTTAAACGGAAACATTTAAAACTAATATTTTACGAGAGTCAAAGTAGTACCTCCGACTGGGGTGTCGCATTGGTTCGCTTCGAGTGCGATGTTGGATTGAGTCACTTCATTTGTGATGTTGCAAATCCTGGTAGTATTTCGTTTTAAGCAGAAGAAGGGGTGCACGCTGGAGCAGCTCACGTCAGCCAGCTCGCCCGCGCCCGTCATCACCAGGCAGTCCTCTGCGTTGCCCAGGTTGTTGGGCTCTCCGACAGCCCATTGGAGGGTGATATTTGACAAGGGCAACCCTGAAATATGTAACACTTTATTATTATCTGGAGGATGGTACTATATAATAATAATAACATATAATAAAGCCTATATTCTCTACTACATATACAAATACAATTAGCTTACTTTAAGTTGATTCATGCGATTGTATTTTATTTTATTAAACATGCATAATTATAGTTACACTTTTTTTAAACAACTTAGATTAAGTACATATATTTTTGATAAAATTTAAACTGATTTGATTTAATCGTTACGATAAAAAGAGTATTCAGATTTAGAGTTATTGATCAATAATTTATATACTATATTTCAAATAAAACATTGTGATGGCTATTTATTACCTACACATTCTCGTATTTTAATCGTATTATTTTCATCACTGAATTCATTGCATTAGTATTTTATTATTATTATTTTCTTGACTGGTATGCTTACAATATTTACTATTTCATGGTATTGTTATTAAATATTTACTTATTTGTTTCCATTTCACTCTTTTTCCTTGTTTGTAGTCGTCGCCTAGTCCTCTCTTTCTTGTTTCTTTTCTTGGATTCCATTCCGATATTCTCTTTGTCCATCTGTTATTATCCATCTTGCATAAGTATCCGGACCATTAAAAATTTAGTAATCTTATAGTTTCAACTCGACCCTTAAACCTGTCTTTTTCCTTATTGGTGAATTTTTGACTTTTGTCCTAACCCTAGCATACTCCGCTCCATTTCCCTGTGATATAAAGCGATATTATTTTCATACTCTCTTTTGCCTACCTTTGACAACCATACATAGTTATATTATATAGCTACTTCGTAGAGTTGTTTTTTCACTTTCATATTTACTTCCTTGTTCTTCAAAATTTCTTATAAAATCCAGTATTTCTTCCAAGCTAGAGTGACCCTTCTTTCGATTTCAGTTTTGGTTTATTTCTATATTGCTTTTTTCTTCTACTGTTATCTCTTTCCTTTCGCCCTTGGTTAGTATTTTCGTTTTTTTATGTTATAACATTTTACGTTTTGTTAGCTCTCAAAATATCACTTGAGCTGCCTTCAAATGTAAAAACTCTTTCTTCATATGTGGATAAAAGGCGATTTTCTCAATAGATATCAAACAGTGAAATAGGGCTTTCCGAGCTAGTGAGATGAAAAGATATGTATCTTAACTGCTGCAGCTGCAGTTAACTTAACATTTTTTTAAAAATATTATAGGTATTTTTGTACTCTTACCATTAATGCTTGTAAAATCTCCTTTGGGGTTGGAGGCGTATATATCAGTGAACACGCTGCTCTCGTTCAGCCTGTGCTCGACCATCGTTCTTTTCATCGCCGCAGTAATGGCGCTCGTCGTGGGCGCAGTCAAAGTGGCATCTGATGGAAAATTATTGAATTATAATACACTTATTAGTATACTCAGTTGTGAGCGACCTGTTATAATTTTCCGCAGTGTTCGCTTTACAGTTCAAGTGTCATCCATCATCGTGATTAGCAATTTTTTTTACGCATAAACGTCAGTTGGACAATTAATTTAACTGAATTGAAGTTGAGAAGAGAACTAAGCTTGGTTGAGGTAAAAATAGGATATAACCGGATTTGATTTCTTTGCACCTTTTTAGGAATTATGTAGGTCAAATTTAACTAGCAAATTTGGACGGACAACTTACAAACTTATAAACTTACATAATTATGTTGAATAAATGAACTTCTCTATTTAAAAAATGGCCTCTTGTTCACTGCCATTTAAGCCCTATTGCTGTCGTATTGTTGACTCAGCCGCCTTAGCTGTCAAGACAACTAGAACTATCATTACTTGAACAATATGATAACATCAGGGGTAATGACAAAGTGCACATAAGTATCAAATGTAAATATAAATATGACGAGACAATGTCACACAAATTGACCTAGTCCCAAACTAAGCTCTAAGCTTGTATGTACTATGAATACTAGACAACGATCTACACTTACATATATAGAGAAACAAATACTTAAATACATAGAAAACATCCAAGACTCCGGAACAAATGAACGTGCTCATCACACAAATATCTGCCCTTACCGGGATTTGAACCCGGGACCGCCTAGCTTCTTAGGCAGGGTCACTACCAACCATCTAGGCCAACGTGTCGTCAATATAAAGACTTCGTTAGGTGATTCTATAAACAACTTGCGGGAAAATCTCGACTCAACTCGAAACAAGATGCATTCGGCGAACGTTATCGTTGTTGAAAATGTATACGAGTAAAATTGTCGTCGCCTGCCGGCCGGTCGCCTCGATTACATCAATTACATACATATTACCTGTTTTCGAAAATCACTTATGTTAGTGGTTGGACCTCAGTATACTGGGTGGAAATACAGAACGCAACATGGACCGTAACTACCTTAAATATTGGAAATAGCAAATTCAACGCAAAGGAAACTTACTTTTATTTTTGAAAAATATAAGAACTGAATTTATGGATTTTTAAAAATTCAGCTTCTGTAACCGAGCTGGTCAGATATGAAAAAACAATAAAGTCGTTCCACTGCATAGATTAGATTTTCTGAATTTATTCAGTAATTTTCTCTGAACAGCATAATGAGCAAAAATTTATGTAATATGGTACTCTCCCTAATGGACATAAATAATAAATCAAGGGAAAGGATTTCTTATGGAGAGCAAAGATAACCAGGGTGCACATCTCCATGTGCGGTTCCTATTAAATTTGAATGACCTATTTATTGATAGCACCGTGATTTCTTTAATCGGGTACTAATATACACTATTGTCTTTTCCTATATTTTTTTGTTGATGTCCTTTCTATAGCTACCTTCGAGGTGGCAGCGCAGCTGCGCGTCCGGCCAGGTCGCGGGCACGATGTGCAGGCGCAGCCAGCCGACGCCCTCGATGTACTCGTAGTCCGGCAAGAAGGCGCCTTCGGTTAAACCTGGGAAATAATATAACTGAATAATTTGTAGTCATGGCATGGAAAAGGCAGACCAGCACACACGCCACTGACGGTAAGTAGGATCTGATATAAAGGTTGAGAATAAAATACATACATACATAACATCACGCCTTCATTCCCGTGGGGTCGGCAGAGCTACGGAAATACCAACAAATCTAAAAAGATTTGTTTATAATTCTGTAACCACATTTTGCACATTCAGGCCAAGATGTTTACATAAATAAAAACGACAATGACAGGTGACAATTCGGTATACATTGCAAAGTTCACTGGATCACTGGATATCATATAAACTGCGTCGTGTACACTGAAATGTCACCTGTCACCTGTCATTGTCTGGATGGTGAAATTGGGGACTGGTGGTTAAAAGATCACCACGGGTCTAAAATTGTCTGCCGTAAAATGAAAGTTTAATTTCATCATATCATATTTTATCATTTGCACTTCCGATTTTCGAGAGAAATAACAGATAATAATAATAATAAATAATAATAAAATCGTTTATTCATACAACAATAATTAGGTTAGTAGATATATATATATATATATAATAATAGTAGATATATATAATAATCTTAGCCTACTTATACAAAATGTGGTTACAGAATTATCAATAAGTTTTTTTAGAGTTTTTGGTACACCCTCTTTTAAAAAACTCCATATTGGATCGCAGCTGAACAATCTCACCAACGGGGGCCTTTAACATAGGCTCGGGACTCTAATTCGTCTATGACGTAAAAATCGACGCAATAAACGAGAATTCTTTGGAATGCTCGTACTCGTGGACAGTGAGACTTAGATAGATGCAAAGTCACTTTGCAGGCATCTCGTCCATTGAATCGTTGATGCAAACAGCACAACTAAAGATGAAGTCAAGGAAAAAGCCGGTGACCCAGTCAGACCAAAGCAAAGGTGCAGTACTTCAGCTTTGTACGTATAACTCGAGCAAAAATCACTGTTGAGATGATGAGAACGTAATATAATAATATTGAATATTCATAATTATAATGCAAACTACTCACTTGTTGTAAAGACACATAAAACACAAAATATTGTCAAACCTCGCGCCATTATATGTTCAATAATCGTTAAAATGAAACAAAAGGTTTTAATTTTAATAATCTACAGAGCTGGCGTAATGCTCAGTTGAACAAGGCTAGAATCCGTTTGTCTATAAATTTCACAAGACGTGGTTATTTATAAGTCCAGTTCTTATCATAGCTATAACAATAACAAGTTGAAATTAGGATAACCTATCGCAAACAAAAAATATTAGATCTCGACCGCAGTAAAAATTACAACTCAAGAGCGAAAAAACTGTTTTATAATGTTTAGAAAAAACTTTAATATTGGAAATGGTGTTCCAGGCGGGGACAAATATTATTTTTGACAAGAAATATGTTTTGTAATTGATTGCTTGTTGTAATGATTGAATGATTCTATCATGAACATTTCAATCATACGTCTAGTGTTTAAATCGCCTTTACTATTCGGAAACTTAGGCTATACTTTTATACATTTTTGCATAACACGAACCCATAATTACACACACACACACACACACACACCATCACGCCTTCATTCCTAGAGTGGTGTATACAGAGCTACGAAAATACCAACAACTCCAAAAAGACTTGTTGGTACTCGTGTAACCACATTACTTACCTTCCCTACTCGATAACGATACGAAAGTCAACGAGGCGGACTTGGCGGATGCGCATGCAGCTAACCCCGATGTGCTTCTGTTTAGTCCACAAGAGGAAATACTCTTTTACCCAACAATTGTCCTCGCATGTGATATTTGAGGCGCATTCAGGACCCCTTATGGGCCTTTGAAGTTATATATCGCCATTTTTTTTATTTATTTTTTTCCTTTTTTTTCCGCTCTTGCAATGCAAACATTGGGACCGTGCTTTTCCGAGACCAATAAGTTAATAAAACACGCGTCGGAAAGACTTATTTTGGCGGCGGCTGATCCAAGAGCGGGCTCGTTCTTTGCGCAGCGGCTCAGTCTGGCTGTGCAAAGGGGGAACGCGGCCAGCATTTTAGGGATCATGCCACAAGCGGGTGAACTGCAAAGGTTAATTTATTTATAGTTAGTATTTTAAGTTCCTCTTTGTCGATTTTAGAACCACAAGTTTGAAAATGAAAAACGTTAATTGCCTCTAAAAAAATCCGAGTACGGCGGATAGTGAAATGTAACGTGAAGGTAACCCTCGAGTAAATTTCACTTCGATCGGTTGAGGTGCTCAACAGTAAAGAAGTTACTAAATAAACACTTTTGCATTTTTAGGGTTCCATAGTCAATCTAGGATAGAACCCTTATCGTTTCGCCATGGTCCCTACCATGGCGATAACGATAGGTCTTTCAAAAAACTGGTATATTAAAATAATATTTTGATTAAGGAATTCGTTTTTGAAATATTTAGCATCAAGCGGTAATTATTGTTTGATTGAAATGTGTTTGGGTGTTGAAAAACCAAAACTAAAAATACTAAAAACCTGTTTTTTTTTATAAAAGCGCTTTATAACGAATTTATACAAGAAACTATCACGACTAAGTATGCATCATTGTTTCTTGAGATACAGGCGATTAAAGTGTACATGTTGCCATTTGATCAACTCTCGGACGTCAAGGGCAACATTTGACGTCCGAGTGAGCCGGTCTTCATTTCGGAAATGTTGTCTATGGACTATTTGTAATTTTTAATCCCAAAAACCACCTTGTTGCTTTCTCGTTCTGCATTATAGTGACGGGTTTAGAGTAAAAATTAAACCGCTATTAAATTGTAATTTTCTTAAGGTACTTATAATTAATTATATTACAAATTTTACCTACGCTGTTATTACAAAAATCTTAAGACACGCCTTAGACATGTTTAATGCGACAGTTTTTTATTAATTGACTTTTGTCGTTTACGTTTTGTAATAACAACATTATAATTTAAGATTTATTTTTCTCGCAATTTAAGTGAAAGGCAGAGTGTTTGACTCGAGTTTAAAAAGACATAAAGACACTCGAAGTTCATCCAATATCTCGTGTCATAGTGGCTTACTTTAGTCCCTTGTTGAAAAATCTACTATTATTTACTAGCAGATAAAAAATAATAAGTACAGGGTTGGGCAGGTTAAGTGCCCTAGTATTGTATCGGCAGTTTACTTAAATATCACGGAACTTTTTTTCATTTTTTTTTATTAAAAATGTATACGATTTTATGATTTCTAGAAGTCAGCTTGATATCTCTTGTTTTTATATTGTTTTTAACAATGGACGCGAAACGCCAGCTCGTTAATTAATACAAGCAAAAATTCCAACCGTGCGAGATATTTAATAAGCTAACTATTAAGACATGATCTTGGATTGAAAACCTACAAAAAACTAAATAAAACACGGATTTACAGATGCGCAGAAAAAAGCTAGAGTAAAAATATGCAGGGTCTTGCTAGCTTGGCATGAGAGCGATAAAATTGTTTTTTCCGATGAAAATGATGTTCCAATTGCAAGTCACAATCAACAAAACGATTGTGTTTATGTTGCTTATTTAAGGAACATTCCAGTGGACAAATTAGCCGTCCAACGGTTTCAAAGTGCGTCAGCTGTCATGGTATGGGGTGCGATATCGCCTAAACTCAAACTACCACTGCTGTTGATTGATCGTTGAGTCAAAATCAATCAAGACTATATTCAGAACGTGTTGCAGGGTCATATCATATGCTAGAAAATATCCGAAAATTGTATGGAGTAGACTATTTTCGCTTTCAACAAGACAATGACTCTGCCCATCTCACAAGGCTAAACGTACTCAAGACTGAGGCCCTAGCCAAGATGAGTTCGCTAACTAGCGTTTCTATTCGTTTTGTTTTTAAACCAATCGCGTCACTGGTAGATCACTCTTCGAGGTATGAATTTAAATTCATTCAAGGATCGGTTGATCAAGATATGGGATGACATACCCGATAAGGTAGTGCGTGCCGCGTGCAATTTATTCTTTAGTAGAATGCGTAAAGTTCAGAAGCTAAAGGAAAGCGATATGAGCTAATGAATTAAATTTAAAAATATAGAGAAAGCTTGAATTAAAAAAAAACCCGGACAAGAGCATGTCGGACCATGCTCAGTGAAGGGTTTCGAAGCCGTTAACTATATCACTGGAAAAATCTCTTAAACGGACAAGTTCACCTTTGTATATTTTATACCGTTCGTGTGTTCAACACGTTACAAGGACGGTATATACAAAGGTGAACTTGTCCGTTTAAGCGATTTTTTCAGCGTTATAGTGATTATAACGGCTAGTTATGCGATAAATAAGAAACTTTAGGTGTCTTCATTATTTGAAAATACTACAAATATTACCGTTTTGCCAGAAAATAATGCTACCACTTATATAAGTGTGATAACTACTTAAAAAAAAACAGATCAATTTGCGTATGAAAGGTATTCCCCAGGTCACTCCGGGTCACGTTTATCAACTAAGTTACAGTTTAATGTTAACGAGGATAATTATAAATAATTATATCAGATAAAAAAAAACGTTTAAATAAGATGCTTGGTTATAGTTTTGACCACAAATGAAAACACGCAATAAACCCAGTGCAAAGGTGCAGCCAAAAATAACGAAGCATGTAAACATCAGCTGGAAACCTTTAATTGGATTGGATTGGATTTAACTACTGTACTCCGTGGATAAATATCATACAGTGTGTCCCTGGATAAGGTGGACAAACGAATAGAGATGAAACTAGATGCAATTTCACCGAGAAAAAAATATGTTGTCTTTTTTTGTGTTTGGCGTACTTTTTCGATTGTTTTATTTATTTGATTGACACAAAAAATGCTCTATGATTAAAAAACTGTTTATTTCATCTCAATAGAGGTCATATGGACGCGAGATATTTTTCAGATGCTCTTTCTTTTAAGATTTATTTCAGATTTTTAGTATTTGTAGTAATGGCTGTAGGGGGGGGGGGGGGGACACTTGAGTCTAACAAAAATTAGCACTTTAAAGCTTAATATTTCATAAACGGATTACTTAATTAAAAAACTGTTTTCACAAACCCATATACATTTTACACAAACCCATGTACATTTTCGATTATCTGCGAGAAACCGGAGATTTTTAATTTGTATGGGAACATTTTCGGCATATTTGCTTTGGGAGGCCGGACACCTGATGGGTTAAGAGATTTTTTCCAGTGTGTGTGTGTTTAATACTTTACCTTACTGGCCCTACTTGGGCTTGGAAAGAGGTAATAGAAGTCTGGGGATGCGCAAATCTGAAGTAAATATAAAATTTGGAGTCTTAGTTATTTGAAATAAAAGGAATATTAGAGTCATACACAGATTTAGGTTACCGTTTTTCCTGTGGACACACCGAAAGTTAACGTTTTTAAGGCCTAATTTTCTGGGTAAGCCCATTCCCGCAAAAACACCGTCAGGACTGCTTTAGACCTATCCTATAAAAACATAACTTATATGCACACAAGCTCTTAACTATTGACCACAGGAGAGACAACTTTTGTTTTTAAGAGTGTGTATGACCCATTACCGTGTTTGCCAGAAAATAATACAACCCATTATATAAGTCTGATAATTACTTCAAAATAACCAGATAACTAAATTTCCGTATGAAAGGTTATCCCAGGTCATTCCGCGTCACGTTTATCAATTGAGTTATACCTAAATGCGAGGATATTCAGAAAAAATAATAATTTTAATATGACGCTTAGTAAACCGTAGTTAACCGGTGAAATTACTAACATAGAGGCATTCCATCTTAGTCCTCAGGGTCGGCAACCCATTTGAGGTCTTAGGATTATAGTCTTGAGAATTCAAATGTCTATGGGTCTCAGATTTCACTTACCATCAATTGGCCTGAGTGCTCGTGTGCCTTAAACTTAACATAAAAAAAAGTTATGAAAACACGCAAAAAGACAGTGCAAAGGTACAGCAAAATATATTCTGTGTGATTTGCCACTGTTTTAACAATGTTATACTCGTAGAAACTAAACAAAAATAAAACAGTGAACAAAATTATTAATAGAGACAATTTTACTTTTAATTGTTGACAGACTTTACCAAAAAAGGAACAGTGACCATTCAGACAAATCAAAAGAAACAATTTAATGTCTCATAGTAATTTGTAATTTCATAACATTTAAATATTAATAACCAATAAAAACTTATATTACTTTATAACAATTTGATTTATTAGCAAATAAATTGATTATTTGTTGTACGAAAGCCAACGGTCGTTCATAATAATCAATCAAAAAGGCGGTCACTTAAATTACTTTTCCTACTCCTGTGTTTTTATCCGTCATTTATACAACGTGTTACAAAATAATCCGTAAAAAAGAAATCACGAAAGTAGTGTTAACCCTAGTATACTGTATACCTAAGATACTGAACTGACGTTATTTAATAAGGGTTGACACTACTTTTGTAATTTCTCTTTTACGGATTATTTTGTAACACGTTGTATAGTGACGAACAGTAATATAAGAACATACATAACATGTTCGCAGAATAATCCGTAAAACTGTCTACCATGCCTATTCCCCATAATAGCACTTGTGCTTTTTTGAGCGAAAACAACACGCCTAGCTGCCAAAGTCAAGCCTATTACTAAACCTAGGTTAAAGTAATAAGCGATAAACACAACCTATACAACAAAATATATTTTTACCAACATACCAAACAACAGAATTCATAGATTTTGTTTATTTTTTTATTTAAGTGCGTCACTGCCAACTTAGAACAACGTTTTTAAATATAAAACCTGGCAAGTGCACGTTAATTTAAAAACAGTGTTAACAATAGACACTTATTTTGTCATTAATATCATTCATGATAGGTACCTCATATTAGTTACCTATATTATTGTCGAGTAAATACCGCCTATTTCGTTGTCTTAAAAAGTGTTAAAATGAATAAAAAGGAAAACATTGATTGTACCCTGAAGATAGTAAGCAGCGACCGATGTTGTCTACCAAATCTCGGCACCTATACGAGAAATCTTACGCTAACTTCATGGCGTGGAGATCGGAACACCAACCTTCATCATTTTCGGCCTATGTCTCTCTATGGAGACAACTGTTTTTCAACGGCAAAGTCAATGTTTTTTTCGTCATAACAATGTTTGGTGTTATCTTAGTTTATGAACTTAAGTAAGGCGATGAATGAACTATTTACATACTTACAAGTTTATGCAGAACCCTCGGTGCGCGAGTCCATCTCGCATTAACTTGACACAGTTTAGTAGCCACTTTTTTCCGTTAAGTTGCCCACTCATAGTTCAATTGTTGTTTATATTCTGTATAAATTTTGAATTAATTTATACAAGAGTAAAGCGCTCTTTGATTTTAAGATGATACTTTAGTTTATTAGAAAACACAATAAAATAATTGAGGGCGCCACTCGCTCGGCGCCGTCTTAACAAAAGTACTGAGTCTCTATAAAACTAAGCATTAAATATGAAAAACCCGGGTGTGTAATGATCGGTATAAAAATAAATCATATAATTTCATTTGATATAATTTTAAAAGATATAATTACTCATTTCATATAATAAACGATTGGTATATTATCGGAGCTCCTATTCCGCGTAGTTATGGCGCTTCGCGCCTTGACACAATTATAACCTAACCTAACCTATATATTAGTTGAGACCAAGGAGTTACCGCTATGTAGGGTCACAATAGGTAACTAACAAACCGACCCTTGTGGTTGGACACGAGTTAGTATAGACAGTATTTTTTTTATACCAACTGTACTTTATATGAAATTAACTTTATATCATAAGTTGATTATAGTAAATATGCATTATACTTAATGTATGTTATATAAAATATTTTTAGAACCAATGATCGTTATATAAAATGATAATTATATCATATATGTTGTTATATGATTAAATACTTATGTCAAATGAGCGTTATATCGACTGATATTATAGAAAATATATTTATATCGATCGTTACGCACCCCAGAAACCCCGATATGCTGGTGCCCTTATTTCATCAAACATGCTTTTTCTTTAAAAATACCGCATTTAAGTCGGTCCATCCGTTTGAGAGTTACAATATCACAGACAGACATCCAAAGAGATACATACTTTACACTTGTAATTCGAGAAGGATGATTGAAACGCGTTACCTTAAATACGAAAATCATGTCTTTGCAGAAATGATACTACTCAATCAAACAAAATAGGTATATTTATTATATTATATTTCTTGACAATATAACATTAACAAAAGTTTTGTATCACAAGGTCGAATTTCAATTACAAAATGTTTCAATTCTCAAAATTGAAAAAATCTCCAAATCCGAACCTCCTGTCCTGTCTTTTCTGTGTTTTTAAAAAACAAACTTAATTTTTCATACAGATTCTGTAGGTATATCTCTGTCAATATTTTGAAAGTTCAGAGTTGAAAAGTTCAGAAGAAAAAAATCTACCGTATGAATTTTCGGACAAATGACACAGAGGAATCAGAACTTCGGAATTGCTATAGGATCACATTTATAAATATTTATTTGTAATAAAGTAAAAGTTTGAAGCAAATTCGATGTAATGATTTTTATAGTTAGTTTGTTAAACTATTTGGGTGTGATCTCGCAGATATATGGCAAGTTCTTCGCGACGCAAGGAGAGTCGTTCAATTTACCGAAGCGCGACACCGAACCGCAGTACTCATCGTTGGCAAAGTTGTTTGGCTCATCAACGTTCCACTTATTGAAACCGGCCTCATCCAGCGTCTCACCTAAATAAAGAAAAATAAGAATGGTCAACCATACATACATACATACATAACATCACGCCTTCATTCCCAGAGTGGGGTAGGCAGAGCTACAGAAATACCAACAACTCTAAAGACTTACTGATATTTCTGTAACCACATTTTGCACTAACAGGCTAAGAGGTTTACTAGTGTATTAGTGACAGGTTGCAAGCCCATCGCCTAACAGTACTACAAGCCCTTATTCCCTTACTCGCCTCTTACGAAATCCACTGGAAGACATGGAGTGGCACTATTCTAACCCGGCAACCATGCATTTAAGATAAAAGAGCTAAAATTACTCTTTGTCAGTTGCACCAGGTCAAAGTCTTCACATATTGCGAGAACATATCAGATACTCTTTCCATTGCAGCTCGGAGAAATACAGATAAGGTAAAACATCTTGAAAATGCCTTCACATATAAATGACTTAAGCACCTTAATTATATATGTCCTAAAACTACACGACATCACCCATAATGCCAATCAGAAATAATAGGTACTACATATGTAGTATAAAACTGAATTTTACTATTAAATAAAATTACATATTTTAAAGTAAAAAATCTAAAATGACTTAAATGGAAAAAAATATATAATTTTTTTTTTTTACTAATCATAGTTTTATAAACCCATCTAGCAAATTAGTCGTAGAAGCAACATTTTTTAGGGACTAATGTTCAAGAAATAATCAGAGAAAGGAATTAAGTATTCGAAACTAGCATATAATTAGAGTTAGGACCTTTGGTGGCAAATCTTGGTTCAAGAATCCATGGAGTCGCTATTTCCTAATTATTATACACATACCACTTAGATTTTGACCTTCAGTGTTATTATATTTCAAAATTAATAAATTAATTAAACACTGTTTAAATAAATTTTGGTACGGAGGATATCAAACGATGTGAAAGCGCAACATACAAAAAAATATAAGTAGATCGAACCAAAAATGTCTTTAGTAATTTAGCAGTTTTATTTTGAAATATTATAACACTGAAGATCAAAATCAAGTTCGCATGTATCCTCGTAAGGCCCAAGCTAAAATTATGCTATTAGATCTAAACGCCCAATGTTCATTCTAATGTACAATATCTCTACATGTACTTGCGGCCCAAGAATTATTTTGGCATTGGCATGTTTGAAACAAAATGGCCGATATCTATGGATTTTTTTGACACTTCAAATGTCCTCAAGTGTCAAACGTCACTTCTGGCATCTGTCATTCAGAGCGTTTAATCAAAATGGCCGATGGCGGTAAAACCTTAATGGAATGCTTTGAAAAAGTTACTGAACATTGCAATTTACATTGGGGGTTTACTTGTGGGTAAAGCCCAATTTGACTGGGTCTGAGTTACAAGTGTTACTTTATACATTGTGATGTACACTGGGCCTTACGAGGATAAATAATTAGGAAATAGTGACTCCATGGATTCTTGAACCAAGATTTGCCACCAAAATCCTAACCCTACATATAATGTTTTACTTTTTGGACGTATAACTATTTCCTGTAAACGTTCACTTCGTTCACGTGTTTATAGCGCTTTTACTTAATATTGGTATATACGTGCCAGATGACAGCTATATAACGCTATAGGTTCTGAAATTGCGCTGTTTAAATTAGCTTCACAGTTGACTTTGCTCCGATGGAAACCTTTTGAGCTATAGAAGTTGCTCATACAACCGAATAGCATCTAGATTTTATTCAGAACACATAATATCGAATAATTATACTATCATGTACATAGGGGTAGGTAAATAATAGAAATGCACGAACACACCGATAATTAAGAGCTAGACTTTACTTACTTACTCACTTAATCGTTACAAACAATTATAGCACAATAAAGGTTTCGTGGTGGTAGGACCCTGTGCAGGGTCAGTCCGGACCGCTACCACCATTCTATACCATCTTATCCATTAACCACCCGCCAAGCAACCGTGTTCGCATTGTTGTGTTCTGGTGTGGGGATAAGACAACCGGTGAAATTACCAGCATAGAGGCATTCCATCTTAGTCCTCAGGATTGGCAACGCATTTGAGGTCTTAGGATTATAGTCTTGAGAATTCAAATGTCTATGGGTCTCAGATTCCACTTACCATCAGGTGGCCTGAGTGCTCGTGTGCCTTCTCCTTAACATAAAAAAAAAGTTTGTATTCTTAGATGATCGCTCGGGTTGCTCTTGTTATCACTGTTCGCTCTCCAAGTAAATAATGAATAACGCCGGGCGCGCCTCACTTTTTGTACTCCCGATGCCCGAATATTCCAGAATACCCGTCTCAAATGGCCGATAAACCTTGATCCGCCGGGGACCTTCTAGAGAGTTCAATACTGGAAGGTTCTACACATTGCCGCCTTATATTACAATAGTGACCTTGGCCTTAAACTCGATTGAACCCGTTAACAATAGCGACGTCCTTGGCTCTGCATCTCGATTCTAATCTATCTACCTACCAAACATTACCTACTCGTAACAATACATTAATTTACTTTTTAACGTCAAGTCAATCAATACTTACAGCACCGTTAGCAATTCAATAGCTCTTTTAAGGGCCTGTTTTATAATCAACAAGTAAATTCTGTCAAATAAAGATAGCCCGCTCTTTGTCTACATACTTTTCAAGTGTACGAAAGGGAAGGGGCTAAATCTATTTGATAGATATGCTTTAGGTACTTGATGATTATAAAACAGGCTATGATAAACTGCTTAGTTCTGCTTGTTAGGACTTCAGGGAATTTGGCAATATATTTTGTTTATGAACGTGAGATTCTCACGCTAAACAATATTTTTTTACATAAATCAACATCGACCAATGACGTTGCGCAGTAAAACAGAGACTTAAATTAATGTGTCATTAAATTATTCATGATAGCCAGAAAAAAAGTTTTCTTACACAATAACTTCTTTTAAAGCTATTCAATCGATTTCCATAGAAAGTAAACTGAAACCAAGAGTGCCTTGCAAAAAAGGCCTATTTAGGTAAATTATATGTTCTTATTATACCTACGTTATCCCATAGTCATAACTGTTATAATAAAGTACAATTTATGGATAAAAATAATATCGTTCGGAAATCCCTACGACAATTTTATTCGTTCGACAAAAGCTTCTATGTCCTATATTTACGTGTTAATGTTAAACAGGGTTCTTTATTATGTTCAAAGCAACCCCCTTGCTTTCATTCTACGCCCCATTCCTGCTTTATAGTATCTCTAGTAGGTATTTGAGATTTAATAACTGTAAAGTAATTTAATTTCAGACAGTTTTTTTGGCGTCGGCCTAGAACGAAGATCAGCTATTTTGCAACAGTAACGTGAAAATTTCCGAGCATATTGTAGAAAAAAGTATTAATTATTATAGAAAAAGACATACATACGTACATAGCATCACGCCTTCATTCCCAGAGTGGGATAGGCAGCTCTAAAAATCATCTTTTTAATTTTGTAACCACATTTTGAACAAACACGCTAAGATGTTTACCAGTGACAGGTTGCAAGCCCATCGCCTAACAGTTTTACAAGCCTTTCTTATTCCTCTAGTCCTCTCTTACGACATCCTCGGAAAGACATGGAGTGGCACTATTCTAATCCGGTGACCACACAGGGTCAGAAAAAGAGATTGTAAGAAATTCCAAAATAAGAAAAGATTCAGAGAATCAAACTTACCAAACACTGTCAACCATTGTCCTGATTTATTCCAATCTAAAAAGCCAATGTGAGCAAAGTCAGTGTCGTCAGCTATTATTGTATAGGAGATATATTGCGCGTAGAGCTCCTGGAGGACCCGGGACTCCTCCTCGCTGTTGATGACGGCGAGGTGCGCGCGCTCCGAAGCACATTTCATGGCGGCGCGATACCAGGGGATACCGTGATAGTAAAACTTATAGCAGCTACCGGTGCGCGGGTCCAGCGTGTATCCTGGATAAAAAAGATTTTTTTTAACGCAACCTTAGTAGAGGTTAAGGGAATACGGTCAGTCGGGAATAGTGCCTCTACGGGGTAAGTAGCTCTACAATTTTTCATTTGAGGTGCAGACAAATATTTTGGGAAAACGTCAAAGCCGGAGTCAATCTTAGTATAAAATGCAAATTGTTTATGCCTCAGTTATCAACGCGCGTCTCACGAAACAATTTTATTTTCAGTACCATTTCAACTAATTTGTTATATATAATATATTTGTTTAATATGGTGACCATAAACAGAGACAACGTGCACGTGCATTTACCCACACAAGTATGGCAAACCCGCTTCCGTGAGATAAAACAACTGTTATACTAATAAAGAAAATTACCATCAACTCAATATTGTAAAAAGTATAACGTGCTTGCCCCGACTGAACTTAACCACCCACACACACAACACCACCACCACCACCTTGACTGACACAACTTTTGTAATAGATGAATATCATAAATTAAAAATGGAGGAACAGACTTTATTGTTTCTCGATTAGGTTGAAGTTTTTGATGAAGTGAGTAGGACAAAAACTTTAAGAATCTCACAAAAAGTGGGCCTATTTTAAAAGGTAATGGTTAGCTCTTTGACGACCTTACACAAGATAGGACAATAGAGAGATCTCTCTCCAGGCTTTGTTAAATGTGGTAGTTAGTATTATTATTATTAATCACAATTAAAAGATTTATTATTTTTAAGATAAATATTGAAATAAAGAATATGAACATACCGCTCTCTATAGTGAATACAAGAAATAAATACGCAATACGATATTATTTTATTTCGACTTGTTGAAAACCCTTAATATTTTCGACGCGGCAAGTGAACCGGGTTCCTGTTGGAAAAGCCTTTCCGCTTCACAAAAGACACGCTCTACTAGGAAATAGAGTACCATAGAGTTGGACAGCTGTTCATCCTCAATTCAGTGGTACGAGTATCTACAATGTCGTCTGTAATGCATGCGATCTTTGAGTAAGGCATATCTACAAATCATTTCAAAAAGTTTTTTTTTTTTACTTTAAAAAAAATACAACAAAATTTAACATACAGATCTGCCAAACTGCGTAACAGTTGATTGCTACCCTCTCATATTATAAGGAGTCAGAAGAAATTTAGCGCATTTGTGGCTATGGCAGCCATAAGCAGGTATTTCTCCTTGCTTGCATATATCCACGCGCACACACACGCACACACACAAACACATTAATGCTGTTAGTTTTCTAAATTACATGATTTAATTATCTTTTTAATTACTGTCATATCTCTCTGGGCAGTTTCTTGTTTAAATACATTTATTCTTATTTTTATGAAGATGGAAGTTGTGTATGGATCAACTGGCTGAGGAAACTTCATTAGCGCGATGAAGCGCACTGTCAGATTTTCGTTGCACTGTCTGACACTGGTGGCACTGTCGAGTTGTTACAAGTTGTCGCAAGATGCCGCTAGGTTG
The DNA here is from genome assembly GCA_949316455.1 of Acleris holmiana. NCBI lineage: Eukaryota > Metazoa > Arthropoda > Insecta > Lepidoptera > Tortricidae > Acleris > Acleris holmiana. Next base: position 22,963,785 of record OX438763.1, on the reverse strand, counting down.
ACACCCGTTTATTGTGTTTGTTACACAATAAACTCTCGTTAGAGACTTGTCTATACTGAGCATTTAAACAAATTGAAACAAATATAAATTAATAATTATAATGATTCCATGCGGGGTATTGACTTAATTTAAACGGAAACATTAAAAACTAATATTTTACGAGAAACAACGTAGTACCTTCGACTGTGGTGTCGCATTGGCTCGTTTCGAGTGCGATGTTGGATTGAGTCACTTCATTTGTGGTCTCGCGTTGGTCACAATTGTTGGTAGTATTTCTTTTTAAGCAGAAGAAGGGGTGCACGCTGGAGCAGCTCACGTCAGCCAACTTGCCCGCGCCCGTCATCACCAGACAGTCCTCTTCGTTACCCAGGTTGTTGGGCTCTCCGACAGCCCATTGGAGGGTAATACTTGACAAGGGCAACCCTGAAATATGGAAGACTTAATTATCTTCTGGAGGATGGTACTATATATTAATAATAATATATAATAAAGCCTTTATTCTCTACTAAATCTACAATTACAATTTGCTTACTTTTAGTCAATTACAATTTTATTGTTTCATGCGATTGTATTTTATTTTTACATACATAGTTACACTTTTTTGACATTAAACAATATAAAAAACTTAGATTAAGTACCTATTTTTTTTGATAAAATTTAAACTGGTTTGATTTAACCTTATGATAAAATATATGGTAGTGGATTAAGAACTATTTTGAGTTTAATATAATTACTTGACGATTTGAAAAAAACATTTTGTTCCAATGAATGGAGTATAAGATGTTGATGAGTGCTTATGTCCACCTCAACCGTCAGAATTAAGAAAAAAATTGATGGAAATACCCTAAACAACTAAATTTAAACGGTTTTTAGTTAACAATTATTAACCAAAACTCAATTGTTCTAACGCACTCGCAGATTCCTAGGTTCTGACAGAATAACAGCGTTGTGATTGCTCCGCAGTCGCAGCACAAGCTGAGTCAGACCCTTTTCATCCACACATTGCTGGCTCCTTGTACCTACAAATCCACTATAAATTGGTGAAATAACTATTTTAGTACTAGTTTTTTTTTGATGTTTATTTTTTGCTATGTGTGTGCTGAATAAATATGTTTCTTTCTTTCTTTCTTGAACACGATTCTATTACATCCTTTTCCATTTCCGAGTTGTTAATGTTTTGCGATGATTAGGGCAAGTTATGGTTACAATGTTGATGGCTCAGTTGGCAACACATATAATATACATAATTTTATTATACTGGTAACTCTGTCTCTTCCTCCCCCGGCCAGCTAGCCGACTCGTGGCTCCTGAATTATTTTCCAAATAAATAGTGATTCTTATAAACGGACGTTTTTTAATATATAACAGCCTACGCTTCCAACAGGCTCAACAAATTATTAGAAGAAATCGTATTTATATTAATCTTGCTTTCTCAAATGAATTAAATAAGTAGGTACACATCGACACGTTAGCTTGTTAAAATATACGATTAATACGAACTTATAAATAATTTAATAAATAAATGTCAGGGTATCTGACACAAATTGACCTAGTCCCAAACTAAGCTCTAGGCTTGTACTATGGGTACTAGTTAGTTAACTATAAACATACTTATATAGAGAAATACATACATAAATACATAGAAAACATCCAAGGAACAAATATTCGCGCTCATCACACAAATATCTGCCCTTACCGGGATTTGAACCAGCACCGCTGGCTTCGGAGGCAAGGTCACTCCCAACTAGGCCAACGTGTTATCATACATAGGTATATGTCTTTTTTTATGTTATATTATTTAATTTACTACATGTTTACTTATTTTATTGATACAAACAATGTTCATTCAGTATTAACATAGTACAAGGTACATAATACAAAGATACATGATGCAGTTAAAAAAACATTTTTTTTTAAATATTTTTTTACTCTTACCATTAATGCGTGTAAAATCTCCTTTGGGGTTGGAGGCGTATAAATATCAGTGAACACGCTGCTCTCGGCCAGTCTGTGTGCGGCCATTCTTGTCTTCATCACCGCAGTAATAGCGCTCGTCGTGGGCGCAGTCAAAGTGGCATCTGATAGCAAAATATTGAATTATAATAGTATACTCAGTTGTGAGCGACCTGTAAGAATTTTCGGCATTATTCGCTTTACAGGTCAAGTGTCATCCACGACCGTGTTCAGTTTTTTTTTACGCCTAAACGTCAGTTGGATAATCAAATTAACTGAATTGAAGTTAAGAAGACAACTTAACTTGGTTGAGGTAAAAAATAAGATATAACCGGATTTGATTTCTTTGCATGTTTTAAGGAATTAAGTGTTAGTGTTTGAGATAACAATATATATGGGCATGTCCAAAATAAAGTGTACCCTAGTTAAACAATTTTATTAAGAAACGTTAACTTTGGTCAGTTTTGTGACGAAATCAACCATATAAATGTATGGCAAGTCTCTTATTTTTTTTTTAACTAGTGTGCACTTTATGTTGAAATTTCTCATAAATATGTCTAACATTTACCTATACTGATTACGTGAATAAGATTTATAAATTATAACCGAGCAAAGCTACTATTTACAGAAACAGGTACTATTTACTTATATAGAGAAATATATACTTAAATACGATAACAACCCGCCACAACCTACCTACCTACATAGAAAACATCCAAGACTCTGGAACAAAATTACTGGTGCTCATCACACAAATATCTGCCCTTACCGGGATTTGAACCCGAGACCGCCTAGCTTCTTAGGCAGGGGCACCAACCAACTAGGCCAACGTTTCGTCGATATTATAGACTTCATTAAGTGATTCTATAAACAACTTGCGGGAAATCTTGACTCAACTCGAAACAAGATGCATTCGGCGAACGTTATCGTTGTTGAAAATGTATACGAGTAGAATGGTCGTCATCTGCCGGTCGGTCGCCTCGATTACATACATATTATCAGTTTTAGAAAATCACTAACGTTAGCGTTAGGACCTCAGCATACAGGGTGGAAAAAACGAACGCAGCATTGGCGGTAACTAGCTTAAATATTCGAAATGGCGAATTCTACGCAAAGGAGACTTACTTTTATATTTGAAAAAAAAAAAACTGCATTTCGGTAACCGGGAATCGATCTGGTCAGATATGAATATAACATAAGAATAAATTCGTTTCTCTGCAAAGAATATACTTTCTGATTTTTTTCAATAATTTCCTCTGAAAAGGATAATGAGCATAAATTTATGGAATACTAGCTTCTGCCCGCGACTTCGTTGACGTAGATTTCGATTATCGTTATTCCCTCGGAAACTTTTAGATTTTCCAGGATAAAAAGTTGCCTATGTGTTAATCTAGGGTATAAGCTATCCCCATTGCAAATTACATCTAAATCCTAGCCTTTGCAGCGTGAAAGAGTAACAAACATCCACACATCCATACACACAAACTTTCGCGTTTATAATATTAGTAAGAATGGTACCCTCCCTAATGGATATTACTAATAAATCAATGGAAAGGATTTTTTATAGAGAGCAAAGAAAACCATGTGCTCTTCCTATTAAATTTGTATGACATAATTTATCGATAGCACCGTTATTTCTTTTAATCTACTAATATACACTATTGTCTTTTCCTATATTTTTTTGTTGATGTCCTTTCTATAGCTACCTTCGAGGTGGCAGCGCAGCTGCGCGTCCGGCCAGGTCGCGGGCACGATGTGCAGGCGCAGCCAGCCGACGCCCTCGATGTACTCGTAGTCCGGCAAGAAGGCGCCTTCGGTTAAACCTGGGAAATAATATAACTGAATAATTTGTAGTCATGGCATGGAAAAGGCAGACCAGCACACACGCCACTGACGGTAAGTAGGATCTGATGTAAAGGTTGAGAGTAAAATACATACATACATAACATCACGCCTTCATTCCCAGAGGTGGGTAGGCAGAGCTACGGAAATACAACAACTCTAAAAAGACTTGTTTATAATTCAGTAAACACGTTTTGCACATTCAGGCCAAGATGTTTGCTTAAATAAAAAGTAAAAAAACTGCAAACAAAAATGAAAGATATGTCCAAACCAGGTAGTTAAAAGATCTCCAGGGGACTATAAATGTCTGCCATAAAATAAAAGTTCAATTTCATCATAATTACTGTTAGTCATAAATTGTAATCATTTCAAATATTATATAGCCTACTTGTGCATAATGTGGTTACAGAATTTTCATCAAGTCTTTTCAGAGTTGTTGGTATTAATACTAACTATAAATATAAATACTAATTCAAACATCAATTTATACTGATAAAGGTAACATTAAATATAATTTGTCATAGAAATTATAAGAATATACATTCCAAAGGGAAAGTAAGCTAGTCGCAGATAAAGAAAGGTCTTGGCCTGTTTCCGCCCCAGCTAACAGGCTTTAAGACACCCTCTTTTAAAAAACTCCATATTGGATCGCAGTTGAACAAACTCACCATAGGCCTACTTTAATTCGTCTATTCCGTATTCCAACTTAAGAATAAAGTTTGACGTTTTTTAAATTTAAGTGTGTTTTATGTGACTTGTTTCCTTTTATTTCTACTGCAACTTACACCCCGTGTGGCTGTCATTTTAATAATTTAATTATAATACGTGACACTAGTTCCCGGACGTATTTGACACTTGTTCCCGTGGCAGCATGTTAAGCCAACTGGAAGCGTAATTCGAAACTTTATTACCCAAAAATCGAGGAAAAAAAACGAGAATTCTTTGGAATGCTCGTATTTGAAAAGTCGTAGAAATATGCAAAGCAACTTTGCAGGCATCTCGTCCATTGAATCGTTGGTGCAAACAGCACAACTAAACGTGAAGTCAAAAAAAAAGCCGGTGACCCAGACAGACCAAAGCAAAGGTGCGTACTTCAGCTTTGTACGTAGAACTCGAGCACATCGCTGTTGCAATGATGAGAAGAACAGGTTGTACCAGTTTTACATCCAAACACCCTTAGCTTTGTGAAGCAAACTTAATCTAATAATATTGAATATTCATAATTATAATGCAAACTACTCACCTGTTGTAAAGACACATAAAACACAAAATATTGTCAAACCTCGCGCCATTATATGTTCAATAATCGTTAAAATGAAACAAAGTGTTTTAAACTTAATAATCTACAGAGCTGGCGCAATGCTCAGTTGAACAAGGCTAGAATCCGTTTATCTGTATATTTCACAAGATGTGGTTATTTATAAGTTCAGTTGTTATCGTAACTATAACAAATAACAAGTTAAAATTCGGAAAACCCAACGCAAACAAAAAATCTTAGGTCTAAACTGCAGATAAAATTAAAAGTCAAGAGTGAAAACCCAGTTTAATGATGTATAGAAAAAAACAACTTTAATAGTGTTCCAGGCAAGGACAAGCTTACGATGCATTTTTTTATTTTATTTTTTATGTATGTATGTAAACACTTTATTGTACAAAAGAAAAACCAAAACAATACAACGAATAAAAATAAAAAGATGTACAAAGAGAGATTAAGAAAAGTGAAAGGTTGTGCATCGAGTAAATAGGTGTATATTATTTTTGTCAAGAAATATGTTTTGTAATTTATTGCTTGTTGTAATACAGTTATATTTAACATGTTACTATCATGAACATTTCAATCATACGTACATACATACATACATACATAAATCACGCCTGTTTCCCAGAGGGGTAGGCAGAGACCACTTCTTTCCACCTGCTACGATCCTGACAAAGCTCTTTCGCTTCTTCCACATTCATACATCGAGTCATGCATGCACGTCGGTTTCGGGTACTTAAGATTCGGGCCTTTTCCAGTATTTCCCGATTTGATTCAAAAAACTACGCCTAGGGCGTCCCCTTCGATCCTTCTACTCACTTTAGCGCTATATTTCTTTCGTCAATCTTTTTTCATCCATCCTTTCCAAATGACAGAACCATCGAAGCATGCCCTTTTCAATTTTAGTCACTACATCTTTTTTCAGACCACACTTCTCTCTGATGTTTTCATTCCTTACTCTATCACACAGTTTCACACCACACATACTACGCAAAGTGCGCATTTCTACTGCATTTATGCGACTTTCATGCTTATCCTGCCACACCCAACATTTACTACCATACATCAGAGTGGTGGTCAACACTCCATTGTGAACAGCCAGTCGGGCTTTTTGTGAAACGCCCCTTCTGCTCAAAAAGGAATGCAGGGCTCCATTTATCTGATATCCTGCATTCACTCTCCTCTCAACATCCTTCTCACACTTACCATCTCTTGTAAACATACTTCCCAGATACACAAATTCACTCACTTGTTCCACTAGTTCACCATTTATATTTATCACGCACTCAGTAATCTCCTCGTTCTTTTCTATCACCATGACCTTGGTCTTAGCAATATTTACTTTCATACCCTTTTGTTTAAATCCCTCATTCATCACTGTCACCATCTCCTGCAACTCAAGTACCGATGGAGCAAGTTTAACTTGATCATCGGCATATAAGAGGCATTTGATAAGTAACTCTTGCATACGCAAACCCTTATCACACTCTTTCAAATCTCGCATACAAATGTCCATAAAAAGATTGAACAGCCACGGTGAGGCAACACAGCCCTGTCTAACACCTCTAGAGATATTTAAGCAGGCCGAGTATGCCCCATTGATCCTGACACAGGCCTTAGAGCCCTCATAAAGGGACTTCAAAGCCTGTACCAGGTTGCCGCTCACTCCATACATAGACAGCACCGTCCATAACTCTTTTCTATCTACCCTATATCAATCATACGTCTAGTGTTGAAATCGCCTTTACTATTCGAAAACGTAGGCTATACTTTTATACATTTTTCCAAAGTACGAACCCACATTACTTATACTTCACCTTCACTACTCGATAACGAGACGAAAGTCAACGTCAACGAGGCGGACTTGGCGGATGCGCATGCAGCTAACCCCGATGTGCTTCTGTTTAGTCCACAAGAGAAAATACTCTTACATATATACATACATAATATCACGCCTTCATTCCTAGAGTGGGGTAGGCAGTGTTTCAAAATAATAGAAGGTTTCTCTTATAATATCCAAAATAATATTGCTGCGTGTGATTCTATAAAATCAAACCTCGTTTGATTTCTAAGAAGTATCAACGTAAACTGTTACGTTCACGTAGCAAAACTGTAAATCAAGCGTACGTCAGTAGATTTACTGATGCGAAAGGAAAATAAAACCGCTGTTCTGTGCAAAGCTCTATTTGGATGAAATCTCGCAGATGTACGCGTATTTCTTGCCGACGCACGGGATGTCGTGCAACAAGCCGTCGCGCGACACGGCGCAGCAGAACTCCTCGCCACCCAGGTTGTTGGGCTGGTGTTCGTCCCACTCAGCGAAACCAGCGTCCTGAAGCGCTTTACCTTAATCAGAATAGAATAGAATATAAATTGATTATTCAACGCTGACAGCAACACATTTAACAACTGTTTAACATTGCGTTAAAAAGAACGCTGACTAGAAAGTCTATTTAACAGTAAATAAAACAATAAAACGACCACCTAATTGTTTTTCGGATCTAAGGAGCATAAACATTTGCACTGTCAAGACTGCCATATATCAAAGAATTGAATCTCATCATCCGTATGGTTGCCGGGTTAGAATAGTGCCACTTCACACCTTCCCGTGATTTCGTAAGAAGCGACTAAGGGATTGAAGGCTTTTAGTACTGTTAGGCGATGGGTTTGCAACCTGTCACTAATACACTGGTATACATCTAAGCCTGATTGTGCAAAATGTGGTTACAGAATATTCAAGTTTTTTTTTGAGAGTTTTTGGTATTTAGGTATGTATGTATGAACCTCAAGATTGCAAATTCCTTCCCAGCCCTGAGAGTAATTAAAGATGTATTGTTTCTATGCTAGTAATTTCACCGGTTGTCTTATCCCGACACCAGAACAATAATGCAAGCACTGCCACTTATCGGTAGGTTCAAGGATAAGATGGTGGTAGCGACACGGACGGACCTGCCCAAGGTCCTTTTACATCAGTTTTTTACACACTTACCAAAAATCGTCACCCAATTCCCTTGCTGGTTCCAGTCCCAAATCCCGACGTTTGCGATGAATGTGTAGTCAGATCCCTTGATGGTTTCTGGGGGATTTTTGGTGAAGATATCTTGGATGACCTGGGCCTCTTCCTCGCTGTTGATGACGGCCAGGTACGCGCGGTCTGCGTTGCAGGCCATTAGGGCGCGACGCCACGAGCGGGGCTCCCGATAGAACTTGTAGCAGCTCCCCATTCGTGGCTCTAGTTTATATCCTGCAAAGACCAATTTACCAAGATTTATATACTTTCAAAAAGCATGCCATTTAATTCGCATAAAAACTTTTAGCAAAGTTTAATTTAGCTACGTTCAAAAAGCATGATAAATATTTAGCATAAAAATAAAGTGTATAATATTAACAGGCATACTTTCACATAACATAACACTCGTTAACCTATCATTAGAATCATTTTCTAATTGTTATGCATTTTAAATCAATTTCTGCTTACTAGGTTAGGTTAGGTTAGGTTAGTTCTGTAACCAAATTAGTAGAAGTCAAAGACGTTAGAATTGACTTCTTTTTTAACCTACAGCCCATAATGTTTTCAGAAAATAACCATTTCGTTGGCATTGTTATTGTTATGTAATGAGTTTATTATACAGATCGATCGAATGTCATTTGTTTTACGCAAAATAAAAGTTAGTAGGTACATTATTTTTTATGCATAATTAATTACAAACCCTTTTAAAAGTATAACAGCCTGAACACTGCCTAATTTGAATACATTGTTTGTAATAAAATAGGTATAAATGATAATGTTTTACTTTTAAAAGTTACCTTTATCCGCTTTGCCGCACATTGACTTGGACATCATGGCGTTGGTCTTGAAGCAGATGTAGGGGTGGACGCTGTTGCAGTCCACATCTGAGGTGTCGCCAGCGCTGCTCATGGCCACGCAGTCTTCTCCGTTATTTTTGTTGTTGGGCTCGCCATCCGCCCAGGACACATTTGAAATCGGTGATCCTTAGAAAAACGTAAGACAAATATTAAGAAAAAAAAACTATTAAAAGGACAAAAACAACGTAAGAAGATGCCCAGTGCCCTGCGTTGCGTCAGAGTAAGCAAGACCAACAGATATCTAGCTCGCTCTCGGAACTGGGTGCGCATTTTCTCACATAACTTTTTAAGTCCTATTATCGGAAGTCCGAAAATCTTTTCATACCATTTTACATCGTAATGATCACTCTTCGTAATCAATAGGTATTAATAATACACCTGTTTATTATCAGGATTTAAAAAATATGCAACTGGTAAATAAAGTTAGGTTAGGTAAGATTTTGTTTTATAAACATCCTAAAATTAACGGTTTCAATAAAGTTTACTTTAGGAGTTGCGATGATTATGAATTACAAATTATGAACGAAAAAATGATGAAGAGGGATTATGAATACAAATCGGTAGTAAAACAAAAAATAGGTTTTTTTTTTTATGTGAGCTAAAATTGATGCTTTTAATGAACCCCTCAGAATTACATTAAAACCAAACGCGCCGTTAAATGCGATAAAGTACAAAAAAGAGTAGGCGCCTATCCAACGTTTCACTAATGATTCATTTTACAAATATATCATTTGACAACCCGCGTTTTTCCCGAAACTAAATAATTCTGGATTTATTTCAGGATCATCGTGTAGAACCCTATAGGTTAGGTTAGGTTAGTTTAATAAAAATCCTGTAATATTTGAAGTTACTAAAAAAAAGTGGGTTGGCAAATTAATAGGTTGCGAAACGATGCATTTGTCAAAGATATATCTGCGAAAAGGCAGAGAACCATTTTGAGGTTTTGTGGGATTTAAATGTTTTGTATGGGTACTTGATATTCCTCTAACAAATCACTTAATCCAATACGGATCACTTACCATCCAAATCCACAAAAGACCCCTTTGGGGAAGAGGCGCGTATACCGGTGAACACTCTCTTGAGTTTGTTGGCAGCCATTAAACTTTTCATTGCTGTCTTCATATCGGGCGTTGTAGGTGAGGCCAACATGCCAGCTTAAAAGTTTACAATGATTAAGAAACATTAATTTCTTTATATAACTAAATTCATAATTATATTACGAATGAATGACTCGATTTTTAATGTGGAAGAAGCGAAAGAGATTTTTTCAGGATCGTAGCAGGTGGGAAGAAGTGGTATCTGCCTACCCCTCTGGGAAACATCTGCACGCTGTTAGCATCTTGGAGACAATTCCTTAGGGGCCTTCTATTAGATTTTAGCTTAGTCTTAATTTTCTTTGATATATTTTTAAGTTTTAGTCTCATATAATATATCTTACTAGCTGTTGCCCGCGACTCATTCCGCGTAGAAATCATTTAGAAAAGGCAAATATCTGGCATAAAAAGTATTATATGTCCTTTGCCGGGACCTAAGTTACTCCTTACCAAATTATCGACATCGGCTTAGCAGTTTAGCCATGAAAGCGTAACAAATAGACAGACTGACGGAATTACTTTTATATTTATAGTGTGGAGATCAAAAGCACTCAGGTTTTTACATACATACATACATAACATCACGCCTTCATTCCCATTGTGGGGTAGGCAGAGCTATAGAAATACCAACAACGTTAAAAAGACTTGTTGATAATTCTGTAACCACATTTTGGCCGAAAGTTTACTAGTGCATTATTGACAGGTTGCAATGCAAGCCCATCGCCTAACAGTATTACAAGCCCTTATTCCCTTAATCGCCTCTTACGACATCCACGGGAAGACATGGAGTGGCACTGTTCTTACCCGCGGCAACCACATGAGGAAAAGACCGGGCAAGAGCATATCGGACCATGCTCAGTGTAGGGTTCTGAAGCCGTTAAGTACTACAATCATAAAAATCAACAAGTAATTACTAACTTTCTATTTATTGTCATTTGCTGCCGTCTTAGATGATTTTAGTAGGTATAAACACTTTAATCGCCTGTATCTCAAGAACCAATGAAGTCGTGATAGTTTTCCCTTAAAATTCGTTATGTGTGGTGTCATTCAAGTTTTTTTTTTTGATTTTTAGTATTTGTAGTTTTGGCTGTAGATGCACTTGAAACTAACAAAAATTAGCACTTTAAAGCCTTATATTTTCGAGGTCAAGGTACACTTAAAAAACCATTTTTTTCAAAATTTTATTCTACCACTTTGTTTGCGTGGCTCATATGTATCCATCAGGTTTCAGGTTTTTAAACATTACTTTTTTGTAATAGTTACCTTCATTTTGACATTGTTGCTGCGCATCCTGCCAGGTTGTTGGCACGATGTTGACCCGCAGCCAACCGTCCACTTTCCGGTTGTACGCGTAGCCCTGGTTACCAGATGAACACTGCTTGCCTAAAACCTCTGAACTCTGAAGTTGCCATGCCTTATTTTAATCAATGGTATAATTTATGGTTTACTAATGTTTTACCAAATCATCATTTGACGAACTATATCATTTTACAAACTTTTACTTTCAAAGAGATACTTCCCGCCGCATTGTTTTATATTTTTTGTGGTCAAAACTCTAACATAACCTGATTTAATTAGCCTATGTAAAGCCTGACAAGATTCTATTTGGCCCTATTTCAATACAAATTAGTATTGAAATAGGGCCAAATACAATCTTGTCAGGCTTTAACCTTTTTTACATGAAATTAAACAATTTCAAACACGTTTTTGCGATCTGAAAGTTAGTAAATTGATATGGTTTGTCAAATTATGATTCGGTCAAAAGTCGGATTTCCATAATTTACACGTGAAGTTAGACCGAGAAAGCAAAGCACACACCAGCTACCTGGGGCTATTCTCCTCGTTAAAATGATAATACTTTTGACATGTTATTGTATATCGTCGTTACTATCTCAACCTCGTATCGTATCCAATTGATTAGTAGGAAAAGCACTCTTGTTATAAGAAAAATAAAAACTACTTTTCTATTAAACTATTCGATCAGATTAGAGGCTGAGAAAGTAAAGGGACGATACGTAAGTATATTGCGCGAAAGTGAGCAGAATGGTCGGCAGGGGCCGCCCTAGGCGTACTTTTTTTATCAAATCGGAGAAATACTGGAGAAGGGCCGAATCTTAAGTATCTAAAACCGACGTGCATGTATGACTCGATGTATGATGTGGAAGAAGCGAAATAGATTTGTCAGGATCGTAGCCTCTGCCTAACCCTCTGTGAAACGGGCGGATTTAATATATCGCACCTTCGGTAGGAAAAGGGCACAATTTCCCCTTTAGTAACATTGTACTTTGTGCCTTTGTTCTACCGGACAAGGGCACAATTTCCCCTGTAGTCACATTGTACATTGTGTCCTTGTTCTACCGAAGGTGCGATATGTTACCGTATTGTTTTTAACTCGGTTGCCATTACTGTCAAGTTAATAAGAGCTATCTAAACTTTGACAATACGGAAACACGTCGAAAACGTTATTGTTTTACCGTGTACAATCTTAGTCCTGGGGCTCTACTTTACGTGGTAAAACGATATTGCTTTTGCCATATTATCGTAATGTTTTTAACTCGGCCGCCATATTTGTCATTTAGAGATGAGCTATCGTAACGTTGACAATACGATAGCATACCAATACGGTTTTACTCGGTAGAATCAACCCTGATTGTAAGTAGGTATTTACAGCACAAATATTTAGTAGGTCCCAAGGTGTGCATTTAAGTTTTAGAAAATTAAATGAAATAATTGTAATAATCTGTACAACATTGGTTGTTATATTAGAAGAAATAAATGTTGTTCTAATATAATTCAGTTTCCGAAGGATCTGAGAATTGAAGACATTTGCATTTTGAGATCATAAGACTACCCTAAGACTGCAAAAACTAGTAATTTGTTATGTTAGGAAGACAATAATGCAAACACTGCTGCAAAAATAATAAAAAAAAAACTTACTGGATATAAGTATAAAACAAACAAACAAAAATATTTCTAATCTTAATCCCCGGGGCATCTTTAATTTGACCATTTCTTTCTTATAAATAAAAAAAACTCGCAGCAAATAAAAGTAAATTCTCAAACAACAATGTTCAGAAATTATTCTCGTGGTTTTTATACAGGGTGTTTGGCAGTCGGGTGTAGGGGTTTTAAGGGATGATAGTTAGGGTCATTCTGAACATTTTTGACCACATTTACTATTATGCTAAGTGTCATGGTTTTTGAGATATTGTCATATTTATTTATTTTTTGAAAAATTACTCTGTTTGCCAGTTTTTTTTTATTTAACACCCTGTATAGCTTGTATTGAGTTATTTTTTAGTGTTTTGCCATTGCTACACCTTGGTTCTTCAAAATCAATTCAAACAATTACCTTCTACTGCTACAATTATTAATAAAACCTATTTAAACATGACGATAAAGTTTTTTTTAGATAATTTTACAATTTTGCATGTCTACAAAAAAAAAAGTAACAGCGATTTACGCGTAAAAAATACTTAATAAACTTCTTTGATTTACGGGCTTTCTAAGCATGTGCCATTTAAAACCAGAAAACTAAAAAAAATAAAAAAAATAAGGTATTTCCAAAAAAAGAGACCTCACTTCCATACAGTGCAATTGTGTACGACTACGATGGTACCTGGCTATACAACTACAAAGATTAGTGTTTTCTTGCTTTTTGATTAGTGCATCTCTTTAATTTTTGATAGAAGGGAATTATTGATCAACAAACAAATTGTGTTAGTCTAAAAAACCCGTTTAACTTTTGTCAGATATTTAATTGTCACTAAACTGAATAATTACGAACTTATAAACGACGAGTAACTAAGTAACCTACTAAGATAGTTAAACAGATAGATAGCGTTTATTTCATGTACAAAACAGTAAGATAGTTAAAAAAAAAATAGTAAGATGATGTTGTTAACTACTTAATTACGTTTTAAGTGTTTAAATGTCCTCCACTGTTCCTGACACAAGCACGAGCACGCCTTCGTACCTCGGTGGTCGTCACTCCAACTTTCATTTCATTTTTCATTATGAGACATCCTGCTTCAATTTTGCGTCTTAAATGTGTTATGTCCATAATTTCCTCATCGTAAACTAAGTCTTTTAGCCTACCCCAGACAAAAAAATCAACTGGAGTTAAGTCAGGACTGCGAGCGGGCCATAATATTGGGCCATTTCTACCTATCCACCTATTTGGAAAATTACCATCAAAATAATCACGCACAGATCTTGCGTAATATGCGGGACATCCGTCGTTTTGGTATATCATATCGCCTCTTATGTTCAGAGGCATATCTTCAAGTAATACTGGTAAATCGTTGTTTCAAAATGATAAATACGCGTGTCCGTTTAAATTATTTGGCAGATAGTGTGGCCCAACGAAAGTATTTCCAATGACGCCCGCCCAGACATTGACACTAAAACGCCTTTGGGATGAAATTTGCTTTTTCATGTGTGGATTCTGATTTTTTTTCTCCCGATAGAGGAGATTGTGAAATTTTGTAATACCATTTCTATCAAACTTAGATTCATCAGTCCAAAGTATTCTTTTAAGAAAAGACGGCTCTTCAATGCCTGAGTTTAATAGAAAACGACAAAATGCTAAACGACGAATCGGATCTCCTTCGTCTAAACCTTGAACAGGTGTGTAATGGAACGGGTGCCTGCCATCACCATTAACAACTGCCCACACTTTCCACTCAGTTAAATTCAATTGTTTTGCAACTTTCCTGATACTCGTCGTGGGATCGTCACTGAATTGTGCTAATATTTCTTCGTCGACATCAACAACATAATGTTCAGGATAGTGGAGACCAGGATGTCTTGAGGCTACATTACCAGTTTCCCGAAGTTTTATAAAGGTATTCCTAAAAACTTGTGCGTTTGGAAGTCTTCGAGAGGGAAAACGTTCCTGGTATAAATTACGAGCCCTTGTTGCGTCTCCGTGAGCAAGCCCGTACATAAAAATTATGTCTGCGTACTCGTGATTGGAAAACGAAGTCGGACGCGACTAATTTACAAGAACATTCTAAATTCAAATTCAAAATACTCCAACTATCCAGTCACTACACTAAACAACGTATGGAAGTGAGGTCTCTTTTTTTGAAAATACCTTTTTTTTTAATTTTTTTTTAGTTTTCTGGTTTTAAATGGCACATGTTTAGAAAGCCCGTAAATCAAAAAAGTTTATTAAGTATTTTTTATGCGTAAATCGCTGTTACTTTTTTTTTGTAGACATGCAAAGTTGTAAAATTATCTAAAAAAAACTTTATCGTCATGTTTAAATAGGTTTTATTAATAATTGTAGCAGTAGAAGGTAATTGTTTGAATTGATTTTGAAGAACCAAGGTGTAGCAATGGCAAAACACTAAAAAATAACTCAATACAAGCTATACAGGGTGTTAAATAAAAAAAAACTGGCAAGCAGAGTGATTTTTCAAAAAATAAATAAATATGACAATATCTCAAAAACCGTGACACTTAGCATAATAGTAAATGTGGTCAAAAATGTTCAGAATGACCCTAACTATCATCCCTTAAAACCCCTACACCCGACTGCCAAACACCCTGTATAACTTAACCAGCGTGCACGTAAAAACAGCGCAAGCTCTAAATAAAATTAACAAAATGAAATGTCTCAAAAGTGTTAAAACGCTTCTAGTGATAAACTGCAACTTGTTGACTTTATTGCATGAACAAGGCAAACGAGCTACAAGAAATGTTATGAGCTGTTATATCCTGCCAAGTTCAATTCAGTGAAAGGGATAAAGCAATAGAAATCGTATACATTATATCTGTCCGTTTCACTGTAATAGGTCAGTCCAAGTGAAGTTGGCTTTTGGTACGCTGAATTTTTGACTGACTTACCATTTGAAAAGAAGTTATTTTTGAGTTTTTTAATACGGTTTTTTTAAGCATATCAATTTATTTTATATTTTTAGTAATCATAATATACTGTTATATCCCGAAGAATAGCGAAACTTAAGTGGCAGTGGGCGGGGCAGGGCTGATGGCCGATGGGGCCAGAAAGTTCTCGAATGGCGTCCACGGACCGGGAGACGAGCTGTTGGTAGGCCTCCAACAAGATGGAGCGACGACCTCGTAAGGATCGCGGGATCGCGATGGATGCGGAAGGCACAAGACCGGTCTAAGAGGAGAGCCTTGAGGGAGGCCTATGTCCAGCAGTGGACGTCTTTCGGCTGATATGATGATGATGATGATGATGACTGTTATGCACTCACCGCAAGCACCGCCGTGGGAAATTCATTGTATTTAAACCATTTAAAATGTGATTTGTCATAGTCCCTCAACTATATTAATCGAGATATCTTACGGCCACCCTTAGAATGGATACCATTGAGGAGTGCTGGTGTCCTTCTTTGGTCTGCATCATCAGTTCAACTTCACCAAAATATGAGACTTTTTGAAGAAGACCTAAATCTCTGTATGCAAGCCTGTAATATTTGAGGAGCTCCTCAATTGCTCATGATCTCCTTAAAAGATACCGACTTGGTGACAATAAGACAAACTCAGAAGGATAACATAAAAAAAACGGTCCACAATAGACGGAGTAATCACAACTCCAATTGACAACTTTCTCTTTTTTGAGTCGATTAAAAGACATTGAAATACACTTTTTAAAATATTTGTATTAGAACTTGGCCTGCTTTGCATCAAGTTCAAATCGAGACCTGTTTCAAATGATTAACCAGTTTTGTAAAGTTGACACATAAAGGAAAAGAGTCATTAGTTTGCGCGTGGTACGGGTTCTTACACCATTAAAAAACTAATTTAATACGTAGGTACCTACTGCCGTAACACCAAAGAATGCAGCTAACTGAAATGTGCAGTCAAAACATTCTATACTCTATTGTTAATTACATTAAGTTCAAAATACTAATCTATTACTATGGAGTTAGTCACTTTATTTGGTAGTACGCCTACGCTTCAGTTGAACTTATAATTTATTATAAATAACATAGCGGACAACTGTAAGCCCTTCGTCTACCAGACAAAAATGCTTGGCCTAATCCAGATCCCATTTTTTTTAATAATAACTGAAAAAGCGCGGGAACTTCCGAACTGTTTCGGCGGCTTTTATAAAAATATTTTCAACATAAAATAAGAGTTACTTACACGCACATACATAACATCTCGCCTTCATTCCCAGAGCGGAGTAGGCAGAGCTACAGAAATACCAATAACACTAAAAATACTTTTTTTATGTTAAGGAGAAGGCACACAAGCGCTCAGGTCACCTAAGAAGTGGAATCTGAGACCCATAGACATTGGAATTCTCAAGACTATAATCCTAAGACCTCAAATGCGTTGCCAACCCTGGGGATTAAGATGGAATGCCTCTATGCGAGTAATTTCACCGGTTGTATTATCCCTACACCGGAACACAAAAATGCAAACACTTTCGCTTGGCGGGTGGTTAATGGATAAGATGGTGGTAGCGACCCGGACGGACCCTGCACAGGGACCTACCACCACTAAGATTATGTTGTTGATTGGGTCGTTCTACTTTTTTACCGACAATACACGTCATTTTTCTATATTATGCGTTTTTTAACTATTGATAATTATGGTTTTAATTTTTGATTTTAAAATACGTTGCGTGAATTTTTATTTGGACTAATTAATGATTATTTCGATGGCAATAATGTTTTTTTCTTTATGGTGGTTTTTGAGAATATACTCGTACTGTGACAGAGTGGCCGTTTTCAGAGGAGACCAAATTTTGTATTACCACTCTGTCACGCGATTCTATGAAATACAAACTTATAAAAAAAACACTGGATAGAGAAAGTGAAAGATTATTTAGTACTAATAGATGAATAAATATTTGGACGTATATTCAAACACTAAAACATTAATAATCAATACTCTAACTGATAACGTATGGTAAAATGAGGACAGGCAATTGTCGGTAAAAAAGAAGAATGACCCGATTCTCAAACCACATTTTGCACAATTAGGCTGAGAGTTACTTAATAGAGTTTATTGAAGTAACAAGGCGATGCTTGAAGTCGAAATGAGTCACGGTAGGAGAAAACGTAAAAGAAAGGTGGCGGATTCTGAAGGTTTCTCGGAGCAAGACTCCGGTACTGATTCGGAATCTCTAGCGTCGCAAGAAGAGTAGTCAAATTTCTGCCTTTCCGCATTCCAGACTATAACAACCCCCTATTTCACCATACTGACATTGACAGGTGATAGGTGACATTTCAGCTTCTATGAAGCCCAGTGATGTATCAGCGTGATAACTTTGCAATGTATACCGAATTGTTACCTGTCACGTGTCGTTATCAAGATGGTGAAATAGGGGGCTGGTGTTATCCTGAAAATGGTGGTAACTTTGAATACATAGTTTTTCTGGAAAGTACTGATGCTGATAAGCCTATCGGCAACCGTGACCTGATGCCCTTGGCAAATGGTATTAATTGGTATAACAAGGGATAGGAAGGGATAAGAAGTTATGGCTAAATCAACAAGATGAGTTTGAGTGTTGATCCTTAGCTCTGTTGTGGATTTTAATTACTATTTACGTATACAGAGTGTAAATTTCATACGGGCATATATTTTAACAACAGTTAATATATTCACTAATTCACTAATTCATGTATAACAGCAACATTAGTTGTGTATTATTTTTTCTTACTGATTAATTCAGCAAGCAATGTATCACACATTGCGCCAATTATATTAAAGCACCTAGAATATCTAGATAATGGTCATGTCATGACTTATGCATTATTATGGTTCGCCATTTGTAAACTTCGCCAATAAAAGTCAAAAATAAAAATCATTAATGTAGGCGGTTCACTCACCTGAGATAGGTACTTATTTTCCACATTTCATCCTTGCACTTTGATACAGGCTACATTGACGACCTATGGACGCTCGCACACTTCGTACATTGCTCCTAAGACTAACATTAAAAAATTAACTGCTCTTCAAAAATAAAAGTTACCAAAAAAATATTTTTCTTACATGATTTGTATGATCGTTAACTACGTCTGTATAAAATATATGAAATTTACACGCTGTGTGAGTATCTAATTTTCTATGTATGTATTTTATTAAAGCCGTTTACTTTTTCTTCTTATCTGCATCTCGGATGTATGTACTATTGTTTTTTTTTTGTATTTTGTTGTTAATTTGTAGATCTTCTTGCATTGTCCTAGCTTATTTTACTTCAGGGTTAACTGGAAGAGATTCCATACGGGATAACTTCACCCATGTACACTATCTATATTGATGCAAATATGTCTTGTAATTGTTTATGTGCAATAAATAGTTTACATACATAAATAAAACTAAGATAGGTGTTATATTTTAAAGGCCGGCCCTAGCTAACGCCGCCTAAGGAACACATCGTTCCTAGAAATGTTTCGGATGAAAGCTTCAATCCCGGCTGCCGCCACGGAAGTCACTGGTGTCATCACTCACGTCCCGACAAACCTGTCAAACAAGCAAATATATAAGTCACTAACTAGCAGCAAAAACATAGTATGCATTCGTCGTTTCTGAATGAGAAGAATTTCTACTGATGGTGTAACTACTTTTCAGCCCACAAAGACGGTTTCAATTACTGTTGCGAACCGGCTTCTATGCGTCCGGCTTTTATGTGGTACACAGCACGTGACGTCATCGCGAGCAAGCGCGGCGTGGCAATTGCCTTAGCAACAATCTCAAAGACGGACGAACTTTCGATTATCTTTTAATTATTAACTTTTGACCGGGACATAATCTGTAATATTTAGCCGTATCATACCAGACCCTATTTTAATACAGTCCGCTTGTTTTATTTTTACGTCCAGTAGGACCCTAACCTTCTCCTGCCCTGTGCTTCCTAAGAGCGTGGATTAGAATAGCTGATGGTTCGAGAAGCGACCATACATCCCTCCGGAAAAGCGATGTCTGTGGTGTTTGAGGTATGGTCACATAGCCAAGTTTTGCAAAAACTCAGTAAGATGTTCCATCTGTGGTGAAAGCGACAGCTATAATTATATCATGTCATACTCCTGCTGAACTAGCCGTCTCCTGTCACTGCAAAGGTGTGTATCGCATACCTACAGCTTGACAACCCATGCCATCATTTCTAGTGTGACTTTGTGTCCACACGAGAAGGTAAAAGAGAGATAAATTGCAATAAAAAAAACATTTTTTGAACTCGTTTTATTGTCGTAATATATTATATTAACGATACAAAATCATATGTTAAAATTAGTGCACTGATAAAAAAATACCCTGTATAATATGTCTACACTTTGTTTCCTTGTTAGACACACCAGAGCTACGAGCATTTCAGAACCGGCAATGGCTGTCATGTCCAATAACAATAAGGTGTTCAAATGAGAGGCACCGAACAACTAATAATGTGGAGTCATGGCACCGTCGACTGAATGCCAGTGTACCACCAAAATCAACGTTGATATATTTTTTACAAAGATTACGCAGAGAGGCAAAGTTGACAGACCTAAGATTAAGGAAGAATTCATTCAATTGTTCCAACAGGATGAGGAGAGATAAAATATTTTATTCCACATATAAGGAGCAATTAAAACAATTGGAAGAAGGTAGAATATCTGCACATGAATTTTAATAGTTATATCTGACATAAAAAAAAATTGAATTTAGGAGTATTTTAATTTACTTATTTAATTTTATGTTCATTTTCATCATATCATTTAAGCAAAACGACGTGTTTGTATTTAAGAGAAGATGCTTTAAGTTTTAAAAAGGAGTGTTTTTGTTGTTACCTCATCTTTTTCAAACTAGTTATTATACGAATTGATTTAATATTATTTGTTCGTTTTATTTATTTCTACGAAAAAGTATTAATAAAATAGGTAAAATATTTTTACGTTTCCGAACCGATTCCGAACTGAACAAGTCTGAATTATGTATGTTGGCCTCATATTGTCCGTTTTTTACTTATTTACAGTCATATGCTTAACCTGAAAGCTCAGGTAAGATTGAAACAGGCTCAATGTTACCCGATACGCATTTAAGACGAGTTGCTTCACGGGCGACCAACTATTTAGACCACTTACATTTAAGTCGAATTGATAATAGGGCAGTAGACAAAAGAATTTTCTGACGAGCTGCTTCATAGGCGAGTTACTTTTTAGGCTAGTTGCAATTTCGTCAATATGATTTTAGGATGAGTTGATGTCGTAGACCAGTTGCGTTTACGACCATCTGATACTAACCCGCCCTGAAGCTCCTAAATGACATCTTGGACAGCGACAGTCAACTTGATATTTTTTCACCTCTGAGTCGCGTTTCTACGCATCAGCCACTCGGCACTTGGAAACAATTGTCACTTGTAAGTTCAATTCAAGCTTAGATAATGCTTAATTAGATGTAAGTTCTTGTGTATGTTGATCTTTCATTAATAATTAATACGTGTAGCATGACTGTTAGTGTTAATTAAGAGAATTTAATAAATAAATAAATAAATAAATAATGTTTATTTTAATTCAGATTTTCCTTTTTTAAATCGAGGACTTTGTTTGGAATCGGATTAATCTGTATCAATAACATAATTCAACAATGCATTCAAATATTATTGGTTTTGGTTACTGCTAAATCGTCTACCCCTATAACACATGAGGCGACCTACGTATATTTTTGTATAAAATACAACATCGTATTTAATTATGTTATGTATTGTAATAATACACAAATTGTTTTCATGATAAAACTATTTTACAACAAGATGACATAACACTAGACAAGAAAGTTAAAATGTTTGCGTTACAATTTTTTACTATAGCTTTGTAGGCTTAAATTTTCTCAGTTAGGGGCCAACATTAAAAAAAAAAAACCTGGTGCGGCCTAGGGCACCCAATGCATATCCTTTATAAATTTCAAGTCCAGTGGTTTAGGCCGAGTTTTTGTAATTCACACAGGTGTTTTATACGAGTTATTCCTGAGGTTATATAAATTGATGTTTTGGAGTAATCTCACAGATGAACGCCTTTGGATGAGTGTAACACGGGGAGTCGTTCAGCAAGCCGTTGAACGACATTGAGCCGCAGAACTCAATATCGTACACGTTATTCGGTTCGTCGTGGTCCCACTTCTGGAACCCGGCCTCGGCAAGTGTGTCTCCTGGTTAAACAAAAAAGTCATTATGTATAAACATAGAAATAAATAAACAAACAAACAAAGTTACACGCAAGATTCAGATTTCAGTTCTGTCTTGACTGTCAAAACTTTCTGAAAAGGTACTCAACAAAAAGCTCTATAGATTTCCTAAAAATACGAAAATCCTCCCAAATGGAATAAGCAACCTGGAATAAGCACTGAACACAGTTAGTACATACATAACATCACGCCTTAAATCCCAGAGTAGGGTAGGTAGAGCTACAGAAATACCAAAAACTCCAAAAAAACTTGTTGATAACTCTGTAACCAGTGTATATTAGTGACAGGTTGCAAGCCCATCAGCTAACAGTCCTACAAAACTAAATTAAATTAAAATAAAAACGGCTTTGTTTATTAAAGATGTTCGAAATTTGATTGTAATAATAATATCGCATTTGATGTTATTATTAAGCAATAATAACATTCTCACAGATAAGATATTTGTTCTGACAAAACAGTTCATCTTTATGCTAGTCGTAATTTGCAGTTTTGAACACATCATAGAGGGTTTATGATATGTGTGTAGATAAAGTACGTTTACAGTTTACGAATTCCACGTAACGACATATAGTAAATAATTGACAAGCAAAATTCGACGTCTTGTTTAAGATAATAGTACTTTAAACTGTTAAATCAGGGGGTACGGGTGTGCCCCCGCCAAGTCAAACGAGTACGACCGTAGTGACTGTACACCCTTGTCTCGAAGCAAATCGATCATATTCACTACCGCATATTCTTAAAATACTTGAATAGTGGTAGTAGGACCCTGTGCAGGGTCCGTCCAGATGGTTACCACCATCTTATCTATTAACCACCCGCCAAGCAACAGTGTTCGCATTGTTGTGTTCCAGTGTGGGGATAAGACAATCGGTGAAATTATTAGCATAGAGGCATTCCATCGTAGCCCTCGGGGTCAGCAACGCATTTGAGGTCTTAGGATTATAGTCTTGAGAATTCAAATGTTTATGGGTCTCAGATTCTACTTACCATCAGGTAGCCTGAGTGCTCGTGTGCCTTCTCCTTAACATATATATATATATATATATATACAGGATTATTTGTAAAACACTAACAACCTCTCAAGGTTAAATTATCCACATCTTTTAATTCATTCTTAAATTTCATCATATTTTACTGTCAAACAAAAAATATATTAATTAAATTGATCACTCTAAATGTAAGTAACTCTACGGTAGCCAAAGAATAAGTTTGCTTTGAATCGCCGGCGCCGGTACGCACTGCGTTTTGATTTCCGATAATGCGGGTAGGCGTTTCACGATGGCGTATCAGTATTCGAATATTGAGTACGCGGAAATGTTGCGAATGCTCGCTAGGTGTGATGATAACGTATCGGAATTCCCTGATGTGCGTACACCCAGCCGAAGGACAATGCTAGCCGCCACCCAGCGATTACGAGATCACGGGCAATTTCAGCCTAGATCTAACGATCGTGGTCGTCCACCGAGGCGCACATGTAAATTAATTATTTATGTAATAAAATTACAGATCTATAAAGTTATCAGATAGTACAACAAAAACTTGAAAGTATTTTTTGGGAAATGTATTACGTTTTGTAAAAAGTCTCCGAACAAAAGTTGTTGTTTATGTATGATGTAAGTAATTTAACCCTGAGAGGTTGTTCGTTTTTTGCAAATATTCCTGTATATAATAAGACTATGCATTTACCAAATACAGTTAACCAATTTCGATTTTGGTTCCAGTCCAAGATGCCAATATGGACTAGAGGAACAGTCTCTGTCCCAGTGTGGGTCTCAGGAGGGTTAATTTCAAAGAGTTCCTTGAGGACTTCGGACTCGACGTCGCTATTGATGACGGCAAGGGTCCCGGATTCTTTGGTGCAGACCATAGCGGCGCGGCTCCAGATGAGAGCCTCGCGGTGGAACTTGTAGCAGCTGCCCGTCCGCGGCTCCCACGTGTACCCTGCTCATGCAAACACCTTCTTATTACTACTTGATTAAGTCTCATTTATAAATAAAAAATAACTGGAAAACAACTTTGTCAGGTCTCAATCACAACGCTGAATAAATGTTATTACAAATACAACTTGAAGTAACTAAGGGCGAAAATTACAGAGCATAAGCATATTGATGTTTAGTAGTACTATTTGAGTGGGTATATAAAAACCTAACTTCAAAGACGTCTTGGTCTTCTGAACCTAAACAACAGAGACGATTTTGTATTGACCAGACTTGTTTATAAATTATATTGACTGACAGCCAATTAAGATAAAACGGTCTTTTATTTTTTTTCCGAAATCAATTGGGATGAAGTTACAGTTAGTAAAGATCACCTAACTGAGAAAACTTTCATTAGCGCGATGTAGCACGCCGTCAGATTTTAGTTCCACTCTCTGACGCTGGTGGCACTGTCCAGTTTGTTGTTACAAGTTGTCGCTAGATGTCGCTAGGTCGCTACACGTTAATTGCGTTTAAATACTCTTTAATATGGTTCCATACGATATTGGTATTGATGTACAGTCAAGGAATTTGATTCGCGTACCGTTTTGCTGATTTATTGCTTGAAAGATAGACATGTCTTAATGTTTATTTTCGCTTCAGCAAGCAAAAGTGTTTTGCATAATTAAAATGACGCATGTTTGGGTGAAAGATCTGCAAACTTTAACCTTAGATATGCACCACTAGATTTATTTCACGTTCTCGATCTGTCTACTCTGAATAAGAACCTATTTGTAGTTTCGTATTTTAAATAGAAAAAAAAAAAATCTTCCGAGACATCAAATTGGTGACATAGTCAAATTTAAATGTCAAACTTTAAAAATGCATCGAGTAAACTATGCAGAACGAAGAAGCCAAATAATTACATTGCATGAGCAGGGACGCAGCATTCACAATATAGCTCGGTCATTAAATATATCCCGAACAACTGTAAGACTATGGATCACTCGATACGGAGAAGAAGGCCATACAGAAGACCGCCGCCGTTTTAACCACGGTTCACAGCGACTGACGGCTGAACAAATTATGGAGATTCGGCAACGTTATGAAGAACATCCTTTCACGCCAACTAGATATTTTGCTGATCGGTTTGACGTTGGCTTACGCACAGTTCGAGTATCGGTATTCACCATAGGCGATACGCGAAAAAAGTCGCATTGACTGAAGCAAACAAAACTGTAAGAGCTAATTTTGCACGCAGATACCAAAATTTTGACTGGAGCACTGTGATATTCACAGATGAAAAAACCTTTCGTTCTTCCCAAGACGGACGTTTGAGTTTATGGAGATATGACAGGACGCGGTATGCAGAAGAACATGTAGTCCCAAACCGAGCGTCAGGCCGTATAAGTGTAAATATGTGGGGGTGGATATCTTCTGCGGGTGTCGGCGAGCTTGCCCAGTTGCCTTCGCGAGCTAAAGCTATAGATTATGTAGAGGCAATGGATACAATCATGTTTCCTACTGTGCGATGCGTTTATCCACAGGAAGAAGTTCCGAATATACACTTCGTTCACGATAATTGTCCGACTCATAAGGCAAGGGTCACCAAAAATTGGTTTCGCCAACATCCCGACATAATTGAAATTCCTTGGCCCAGTAAATCTCCCGATTTAAATCCCATAGAAAATATATGGGGCATCATGGTGCAAAGGTGGGAAAATGGGCAAGAAAGAACGAAACAAGCCTTGGAAGAACATTGTCACGAAGTATGGGAATCGTTGCGTCATTCAGACATTTGTAGTAAGATAGTAGAATCAATGCCGGCCCGCCTCCTAGCTGTGTCTGAAAGTGGAGGTGCTTATACTAGATATTAAACTTTATGAATAAAAATTCTGATTTTTACTATACATATGTATAGCCTATAGCTTTTTAGTATTATTGGTCATTAAATATTTATTAAGTTGTCAAACGTCAATTTATTACGGGAAAGTTCTGAGGCTAGTCCAAAATTGTTGACGTTGTTATACAGCAAACGTCGAGGGACTGTCAAGTGATAAGAGCTACCGTAACGTCGACAATACGACAACATGTCAGAAGCGTTAGCTAATATTGTGAAATCACCCATAGCAACAGCCAATAACGTTCGTCATGGACGTCATGGTTAACCTATTTATCCGTTGCTGGTAGTAACAGCTAATCGGACAAAGTCGGCTATATTCGATTGTGGTAAGAAAGAAATGCTACTACTGTCTTTGTCATATGCCATGCCAAATTTTCGAAAGATGTCACACTGTGACGTGAGCTCGGAAAAGCTCGGTAAATAAACATGTCATACTGCGGCACAAACGTCATGTTAGCGTTGCAAAGAAAGATAACCCTTAGTATCATCGATTGTCATCAGCAATTTAGACTTAAGATGGTACGCGAATCAAATTCCTTGACTGTACCTACTTTAAACGGAAATATTGAGAAATACGTATATACCTTCGACTGTGGTGTCACATTGATTCGTTTCAGTTGTGATATTGCCTTGGTTTGATCTGAATGAAGTGTCGCATTGGTTATAAATATAGGTAGTATTTCGTTTTAAGCAGAAGAAGGGGTGCACGCTGGAGCAGCTCACGTCAGCCAGCTCGCCCACGCCCGTCATCACAAGGCAGTCCTCTGCGTTGTCCAGGTTGTTGGGCTCTCCGACAGCCCATTGGAGGGTGATGCTTGACAAGGGCAACCCTGAAATATGCAAGACAAACTATCATCTGAAGAATGGTACCTACTAAAACTATTTAATTTTTGCTCCTATACGTGGATTAATATACAGACAATGAGTTTTTGGGTTCACTTACGTTTTACCAAATTTTTCATTTGGCAAAGAATATTATTTTACAAAAGTTAATTTAGCAAGGAAGCCCGCAATGCGGTGGCTTTTTTTGTGGTCTATATTCTAGCTTAACCTCAACTTATTTATCCCGTCAGGTGTCCTGCGCATGACAGTTGTGCGTAAAAAAATTTGGCCGTTAATGTCCTGCGCAAGACAAGCGCTATGATTTGAGAATTTAAATTTCAAGGACAGGCCCTGCAGGTGTAAAAAATTAATCCTATTAAATTCTAACTTATTTGGCAACATATAGGAGTTTTTTTTTCCCAAAAGCTAAGCATCTGAATCAGCGAAAATATAATATAAAATCCGAGCAAAAGCATGTCGGACCACGCTCTGTGTAGGGTTCCGAAGCCGTTAAGTACTACAAACATAAAAATCATCATGTAATAACAATTTTTCTACTTAAAGTCATTTGGTGCCGCTTTAGGTGATTTCAGTAGGTATAAACACTTTAATCACCTGTATCTCAAGAACCAATGATGTCTACTTAGTCATGAAAGCTTTCCTTTAAAAATCGTTATATGCTCTTTGATTTTATTATTTTTTTACAGATTTTGGCTGTAGGGAGGGGGGAGGGCACTTGAGTCTAACAAAAATTTGCGCTTTATAGCTTAATATTTCGTAAACCGATTACAATCGAAAAACTGTTTTTGCAAACCCGTAATATTTTTGAAAGACCTACCCATCGACACCCCACACTATAGGGTAGACGAGAAAAAAAATACATCCCCACGTCACATTTCATTGTACCTTTTTGATGGCGTGACTAATATGCATATTCATACCAAATTACAGCTTTCTAGTATAGATAAATTAATGAGAGCATGGAATTGCATATGTAGTATTATTGTATGTTTACAGGCATTTTATATTTGAATTTTCTATTTTCTCGTACTATCAGCATAAAAAGAGGTTTGTTATATGTTAAAGAAGTAAATATCAAAATAATGTCAGTGTCAAATTGTGAATATTATTTACGTTGTGCATATATATTTACGTCTGATTTTATTGTATTCTCACAATTATCAGAATAATTTTGTGTCAGCCCGTACGACTAAGTGTAAGTTACATAATTTTCAAAAAATATGGCAGTGAGTAATTTTGGTTCGATTGAGAGTCAAAGTAAGCAAATTATTTTTAACTGTTATAAATATTTTGAAATTTGAACTGAAGAAAAATTTAAATTCCCTTACACGGCTGCCCAGTTAGTTGAAAAAGCTACAGGTGTTTGTCTCTCTACTGTTTATAACATTGTGTCTGAGAGCAATAGTGAGAAATTCGCATCAACAAAGAAATTCACCTCCCCGAGAAATAAAAAGTTACGTACTTGTCCGTCATCAGCATTAGACGATTTTAATCAGGAAGTCATCCGGAGAACTATATACAATTTTCATCTGTCCCATAAGCAATTCCCAACCTTAAAGGCACTCCACTCTGTGCTGAAATCCGATATAGATTAAAAATTTGGCATTTCCACCTTACGAAAACAAATACAAAAATTAGGATTTAAATGGAAAAAGACCGAAGATAACCGAAAAATATTAATGGAAAGACACAACATACGACTGCTAAGAATAAATTACCTTACCAAAATTGCGGAATATCGGTCTAAAGATAGACCACTAGTTTATACTGATGAAACCTACATTCACACTTCACATGTGTCCGGAGAGGCTTGGACCGATGGAACAGAATTTGGTGTAAAAAAACAAATCAGTACAGGCCAGCGGTTAATAATAGTGCACGCAGGAGGAAAAGATGGTTTTATTCCCAACGCTTTGTTAATGTTTAAGGCAAACTAAAAAACGGGAGATTACCATGACCGGATGAACTTTGTCAACTACGAAAAATGGTTGAAAGAAAAATTAATACCGAACCTTAAACTGAATAGCGTACTTTTGAATCGTGCTCCAACGTCAAATTCTCATAAACAAGAAATGATGGATTGGTTGACAGAACAGAACATTTCATATAGCCTGTTGATGTACAAAACCAGTTTGTATGATTTAATTAAACAAAATAAAGAGCGGTTTCGTGAGTACCACATAGATGCAATTTTAAAAGAACATGGCCACTCCGTTTTACGATTGCCACCGTATCACACAACATTCAATCCGATCGAAAATATTTGGTCCATGGTAAAAGGATATGTAGCGAAAAGAAACGTTTCTTTAAACATGCAAGGCATTATGAGTTTAGCAACTGCACGAATGAGTACTATTACTGCTGAGGACTGGGAAAATATTTGTCGCCATGTCGAAAGAGAACAAAATAAATATCGATGTCAGGAAGGGGAAATGGATCGAATTTCAAACAATCTTATCAATACTTGAGACAGCTCAGATGAAGAACATGATAGCGACTAAAAGCAAAAAACAGAGGAATACTACTTATTCCATTTCTTAAGGGTATGTTATTTTAGTAAATTAAGAGAAAATTATTCTCCTTTTGTTGCAAATGGTACAACCACTACAAATGCAATTCCATGTTCTCGATAATTCAACTATACCATGTGCACCAACCATAACGGTTATTGACGTGTCTAAACATAGTGCTGTGCGAGTAAAATGAATTTTAACCGGTAAAAATAAAAGTTGTTGTGGCTTGTTGTTGTTGTTAAAGAAGCAAGATGAAACAAATTGATAAATTCGACGCGTAAACTTAAAATGGTGATAATTGGGAAATAGAAATGTGAAATGTGGCAATAAATATTTAGTGCAGTGTGTCAAAGAATAAGTCGATAGGATGAAAAAATATCAAAACCGACCGAACCGAATCGAACCAAACCATTGCAGCTTTAATTTGACGCGCAAGACTTGGCACGCATTGACAACCAGCAACGAAAAAAAAATCCAAACTGTCGGGCATTTGTCGAGACGCGTTCAAGGTTGATTTTTCATTTTTATGTCAAAAGTAAGATAAAGTGTAGTACCCTGCGATTTTCAATGCTGATTTCTTAGTCATGAAAATTATAATTATTTTTTTAATCTACCTAAAATACCTACACAAAAGTTACACGCTCGGTTCTCATATAAAACCTCTCATAATTTCCTTCTATCTTGATAATAGTTCTGTGATTACCGTGATACAAGGTATATTATACAAAGGTACTCGTATATGCAGCTGCAGTTAACTAAACGAATTTTAAAAAGACTCTTCTGTCTTTTTACTCTTACCATTAATGGTTAAAAATTCTCCTTTGGGATTGGAGGCGTACATATCAGTGAACACGCTGCTCTCGCCGAGTCTGTGCGCGACTATCGTTTTCTTCATCGCCGCAGTAATGGCGCTCGTCGTGGGCGCAGTCAAAGTGGCATCTGATGGCAAATTGTTGAATCATAATAGTATATTTTACCATGAACATATCGTTTAACCTATTATCTTGGATTTTTAAGGCTCTACCCACAGCTTTTCCATCTCTGTGATCGATAAATTTAATAAACCACAAGGTGATCAATATAACGGCAGTAAGTATAGACGAGATAGTTTGGAACAGGCAAGGCCCTTATTGTGGCCAGAAAGATTGTTTGTAACCACTAAATTTAAAAAAAATGATATGCTAATCCTATTGCTTCTAAACTATCTTATTTAATGCTTGTGACATTTTTATATGCAACAAAACTGAGATGTTCTCAATTTTTGGCGACCTGTTAGAATTTTCCGCATTATACTCATTAAAAAAATCAAGTTATCTTTGATCTAGTTCAGCAATAAATTGATCGCATAAACGTCAGTTGGAAAACCTAAATACTGGATTGAAGTTGAGAAAACAACTTAAGCTTGGATGAGGTAAAAAATAGGATCTAACCAAATCTCATAGGTCCTTGTCAGTAGACACAACTAGATATCCATGTGTTTCAACGACCTATCACAGATGTTGCAGGCTTACGATTTTGATGTTTATTAGTAAAACCTTAGCACTTGAATAAAGAAAGCTTACCCATTTTAATTTGACTCTCGTTACTAAGGCCTTTAATATAAATGTAAGTCTGTTCAAAACGACTTGTGAGCTTTTTATAGACACCTCACATACACGACGAAACAACATAAAAAATATTCGTCAATATTTCTTCTCACGGTGTCAGATAACCTCTGAATTTATTCAGTAATTTCCTCTAAAAAAGATAATGCGCAAAAATGTACGGAATGTGGTACCCTCCGTAATGGACAACTTTATATATCAATGGAAAGGATTTTTTATGTAGAACAAAGGTAACCAGGAGCGTAGCTCCATTTGCTGTTCCTACTTAATTAGTATGATCTATTTATTGACAGCACCATGATATCCAATAAGTAACGAAATGCCCATTGTCCATTGCCAATTTTTTTTGGTAATGGTCCCTTTTAAAATCCACCTTCGAGGTGGCAGCGCAGCTGCGCGTCCGGCCAGGTCGCGGGCACGATGTGCAGGCGCAGCCAGCCGACGCCTCCGATGTACTCGTAGTCCGGCAAGAAGGCGGCTTCGGTTAAACCTGGGAAATAATATAACTGAATAATTTGTGGTCATGGCATGTAAAAGGATCTGATGTAAAGGTTGAGAGTAAAATAACTGCAAATAAAACTGAATTATATTTTTGTCCAAACCAGAAAGTTAAGAGATGACCACGGGTCTATAATCGTCTGCCATAAAATGAAAGTTTTGTTTCTTAAAATGAAGTTCTTCAAGGTCAGTTTCATCATAAATAATGCTAGTCATTCATTCATTATATCGACGGCAGCAAAAAGTAAACAGTCATATACAAATAAAAAACAATTTTACGGCACAGCGTTTTAGTGTAAAAGTATGTTTTTGATGTCATGATGATGATTATGCTCATTACTTTTCTAGTAATTTTTTTTTCACGACTGGTGGTTAAAGTCGAAATTAATGTTTCGCTGTAAATTAATTCATGATTTAAACTAGTATTTTTTTTTAATTTTACTTAGTTTTCGGATAAAATACTATTTCTGTAACCTTAATTAACAATTCATGTTACCGTTCACATAAAAAAAAACTAACCTTGACACCTTTCGGAGTGCACACTGGCACTAATAATGTTAGAAACGGTCAAAATTCATGAAAAACTTTGATTCGACAATAAGTCAAAAACCGTGCCACTTTTACTGGGGTCATGTTAGGTTGGTTGGACTCCTCTTGAGCTGACCTACCTCCAGTGTCACTGTGACGTGTCAGTTTTGGGACACCCTGTATAGGTATGTATAATTTTGCTGAAATAATGTAGAATTCTTTTTGAACGCAAGGCAAAAAAAATATTAGCAAGAAATAAATGAAACAACTCGCTGGCCCAATTGATTAGTACGTAATTCTATGAGCCTATAGTTATATTTGGCTGAATCTAGGATCTCAATAGCATCATCTCATAGTCTAACTAAAAATCCCGATATTACATGGTTCTATGTTGTGGTTATAAGACTAATAAGAATTCCAAGGTCCTATGTTGATTTATTCCTGATTACAGAATGTGTGTTTATATAAGAATATGGATTTGATGCGATAATAATTGTTGTACCTACACCAAAAATTTTGAAGAAATCTGTCGTTTGAAAGTCCGAAATATACAGTATTAAATCAATGTACAGGTGGATGCCACGAGCAGATGATGCTGTTGTTAACAAACGCGTCTAACACCGTGGTAACTTTTTAACCCCCGACGCAAAAGGAGGGGTGTTTGATGTGTAAGTGTGTAAGTATGTGTGTGTATGTGTGTATGTGTGTCTATCTGTAGCACCACAGTTCTTAAACAGATGAACCGATTCGGATGCGGTTTTTCTTCATTGAAAGCAGGTTTTTAGCGGTGAACCACCTAGCCGATAGGTTGATTTTGCCATTTTTGAGATTTTGAGCTTTTAGGGGGTTAAAAGCCTCCGATATAACGGTGACACCTACTTTCAGAGCTGATATCTCTTAAACGGCCCAACCAATTTTCATGAAATTTTGCTATTAACTATCCCGATTAATGTAGTTTTATTAAAAAAAATGTGTCACAATCCGCACATCCGTTTGAGAGCTACGATGCCACAAACAGACACTCAAAAGGAGAAGTTTTAAAAACCAGAAATAAAAATTAAATTACTATGCTCACTCTAGAGTTCCAAAGCCATTACTAAACACAAACAACTATCCAAAACAAACGCTTTCTAATTAAAGCTATTTGGTGCTGTCGACGATTTTTAATGTTTAAGAGGAGAAAACGGAGCCCTTATAGGATCACTTTGCTGTCCGTCCGTCCGTCTGTCTGTCTGTCAAGACCCTTTATCTCGGAAACGCGTAGAGGTATCAAGTTGAAATTAAAACTATAGACTCAAATCTACAGATCCTTGAAGCTGTAAAAAATATTACTTCTAAGTTAAATAAAAAAAAAAGATACGACCGTTTTTGCCGCGAAAAACGTATGTTTCGACACTCTAAGGGGAATGAAAATTTAAAGGGTACTTTTCATAGACCTAGAATCCTGAAATTTAGCATGAAGGAATATTTAACAGCACAAGAAAATGAAAAATACTGCAAAATTCGATAATAGTCAATTGGTCGTTCTATCACAAAAAAACTATCTTTTGCGATTGCAAACTTATTTACAGGTGGTAAACAAATCGCGACTGTCGATGTATGGATAAAACAGTTTTTCAACGACATAGTCAAGTTTGTCCGTCAGTAAATTTTTTCTTTCTTATAATTTTTGCGGAACCCTCGATATGAATATCTTAAGCTTAGCTGAATCTGAATATCTTATTAAAAAATTAAAAACCTAAGGAGGTCAGAGAAATAGCATTTTCAATTTTTCCCATTATTTTACTTAATTGTGGTCGCGGCGTAATGCGCCGTGTTCACCGAGACTTTAATGACGTAATCAACGTGCACAATTTTATGACTCATCTTTTCCTTCATACTGCGTCGTCGCGAGTACTCGCCCGTGGATGTTCCTCGAAGTAATCGAGAATAGCCTGCTTAACATCCACTTTGGCCTCTTCCTTGAGCATGGCGTGGCGTTTCAAAAGTACCCCACTCGTAAAGGTTGCTAACGATAGACCTTACAGTGTAGCGCGTAATGGCCTGCCGATTAGGAAATCGATCAGTACAAATCGAAAAAAAAAAAAAAAATGACTTCAGAAACATGAGTACAGTGGAAGTTGCTGACCAAAGAAACAGCCTGTATTATAGGAATAAATTATATGTGGACGACATAACAGTATTATTATGATCACTTAAAGGTATGAAATAAAATAAAAACCGTCTTCAAAAAGCAAGAAATAAACTTCTTTTAAATTGGAAGGGAATAAGCCAGTCCAACTGAAGTCAGCGTCCCAGTATATTTTTAACCAAAAGCCGAAATGAGCTGGACTCAACTTTTAAAATAAGTTATTTCTTTTAGTTTTTGCTTTCAAAATTAGTGACTAATTTATTTGTCGTTTCTATGCGTTGAACCAAAACAGCAGTTTCGTCAGCTGACTTCCACTAAATCTTCCACCGAGTTTTAATAAAACTTTTTTAATTCTGGTGACTCCGGAATTACAACCTGGTATATTCACGACTGGATCGCAACTAACATTACAACAAGAAAGCCTAAACATTGTTAACTATGCTAAATACAGCTGAGCTGGTAATTGAGGACTCGTAATTATTTCGGACGTTGAATTAAGTAGCTTATCTAATGTCTATTACTTAAATACACAAATGTTTACGTACCCATTAGCAGAACACTAACAAAATATAAAACTTGACACTGTTGGAACATTTTAAGAAATATAGTTAAAGACATTTGTAAATGCAGACCGTACACGTCAACCCACGAGCTCAGCAGAGTTCTTATGGAAGACTTTTCTTATTACAGTACCGTGTTATATTGATATATAATTTGCTGACCAACTAGATAATTGGCCCATTATGGCAAGCATGTGTCACGTTCGAATATCAGCGGGGGAATATCATACTCCCGAATTGCAATGACTCATGCCTCAAGCAATGAATTCCAAGTAACCATAGTTATGCAGAGAGAGACCAGGGCCATTTTTTCGTAAAATAAGTTACCTATGCCATCGTGAACTACAATTTTGAACTATGCTTTAGTGAAAGCGACTAAATTTTAGCACGCCTCTCCATTGAATAATACGATTCGCACGCGCCCTTCCCCCAAATGGCTCGCCTGTGCAACCGGCTCACTGGCCGCCTTAGCTCGTTGGATGTATTTCATAACAGTTTGTCTGCTTCCAAGCGTAAAATAATTTCTGTTGACGACCTTAGTTAGGTCTTAGTTAGGTTTTGGTTAGGTCTTGGTTAGGTCTTAGTTAGATTTTGGTAGGTCTTAGTTAGGTATTAGTAATATTGTATATAATGTCCTTTAATCCTATTTATTAGATATATAGATATAGATTTTTTAAACTATGCTTTAGTGAATGTGACTAAATTTTAGCGCGTCTCTCCATTGAATTATACAATAATGTATAAAACGACCAATAACGAAATGTGCGTTCTGTAATGAAGAAAGCAGCCAAAAAACTTGATTTAGTCTATTTTGACAATTAAAAGACTATATTTTCAACCTGCTGAACACAGCCAATCTTCTATCGGTCAACTAGTCGGGTTATATAAAACGCAAAAGTATCAAGTGAGCACATTTTTATTTTAACATGCTTTAAACGACCAAGCAGATGCTTTCAGCCGTTAGGTCCATAAATATCCTTATATTTTTATTAACGAGCTTAGTTTTATGTAACTAGTTAATCCAAGTAGTCGTTGTGATCCCTCCATGGCTGATCACGGGTGAGCTATTCAGCTAAGCTGTGCGCATGCCGATTTCATTACCACAATCTATGTACTATCAGTATTGCGAAACTTCTAAATGAAATGAAATAAATTAATTTGATTTGATTTTACTAATCTGGGCTATTCGTTTTTAAGAAAACATAAAAGAAACTAATAAAAATAGATTTTCCTAAAAACGACTGTACCGGTCTCAAAACCGGATTTTTATTCTTGGTTTCTTTTTGCATAGAGCAATGCTTAGATAGCTCTATCTATGGTCAACTATGATAAAGTGCGTAATCACGCAATTGTAAAGGTGACTTCTTAAACTCTTCAATCTTTAGGGTTCTGTCATCAATTTTTCTAAAGAACTCGCTTTTCAACTCGACGTGTAAATTATTAAGTACCGAAGTTTTGTCAAAGCGTACTTATATATTTTAGGATATGCATTCCTAATTAGGTGGATCAAAAGCTTTGGGTGAAAAATAATAGGATAGGACCGTTTATGCCGCAAAAAGCGTATATTTTGACTCTTTTAAGGGAACTCTCCCGAACACATGGTTGAGAAATATTATACTCGTGAACGGGTGCTGTTTATGGGGTCCGGTATGTTCACATTTGCAAGGACTGGTTCTTCAGTTTATTATTCTAGTTATGGCTTTTGACGTAGAGACCTCGTCGTGTTGTTCTCCTATACTCATTATAGTAGTTTTATGTTATTAACTTTACATTTGTAATGATTTATTTGTTGTCATTTTAATAATAATTATTATGTATTACTTTTAAATTTTATTGTACTTAATGATTGAAATTAAACCTTCTGCTGGAGTTTGTTGCGGCGCTTCTTCTCCGCAATGATGGTCTTGTCCGAAGTGCTCGTAGATTCACTTCATATTACCGACGTATAAAAGAGCCCTCTTGTGGTCTATGTACTGAATAAACATTTTGAATTTTGAATCTAAAATGTATCTGGCACCATAGACCTAGAATCCTGAAATTAGTTAATTTGTGCTCCATCACATATTTTTTTTGCGATTGCAATCTTATTGGCAGTTACTAAACTAGTTGCGCCCTATGTCGATGTATGGCGACAACAGTTTTTCAACGGCAAACTTGTGTCAATACAATTTTACATTCTTATAAGTTTGTACGGAACCCTTGACACGCGAGTCCGACTCGCACTTGACTAACCCCCAAAGGGTTCTCTTCTTCCCTCTGAGTCGATTAATCATATATTTTTATACGAGTAATATGTATTATGCGCTTAGCAATGCTTGGCCTCTATTCTACTGCGTTATAACGATATCGCGTTTGACGTGTTTTAGAATCGTTTTTGACTCGGCCGCCATTATGTCAAAAACATAAGAGTAATCAAAACGTTGCCAATACGGAAACGCGTCAAATGCGATATCGTTTTTACCGTGTAGGATCTTGGCTCTTAACAAGTTTTAAAAACCCTACTTTAGGTTTAATTATGTCGTCGGTGTATATGTTAATTACCTAACATTTACATATTTTTTATTCGACTATATCGTATTTTGTTTTTATTTTAAGTACCCAGCGCCAATTGCGACGTTAAGATGAATCTAAAGACACCTCGCTTGTTGAAATCGGCACATCCATCCAGCCTCTAGGAGGGAAACAAAGCACAATACATACATATACAACGTATGTATGTATGGTGATTCGAGTTCTTTGAATTCATTGCTTAAGGCATGAGTCACTGCTATTCGGGCAATGCATATAGTATGACGACACGTTGGCCTAGTTGGGAGTGACCCTGTCTCCGAAGCCAGCGGTCCTGGGTTCAAATCCCGGTAAGGGCAGATATTTGTGTGATGAGCGCGAATATTTGTTCCCGAGTCTTGGTTTTCTATGTATTTAAGTATGAATTTCTCTAAATAAGTATGTTTATCTTTGCCTAGTACCCGTAGTATAAGCCTAGAGCTTAGTTTGGGACTAGGTCTATGTGTGTGAGATTGTCCCCTGATATTTATTTATTTATTATTATTATTATTATTATTTATTCCCCTTTATATAATATTATTATCTGTTTTGTTTTTACTATTTCTTTTACTACTGAATGTTAAAGCCGGGTACGTATTATAATCTATAAATTTAAAATACATATAGGTTGAAAACCATAAAGTTGAAATGCCGAAAATCATATAGTATAATGTATTAACATATATAAAGTTATTCGACATAAGTGCTAAACGCATTAGCTTGAAATGCATAATGGTCAAAATATATAACAGTTAAAATACATAATGGTTCATAGTTATATTAGACAAAATGCATACGTTTACAATGTCTACGTTCAAAATTCATAAAGTTTGAAAATATAATAGTTAAATGAAATATATGTTAGAATACAATACAATTTCCGTAGTCAAACTAGGAACCCTTATAGTTTCTCCATGTCCGTCCGTCCGTCTGCAGCCTAGTGCAGAGACTCTTAATACTAGAAAACTGTAATTTGGCATGAATATGCATATTAGTCACGCTAACAAAGTGGTACAATCAAATGTAAAATTTTAGGTTCTCCCCTACACATAGCGTGGGGATTTATTTAATTTTTCTCGTCCACCCTATAGTGTGGGGTGTCGTTGGATAGGTCTTTCAAAAATAATACGGGTTTGTGTAAACAGTTTTTCGATTAAGTAATCCGTTAATGAAATATTAAGCTTTAAAGCGCTGATTTTTGTTAAATTCAGGTATCCCCCCCTACAGCCAAAACTGCAAAACCTAAAAATCTGAAAAAAATCTCAAATGAAAGACCATATAACGAATTTTTAAGGAAAAGTATCTTGACTATAAGTAGACATTTTTGTTTCTTGAGATACAGGCGATTAAAGTGTTTATAGCTACTAAAATAATCTAAGACGGCACCAATCGACTTTAAATAGAAAATTAGTTATTACTTGATGATTTGTATGTTTGTAGTACTTAACGGCTTCGGAACCCTTCACCGAGCATGGTCCAACATGCTCTTGCCCGGTTTTCCTTACTCGCTTTAGCTGTAGGGCTAATACACCGAACCGCCAAATACGTCAAACGGGAACTAGTGTCTCGTTATTTTAAAGTCAAAAAGAGATACTTCGTATATTTCGACACTTTTAAGAATTAAAATTTATAGGGCACTTCCATAGACGTAG
Organism: Acleris holmiana; assembly: GCA_949316455.1. NCBI lineage: Eukaryota > Metazoa > Arthropoda > Insecta > Lepidoptera > Tortricidae > Acleris > Acleris holmiana. The sequence goes on along the minus strand of OX438763.1, from coordinate 22,924,932 downwards.
AATCCTGAAATTTGGCATAAAGGAAGGTCTTACAGTACTAGTAAAGGGAAAAAACAGGAAATCATTTATTTGATACTCCATCGCAATAAAAAAAAACGATTGTTGCGACCTATGTCGATGTATGGAGATAACAGCTTTTCAACTGCAAAGTCAAGATCCCTGAATACAATGTTACATTCTTATAACTTTGTACCCAACCCTCGGTGTCCGACTCGCACATGACCGGCTTGTTTGCGTTTTATTTAGTCCGGAACCAATTCAATGCACCAGGGCTGGAATTCTACAAGGTAATAACGATATCGTTTTTGACGTGTTTCCGTATTGTCAACGTTGTCATAACTCTTATGTTATTTACAATAATGGCGACTGTGACATAAACGATTCTAAAACACGTCAAACACGATATCGTTATAACGCAGTTGAATAGAGACTCTGGCTATTTAGTTTCTAGGTAATAATATAATCAAAGTGGCACCCTATTTGGAATATTTGATGTTTTTCGTTATATGTATTGTGTCAAATTTTGTTGACACAATTATTTCTATTCGATTCTGTTTTTATTCTATAATCATATCCGATCAACAATGTCGTTGATGCAGAAGAAACACTCACGGTCAAATAATACAAGTCAGAGTGCGTTTTTCATACAAACGAGGTTATTTCGAAGCCTTGGTTCCTGGCCAGGGGTTGTTTTGAGTGAAGTTTATTGGTGGATACTCCGAGGTTCAATAGAGGAGGTTAAAAGTTCTTAAGATACCTAACTGATCGCACAATCAGTTATCACCACAGCGAGAGAGTTTGGGTCAGTATTTGGGTTTTTTACAGCTTTTTTAGATGTTGGTCTGAATATGCACAATTCTGGTGTTAACCGCAGATTCAATCAGTTGGGTATCCTACGGTGGCCGGCCGATGAGCAGTCAATCCTGACACCTGTCATCGCAGTACAATTTATAGCCTATTCTTAGGTTTGAGGTTATAATTTGTACTGGAATGACAGGTGTCAGGATTTACTTCACAACGGCCGGGCACTATAGGCACTCTGGAGCTCCTGTATCGATGCTCGGGGTACCCATCATCAGATTTCACTAAAACCTTCCCCTGGCGAGGAACCAAGGCTTCGAGATGGCTTCTTTAGTATGAAAAACGCACTCTGACGCGTATTATTTGACCGCAAGAGCAAAAGATAAAAATAACTTCTTCAGTAGGTAAGTGAACCGCACGGGCTCACGTCATAAACCTTCTAGCGCTTCCCAAGAAGAGAGCAATGCTGCAAGAAGCGCTGCAATAAACTCCTGCACAATGCTGTTCTCCTTTGACTATATATTAGCCAATAGGGAACATGCTTTTTTTTTAAATATTACGTAAATTAAATGAGTATGCCGAAGAAAATAATCTAAACATTAATAGAAGTTTTTAGTTTTGATTCTATATAAAATCTTAATAAACGGGTCAAAACTTAGCGTATTCCGCTTTACGTTTTACGTTTTTTATTTTTCCTCGTATATCGTATGAATGAAATTCTTTTTTTTATTACCTCGTTTTCTCGTTTAGATATACGCAGTTAAAGAACTCTAGAATAAACTATAAAAGGCTGTCGTGTTACGTGGTCTTTCGAAGGTTCGGAAGACCAGATAACAGACGGAGGAAATTTGTAGAGGCACCTGACCTTCCGAAGGCTTGGAAAACCAGGTACTTAAAGAGGGTTAGGTCAGGGTCAGGGTTATTTATTGAGTACTTGTTTAGCTTTACACAGAATTACCAGTATAAAATTACTAACTAATTTAATAGGTCCCTAACAACACCAGGGAGATAGCAGAGAGTAGTTCTTTTCTGTGAAGTAGACGATTGAAGAGAGCTCCAGTGAACACCACTTGCGCAGTAGTGCGTAGCGATGGCAGCAACACTCCTCTTAGTAGAAGTATAGAAGCAGATAGGCCCGAGTAGAGGCCCGTGAGATCGAGTAACGGTCCCGGAGCAAGCAGGAACGAGATCGAGGTGTGGAGATAGAGGCTTCTTGAGGTGCGGGGCCTGACATGGCCCCGCACAAGGCCGACTTCTAACGTTTCAACTCGGAAACTGGAGAAAGAATGAATGGCTCTAGTCTGAGCCACCCTTTATATACCCTGGTGTTCTATATTTTTAATTTGGAAGTTCTAAGTTTATAAAATTACAAAATTACACATGCCAGGAATTAATTCTATGGAAAACAATCATATTAACTCCATGTTACAGTACAAAACCTAAGATATTGTCTCTGCCCGTTGTCAAGACTGACAATGAAAATAACAATATTGTCAGTTGAAAGAAAATAAACAAAAAGTACGGATTCCGGTAACCTTCGGGGAGGGAAGATGGCCGATTGAAAAATGCCCGGCTTTTACTTTTGATTTATTCTGTTTACTGATTTACTCTATTCACTTGACATTGGCGAAATCACTATGTGGACCGCCATTTAATAAAAAAGAAGAAGAAGAACAAAAAGTACAAATAATCTGTTTTAAATGACGAAATATTCATAAAAGTAACAAGAATTAAAAGGAAAAATGTAAGTAAACACTCTGGAAGCCCGCGACATCGCGGAGTTCATATATTCAAGAAGATATACGTCCCCAAAGTCAGTCGGTCAAGCGGTGGACGTTTTATATACCAAGTTAAATAACGTATTTCAGGAATAATTCCATGACTAAACGAGTCCCAATAACCGTCAGGTGAACCGCGCCGGCAAGAGGATCAGAAATGCGCAATAAGTTAACAATTTAAACTATGAACCTACAGAAAAACGGACACGGATCCAAGTATCGAAGGTACAATATTACAAGGCTTAGATTAGGTGTTAATTAGTTCAGCTACTGCCACTTCAGCGTAGTTTTGTAGCGATAGACGTTTGAGGAAGTAATTATGAAATCTTAAACACTTTCGTGAAGTTTTTAGCAATTAATATAGAACCTTAGAAATCATGAATTTTACCATATTTTCGGTATAGAGCTTCAATGCGAATTGTTATTTTCCTCTTAAAATTACCGCAAAAAAACAGCCTTTATTTCCCAAAAATTACTTATTACGATCCGAAATTAGTATATGTTTCATATAATTCAGATTTTCCTTTTTTTAAATCGAGGACTTTGTTTGGAATTGGATTAATCTGTGGGTATATGTATCAATAACATAATTCACAATGCATTCAAATATTATTGTTTTTGGTACCTATGACAGATAAAGCGACCTACATATATTTTTGTATAAAATACAACATCGTAAGAAAATTATGAAATTTATATGTAACTAAAACAAAAACAAAACTTAATGAATAATGTTTAATTTTCTCATATATTGTAATAATACACAAATTGTTTTCATGATAAAACTATTTAACATCAAGATGATATAACACAGCCAACACGTCGGCTGTCACGTAGATGACGTATGTGTAAACAACCTTAGCTACGCGGACGATATGGTTTTGTTGAACACATCGATCTGTGGTATTAGGAAACTTCTTGGTAATTGTGAGCGGTACGCAAACAGCCAGCTTGATGTACAACTCGAAAAAGAGCGAGATCATGGTATTTAAATCGGGGACCAGGTGTCCCACATCTGTGCCACCAGTAGTGCTTAGTGGTGTTCAGTTGAACCGCGTGACCCGGTTCAAGTACCTGGGACACCTGATCACCGACGACCTGAGAGACGACGCCGATCTCGAGAGGGAGCGCCGGGCCCTTGCGGTGAGAGCGAACATGTTGGCTCGTAGGTTTGCACGGTGTTCTAAAGAAGTGAAAGTTACTCTTTTCCGAGCTTTCTGTACGTCCTTCTATACATGCAACCTGTGGGCCAACTATACTCAGAGATCGTTTAGCGCCCTGCGCGTGTAGTATAATGACGCATTTAGGGTTCTGACGCGGCTGCCGCTGTACTGCAGTGCGTCAGGTATGTTCGCGGAGGCGCGCACCGCCTGCTTCTACACTACTCTGCGCAAGCGGTGCGCGTCCCTGCTAAGCAGAGTGCGCGGGAGCAGCAACGGGGTCCTGAACATGATAGCAAGTAGGTTTGATTGCCCTTACATGGTTCACTGCATGCAGCTCCATGTAAGGAGCAATCGTGCCTATTAAACTATTAAGGTAAAGACACCAGTACTCGACAAAGGACCAATGTTCGACACTGACTCTTATTCAAAGAAGATAAGAGTTATTAATTTTTTTTGTGTGTAATGAATAACTCTTATCTTCTTTGAATAAGAGTCAGTGTCGAACATTGGTCCTTTGTCGAGTACTGGTGTCTTTACCTTATTATGTTGTGTTAGTTAGTAAGTGTTCAATTTATTTTTATTTTTGTAACTAGTAATTGTATTAATCAATTAATTAATTGTAATGAATCTTGTTGTTCAAATAATAAATGAATTTAATTTAATTTAACTAGACAAGAATGAAAAGAAAGTTAAAATGTTCGCATTACAATATTTTACTATAGCTTTGTAGGCTTAAATTTTCTCAGTTAAGGGCCAACATTAAAAAAAAAACCTGGTGTGGCCTAGGGCACCCATTGCATATCCTCTATAAATTTCAAGTCCAGTGGTTTTGGCCGAATTTTTGTAATTAACACAGGTGTTGCAGATAGTCTACACTGGACATATATAAAAAAATGAAATTTGAATTTGACGAATGTCAGAGTAGAAAATAATTGATGGATTTTGTCATTGTAAAATAAATGGTTTCGTGAGTCGGTATATTGCTGCAGCATATTTTATTATATGTGTAACATTAGTGGCGACCGTGACTAAATAAAATGGACCGATTTCTTCGGGAACGGAAAGAGCTGCGGCGAGTGTTTACGCGATCGGCAAACGTGTTAGAAAGTAAAATAAGTGAGGACGCAAAGGCCGATGTAAAAAGCGACTACGAGTACTTGGGAGACGTGGCTGAAAGAATTCTCGCAGTAGACCGAGACATCTACAACCTCGCTTTGGACTCGGAGGAAATATTCCACGAAAGAGAATTCGAGAAGATAGTAGACGAGGCGAAGGCATATAAAAAGAGATGGATCTCGATAAGGACAAGGTGCGAGCAAAAAGTTGAAGAGGCCAAACATAAAGGAGACCTACAGTCTCAAACAGGATTTTAGTACTTTTACTTTACGCTGAGTTTTTAGTACTTTTGTTTTTTATTAATTACTTGTTAAGTGTTTTTTTTTGTCGAGTTGGGAGGGGTTGTTATATTTTTCCTGTATATTATTTTCTTTGTGGTTTGGAGGATGTTGCAGATAGTCTACACTGGACATATATAAAAAAATGTAATTTGAATTTGACGAATGTCAGAGTAGAAAATAATTTATGGATTTTGTCATTGTAAAATAAATGGTTTCGTGAGTCGGTATATTGCTGCAGCATATTTTATTTTATGTGTAACAACAGGAGTTTTATACGAGTTATTCCTGAGGTTATATTAATTGATGTTTTGGAGTAATCTCACAGATGAACGCCTTTGGTTGCGTGTAGCACGGGGAGTCGTTCAGCAAGCCGTTGAACGTCATTGAGCCGCAGAACTCACTATCGTACATGTTATTCGGCTCGTTGTCGTCCCAATTCTGGAACCCGGCCTCGGCAAGTGTGTCTCCTGGTTAAACAAAAATAGTCATTTATGTATAAACATAGAAATAAATAATCAAACAAACAAAGTTACATGCAAGATTCCGATTTCAGTTCTGTCTTGACTGTCAAAAGTTTTTGAAAAGGTACTCAACAAAAGGCTCCATAGATTTCCTAAAAATACGAAAATCCTCCCAAATGGAATAAGCAACCTGGAATAAGCACTGAACACAGTTAGTACATACATAACATCACGCCTTAAATCCCAGAGTGGGGTAGGTAGAGCTACAGAAATACCAAAAACTCCAAAAAAACTTGTTGATAACTCTGTAACCAGTGTATATTAGTGACAGGTTGCAAGCCCATCACCTAACAGTTCTACAAAACTAAATTAAATTAAAATAAAAATGGCTTTGTTTGTTAAAGATGTTCGAAATTTGATTGTAATAATAATATCGAATTTGATGTTATTATTAAGCAATAATAACATTCTCACAGATAAGATATTTGTTCTAACAAAACAGTTCATCTTTATGCTAGTCGTAATTTGCGGTTTTGAACGCATCATAGAGGGTTTATGATATGTGTGTAGATAAAGTACGTTTACAGTTTACGAATTCCACCAGTCTTGTTTAAGATAATAGTACTTTAAACTGTTAAATCAGGGGGTACGGGTGTGCCCCCGCCAAGTCAAACGAGTACGACCGTAGTGACTGTACACCCTTGTCTCGAAGCAAACCGATCATATTCACTACCGCATATTCTTAAAATACTTGAATAGTGGTGGTAGGACCCTGTGCAGGGTCCGTCCAGATGGCTACCACCATGTTATCTATTAACCACCCGCCAAGCAACAGTGTTCGCATTGTTGTGTTCCAGTGTGGGGATAAGACAATCGGTGAAATTATTAGCATAGCGGTATTCCATCGTAGCCCTCAGGGTCAGCAACGCATTTGAGGTCTTAGGATTATAGTCTTGAGAATTTAAATGTTTATGGGTCTCAGATTCTACTTACCATCAGGTAGCCTGAGTGCTCGTGTGCCTTCTCCTTAACATATATATATATATATATATATATATATATATATATATACTGGATTATTTGTAAAACACTAAAAACCTCTCAAGGTTAAATTATTCACATCATAAGCAACAACTTTTGTTTTGTGACATTTAATTCATTCTTCATCATTACTTTCAAACAAAAAATATAATAATTAAATTGATCACTCTAAATGTAAGTAACTCTACGGTAGCCAAAGAATAAGTTTTGAATCGCCGGCGCTGGTACGCACTGCGTTTTGATTTCCGATAATGCGGGTAGGCGTTTCACGATGGCGTATCAGTATTCGAATATTGAGTACGCGGAAATGTTGCGAATGCTCGCTAGGTGTGATGATAACGTATCGGAATTCCCTGATGTGCGTACACCCAGCCGAAGGACAACGCTAGCCGCCACCCAGCGATTACGAGATCACGGGCAATTTCAGCCTAGATCCAACGATCGTGGTCGTCCACCGAGGCGCACATGTAAATTAATTAATTATTTATGTAATGAAATTACAGATCTAAAAAGGTATCAGATAGTACAACAAAAACTTGAAAGTATTTTTTGGGAAATGTATTACGTTTTGTAAAAAGTCTCCGAACAAAAGTTGTTGTTTATGTATGATGTAAGTAATTTAACCCTGAGAGGTTGTTCGTTTTTTGCAAATATTCCTGTATATGATAAGACTATGCATTTACCAAATACAGTTAACCAATTTCGATTTTGGTTCCAGTCCAAGATGCCAATATGGACTAGAGGAACAGTCTCTGTCCCAGTGTGGGTCTCAGGAGGGTTAATTTCAAAGTGTTCCTTGAGGACTTCGGACTCGACGTCGCTATTGATGACGGCAAGGGTCCCGGATTCTTTGGTGCAGACCATAGCGGCGCGGCTCCAGATGAGAGCCTCGCGGTGGAACTTGTAGCAGCTGCCCGTCCGCGGCTCCCACGTGTACCCTGCTCATGCAAACACCTTCTTATTACTACTTGATTAAGTCTCATTTATAAATAAAAAACAACTGGAAAACAACTTTGTCAGGTCTCAATCAGAACGCTGAATAAATGTTTTTACAAATACAACTTGAAGTAACTAAGGGCGAAAATTACAGAGCATAAGCATATTGATGTTTAGTAGTACTATTTGAGTGGGTATATAAAAATCTAACTTCAAAGACTAAGGCCGGAGATTCGCTACGCTCCCGCCTTGGTCTTCTGGACCTAAACAACAGAGTCGATTTTGTATTGACCAGACTTGTTTATAAATTATATTGACTGACAGCCAATTAAGATAAAACGGTCTTTTATTTTTTTTCCGAAATCAATTGGGATGAAGTTACAGTTAGTAAAGATCACCTAACTGAGGAAACTTCATTAGCGCGATGTAGCACACCGTCAGATTTTAGTTCCGCTCTCTGACGCTGGTGGCGCTGTCCAGTTTGTTGTTACAAGTTGTCGCTAAATGTCGCTAGGTCGCTTCACGTTAATTGCGTTTAAATACTCTTTAATATGGTTCCATGCGGGTTTTGATGTACCTACTTTAAACGGAAATATTGAGAAATACGTATATACCTTCGACTGTGGTGTCACACTGATTCGTTTCGGTTGTAATATTGCCTTGGTTTGATCTGAATGAAGTGTCGCATTGGTTATAAATATAGGTAGTATTTCGTTTTAAGCAGAAGAAGGGGTGCACGCTGGAGCAGCTCACGTCAGCCAGCTCGCCCACGCCCGTCATCACAAGGCAGTCCTCTGCGTTGTCCAGGTTGTTGGGCTCTCCGACAGCCCATTGGAGGGTGATGCTTGACAAGGGCAACCCTGAAATATGCAAGACAAACTATCATCTGAAGAATGGTACCTACTAAAACTATTTAATTTTTGCTCCTATGCGTGGATTAATATACAGACAATAAGTTTTTGGGTTCACTTATGTTTTACCAAATTTATCATTCGGCAAAGAATATCATTTTACAAAAGTTAATTTAGCAAGGAAGCCCGCAATGCGGTGGCTTTTTTTGTGGTCCATATTCTAACTTAACCTCAACTTATTTATCCCGTCAGGTGCCCTGCGCATGACAGTTGTGCGTAGAAAATTTCGGCTGTTAATGTCCTGCGCAAGACAAGCGCTATGATTTGAGAATTTAATATTCAAGAACAGGACCTGCTAGTGTAAAAAAATAAACTTATTGAATTCTCAATTATTTGACCACATATTGGAGTTTTTTTTTCCCAAAAGCTAAGCATCTGAATCAGCGACAATATAATATAAAAAGCGGGCAAGAGCATGTCATGTTCCGAAGCCGTTAAGTAGTACAAACATAAAAATCATCATGTAATAACAATTTTTCTATTTAAAGTCATTTGGTGCCGTTTTAGGTGATTTCAGTAGGTATAAACACTTTAATCGCCTGTATCTCAAGACCCAATGATGTCTACTTAGTCATGAAAGTTTTCCTTTAAAAAATCGTTATATGCTCTTTCATTTTTTTATACAGATTTTTATTATTTGTACTTTTGGCTGTAGGGGGGGAGGGGGGGGGGCACTTGAGTCTAACAATAAAAAGCGCTTTAAAGCTTAATATTTCATAAACCGATTACTTAATCGAAAAACTGCTTTTTCTTACCCCTAACATTTTTGAAAGACCTACCCAACGACACCCCACACTATAGTGTGGTGTGTGTGGTGTGTGTGGTGTGTGTGTACCCTATAGGGTAGACGAGAAAAAAAATACATCCCCACGTCACATTTCATTGTACCTTTTTGTTGGCGTGACTAATATGCATATTCATACCAAATTACAGCTTTCTAGTATAGATAAATTAACGAGACCATGAAATTGCATATGTAGTAGTATTGTTTACAGGCATTCTATATTAGATTTTTCTATTTTCTCGTACTATCAGCATTACAAGAGGTTTGTTATATATTGAAGAAGTGTATACCAAAATAATGTCAGTGTCAAATTGTGAATATTATTTACGTTGTGCATATATTTTAACGTGTGATATTATTGTATTCTCACAATTATCAGAATTAATTTGTGTCAGCCCATACGACTAAGTGTAAGTTACATAATTTTCAAAAAATATGGCAGTGAGTAATTTTGGTTCGATTGAGAGTCAAAGTAAGCAAATTATTTTTAACTGTTATAAATATTTTGAAATTTGAACTGAAGAAAAATTTAAATTCCCTTACACGGCTGCCCAGTTAGTTGAAAAAACTACAAGTGTTTGTCTCTCTACTGTTTATAACATTGTGTCTGAGAGCAATAGTGAGAAATTCGCATCTACAAAGAAATTCACCTCCCCGAGAAATAAAAAGTTACGTACTTCTCCGTCATCAGCAGTAGACGATTTCAATCAGGAAGTCATCCGGATACCTAAATACAATTTTCATCTGTCCCATAAGCAATTTTCAACCTTAAAGGCACTCCACTCTGTGTTAAAATCCGATATAGATTACAAATTTGGCATTTCCACCTTACGAAAACAAATACAAAAATTAGTATTTAAATGGAAAAAGACCGAGGATAACCGAAAAATATTAATGGAAAGACACAACATACGACTGCTAAGAATAAATTACCTTACCAAAATTGCGGAATATCGGTCTAAAGATAGACCACTAGTTTATACTGATGAAACCTATATCCACACTTCGCATGTGTCCGGAGAGGCTTGGACCGATGGAACAGAATTTGGTGTAAAAAAACAAATCAGTACAGGCCAGCAGTTAATAATAGTGCACGCAGGAGGAAAATATGGTTTTATTCCCAACGCTTTGTTAATGTTTAAGGCAAACTAAAAAACGGGAGATTACCATGACCGGATGAACTTTGTCAACTACGAAAAATGGTTGAAAGAAAAATTAATACCGAACCTTAAACCGAATAGCGTACTTATCGCAGATAATGTGTCCTATCGCAATAAACTTTTGAATCGTGCTCCAACGTCAAATTCTCATAAACAAGAAATGATGGATTGGTTGACAGAACACAACATTTCATATAGCCTGTTGATGTACAAAACCAGTTTGTATGATTTAATTAAACAAAATAAAGAGCGGTTTCGTGAGTACCACATAGATGCAATTTTAAAAGAACATGGCCCGACATTCAATCCGATCGAAAATATTTGGTCCATGGTAAAAGGATATGTAGCGAAAAGAAACGTTTCTTTAAACATGCAAGGCATTATGAGTTTAGCAACTGCACGAATGAATACTATTACTGCTGAGGACTGGGAAAATATTTGTCGCCATCGCCATGTCGAAAGTGAAGAAAATAAATATCGATGTCAGGAAGGGGAAATGGATCGAATTTCATACAATCTTATTATCAATACTTGAGACAGCTCAGATGAAGAACATGCTAGCGACTAAAAGCAAAAAACAGAGGACTACTACTTATTCCATTTCTTAAGGGTATGTTATTTTGGTAAATTAAGAGAAAATTATTCTCCTTTTGTTGCAAACGGTTACAACCACTACAAATGCAATTCCATGTTCTCGATAATTCAACTATACCATGTGCACCAACCATAACGGTTATTGACGTGTCTAAACATAGAGTGCTGTGCGAGTGAAATGAATTTTAACCGAAAAATAAAAGTTGTTTTGGCTTGTTTAGTGTCAAATTACTCAAAAAGAAGCAAGAAGAAACAAATTGATAAATTCGACGCGTAAACTTAAAATGGTGATAATTGGGAAATAGAAATGTGACCGAACCGAATCGAACCATAACCAAACGAAACCATTGCAGCTTTAATTTGACGCGCAAGACTTGGCACGCATTGACAACCAGCAACGAAAAAAAAATCCAAACTGTCGGGCATTTGTCGAGACGCGTTCAAGGTTGATTTTTTATTTTTATGTCAAAAGTAAGATAAAGTGTTGTACCCTGCGATTTTCAATGCTGATTTCTTAGTCATGAAAATTATAATTATTTTTTTAATCTACCTAAAATACCTACACAAAAGTTACACGCTCGGTTCTCATACAAAACCTCTCATAATTTCCTTCTATCTTGATAATAGTTCTGTGATTACCATGATACAAGGTATATTATACAAAGGTACTCGTATATGCAGCTGCAGTTAACTAAACGAATTTTAAAAAGACTCTTCTGTCTTTTTACTCTTACCATTAATGGTTAAAAATTCTCCTTTGGGATTGGAGGCGTACATATCAGTGAACACGCTGCTCTCGCCCAGTCTGTGCGCGACCATCGTTTTCTTCATCGCCGCAGTAATGGCGCTCGTCGTGGGCGCAGTCAAAGTGGCATCTGATGGCAAATTGTTGAATCATAATAGTATATTTTACCATGAACATATCGTTTAACCTATTATCTTGGATTTTTAAGGCTCTACCCACAGCCTTTCCATCTCTGTGATCGATAAATTTAATAAACCACAAGGTGATCAATATAACGTAGCTAAAGATTTAAATTTAGTGTTTCCTAAGAAATGGTTTGGCTTTTAAGAAACGAAAATTTTCAATGATAAGATTGATAACGGTAGTAAGTATAGACGAGATAGTTTGGAACAGGCAAGGCCCTTTTTGTGACCAGGAAGATTTTTTGTACCACTAAATTTAAAAAAAAATGATATGCTAATCCTATTGCTTCTAAACTATCTTATTTAATGCTTGTGACATTTTTATATGCAACAAAACTGAGATGTTCTTAATTTTTGGCGACCTGTTAGAATTTTCCGCATTATACGCATTAAAAAAATCAATTTATCCTTGATCGAGATCAGCAATAAATTGATCGCATAAACGTCAGTTGGAAAACCTAAATACTGGATTGAAGTTGAGAAGACAACTTAAGCTTGGATGAGGTAAAAAATAGGATCTAACCAAATCTCAGTACAGACTTTGCATTACCTAGGTCCTTGTCTGTAGACACAACTAGATATCCATGTGTTTCAACGACCTATCACAGATGTTGCAGGCTTACGATTTTGATGTTTATTAGTAAAACCTTAGCACTTGAATAAAGAAAGTTTACCCATTTTAATATGAGTCTCGTTACTAGGGCCTTTAATATAAATGTAAGTCTGTTCAAAACGACTTGTGAGCTTTTTATAGACACCTCACATACACGACGAAACAACATAAAAAATATTCGTCAATATTTCTTCTCACGGTGTTAGATAACCTCTGAATTTATTCAGTAATTTCCTCTAAAAAAGATAATGCGCAAAAATGTACGGAACGCGGTACCCTCCGTAATGGACAACTTTATATATCAATGGAAAGGATTTTTTATGAAGAACAAAGGTAACCAGGGAGCATAGCTCCATTTGCTGTTCCTACTTAATTAGTATGATCTATTTATTGACAGCACCATGATATCCAATAAGTAACGAAATGCCCATTGTCCATTGCCAATTTTTTTTGGTAATGGTCCCTTTTAAAATCCACCTTCGAGGTGGCAGCGCAGCTGCGCGTCCGGCCAGGTCGCGGGCACGATGTGCAGGCGCAGCCAGCCGACGCCTCCGATGTACTCGTAGTCCGGCAAGAAGGCGGCTTCGGTAAAACCTGGGAAATAATATAACTGAATGATTTGTGGTCATGGCATGGAAAAGGATCTGATGTAAAGGTTGAGAGTAAAATAACTGCAAATAAAACTGAATTATATTTATGTGCAAACCAGAAAGTTAAGAGATGACCACGGGTCTATAATCGTCAGCCATAAAATGAAAGTTTTGTTTCTTAAAATGAAGTTTTTCAAGGTCAGTTTCATCATAAATAATGCTAGTCATTCATTCATTATATCGACGGCAGCAAAGAGTAAACAGTCATATACAAATAAAAAACAATTTTACGGCACAGCGTTTTAGTGTAAAAGTATGTTTTTGATGTCATGAACCGAATCCGCTGAAATTTTGAACATTGCATTAAGAGAGCATATAAGAGGATTATGAAGCGAAGCCTAAATTGCGTAACTGTCAATAATAATCCATACAAATTTAGCTCCGGGCGATAACGTTTCTCACCCCCTAAATCTATTTAAATTTTCACTATTTTTGATTACGTTGTAGATATTATGGAAAACTAGTTCTGTACGTTTCCGCTTTTGTTTTTTTATATTTTCATTCCAGTACGTATTATCTTGGAAAGGAAAACATATTCAAAAATCGTAAAAATCGGACTACGTTTAAGGAGAGATGGTTTTTTTTTGCTTCACAGTCCTCTTAAATCTATTGCTCATGATAAATATGTATACTTTTGCTGAAATAATGTAGAATTCTTTTTGTACGCTAGGCAAAAAAAATATTAGCAAGAAATAAATGAAACAACTCGCTGGCCCAATTACAGGGTTCTACGTTACATTTTTGCTATAATATGAGTTTTGATTAGTACGTAATTCTAAGAGCCTATATTTGGCTGAATCTAGGATCTCAATAGCACTATCTCATAGTCTAACTAAACATCCCGATATTACATGGTTCTATGTCGTGGTTATAAGACTAACAAGAATTCCAAGGTCCTATGTTGATTTATTCCTGATTACAGAATGTGTGTTTATATAAGAGTATGGATTTGATGCGATAATAAATGTTGTACCTACAACAAAAAAATTGAATAAATCTGTTGTTTGAAAGTCCGAAATATACAGTATTAAATCAATGTACAGGTGGATGCCACGAGCAGATGATGCTGTTGTTAACAAACGCGTCTAACACCGTGGTAACTTTTTAACCCCCGACGCAAAAGGAGGGGTGTTTGATGTGTATGTGTGTAAGTGTGTGTGTTTGTGCACCACAGCTCTTAAACAGATGAAACGATTCGGATGCGGTTTTTCTTCATTGAAAGCAGGTTTTTAGCGGTGAACCACCTAGCGGTTAGCCATGTTTTATCATTATCGATTTTGCCATTTTTGAGATTTTGAGCTTTAAGGGGGTTACACCTTACACTGGTAAAAACACCTAGCCTGTTTGTGCAAAATGTGGTTACAGAATTACCAACAACTCTTTTTGTAGTTGTTGGTATTTCTGGTAGCTCTGCCTACCCCACTCTGGGATCATTCCGGCGTGATAGTATGTATGTATGTATGAGCTTTTAGACGGTTAAAAGCCTCCGATATAACGGCGACACCTACTTTCAGCGCTGATATCTCTTAAACGGCCCAACCTATTTTCATGAAATTTTGCTAAGAACTATCCCGATTAATGTAGTTTTATTTAAAAAAATGTGTCACAATCCGCTCATCCGTTTGGGAGCTACGATGCCACAAACAGGCACTCAAAAGGAGAAATTTAAAAAAACCAGAATTAAAATTAAATTACTAATCTCACTGTAGAGTTCCAAAGCCGTTACTAAACACAAACAACTATCCAAAACAAACGCTTTCTATTTAAAGTTATTTGGTGCTGTCGACGATTTTTAAGGTTTAAGAGGAGAAAACTGAGCCCTTATAAGATCACTTTGCTGTCCGTCCGTCCGTCTGTCTGTCTGTCAAGACCCTTTATCTCGGAAACGCGTAGAGGTATCAAGTTGAAATTTAAACTATAGACTCAAATCTACAGATCCTTGAAGCCGTAAAAAATATTACTTCTAAGTTAAATAAAAAAAAGATACGACCGTTTTTGCCGCGAAAAACGTATGTTTCGACACTCTAAAGGGAATCAAAATTTATAGGGTACTTTTCATAGACCTAGAATCCTGAAATTTGGCATGAAGGAATATTTAACAGCACAAGAAAATGAAAAATACTGCAAAATTCGATAATAGTCAATTGGTCGTTCTATCACAATAAAACTATCTTTTGCAATTGCAAACTTATTTGCAGGTGGTAAACGAATCGCGACCTATGTCGATGTATGGATAAAACGGTTTTTCAACGACAAAGTCAAGTTTGTCCGTCAGTAAAAATTTTCTTTGTTATAATTTTTGCGGAACCCTCAATATGAATATCTTAAGCTTAGCTGAATCTGAATATCTTATTAAAAAATTAAAAACCTAAGGAGGTCAGAGAAATAGCATTTTAAATTTTTCCCATTATTTTACTTAATTGTGGTTACCATGCGCCGTGTTCACCGAGACTTAATGACGTAATCAACGTGCACAATTTTAAGATTCATCTTTTCCTTCATACTGCGTCGTCGCGAGTACTCGCCCGTGGATGTTCTTCGAAGTAATCGAGAATAACCTGCTTAACATCCACTTTGGCCTCTTCCTTGAGCATGGCGTGGCGTTTCAAAAGTAAGTACCCCACTCGTAAAGGTTGCTAACGATAGACCTTACAGTATAGTGCGTAATGGCCTGCCGATTAGGAAATCGTTCAGAATAAACCGAAAAAAATTTATTATTTTTTTATTTTAGAAACATGAATATAGTGGAAGTTGCTGACCAAAAAAACACCCTGTATTATAGGAATAAATTATATGTGGACGACATAACAATATTATTACGATCACTTAAAGGTATGAAATAAAATAAAAACCGTCTTCAAAAAGCAAGAAATAACTTCTTTTAAATTGGTAGGGAATTGGCCAGTCCAACTGAAGTCGGCGTCCCAGTATATTTTTAACCAAAAGCCGAAATGAGCTGGACTCAACTTTTAAAATAAGTTATTTCTTCTAGTTTTTGCTTTCAAAATTAGTGACTAATTTATTTGTCGTTTCTATGCGTTGAACCAAAACAGCAGTTTCGTCAGCTGACTTCCACTAAATCTTACACCGAGTTTTAATAAAACCCTTTTAATTCTGGCGACTCCGGAATTATAACCTGGTTTATTCATGACTGGAACACAACTAACATTACAACAAGAAAGCCTAAACATTGTTAACTATGCTAAATACAGCTGAGCTGGTAATTGAGGACTCGTAAGTATTTCGGACGTTGAATTAGCTTATCTAATGTCTATTACTTAAATGCACAAATGTTTACGTACCCATTAGCAGAACACTAACAAAATATAAAACTTGACACTGTTGGAGCATTTTAAGAAATATAGTTAAAGACATTTGTAAATGCAGACCGTACACGTCCACCCACGAGCTCAGCAGAGTTCTTATGAAAGACTTTTCTTATTACAGTACCGTGTTATATTGATATATAATTTGCTGACCAACTAGATAATTGGCCCATTATGGCAAGCATGTGTCACGTTCGAATAACAGCGGGGGAATATCATACTCCCAAATTGCAGTGACTCATGCCTCAAGCAATGAATTCCAAGTAACCATAGTTATGCAGAAAGAGACCAGGGCCATTTTTTCGTAAAATAAGTTACCTATGCCATCGTGAACTACAATTTTGAACTATGCTTTAGTGAAAGCGACTAAATTTTAGCACGTCTCTCCATTGAATAATACGATTCGCACGCGCCCTTCCCCCAAATGGCTCACCTGTACAACCGGCTCACTGGCCGCCTTAGCTCGTAGGATGTATTTCATAACAGTTTGTCTGCTTCCAAGCGTAAAATAATTTCTGTTGACGACCTTAGTTAGGTCTTAGTTAGGTTTTGGTTAGGTCTTAGTTAGAGTTTGGTAGGTCTTAGTTAGGTATTACTATTATTGTATAAAATGTCCTTTAATCCTTTTTATTTACTTTCTGTTTTAGTGCGAATGTTTGGCAAATATTTGTAGGAATTGTAGGAAATATAAGATTACTGGTAAAGCATGCTGTGTACCTGTAGGTAATTGGTGGAACAATATATTTGAACCAATTCTGATGTAATGCTTATAGCTACTAAAACATTGTGTCCAAAGTTGGTGATCCTAATAAATAAACCAATAACGAAATGTGCGTTCTGTAATGAAGAAAGCAGCCAAAGTTCTTGATTTAGTCTATTTTGTCGATTAAAAGACTATATTTCAATCTGTTTAACACAACCAATCTTCTATTGATCAACTAGTCGGGTAACTCAAAAGCATCGAGTGAGCACATTTATTTTAACGTGCTTAAAACGATCAAGCAGATGCTTTCTGCCATTTTCTTTTTTCGTTCTACCCCATGTTTGGTCGTTTTCGCAGAGTGCCCGTACAATTTGTTGTCATTTTCTTTTTAAGAATGGTCAGTGATTTTTCATGTAAATGGGTGCTTGAGTAAATATTATTTTGAGTGAATTAGTGACTTCGACTCTTAAACATTATTAAGCGCCGGCATTTATTGGTTGATTTAGTTTTATTACAATCAGCATGTAGCTCTTTCTTCGAGGGCACAAATACTAGAATACAGAATTGTCATCAACACAAAAGCAGGGTAGCAAATATTAATTATACACAAATCGACCACATACTACATTGTTTTAAAAAAAACCTACGGCAACTGCAATAAATACTAATCTGGGATTTTCGTTTTTAAGAAAACTTAAAAGAAACAAATAAAAAAAATGTTTTTTTTTAAAACGGCTGAACCTGTCTCTAACCGGATTTTTATTCTTGGTCTCTTTTTGCATAGAGCTATGCTTAGGTAGCTCTATCTATGGTCAACTATGATAAAGTGCGTAATCACGCAATTGTACTTCTTAAACTCTTCGAGTTTTAGGGCTCCCTCATCATTTTCTAAAGAACTCAACGTGCAAATTATTAAGTGCTTAAGTTTCGTCACAGCGTAGGTATTTTATGATGTGCATTCCTAATTAGGCGGATCAAAAGAATTGTTCTCAGATAGTCCAGAACGTAATACGACTACTTGGATATTTTGCCTACATCGCAATATTTGCTATAATTTGTATATTGTGTTGAAATTCAAATTCATTTATTTATTTAGTTTCATAATTTTCGTGGTCGAATTCTCCTTTTAAGTTTACACCTGTATGAGGGAGTTATTCGCTCTTTCTTACAATGTTGTTACAGTTATTATAAATAAATGCTGCTAATTACAATGCAAGACTTAACAGACGTTTTTTTTTATCAGCCCCCGACGCAAAAAGAGGGGTATTATAAGTTTGACGTGTGTGTGTGTGTGTCTGTCCGTGGCACCATAGCTCTTAAATGGATGAACCGATTTGAATGCGGTTTTTTTTTAATGAAAGCAAGTTTTCTAGTGGTGTTTCTTAGACATGTTTTTTTAAAAATTGGTTCAGCCGTCTTTGAGAAAGTTAAGGGATTAAAAGCTCTTAAAATAACGGCGACACCTACTTTCAGAGCTGATAGCTCTTAAACAGCATAGTATAACCAATTTTTATGAAATCTTGCTAAAACCATCCTGATTAATGTAGCTTTATTACGTATCTCCCAAACGGATGAACGGATTTGAACTCAGGTATTTTTTATAAAGCTGCATTAATTGGGATAGTTCTAAGAAAGATTTTATGAAAATTGGTTATTCCGTTTAGGGGGCTTTAAACCTCCTAAACGGTCCTTTTCTCAAAAGAGGTGAACAGATATATAAAACATGCCTAAGAATCACCGATGGAAATCACCTGCTTTCAAATGAGAAAAACTGCATCTAAATCGGTTCATCCGTTAAAGAGCTACGGTGCCACAGACACACACACACACTTACACATCAAACTTATAACACCCCTCTTCTTGCGTCGGGGGTTAATGCGCACTCCTATAAGCTCGGTCGCTCGATCAACCATTTCAAAAAACCTTTATAAGGTTCCGTACCTCAAGAAGAAAAAACGGAACCCCTATAGGATCACTTTGTTGTCCGTCCATCCGTCCGCCCGTACGGCTGTCTGTCCTTTATGTCGGTGACGCGTGAAGGTATTGAGTTGAAATTTAAACCAAATACTCAAGTCTACAGTCCCTTGAAGCTGTGAAAAAGTCAAACTACTAATGTAAAAAAAGGATACGACCGTTTACGCGGCAAAAAGCGTATATTTTGACACTTTTAAGGGAACTCTCCCGAATTCACAGTTGAGAGAGGCGACAGCTGAGATACGCGGCATACTCGTGAACGGGTGCTGGTGCTGTGCTCCAATTCGATTGAAATTCTCCCCTAGCGCCCTAAGTCCGAGGTCGGCCCAATAGGGGCGCCCTTAGGCATGCTAGTGTAAAACCCACTTATAGCGTGGACTCCCATCAGGAGTCCGCCCTCTCTCCGGCAAAGTAGTCAAAGCCATCAGAGGCTAACTACGTAAACCCTAAAAAAAAAAAAAAAACTGTTTGTGGGGTAAGGACGGCTAGCACAAGTGGTCCGCGACTTGTTTGTCGCTCGGATCTCCCTTTTTATCCAGTCTGTAACGATAGAGACGCGCTGAGCGACAAGTGAGATAATACAACTTGTGCTACCCGTACTGGTCTGTTCTCGTTCGCAAGGACTGGTTAATCAGTTCATCAATTATTCTAGTTATGGCTTTTAAAGTAGAGACCTCGTCGTGTTGTTCTCTTATACTCATTATATTAGTTTATTATTAACCTTAAATGTGTAATGATTTATTTGTTCTCTTTTTATTATTATTATTTATTACTTTATCAAGTACTTGTAATGTGACTTACTTTTAAGTATTATTTTGCCTTGTGCTAGAAAAAAATGTCCTTCTGCGGAGTCTCTCGCGGTGCTTCTTCTCCGCAATGATGGTCTTGTCCGAGGCGCTATTAGATTCACTTCATATTACCGACCGAATTTGGAATTTATAGGGTACCATAGACCTAGAAAATGGCCTTGTCTTTCAATCTATGTGCGATCTTAACGCAAAATCATTCATATTAAAAACATAACTGGAGACAGATCACTTTCCTTACATTAATTTAAGAACGCGTTGAGTTATACATACTTACATATAGGAGCCTGACGTTTGGCCAATATTTTTGGTCAAATGTACCGTATCAT
Organism: Acleris holmiana; assembly: GCA_949316455.1. NCBI lineage: Eukaryota > Metazoa > Arthropoda > Insecta > Lepidoptera > Tortricidae > Acleris > Acleris holmiana. Next base: position 22,904,578 of record OX438763.1, on the reverse strand, counting down.
TTCCCAAATTAATCATTTACCAAACTAATCTTATATATAAAATTCTCGCGTCACAGTGTTAGTTCCCATACTCCTCCGAAACGGCTCGACCGATTCTTATGAAATTTTGTGTGCATATCGGGTAGGTCTGAGAATCGGCCAACATCTATTTTTCACACCCCTAAGTGACATGAAAGAAAAAAAAATGCAGCGGGCGAAGCCGCTGGCGGGTCGCTAGTATTATATAAATTTTTCAGAATTACTACTATACTTAATTATTTTTTTTGTACAGTCAAGTTCAAAAGTATGTATACACTTTAGTACCTTGTCTATTTAACGTCATGTTTAAACTGCCATATGAAATTATCCAAGCGATTAAAGTGACAAGGTACTAAAGTGTATACATACTTTTGAACTTGACTGTACCATTGTGTAGAACACTAAAGATTAGGTTAGGTTAGCTTTTATTAATCCGGATATATTTACGGTTACAGAAAACAAAGCTGGTTGACAAATGAAAATTAGGGAAATGAAACATTTGCCCAAAAATTTTTTCGCCTAACAAAATAGGCCCTATATATAAATTGTTTCGTCATGAATACACTGATTCTTATAGGTACGTATTATTTATAATGTACGAGTATTGTTATATAAAACGTATTGTTTTCACACAACAATAGTCAAAGCTTCAATAGCTTTTGTATCTTGTTAAACATAATGTATTTAAATAGACCGTGTGTTGCGATACCTTTGTCGACCATAAAATTAATGCACTGAAATTTTGAAAGACAGAAATTGATTTCCATACTATTTAAGCTATTAAGTATCAATAGTCATAAAAATTGGAAAGTAAAACGCTTTGTAATTGTAATATGAATTATACATAATTTTATCCCTCGTAAGGCCCGCTGGAAAAATGTTGTTAATTGAAATTGGAACTCGGGTATTTGTCGTAAGTATGAAGTTCAAAATAAAGACAGAAGGCCTTTGGGCGTTACGAGGAACATAAATATTCTAAAGTTATAGATTTGATAACTGTACAGAAATATTTTATAGTATTTTTGCTAAGTCATAATTGTTTTTATTGAAGTGTTCGAGCGTAGCGAGCGAACAAGTCTGGTGAGTGCAAAACTGAATCGGTTAGATTTAGCGTAGCCAAGCAAAGCTCCCACCTTAGTCTTCTATGTTAGTTTTTTTTTATATACCCACAGAAATATTACTGCTAACGCAAACGTTAGGTATTTAAATTTTATGTATAACAAATTTAAACCATACCCATAATTTCTGTGACCAGTAATATCAAGATAGCTTTAACAATATGATATGTGAAACATACTCGTAACCTTTCCGGTGGCGAATACACTAGTCCCAAAATGCACTGTTAGTCAATTCACTCTAATTTCGAAAGCCCCTCTTCTCATAAAAAACTAGGCCCAAGACACCATATTTCCAAAAAGGCTCATTCTCGATTTACACGAGAACCATTGGGAACTAGTCCCAAAATACCTTTCCCAAAATACCCCAAATTGTGTTCACCTAAAGGTGGCGTAATACTTCATTCTCATAATGCATAGTTCTCAAAACACTCTAGTTCTAAAATACCCTAATTTTTACTTTTATTTTCGAATTACTCTTTGTAATTGCTTTCAAAATGTGCATTATTTAGATACTTTTGAGGATGCGTATTTACCAAAATAGACACCTTATTATTTCCCTAAAAGGACGTCAGTGACATCAAGATTTAGTGTTCTTTTAGTTCACCAATGACAAAGGACATTTCTCTCTATAACATTATTACAAAATCCCACACTGAGCATGGCCCGACATTCTCTTGGCTAATTTTATTATATATGTACTTAAACCAAAATTATAACACCGTAGAAAACGGTATTTGTAAGACATGATATTATGATAGTTGAGACCTTAATCGAACGAAATAACGACTGTCTTAAATAAATTACCTATCCTAGTTCGTTTATCACTAGTTGTCAACGATAAAACTCACATAGGTATGTAAATAATAAAATCAAAAGTTAATGAATTACTTATTTATTTCCACATTAAAATTATATACTTATTCAATGAAACTAAAATAAATTACTTAATAGTCTACAGAAACCTTTAATATTTCCAGAGTATTACTATTTTTTGTGGAGCTCCAGATTTTAGGCAATTAGTATGGTAAATAGCATATACGCAAAACATGATATTCGTAAAAGACGATTTTCGGGAAGCATCATATTCGCAAAACATGACATTCTCAAACATTATTAACAAAACATCAATTAGACAGTGTCGACTCCTATTTCTGGTTGGTTTGGCCCTCCGAGCCTGCTGTTAAACTAACACAACCTAAACCTACCTACGATTCTATAACCTAATTCCACTATTTGCAAATATCAAGTTTTGCGAATATCATGTTTTGCGAATATCATGTTTTGTGAATATTACGTTTTACTAATATCATGTCTCGCGAATATGATATTCTGCGAAGTACGGATTTGGTGACATCTATCCCTTATAGGGGATATTTGCTTAATCCATATAACAACGCCCAAGTCCGATCATGCATGGAGTATTGCTGTCACCTCTGGGATGGCTCCGCTAAATAACAGCTTGCCACGCTGGACTGGGATGAGCTTAGAGCTAGGAGGCTTGTGGGTTATAAAAGGCTGGTTTTAACCAGCCTTTTATAGCTTATCTTTAGATAAGCTATAAGACCTTGATCATAGGCGTAGGTTCGTATGCCTGTGCGTGTTGTACAGGCTGTATTTCGGAGAGTGTGCACAGGAGCTGCACGATAAGATTCCACCTTCTCCCTTCTACCACAGGAACTCTAGACGGACTGCGGAGTACCACTCATACTTGGTTGCTATGCCTAAGAGCAGAACCAAGCGCTTCGAATCTATAATATCTTCGGTGTCCTTCAAAAATAGGATTAATAGGTATCTTCAGCTCGCTTCATTGTCGACCCTGTCCTGACTCTCTGGTCTCAACTAGAGTCAAGAGTAAACGTATTTTGTATAAAAAAACCATATAAATTACGTTTGGGATAGATGCCCCGCCGAGAAGCCGAAGGCAAATTATATCCCGCAAAAGTTTTGATTGCATTTTGCCTTTCCGTGCAAACACACGGTCTTCTTAGTGGTAGTTGAAGAGTATTTCTATATATTCATCCGCATATAGTTTTGCCATGTCCATCCATCCGCCAGTCTGTTTGTCTGTTTGTCCGTTCACAGCTTAGGTCAGAGACTGTTAGTACTAGGAAGCTGTTATTTGGCATGAATGTACATAATATATAATACTCGCCGAAATAGTAGAAAATTACTTGAAAAAAAAAGGGTATTTCCCCTAGACTTGAAGTGGGGATAGTTTTAAAGTGCTAGTTTTTGTTAGAGTCAAATGTCCTCCCCCCTACATCCAAATCTAAAAATAAAAAAGTCTGAAAAATATCTTAAATGTAAGCGTGTATTATAATGAATTTAAGAGGAAAACTATCTAACTAGAACTAAGTAGACATCACTGGTTCTTGAGAAGCAGGCGATTAAAGTGTTTATACCGACTACAATCCTCTAAAATGTCACTAAATGACTTTGATAAGAAAATTAAGGCGACACTTGAGTCTTACAAAAATTAGCGCTTTAAAGCTTAATATTTCATAAACGGATCCCTTGATCGAAAAACGACACCCCACACTATGGGGTAGAAGAAATAAAAAAATACATCCCCAAGTTACTTACGTGTAGAGATACCCTAATTTTTTTTTTGTTTTGTTGTACCACTTTGTTGGCGTGACTAATATGTATATTCATGCCAAATTACAGCTTTCTAGTACTAAGAGTCTCTGCGCTAGGCTGCGGACGGACGGACGGACGGACATGGCGAAACTAGTTTGACTACGGAACCCTAAAAAAGAGCAAAAAGGCTCAAGTCCTTTGGAACACTAGGCTGGATGGATGGGCCGATTTCAACAAGCGAGGTGTCGTTAGATTCGACTAAACGTCGCAAATGTCACTAGGTACTTAAATTAAAACAAAAACAATAAAGCGGCCCCAAAAATATATAAAGGGTAACTAACATAATTATATAGACGACATTATGAAAATATGCTTCTTATAATGGCTTCGGAACCCTACACTGAGCATGGTCCGACGTGCTTTTGCCCGTTTTTTAATCTGTATTTCACTCATCTACTAGTTTAAAAAATTGCTCCAAGTGTGAGGACCAAAAATTTGGACTATAGTTAAGCGCAGTTACCCATACAAACAACGAAGATGGAAAAAGTTCCGTTGTGCGATGAAAAGTATCCTTACAATTTGTATGGGTAATGTTCGTCGCACGAAGGAAAAGTTTCATAGAAAATTTAATTGCGTCCTTACCCCCAGCTAACCATTGGTTACCCCTTAGTTAAGTTAATACGAAATAAGAAACTGGAGGAGTCACTTGCACGGGCATTTTTCAACATAAATGGCGCCTCAACAAATAGATGTTTTACGCTAATTTGGTGTTCGTTCTAGTGGCCATTTTGGTACAGCTTTAGTCTGGTTACTAGGAAAATAGGTCGAGTTTGTCACAAAAAGGTAAAAAATAAAGAAGCCAAACATAAACGTAGATGTATTTATATAACTTTATTACGATAAGACACATACAAACCGTATTCTATTTGAGAGGAGCCTCACAGATGGAGGGGTACAAGTCAGTTGTGCAGTCCACGTCGTTGAGCAACCCTTGGTCCGTCACGGACCCGCAAGTCTCCTTACCGGGGGGACTAGGTTCTCCATCATGCCACTTATGGAACGTAGATTCGATTGGTTCACCTATTAAATAAATAAAAACATTGAAAAATCAATCCAAAACTATGAGAAATTTGACTTGTAAATAACTTTTCAAATATTTTTTTCATAAAATATACAGTGTGTTACCGGCATGAGGGCTTTCCTTGATATAGAGTAACAGTGGGCAACTCCTTAATGTACCTACATGATTATTTTAATTAAAACAAGATAAAACAGTACACGCTCGTTTTCTAACAAAAAATAAATTGCAAGCAATGTACACTGTGCGTTAAAGTTAATTAATAAAGTCAAACTAAGACTAGTTTATAAGTGACCATAGCAGCCCCATTTGACGTCTGAACTCGTTGCACGGCTTCTAATAATGGATCTGGGATTGTGAGGATGTCGCCTGTTCGGGTATCTTTCACGATACAACCTCAACGCTTCTGCTGCGTTGCCGTGTGTTTCGCTATACAACAAAATCATGTCGCACATTTCACGAGCGTCGTAGGCCATTAAGTAGTTAACTCACTATTTAATAAACATTAGATTATTACGAGAGGAATGACTTTCGTATATTAGTTAACTTTAACGCACAGTGTACATTGCTTGCAATTTATTTTTTGTTAGAAAACAAGCGTGTATTGTTTTATCTTGTTTTAATTGAAATAAACATGTAGGAACATTAAGGAGTTGTCCATTGTTACTCTATATCAAGGAAAGCCCTCATACCGGTGACACACTGTATACGATCGGTATACCAGTTATTGCAACAGGAAAATTGCTTAATATGTAAAAAGTGCAATCTCACCAAAAATGGTCATCCACTCGTTCTGTCCGTTCAAATCCAAAAAACCGATATGAGCGTGATATTTGTCACTCATTTTGCTTAAGAAACTCCAGGGAATTTTGGCGAAGAGCTCCTTGAGGACTTTGGACTCTTCATCACTGTCGATGACAGCGAGGTGCGCGTGCTCAGCGGCGCAGAACATGGCGGCGCGTTTCCAGGGTAGCACAACGTTGTGGACCTTGTAACAGCTGCCCGTGCGCGGCTCGAATGTGTACCCTACGGATGCAAAGTCAGCTCTATGACACAAGGGAAAATGTAACATTATATTCATTAAGACACGGTACTTAGCAGTTTTCAATGATTCACATTTAATTACATTTATCCATACCTACTAATACTAATATTATAAATTGCGAAATTGTGTTTCTTTGTTTATTTGTCCTTCTTTTTTACTGCGAACATTCGCGTGTGATATTCGAATGGTGTTGACGTTGAGCCGAGCGTTGCTGTGGTCCATGGAGATTTGACGCCGAATGCTTGCGTGTAGCGACTGTTCTCAGTGGGGACGCTCCCAAGGGACGCTTAACCAATTTCAATATAATTTGGTATGAAGATAACCAAGGTCTCCGAGAAGGACATAGAATACTTTTTATGTCGAAAAATTGGACAGTTCCCGACGAAATAACGATAAAAGGTTTATACGCGGAGGGAGTCCTGGGCAACATCTAGTTAAACATATTATCACAGGCATTAAATCGGGAAAAATAGGTATCCCGTTGATTATATTTACAAGGTGGTTGGAACCACCGAAGGCAAAAATCACTCCGTTATTTACCAACAAGTTGGACCGATCAAGTGAAAGACCCGGGTCATCTAAATGTAAAACAGTAGAACCTACGTACAATCAAAAAATATTATTCCATAAATACCACTATGTATCTCTCTATGTATGTATGTGGCTAAAAAAGCCTTCAATAACAAGAAGCACCTGTTAAGAACTAAAATATCAAAAAAGGCTAAAAAACGCTTAATTAAAATCTACATCTGGAGCATTGCGTTGTACGGTAGCGAGACTTGGACACTAACACAGAAAGATAGAGAAAGGTTGGAAGCGTTTTAGATGTGGTGTTGGCGAAGGATGGAAAAAAATTGCTGGACGGAAAAGAAAACCAACGAAGAAGTTTTGAAGATAGTGAACGAGAAAAGACATATTTTAAGAACTAATGTAGAAGAGGAAAGATGATGGGCCACTTGATGCGGCACGATAGTTTCTTTTTGAACATTTTGGAGGGTAAAGTCAAAGGAAAAAGAGGAAGAGGAAGACCTAGGCTCACATACTTTAACCAAATAAGACAGAAGGCGAATGTCGTGTCGTATTAGGAGGTGAAAAGGCTGGCACAGGATAGAGAAAGTGGCAATTACTCCACCGACAAGAGCCTGGCTCTTAAATTTAAAGATGACGATGACCACTATGTATACTGATAAGTGACTATTGATGTTTAAGTATAATATGTAATATCTTAATTACTTTTCAATGAAATAGTATCAGCAAGTAAAAAGTAAACATATCAATGGTACCTTGAGCTTTAGTGTCACATTGCTTCACTTCTTGTGTGATGGGAGTTTGAGTCACTTCAATTTCGCAGTTACATTTGTATGGAATGCAATTCCTGTTGGTGCGGTGGTTCGTTTCTTGAGTAGTAGTGCTCTGGTTTGTGTCGCGAGTGTTGGTGCGTTGGTTCGTTTGTCGTGTGGTAGTTAGTTGGTTAGGTTCTTGTATTGCGGTGCGTTGGTTAGGTTTTTGTGTGGTAATACGCTGATTCGGTTCTCTGGTGATGCGTTGGTTCGATTGTTGTACAGTGGTGCGTTGATTTTGCTCTTGTGTGGTGATACGTTGATTCGGATCTTGTGTGGTAGTTAGTTGGTTAGGTTCTTGTGTGGTGGTGCGATGGTTTTGCTCTTGTGTGGTGGTGCGTTGGTTCGGTTCTTGTATAGTGGTGCGTTGATTTTGTTCTTGTGTGGTGGTGCGTTGGTTCGGTTCTTGTGTAGTGGTGATTTGATTTTGTTCTTGTGTAGTGATGCGTTGGTTCGGTTCTTGTGTAGTGATGCGTTGGTTCGGTTTTTGTGTAGTGGTGCGTTGATTTTGTTCTTGTGTGGAGGTGCGTTGGCTCGGTTCTTGTGTAGTGGTGCGTTGATTTTGTTCTTGTGTAGCGATGCGTTGGTTCGGTTGTTGTGTAGTGATGCGTTGGTTCGGTTCTTGTGTAGTGGTGCATTGATTTTGTTCTTGTATGGTCATACGTTGATTTGGATCTTGTGTGGTAGTTAGTTGGTTAGGTTCTTGTGTGGTGGTGCGTTGGTTCGGTTCTTGTTTAGTGGTGATTTGATTTTGTTCTTGTGTAGTGATGCGTTGGTTCGGTTCTTGTGTAGTGATGCGTTGGTTCGGTTTTTGTGTAGTGGTGCGTTGATTTTGTTTTTGTGTGGAGGTGCGTTGGCTCGGTTCTTGTGTAGTGGTGCGTTGATTTTGTTCTTGTGTAGTGATGCGTTGGTTCGGTTGTTGTGTAGTGGTGCGTTGATTTTGTTCTTGTGTGGTGGTGCGTTGGCTCGGTTGTTGTGTAGTGGTGCGTTGATTTTGTTCTTGTATGGTCATACGTTGATTTGGATCTTGTGTGGTAGTTAGTTGGTTAGGTTCTTGAGTGGTGGTGCGTTGGTTAGGTTCTTGTGTGGTGGTGCGTTGGGACGTTTCTTGAATGGTGGTGTGTTGATTCGTTTCTTGTGTTGTGGTGCGTGGGTTCGGTTTTTGTGTGGTGGTGCGTTGGTTCGGTTCTTGTGTAGTGATGCGTTGGTTCAGTTTTTGTGTAGTGGTGCGTTGATTTTGTTCTTGTGTAGTGATGCGTTGGTTCGGTTGTTGTGTAGTGGTGCGTTGATTTTGTTCTTGTGTGGTGGTGCGTTGGCTCGGTTGTTGTGTAGTGGTGCGTTGATTTTGTTCTTGTGTAGTGGTGCGTTGGTTAGGTTCTTGTGTGGTAATACGCTGATTCAGTTCTTGTGTGGTAGTTAGTTGGTCAGGTACTTGTGTGGTGGTGCGTTGGCTTTGATCTTGTGTGGTGGTGCGTTGGCTTTGATCTTGTGTGGTGGTGCGTTGGTTCGGTTCTTGTGTAGTAGTTAGTTGGTGCGGTTCTTGTGTAGTGATGCGTTGGTTCGGTTCTTGTGTAGTGGTACGTTGATTTTGTTCTTGTATGGTCATACGTTGATTTGGATCTTGTGTGGTAGTTAGTTGGCTAGGTTCTTGTGTGGTGGTGCGATGGTTTTGTTCTTGAGTGGTAGTGCGTTGGTTAGGTTCTTGTATGGTGGTGCGTTGGGACGTTTCTTGAGTGGTGGTTTGTTTGGTCGGTTCTGGTGTGGTGGTGCGTTGGTTAGTTTCTTGTGTGGTGTTCCGTTGGTTTGGTTCTGGTGAGGTGGTGCGTTGATTCGGTTCTTGTGTGGTGTTATGGTTCGGTTCTTGTGTGGTGGTGCGTTGGTGCGGTTCTTGTGTGGTGGTGTGTTGATTCGGTTCTTGTGTTGTGGTGCGTGGGTTCGGTTCTTGTATCGTGTTGCGTTGGTTCGTTTCTTCTGATATGGTGAGTTGGTTCGGTTCTTGTGTGGTGGTCCGTTGGTTTGTTTCTTGTGTGGTGGTGCGTCGGTTCGGTTCTTGTACAGTGGTGTGTTGATTCTGATCTTGTGTGCTAGTTAGTTTATTAAGATCTTGTGTGGTGTTGCGATGGTTTTGTTCTTGAGTGGTGGTGCGTTGATTTTGATTTTTTGTAGTGGTGCGATTATTTTGATCTTGTGTAGTGGTGCGTTGGTTCGGATCTTCTGCGGTGGTGCCTTGGTTTTGTTCTTGTGTGGTGGTGCGTTGGTTCGGTTCTTGTACAGTGATGCGTTGATTTTGCTCTTGTGTGGTGATACGTTGATTCGGATCTTGTGTGGTAGTTAGTTGGTGCGGTTCTTGTGTAGTGATGCGTTGGTTCGTTTCTTGTGTAGTGGTGCGTTGATTTTGTTCTTGTATGGTCTTACGTTGATTTGGATCTTGTGTGGTAGTTAGTTGGCTAGGTTCTTGTGTGGTGGTGCGATGGTTTTGTTCTTGAGTGATAGTGCGTTGGTTAGGTTCTTGTATGGTGGTGCGTTGGGACGTTTCTTGAGTGGTGGTTTGTTTGGTCGGTTCTGGTGTGGTGGTGCGTTGGTTAGTTTCTTGTGTGGTGTTCCGTTGGTTTGGTTCTGGTGAGGTGGTGCGTTGATTCGGTTCTTGTGTGGTGTTATGGTTCGGTTCTTGTGTGGTGGTGCGTTGGTGCGGTTCTTGTGTGGTGGTGTGTTGATTCGTTTCTTGTGTTGTGGTGCGTGGGTTCGGTTCTTGTGTGGTGGTTCGTTGGTTCGGTTCTTGTGTCGTGTTGCGTTGGTTCGGTTCTTCTGATGTGGTGAGTTGGTTCGGTTCATGTGTGGTGGTGCGTTGGTGTGGTTCTTGTGTAGTGATGCGTTGGTTCAGTTCTGGTGTGGTAGTGCGTTGGTGCGGTTCTTGTGTGGTGGTGTGTTGATTCGGTTCTTGTGTTGTGGTGCGTGGGTTCGGTTCTTGTCTGGTGGTGCGTTGGTTCGGTTCTTGTATCGTGTTGCGTTGGTTCGTTTCTTCTGATATGGTGAGTTGGTTCGGTTCTTCTGTGGTGGTCCGTTGGTTTGTTTCTTGTGTGGTGGTGCGTCGGTTCGGTTCTTGTACAGTGGTGTGTTGATTCTGATCTTGTGTGCTAGTTAGTTTATTAGGATCTTGTGTGGTGGTGCGATGGTTTTGTTCTTGAGTGGTGGTGCGTTGATTTTGATTTTTTGTAGTGGTGCGATTATTTTGATCTTGTGTAGTGGTGCGTTGGTTCGGATCTTCTGCGGTGGTGCCTTGGTTTTGTTCTTGTGTGGTGGTGCGTTGGTTCGGTTCTTGTACAGTGGTGCGTTGATTTTGCTCTTGTGTGGTGATACGTTGATTCGGATCTTGTGTGGTAGTTAGTTGGTGCGGTTCTTGTGTAGTGATGCGTTGGTTCGGTTCTTGTGTAGTGGTGCGTTGATTTTGTTCTTGTATGGTCATACGTTGATTTGGATCTTGTGTGGTAGTTAGTTGGCTAGGTTCTTGTGTGGTGGTGCGATGGTTTTGTTCTTGAGTGATAGTGCGTTGGTTAGGTTCTTGTATGGTGGTGCGTTGGGACGTTTCTTGAGTGGTGGTTTGTTTGGTCGGTTCCTGTGTGGTGGTGCGTTGGTTAGTTTCTTGTGTGGTGTTATGGTTCTGTTCTTGTGTGGTGGTGCGTTGGTGCGGTTCTTGTGTGGTGGTGCGTTGGTTCGGTTCTTGTATCGTGTTGCGTTGGTTCGTTTCTTCTGATATGGTGAGTTGGTTCGGTTCTTGTGTGGTGGTCCGTTGGTTTGTTTCTTGTGTGGTGGTGCGTCGGTTCGGTTCTTGTGTAGTGGTGCGTTGATTTTGTTCTTGTATGGTCATACGTTGATTTGGATCTTGTGTGGTAGTTAGTTGGCTAGGTTCTTGTGTGGTGGTGCGATGGTTTTGTTCTTGAGTGGTAGTGCGATGGTTAGGTTCTTGTATGGTGGTGCGTTGGGACGTTTCTTGAGTGGTGGTTTGTTTGGTCGGTTCTGGTGTGGTGGTGCGTTGGTTAGTTTCTTGTGTGGTGTTCCGTTGGTTTGGTTCTGGTGAGGTGGTGCGTTGATTCGGTTCTTGTGTGGTGTTATGGTTCGGTTCTTGTGTGGCGGTGCGTTGGTGCGGTTCTTGTGTGGTGGTGCGTTGGTTCGGTTCTTGTGCGGTGGTGCGTTGGTTCGTTTCTTGAGTAGTGGTGTGTTGGGTCGGTTCGTGTGTGGAAGTGCGTTGGTTTTGTTCTCGTGTAGTGGTGCGTTGATTTTGTTCTTGTGTAGTGGCGCGTTGGTAAGGTTCTTGGGTGGTGGTGCGTTGGTTAGGTTCTTCTGTGGTGAAGCGTTGGTTCGGGTCATGTGTGGTGCGTTGGTTTGGTTCTTGTGGTGGTTGTTCAAGTGACCAAGTTAAATCAGGAATAGGAATAGGAGTTGTAATAAATGGAATCGAAAAAGTAATTTCTGGCAAATCTGTTGTGCGTTGGTTCGGTTCTTGTATAGTAGTGCGTTGGTTTGTTTCTTGAGTGGTGATTTGTTGGTTCGGTTTTTGAGTTGTGTTGCGTTGGTTTTGTTCTTGTGTGGTAGTGCGTTGATTCGGTTCATCTGTGGTGATGCGTTGGTTCGGTTCTTGTGCAGGGGTGCGTTGGTTTAGTTTTTGTGTGATGGTGCGTTGAATTGGTTTTTGTGATGTAGTGAGTTGGTTCGGTTCTTGTGTGGTGGTGCGTTGGTTCGTTTCTTGAGTGGTGGTGCGTTGGGTCGGTTCTTGTTTGGTGCTGCGTTGGTTAGTTTCTTGTATGGTGTTGCGATGGTTCAGTTCTCGTGTGGTAGTGCGTTGGTTCGGTTCTTGTACAGTGGTGCGTTGATTTAGCTCTTGTGTGGTGATACGTTGATTCGGATCTTGTGTGGTAGTTAGTTTGTTAGGATTTTGTGTGGTAGTACGTTGGTTCGGTTCTTGTGTAGTGGTCCGTTTGTTTGTTTCTTGTGTTGCGGTGCGTTGGTTCGGTTCTTCTGATGTGGTGAGTTGGTTCGGTTCATGTGTGGTGGTGCGTTGGTGTGGTTCTTGTGTAGTGATGCGTTGGTTCAGTTCTGGTGTGGTAGTGCGTTGGTGCGGTTCTTGTGTGGTGGTGTGTTGATTCGGTTCTTGTGTTGTGGTGCGTGGGTTCGGTTCTTGTGTGGTGGTGCGTTGGTTCGGTTCTTGTATCGTGTTGCGTTGGTTCGTTTCTTCTGATATGGTGAGTTGGTTCGGTTCTTGGGTGGTGGTGCGTTGGTTTATTTCTTTTGTGGTGTTCTGTTGGTTCGGTTCTGGTGTGGTGGTGCGTAGATTTGGTTCTTGTGTGGTGGTGCGTTGCTTTGGTTCTTGTGATGTGGTGAGTTGGTTTGGTTCTTGTGTGGTATTGTGTTGATTCGGGTCTTGTGTCGTGGTGCGTTGATTCGGTTTTTGTGTGGTGGTGCTTTGGTCTGGTTCTTGAGTGGTGGTTCGTTGGGTCGGTTTTTGTGAGGTGGTGCGTTGGTTTGGTTTTTGTGATGTGGTAAGTTGGTTCGTTTCTTGTGTTGTGGTGCGTGGGTTCAGTTCTTGTGTGGTGATGCGTTGGTTCGGTTCTTGTGTGGTGGTGCTTTGATTTTGCTTTTGTGTGGTTATATGTTGATTCGGTTCTTGTGTGGTAGTTAGTTTGTTAGGATCTTGTGTGGTAGTGCGATGGTTTTGTTCTTGAGTGTTGGTGCGTTGGTTTTGTTTTTGTGTAGTGGTGCGTTGGTTTTGTTCTTGTGTAGTGGTGCGTTGATTTTGTTCTTGTGTAGTGGCGCGTTGGTAAGGTTCTTGTGTGGTGGTGCGTTGGTTAGGTTCTTCTGTGGTAAAGCGTTGGTTCGGGTCATGTGAGGTGCGTTGGTCCGATTCTTGTGGTGTTTGTTCAAGTGACCAAGTTAAATCAGGAATATGAATAGGAGTTGTAATAAATGGAATCGGAAAAGTAATTTCTGGCAAATCTGTTGTGTGTTGGTTCGGTTCTTGTATAGTGGTGCGTTGGTTTTTTTCTTGAGTGGTGTTAAGTTGATTCGGTTCTTGTGTGGTGGACCGATGGTTCCGTACTTGTGTGGTGGTGTGGTGGTACGTTTCTTGAGTGGTGGTGCGCTGGTTCGGTTCTTGTGGGGTGGTACGTTGGTTCGTTTCTTGTGTGGTTGTGCGTTGGTTTGGTACTTGTTTGGTGGTGCGTTGGTACGGTTCTTGGGTGGTGGTCCGTTGGTTTATTTCTTGTGTGGTGGTGTGTTGGATGTTTTCTTGCTTGGTGGTGCGTTTGTTCGGTTCTTGTGTGGTGAAGCGTTGGTTCGGTTCTTGTGTGGTGTTGCGATGGTTTGGTTCTTGTGTTGTGGGGCGTTGGCTCGGTTCTTGTGTGGTGTTTCGATGGTTCGGTTCTTGTGTGGTGGTGCGTTGGTGCGGTTCTTGTGTGGTGGTGTGTTGATACGTTTCTTGTGTTGTGGTGCGTTGGTTCGGTTCTTGTGTGGTGGTGCGTTGATTCGGTTCTTGTGTCGTGTTGCGTTGGTTCGGTTCTTGTGATGTGGTGAGTTGGTTCGGTTCTTGTGTGGTGTTGCGTTGGTTCGTTTCTTGAGTGGTGGTTTGTTGGGTTGGTTCTTGTGTGGTGGTGCGTTGGTTACTTTCTTGTGTGGTGTTCCGTTGGTTCGGTTCTGGTGAGGTGGTGCGTTGATTCAGTTCTGGTGTGTTGTTCCTTTGGTTTGGTTGTTGTGTGGTGGTACGTTGGTTCGGTTCTTGCGTGTTGGTGCGTTGGGTCGTTACTTGTGTGGTGGTGCGATGGTTCAGTTCTGGTGTGGTAGTACGTTGGTTCGGTTCTTGTGTAGTAGTGCGTTGGTCTTGTTCTGGTGTGGGATTGCGTGTGTCTGGTTCTTGTGTGGTGGTGCGTGGGTTCATTTCTTGGGTAGTTGTGCGATGGTTCATATTTGTCGTGGTAGTGCGTTGGTTCGGTTCTTGAGTGGTGGTCCAATGGTTCGGTTCTTGCGGTGGTGTTTCTCCTGACGAAGTTGTATCAGGAATGGGAATGGGAAAGGGAATGGGAAAGGGAATGGGAAAGGGTATAGGAATGGGAAAGGGCTTGGGAAAGGGAGTATCTTGAAAGTTTCCTGGCAGTGGGTTTGGTTCTTGTCGGTTGGTGCCTTCGTTTGGTTCTTGTGTTGTGAGGAGTTGGCGAGTGGTGGTGCGCTGGTTCATTCCTTGAGTGGTGGTGCGATGGGTCGGTTTTTGTGTTGTTGTGTGTTGGTTCGTTTCTTGTGTTGTGGTCCGTTGGTTCTTTTCTTGTGTGGTGGTGCGTTTGTTCGGTCCTTGGGTGGTGGTGCGTTGATTTGTTTCTTGAGTGCTGGTGCGTTGGTTCGGTTTTTGTGTACTAGTACGTTGGTTCGGTTCTTGTGTGGTGGTGTGTTGATTCGTTTCTTGTGTTGTGGTACGTGGGTTCGGTTCTTGTGTTGTGGTGCGTTGGTCTGGTTCTTGAGTGGTGGTGCGGTGGTTCGGTTCTTGTGTCGTGGTGCGTTGGTCTGGTTCTTGTGTCGTAGTGCGTTGGTTTGGTTCTTGTGTGGTGGTGTGTTGATTCGGGTCTTGTGTCGTGGTGCGTTGGTTCGGTTCTTGTGTGGTGGTGCGTTGGTTCGGTTCTTGTGTGGTGGTGCGTTCGTCTGGTTCTTGAGTGGTGGTGCGTTGGTTCGGTTCTTGTGTGGTGGTGTGTTGATTTGGGTCTTGTGTCGTGGTGCGTTGATTCGGATCTTGTGTGGTGGTGCGTTGGTTCGGTTCTTGTGTGGTGGTGCTTTGGTTCGGTTCTTGTGTGGTGGTGAGTTGGTTCGGTTCTTGTGTGGTGGTGCTTTGGTTCGGTTCTTGTGTGGTGGTGGGTTGATTCGGTTCTTGTGTCGTGGTGCGTTGATTCGGATCTTGTGTGGTGGTGCGTTGGTTCGGTTCTTGTGTGGTGGTGCTTTGGTCTGTTTCTTGAGTGGTGGTGCGTTGGTTTGGTTCTTGTGTGGTGGTGCGTTGGTTTGGTTCTTGTGTGGTAGTGTGTTGATTCGGGTCTTGTGTAGTGGTGCTTTGGTTCGGTTGTTGTGTGGTGGTGCGTTGGTCTGGTTCTTGAGTGGTGGTGCGTTGGTTCGGTTCCTGTGTGGTGGTGTGTTGATTCGGTTCTTCTGTCGTGGTGCTTTGGTTCCGTTCTTGAGTGGTGGTGCGTTGGTTCGGTTCTTGTGTGGTGGTGCATTGATTTGCTTCAATCGTGCAGTTGCATTCGTTTGCTGTGTATGTTGTGTCGCATTCGTTGCGTTTGCTGATATTTATTCGTTTTAAGCAGAAGAAGGAGTGCACGCTGGAGCAGCTCACGTCAGCCAACTCGCCCGCGCCCGTCATCACCAGGCAGTCCTCTGCGTTGCCCAGGTTGTTGGGCTCTCCGACAGCCCATTGGAGGGTGATACTTGACATAGGTGAACCTGAAAAATGTATGATTTGGTTTTTCGAAAAATGGTACATTTTTTTTTTGGTGTTGTAATTGAAGGTGAATACCTTTATACAATCATTTTATTTTTACTTCTCGAAACTAAAAGCTGGCATTAATACAGGTTTCCATGGTGTCTCAACAATAAATGTAGTTTAGTCATCTAGGGGTGTAAGGTACGGATTACTAATCGAGTGTGCATTAGCAGCCCGACGCAAAGCGGAGCGCCGTGAACCACACGAGTTTTGTAATCTGTACTTACCCTGGAGTGATATATACTGCTTTATACTACACTTAAAAATAAATAAAATACATAAGTAACAAATTAATTCTTTCAAGGAAGAACGAGCGCGCCATCAACTTTGCAATCCGTAATTCGAACTAAACTTCGTCTATTGCCATCCCTTTTGCTCTCGATGAGTAATTAATTTGCAAAAAGTTATCCAAAGTTCGAATTATGGATTTTAAAGTAGAGCTGCAGAAAAAAAAGTTTTGTTTTAAATTTGAATTTTAACGCTCCGTACAGCCAAAAGTGCAAAAGTTGCGTGCCAAAAGACGTTAAACGTTAAACAAGGTGAATACGTCCCTATTTGCAGGGTTCAACTTACGTGCGTGTCAAAGTTTGAAATTGACAACGTCTTTTTCGATACGACATTACTGCCCTGCTAAACAGGGCAGTTATGAAATCTCCTTCAATATTACAACCCTGATTTGTTCTGAACTGCTTTCTCGCCTATCGGTAGTATTATTCACTTACTTACAAAGTGTAGTATAAAAGTTGGTAAGTATGTGTTTTAAAATGATTGTATGACATCGTATTAAATGATTTGAGATGTATTTAATAGTGTCTTTTACTTAAGTAAGGACTTCCTTAAGTTTAGGATATTTGTAATAATTGTAGCTTAAACGTCATTTAAAAGCTGTGTATTCAAACACTATTTTTATTATGTTTACTATCTGGTGTTCGTTTTTATCTAAATTCATTCTTGTGTGCACAAGACGCATTTAAAAAAAAAACAATGTGACGTTTCTTGCTGTACAGCTGTTTCACACAGTATTACTTCCATGTTGTCCGGCACCATGAGCATGTCATGCACGCTTAAAGTTATTTGCTTACGGTGGCTTCGTTGATCGGGTCGCCACTTTCCTGAACACTTAGTTGTGGAGGCGATGGCTGAGATACGCATCATACTCGTGAGCGGGTGCTGTTTGTGGGATCCGGTCTGTTCACGTTTGCAAGAACTGATTCTTCAGTTAATTATTCTAGTCATAACGTAGAGACCACGTCGTGTTGTTCTCTTTTGCTCATTATTTGTATTTTAATGTTATAAACCTTACATTTGTAATGATTTCATTTGTTCTTGTTTTAATAATTATAATTCATTAGTTTATTTAAGTACCTTTGTATCGAAACTTACTTTTAAGTATTATTGTGCTTTAAGATTGATTGATTACGATGGATTTTCAATGATGTCCAAAGCAACACACACACCCACACAAATCCAGTAAATAGGTCACTTCATTAAACGTCGGTAATATAAAGTAAATCTACTTATGCTTCGGAAAAGATCATTTCAAAAATGAGGTTTTGTTTTGAATTCTACCTATAAAACATATATTTTGCATTCTTAAATGGTTTCAGTATCCATCCATACCTGAGCAGAGCTATCGCTATCACATTATTATGTTTAAACATTGTGTTATGTACAAATTGCGTATGACTTAAGGATTTTTTTCAAAAAACTTTTGTCTTTTAACTCTTACCATTAATGCTTAAAAAATCTCCTTTGGGATTAGAGGCGTATATATCAGTGAACACGCTGCTCTCGGCCAGTCTGTGTGCGGCCATTCTTGTCTTCATCGCCTCAGTAATGGCGCTCGTCGTAGGCGCAGTCAAAGTGGCATCTGATAAAAAAATATTTTCATTTACTTTTTTTTACCTCGAACAAATCATTTACCTGCTGACACCTTCTTTTCAGTAATAAATAAGAAAAAAACACTAAGTGATAAAAATTAAGAAGCTAAAGTTTTAATATCTAACTTTTAAGAAAAGAAAATGATTAGTAATAAGTTTGATAACAATAGTGAGTGAGTGTGATGCGAAGAAAGTATTTTACCTGAAGGTGCTCACAACTACATAGCCAACGGCGGATCCAGGGGGGGGGGGTCATGGGGGTCATGAGCTGGTTCCAGGACTTAGGTGGACCTTTTGTACTTGTATCTATTGTTATCAAAATTACATTATAAGTTCTTGACCACGACTCGACTATGCGACCCCCTCCTGGCGCCAAAGCTGGATCCACCCTTGTACCTATACATAACAAGAGATATACTAAGGAGCGGACGCCGACGACGAAGAATTTCGTACGTTGACATTTACCGGGTGCCGTATTACTATGTAAGTTTTCAATGCATGATCCTCCTTAAGTAACAAAATGATTAATTGTCATTTATACCGATGAAAATATTAATAAATACTACATTACTAAATTAGAGCTCTACTTTGCTATCTAGTTCCAATGTGCTTAACCGCATTTTGAGATTGTAAGTGATAGTAATATAACAACGGAAAACAACAATTTAATACAATTTTGTTTACTAAAGTTTACAGATAATTTAACCGTCGGTCTATTTAGAAACTTGCCAACGGAGTTTGCCAAACTCGATAATTCCGCGCAGCAATTTTTCCAGTTGGGTTTTCTTCCATTCGAGATTTTACTCGGTCGTATTTTTCCCCAGTCAGAATTTTAACCATAACATATACATATTACATTTTAGCCGCTTTCGCGGAGCTCCTATTTCTGGGTGCTTTTGCCCCCGGAGCCTGCTCCAACAATAATGTTACGAGTAGGTATGGTTAGGTAGGTAGGTAGATTAGAATCGACGCGCCTGCTCAAGGACATGCCTATTGTTAACGAGTTCAATCGAGTTGAAGGCTAAGGCCGTCGCTATTGTAATACAAGGCCGCAATGAGTAGAACCTTCCACTATCGAACGTCCCGGCGGGTCAAGGCCCATCGGTCAATCGAGAAGGTAATCTGGAACGCTCAGCTATATAGGATATAGTAATTTGTATGACGATCACCTTTAATTTACTTTATCTTTTTTATTTGTTGATATGGCATCCATCAAATAAACACTAAAATTTCAACCGTCTACCTATAACGGCTCTAGAAGTACGGCCTGCTGATAGACAGCTGGACGGACAGGCGGACGGACGGACCATGAACCAATCAACATCGGGAGCTTAGTACAGGGTCCCGCTGGCACCCTACGGACCCTTAAAACGTTGTACAACGTCTTGTCGCTCAGAAATAGTTTGTAAGATACCTTCGAGGTGGCAGCGGAGCTGCGCGTCCGGCCAGGTCGCGGGCACGATGTGCAGGCGCAGCCAGCCCACGCCCTCGATGTACTCGTAGTCCAGTAAGTAGGCGGCTTCGGTTAACAGGTTTAAGAAATGAAAAAGATTAAAAAATATTGGTCACATTTTTATGGCAAGGAAAAGACAGATGAGTATAAAGATCACTGGTGTAGAAAGTCGGATCTGATTTCCATGTGAGGATAAAGTAACACGAAATAATATTCAATGATATAATCTACTCGCTTAGATGGTGTCCTCGCCTTTTAACTCGCTCCGCCTTGGCACGAGCTGCCTTTTGTCAAAGGATGCCGCCGCGTAAACAAATAATGAGAGCGGTGTACCCGCAGTGAATTTGGCAGTTTACATCGAATTAAATTGATATTTTATTACAATAACCCCAAGAGCATGCGGGTGTAGCGACAATATCTAAGCATATGAATTATATAAATGGCATATATTTTCATATTAACCACAGAAAGAAACAGTCCAAATGAAACTCTACTTTCAGCTAAGTAAATTTGTGCTGACTTCTTAGTATGTATGTATGTATGTAAACTCTTTATTGTACAAATATATAAATATTACAATTAAAACACTAAATTAATGTACAAAGGCGAACTTATTCCTAAATGGGATCTCTTCCAGCTAACCCTGAAGCAAATGAGTAAGGACAATGCATGGGGTCGCAACGTAACGTAAATTACTATGCATAAACTAAATTATTAAAAAAAAAAACAAAGAACCCGACAGCAATAAAAAATGACAACCGAATAGCGAAAAACGAGCTTTATAATCTGTTGGATAGTGTAAAAGCAATGAATTTATATAATTTGCGTAGTAAATAAGGCGTTTCAGGCGATGACATTTTTCTCCAAGATAATTATGTTTTATAGTTCATTGCATGTCCCCGCCTGGAACACCTTTTCTAATTTTAAAATTTTATGAGTACATTGCTCTTACAGTTTTCTACAGATTATAGATATAATACGAACTATTATGATTTTCAGTTCAGCATAATACAATAGGGACGTCTTTGAACGTTTAATTCTTCAAAATGTTATGACTGTTTTTTTCTTGCTCTAGAAAATTAAAACATTATCAGAACTGCCAAAAACCTAAAGCAGAAATACCCGATCGAAATTTTCACCAGCTAAAATTTCGACAAGAAAACTAAGTAACCAAAAATGTACCCTATGTCGACTGGACCATATTTACAAATCGATTGACACCTCATTCGTCAAAATCGCATGAAAATTTTAAGCTCGATAGTGGAATATAAGTAAATACTCACATACTTACTGCTTCAATCTTTACCTTGGGCTTTGCTCTAGTCGGGTAAAAATAGAGACAAAAAACAAGTATTTTTTACGTGGAATCATGAGAAAACTCAATAAATAGGGGACAATGTCACACAAATTGACCTAGTCCCAAAGTCAGCTCTAGACTTGTAGTTAGGGTTCTAGACAACGATAAACTTACTAGTAGAGGTAAATACATACTTAAATATACAGGAAACACTCAGGCTTCGGGAACAAATTCAATACTCGTAATCAAGACACAAATATCCGCCCTTACTGGGATTTGTTTGAACCGTCAGCTTTGCTGGAAGGGTGACTGGCAAGTATCCTAACCTGGCGTCATGTCTAAAAATATTAACCTACCAACGAGACTAATCTCTAAGTACAGTTAATAATGAAAATACTCACCGAAAACAAAAGCACGCAGCCAATGAAGAGATCAGGCAGTCTTCTTGTTAACGTGCGATTCAAGTACGTTTCAGTAAATGCTAGTTGGAACGAGACATCAGCTTCTGTGCTCTGAAATAGTGATTCCCGCTTTTATATCGCTAGCTTGTAGCAAGCACGTAGTATGACAGCCAAGTTCTGTTTAAAAGTGGAATTTCGCGTTAATGTTTCCTCATATACGTATAGGTAGTTAAGTCTTATAAATAATTTAAACTAGAGGACCTGTTGTATCGTATAAAAATCCTTAATCTTAAGCTTTTTACCCGACTGCTCGAAGGAGGGTTATATTTTTGGAGCATATGTATGTACGTATGGTTGTTGTATCTGTATTTTAATTTTCATTTTGTTCTTTTATTTTAATATTTGTCTTTTTTAAGTCTATTTGCTCGTATGGCAATAAACGAACTTAATTTTTAGTTTATATTCATTTAAGTATATCTATTTTTAAGCCTAAACGGCTGGACGGAGTAAGATTTGAGGTGTTATTCGACTTATCTTCATTGTCAAAATGACATAGGGTTCATAAAATTTTAAAAACAAAAAGTCATAATATTTTGAAATCAGTGCCACTGTTACTCAGACTAATTTAGCTTTTTCGGAACGTCCTAAGTGCCCGCTATCAGCAGGTCTCAGATTATCCACTAATTACCTTACACCCTGTATACCATACAATAAAATACAAATTTAATACTTACTTTGGTTCGGTTCTTGTGTGGTGGTGCGTTGGTTCGTTTCATGTGTTGTGGTGCGTTGGTTCGTTTCATGTGTTGTGGTGCGTTGGTTCGGTTCTTGTGTGGTGCTGCTTTGGTTCGATTCTTGTGTGATGGTACATTGATTCGCTTCAATTGAGCAGTTGCATTCATTTACTCTGTATGAAGTGTCGCAATCGTTGCGTTTGCTGATAGTATTTCGTTTTAAGCAGAAGAAGGGGTGCACGCTGGAGCAGCTCACGTCAGCCAGCTCGCCTGCACCCGTCATCACCAGGCAATCTTCGACGTTGCCCAGGTTGTTGGGCTCTTCGACAGCCCATTGGAGGGTAATACTTGACATGGGCGACCCTGACAAATGTACGACTTTTATTGAAAAAAGGTACAGAAAGATTTCTTTTTTCTTGTAATAATTGAAGGTGACATACAATCAACAATTTTATTATTTAAGGACTATGACTTCTCTTGAGTAAACGCTGTCATTAATACAGGTTTCTATGGTGGCTCAACAATAAAAGTTGTTCAGTGTGTGTATTCAATGATGATGTGACATTGTATTCTGTGGATCATGTATTTATCTTGCTTTCTCGAGTGGTTTCAGTACCTATTGATACCATAGCTAATCTACGAAACAAGGAGAATACGAACTTACCCGATGAAATATGATTTGTATTTTTATTATGTCACATTATAATGTTTAAATATACAAATTGCGTATGAGTTGAGTTTTTTTTTCAAAAACTTCTGTATTTTTACTTTTACCATTAATGCTTGTAAAATCTCCTTTGGGGTTGGAGGCGTATATATCAGTAAACACGCTGCTCTCGGTCAGTCTGTGTGCGGCCATTGTTGTCTTCATCACCGCAGTAATGGCGCTTGTCGTGGGCGCAGTCAAAGTGGCATCTGATGAAAATTTATTTTTATACCTTTTTTTACCTCGAACAAATCATTTAACCTATTATACAAGACATTAAAATACTGAGTGATAGAGCTTAAGTTTTAAATTTAGTTTTTCTAAGAAATATTCGGCTTTTGAGAAAAGAAAAGTTGTTAAAAACTAAAGTTGTCTCTCCTGGGTCAATAGTTAAAAGCTTGTGTGCATATAAGTTATTTTTTTATATGATAGGTCTAAAGCAGTCCCGACGGCGTTTTTGCGGAAATGGGCTTAGCCAGAATATAAGGCCTTAAAAACATTAACTTTTGGTGTGTCCACAGGAAAGACGGTAACCTAAATCTGTGAATGACCCAGCTATAAGTTTGATAACAATAGTGAGTGTGATGTATAGAAAGTAAGTTTTTAACTACATGTGCTCACAACTACACAGCAAGGTGCGGACGCCAATGACGGAGAATATTGTACGTTGACCTTTACCGGGCACTCTTTTACTATGTAGGTTTAAAATCCACGATTCCGGCGATTCTGTGCGAGACGAGTAATGGTGAGTCGTGATATGATTTTTTTTTCATGTTCAGCGTCCCCTTGACCAGTGATGATGTATGAGAGGATCGAGTAATTTGTATAGCGACCACGTTTTATTTTACTTTATCTTTATTATTTGTTGATATAGAATCCATCAAATTAACACTAAAATTTCAATCGACTACCTATTACGGTTCTAGAAATACGGCCTGCTATTAGACAGCTTGATGGAAGGACGGGCGGAGGGACGGACGGATGGATGGACGTATGGACTATGGACCAACCGACTGCAGGAGCTTAGTACAGGGACTCGCTGCCACCCTACGTACCCTAAAAATGTTATATAAAGTTTAGTCGATCAGAAATAAACTATTTCTGAGCGACTAAACTTAAGATACCTTCAAGGTGGCAGCGCAGCTGCGCGTCCGGCCAGGTCGCGGGCACGATGTGCAGGCGCAACCAGCCGACGCCCTCGATGTACTCGTAGTCTGGCAAGTAAGCGGCTTCGGTTAAACCTAGGAATTAAATGACATAATTATTGGTGACATTTTTATGACCATATATTCCATTTTCTATTTTTAAGGCAAGGAGTAGACTGACAAGCACAAAGACCACTGGGCCTCTATTCAGGTGCGTTAAAACGATATCGTGTTTGACACGTTTAAGAATCGTTTATGTCACAGTTGCCATTATTGTAAATGACATAAGAGTTATCAAAACGTTGACAATACGGAAACAGGTCAAAAACGATATCGTTATAACGCAGTTGAATAGAGGCCCTGGTGTAGTAAGTGGGATCTGAATGTGAGGATAAAGTAACACGAAAGAAAATTTAGTGATACAATCTATTTGCTTAGATGGTGTTGAAACCTTGGCACGTGCCACCTTTTGTCAATGGATGCCGCCGAGTAAACAAAAAAAGCGAGCGGTGTACCCGCAAGTAAATTTGGCAGTTTACATCAAATTAAATTTGTATTTCATTACAATAACCACAAGTGCGTGAGGGTGTAGCGATACCATCTAAGCAAATTAACTATATAAATGGCTAATATTTTCATATCAATCAAAGAAAAAAACAGTTCAAATGAATCTCTACTTGCAGCTAAGTAAATTTGTGCTGACTTCTAAGTCGCAACTTAACGTAAATTACTCTACATTAAATACATTATAAAAAAAGAACCCGATAGCAATAGAGATATCAACCGACAAGCGAAAAACGAACTTTATTATTTGTAGAATATTGTAAGAGCAATTGTACTTGTATAACTTGCATATAGGTGTTCCAAGCGATGACAAGCTACCGGTGCCCTTTTTTTTCTCCAATATTTATGTTTTATAAGTAATTGCTTGTCCCCGCCTGGACCACCTTTTCCAATATTCAAGTTATATCAGTACAATTGCTCAAACAGTTTTCTGCAGATCGTAAAGTTAGTATTTCCCTTTAAAGTTCAGCATCAATACAATATGGACGTCCTATACCATACGTCAGATGAGGATAACCATTACCATAATATGCCTTACAAACTACCTCAACAGATATTAACATTGATATAACAGGTCTTACAAATTGTTTTATTTAATTTTTCTATGTGCTTCCAGTTTAAGTTGCTTTCTATTGTAGCACCTAAGAAATTTTTGTTTATAACCTGTTAAAAAAATTCATTATAATTATTTTATCTATACATTGTGATTCCTATTTATAGTTAGGAAATTGCATTATTTTTGTCTTGTCTAAGTCAACCTGTAAATTATAGCCATCTAACTACTATTCTTAGTGCATTTTACGTCTCTTATGTAATCTTAGGGCTTTTTAGTTTTTTTTTCAGATATAAATATGTCAATTACTAGAGGAAACTCGTTTACATATATCAAAATTAATAAAGGTCCAAGATCACTTCCTTGAGGTACTACTTGTAGATTTTATACATATTTTGACTGTACTCTTGTTATCGTTCTTGTAGTTTTATCGAATGTACTCGTATCTAATATTGTAACTTGAAATCTATCTGTCAGGTAGTTCTCAATACACGTATTCCACTTCAAGTTGATTCAATAATATTTTGTGTGAAACACGATCAAACGCTTTTGAAAGGTCTATAAAAATCCCAATGGTTTTTTGTGTATATCTGTCCATATTTGTTTTAAAGTTTTGAATATAGCTAATGTCGTATTTTTCCCCATTTGAAAACCAAATTGATTTTTACTTAATATTTTGTTTTTGTTGAAGAATGATATTATACAATTTAATAATAAGCTTTTCAAATATCTTTGAAATACTAGACCGTAATGCAATTGGTCTATAATTGTGTATGTCATGTTTGGGACCTTTTTTATGTAAGGGTTTTATTAAAGCCCTTTTAAGACATTTGGAAAAAATCCGCTTTCTATTGTTCAATTTATAATATGTGCCAATGATTCTGCTCAATATTTAATTTATTAACAACCGGTGTTTTGTCGTGTCCTGTGTTTAATTATTCTTTAAATCTTTAACGACAGATTTTATCTCGTGCAAGCTAACTGGAGTCAAAATATACTAGTTGCATTAGGTTGGGTTACTGTTTTATGGTGGTATGTCATTAGTAGGTAGTATTATTTAAATTTATAAAGAAATAATCAATTGTCTCAGCAACGTCAAGAGGTTTATTAATTATAATGTTATTTTTTTATGTATTCTGTATGTTGGTATCTTTCATCCTGTTTCATCATTTTGTTTTATTATTTGCCATGTAGCTTTGCTTTTATTAGTGCTCTGACTGATAAAATTAATATTAACGTTTTGATTGTTTCGTTACTGATTTTATAATGTGTCAGTATTTTATGCCTTTTTTGCCTTTTATATTTACTTGCTATCACGATCCCTTTAGTTTTCCAGTTTGAATTTCTTTTGTGTTACTTTTTTTACTTGTTACACAGAGGTCAAAAACAAAGTCAAAGATATCAAAAAACATTTTGTACGCGTGATTGGAATCTATCTGAGAATAAACGTCTGCAAAAATTATTAGAGGAAAATATTTTGAGAAGATTTCCAGATACATAATCTGGATTTCTGCTGTACAAGTATCAACTGACAAGTACGATCGGACAGAAGGTCTAATACTTCCACTCTACAGTGCTTAACATTCGTAAAAAAATTGTCTATGCAAGTTTGGGAATGTTTTGTTCAGATTAAACCGATAAAGAATAATAATATAAGATAATAGAAGAACCTTAACAAAGTTTCTTGATAATTATTTGGCACGAAATAATCTTGATTATCTGCAATTGGGACAGTTTTACATTTTTTATATTGTTTTATAATTAACTTACTAACCGTATTTTATTGTTGCTATGAACACTGTAATTTAAATATTAATTTAATTTTGTATCTGGTGACGTTACACACATTCAAATTTGCATGCCGTTTGTAAACAGCTGAAAAGGTGAAATATTTTTAAATATAACATCGATTACTAACCCTTTTGTGCAAATAAATTATTTTTAATTATGAATTACAGAAACAGCAGTTTCGTCAGCTGATTGTGCCACTAAATCTTCCTCTGAGTTAGAAATAAAAAAAAAAACAAATAAATGTAATTTAATTCGGTGACTCCGGAATTGTAACAAGTTTTATTCACCACTGGATTGCAAATAACATTTACAAAAAGATAGCCTAAACATACATTCATACTAGATACAGCTGAGCCAGGTTTAAAATTGGATGGGTGATTGAGGATTCTGAATATAGGGTCGTAAATATTTCGGACATTGAATCAATGTATGTAATGTTTATTACCTTATCTCATAAATAAACTAGGACTAAGAGTACCTCGTACCACGAACACTCGACGAACAAATTGTTTATTTAATGTTCCCTTTACTCACAAAATGTATGCTTCTAAAACATTCACCACCAGATCTGTAAAACTGTACAATGATCACTTCTCCGAAGCCGACATATTTAACTTGTCTTTCCCTCAGTTCAAGAAATTTATCCTTCATTTAGTAACCGCATAATTATTATTTTTTTAATCCTAATTAATTGTATTTTGTCCTTAACCATTTTTACCATGCTCTATTTATCTCTGTTTCTGTTCTAGTTTTTGTAAGTGGTGGCAAATTTGTTGATTAATGTTTATTAAAAGTTTTATTTGTAAGTTTACTGTACCAATTCGCACGTTAATTTCGAGAGTGACACTAAACTAAAAACAAAACCATTTCAACATAATTTACTTTTGAATGAAATCCTTTTTTGCATAGTGTCACTCTCGAAACCAACGTGCGATTTGTGTCCAAATAATAAATAAATAAATTACTTAAATACAATTAAATTAAAATATAACACTAATTTTTACGTACCTATAAGCAGAACACAGAAAATGTATAAAACTTGACACTTTTGGAGCATTTTAAGTTACTTCATAGTACTCTTAAATTCAGACCGTGCACGTCAACCCACGAGCTCAGCAGAGTTCTTATGGAAGGCTGTTACTAATACAGGACCGTTGTACATTGATGTAATATTATAATTTGCTCACAACTAGATAAACGACGAGAACATTGTCCCTTAATGGTAAGCATGTGTCACCTTTGAGTCACCCCCCCGCTGTTGTGGGGGAATATCCAACTCCCAAATTGTAGTGAGTCATGCCTTAGATTCTTGCGGCGTTTCTTCTCAGCAGTGGCCTCCTCTCGGGAAGCACTGGCAGACTTTAACGTATATAAGTACCCGTGAGGCCTACTCACTGAACAAGCAACTTTATCTTTTATCTTTAGCAAAATCTTATCTTATCTAAAGCGAACTCAAGTATGATAAAGTGCATAATCGCGCAATTTTAAAGGTTACTTCTTAAACTCTTCGATTTTTAGGTTTCTGCCTGTGGCGACCTAGCGACATCTAGTGACAACTTGTAACAAACAACTCGCTAGCGCCACCAGCGTCAGACAACGCAACTAAATCTGACTGCGCTACATCGCGCTAACGAAGTTTCTTCAGTCGGTTGACTTATATACCACTTCCAACTTCATCCAAACGGACTTCGGTCCCCAGGCATAACACCCGCCTGGAGAGAGATCTCTCTATTTGTCCTCTCTTTACTACATTGGTGACCCACGACAATGGACATTTACGCAACCTGACGACCTTCAAGCACTATGACGCAGTCTCACAGCAAGCCAGACAACCCGCACTGTGCACCACTAGCATTCTGATATATCTCCATGCCTGGTGTCTACAGTGTGCACAATACTCTCATTTAGCAACGCGACTCACTGCGTCCTACTACGAGTACTTCACGGAGCAGATACACGACTCACTGTGTACTCTCCACTCCACTCCTCTTCTCCTGCTACGCTCGCCAACGCGGCTCTGAGCTCTACTGGAGACATCACATCCACTACTGGCACTTGCAAGCGGCATTTTCAACGCACAGACTGCACGTCATCCATCACCATCAACCTCCGGTCTCAAAGGGGGGCTGGTGTGGCGACCTAGCGACATCTAGTGACAACTTGTAACAAACAACTCGCTAGCGCCACCAGCGTCAGACAACGCAACTAAATCTGACAGTGCGCTACATCGCGCTAACGAAGTTTCTTCAGTCGGTTGACTTAATATAAAATAAATAAAAAATTATAATTCGGATTAAAATCATTGGTCTCAGATAGTCCAGAACGCAATATGAATACCTGGATTTATTGCCTATATCGCAATAACGATGTAGGCAGTAAAAACCTTTTCAAGGTTCCGTACCTCGTAAGGAAAAAAGGGAACCCTTTCATAGGATCACTTTGTTATCCGTCCGTCCGTCCGGGAACGCGTGAAGGTATCGGGTTGAAAAAATGCTACCCACCTGCACAGATTTTTACGACTTTAGAAGCGTATATCTCGCCAACTGTTCACTTACGTAAAAAAGTCACTTAAAAACCTCATTTTTGATAGTATCATTTTGGAAGCCCTATCTAAAAATACCCCACACGCTGAAATAATTCAAAAACATTTTTTTCGTCCCCTAGTTACATGTATGGAGTGCCACCCCTATATTTTTTTTTTTCAATTTTACTACCTCGTTGTATAGCGGTTCATAAAATACATCTATCCTCCAAATTTCATTTATATAGTGTCAATAGGCTCTGAGTAAAATGGCTGTGACATACAGACGGACAGACGGACGTTCCGTTTTTGCCATTCGGCTCCGGAACCCTAAAAACGGAGATAGCGTTAAACGCGCATACCGTTATGATCAAAATACTACGCTAGAAGACGGTTAAGGTATATTTTGCTAGGTCTTAGCATTCAGATGATAGATTATTTGTTATTTATTTGCATAATTATCTAGAACACAAAAAAACCTTATTACAAAATCATGGGAGTAGTTTGCAAACATACTTCTTAATATAGTAAATACAAAAATAGTTTTAAACTTTGCACCAAAAAAAAACTAGCGTTATTTTTATTTGTTATATTGTAATTAATTTATTTTCAAAAAGGAAGTGTCCCATGATAACATTATAAATGTTGTTAGTTATAATTTGTGAATATGAATTTAGTTACAAAATGAGTCATCCTCACGGGTCATCCTCAATTTATACGTAAATAACAGTTTTCTGGGCTGACAGTGTTAAACGCCGCTTTATAGCCCCCTATTTGAACATTGCAAATAAATACAAAGTATAGTGCGCTTACTATTAATTGGCTAGTGGGTTTTTAGAATTCATATGAAAGTGAGAATGTAGGTATTTTTTAAACCCTTACCGCATAGGAAGCCATATATGGCTTCATGCATGTTTTATGTTTTTAAATGGGTCCTTATGACGATTAAAAGTATAATGATCAAAAAAATAAGAAAAACAACGTAATGTCTATAAAATTCATTTACAAACATTTATTTTAATTAAATATTAAAATTAAAATTTATGCAGTAAGGTTTGTAGCTTTGTCAATATTCAAATTTATAAAATGTACTTTAAAGACACCGTTTCACTTTCGAAATGCTGTGCATTAAAATGCAAATGTTGCATGCATGATTTTTTCGTGGGAATAATGGTCTGGATTGGCGAGGGTTTTACAGCTTGGAGAAGGCAAACGATCGCAATCCACCTGATGGTAAGTAGACTCTGAAGTTCATACACATTTTCAATCTCAAGATCGAAATCTTACGATGGGAATCTTAAGAATTGAGTGAAATGAAATGGATCGCCCTTATGCTAGTAATTCGACCGTTTGTCTTAACCCCGGACCGGAATATAATGATTACGTGGTAAAAAGGGGTTACCGTCAAGCTGGTGAGAGCTTTGTTACTAATAATTTAGTTATTAAGTGTTAACAAACATGCAATATTTTCTTAATACATCATATTTTTGTCAACTATGTCTACAGATAATATCGGTAGAATGTTTTACATTTCCATTTTGTATACTTACATTTCCCAAAACCAAGGTAGCTTACTATGTCAGTTTAGTTACATAATAAGTGTAACTGAACTGACATAGTAAGCTACCTTAACTTAACTTTTAACTAATATTATATTTGGGACACCAAAAAATTGCAGCTGCAATGGGAAATAATTATTAACTATAAAAATATAAAAATACTCACAGGTTTGATTTGTGAGTTAACTTATCTGTAAATAAGTTAAGCAATTAAATTTTCTATGAAACTTTGAGTTGGGTAAGGACCAAAAAGTAGGACCATAGTTAAGCGTAGTTAACCATACAAACAACAAAAGTGAAAAAAGTTCCGTTGGGCAACGAAAAGTATCCTTACAATTGTATGGCTAATTTTCATCGCACAACGGATCATTTTTCGCCTTTGTTGTTAACTCAACTACGCTTAACTATGGTCCAACTTTTTGGTCTTTACCCAACTCTGTTTTAGCGCTACGGGGCCTACGAAGCATCGTAGCGCTACGCGATAAATGTAGGCCTAATTAATTACGCGTTTAGCCAAGTTTTTAGTTACCCTGCTTACGAAGCTAGCGGTCCCGGGCTCGATTCCAAATGGCAAATATTTGTGTGATGAGCGTGAGTAATTGTTCCTGAGTCTGGGATGTTTTCTATGAATTTAAGCATGTTTTTCTCTATTCGCTATCATTTTTGGAACTAGATAAATTTGTGTAAGAATAAATAAACGCTAGCTAGATTAGGACACTAGTATCTTGATTTGTAATTAAGACGTTAAAAAGATAAATAGGATTCAAAAATAATATGTTTAAAAATTAAAAAAATTATTGGCACCAGAGGCTTGTGCCTATACCTTAACACTATATGTTACCCCAAAAACATTTTAAAACATAAACAAAATTACCAAGCATTTAAATATATCAGGAACAATTTCACACTCATTGACCTTGTCCGAAACTTAGCTCTAGGCTTAACTATTGGTATAAAACAACGAAACATCGAAGACTCGGACACAAATTACACAGACACAGAAATATTTGCAATCAAACCCGGAAAAACTAGCTTAGTATAAAAGGTAACTTTCATCTAGGGTAACGCGTTGTGTTTTAAACGAATATCTTAAAATAACTATTTCTTGAATTACCTTTTAAATATTTTTCGAAACATTTTTTTTTGTAAAAAATATGAACACAACAATTGCTGTGCCCTAGCAGGGTTTATGTTCTGAGCTGTATTTTATTTTAAGACCAAATTGTAACAACATGAAACGCAATTAAATGATTGATTGATTGATTGATTGATTGATTACTAAAAAATATACGACCGTTTTTAAAAAACCGCGGAGTGACCAATTCGCATCACTCGCATCGTAATCAAAAGATGCTCGAGACAAAGTGATTGGAGTTGGAAGAAGCAACTTTGTCTCGCCCATTCACTCTAAGTGAACGAGTCACTGAGTGGATTGAATGGTGAATGGATGAACGGTTTCAGTGATGAGCTTTTTATGGTCGCAGTTTCAATTAATACGATGAGTACCAGCCTTCCTAAATATTTATGTAAAATAGACACGACAAGGATCTATTGGCAATAAATGAGTTAAGTGTTAAATACTTATCTATGCTTATATTAAAGAGGCATTTCAGATTCAGTATCCATCCAACTGGAAGAGATTTATAGGGATGTTCACTTTGAAGAGATCGTCAAATTTAAAACTGAACGCCCCTCCACTGATTGATCTATGAAACATGGATCCACATGTAAGCGAGACCTGGTGGGTTATTATGACATAACTTGTAACGAGATGTGTATATACTATAATACACCTCGTTGTATTAAAGCATTCTAGTCATTTTATTTCAGGCTCTTTTAATCTAAATTCTAAATTTGACCTCTTTTAAAATTTTACCTTCGCCTGCGGGGACGGAGGGCAGTCGTTGATGATCTCTCAATCAGTTACCATCTGTTCTGGAAATCTTTAAATAGTGAAAGATTGATTTATACCAGTATATTTTTATATGTGTAACAGAACTCTTTTATGGGTAATTGTATTAGGTTCTATAATAAGCTCCCAAGTATTGTTACTGAACTATCAGTAAATAAATTTAAGAGTTACGTTAAGCGTAAACTAATTTCTAAAGCATATTATAGTATTAAAGACTATATTAATGATAACAATGCTTGGGACTGAATTGCTTGTAATAAAATGTTTAGTCCTTACGACAAAAGGTTGCGAACGTCGAAAAAAAAAAGACATCCGACAGAGTTTCTTACAGGTTCTTCTCTGATCGGTCGCGATTTGAACCTGCAGTCAATTTAGGCTAAGTCGCTACTATGACGTTTCAAAAGAGTTTATTATTTGTAAACCTACTTGAATAAAGATTATTCTGATTCTGATTCTGATTCTGAACAAACCTTGGATAACCTTCGTTTTTGATCTCGACCACCTTAGGCACTATTTGTAAGTAACATAGACCACTAATTTTATCTCATCCTATTTAGTTATATTCTATTCTAAGTTCTAGCTGCATTGTTTGCAGCTCATCCTTATTTTATAATTATACATACAATAAACGTTTCCTGCTTTGGAGATCTTCTTTTATCCTGACTCTTGCCGAAAATCTGTGACCAACTATCCAATTGTTTTCAAGCGAGAGTAAACGACAGAGCTAAAGCAGTAATACAATCCTTTTCTCTAAGCATAAACTGAACTGCATAGCTTTGTTATAATAACTCCCCTCGTATATTGTTAATTTTAAATTAACTAAAGTTAAGCCTCGTGTGGTTGCCGGGTTAGAATAGTGCCACTCCATGTCTTCTCGCGGATGTCGTAAGAGGCGGCTAATGGAATAAAGGCTTGAAGTAATATTAGGCGATGGGCTTGCAACCTGTCACTAATACACTAGTAAACATCTTAGCCTACTTGTGCAAAATGTGTTATAGAATTATCAACAAGTCTTTTTAGAGTTGTTGGTATTTCTGTAGCTCTGCCTACCCCAGTCTGGGAATGAAGGCGTGATGTTATGTATGTATGTATGCATGTAAAAACATCATCATCGTAATCATGTCGTCCAAACCGTATCTGGCGACGGCGACTCCTATATGTCCATCACGGGTCGTTATTGTGGAGGGCTCTGATGTGGCAAGCGAAACCGGACTTCGACTTGAAGATTCGATCACATGGGGCGCTATAAAGCTGGCCAGCTGAGTTGAGTGTGTAGTTGTAATTGGGCTTCAATCGAGTCTTCCGTATTTGGCGCAAAAAAAAAACAAAAAAAAAACAAACATACTCATTAGAAGAAAGGCTTAATTAGTGTCTAAGATCTCTGCATTCGTGTCGACTCGCGCGTTTACTACGAGTATTTATGAAAGGGTGAAACTATCCCTTCTACTAGCGCAAACGCCATCGTCACTTGGCTAGGCTCTGATATAACAATGTCGTTCGAAATAAAGATTAACAGTACAAAGATTGTTCAGTGCCGTTTCAAAAATGAATACAGCAAAAGCCATAATGTTAATAATACGGACAACGTGAATGGCGCGCATTAGGGCGGGAAGGCATACGCATTGTGACGGGAAATGATATAATATTGTAACATCCTTTTCAGAACCCAGGGCGAGGCCGGTAGAGCAGAAAAAGTAGACGGGAAAGTCCTTAGACAGTAATAATAGTAGAAGAAAGAAGAGGTAAGAAATATGCGACAAAAGACAGCTACCATCACATCTGTGGCACTAGTTACATTTGGTAGCTAAAAAGTGTAATAGAAACGACTGTTAAAAACCCGATTGCGATTTAGGGTTCCGTAGTCAAACTAGGAACTAAACAGAGTCTCTTAGTACTAGAAAACTGTAATTTGGCACGCAAATACATATTAGTCATGCCAAAGTATAAAATGTTAAAAAAAACCCCTACACGTATCGTGGGGATGTATTTTTTTTCTCGTCTGCCCCATAGTGTGGTGTCGTTGAATAGGTCTTTCAAAAAAAATGTGGGTTTGTGGAAACAGTTTTTTGTTTAAGGGATTCATTTATGAAATATTAAGCTTTTAAGGGCTAATTTTTGTTAGAGTCAAGTGTCCCCCACCCTACAACCAAAACTACAAGTACTAAAAATCAAAAAAATTTTTTTAATGAAAGCGCATATATCGAATTTACAAGGAAAACTATCAATACTAAGTAGACATAGTTAGTTTCTGAGATACAGGCGATTAAAGCGTTTATACCTACTAAAATCATCTAAGACGGCACCAAATGACTTTAAATAAAAAAATTGTTATTACTTATTGTAATAAGGCAAGAGCTTTATTAACCGACTTCAGAAAAAGGATAGGTTCTCAAGCCGACGCGTATTTTGTTTTAAATGTATAACCACGCATAACCTTTTTTTTCAATTGCACACCTATTTGCAGTAGGTGAATCAATCGCGACCTATGTTGATGTATGGAGACAACAGTTTTACAACGGCAAACTCGAGTTTGTCCCTCAATACAATATTACAATTTTCTTATAAGTTTTTATACGGAACCGCTGCGCGAGGCTGACTCGTGCTTGACCGGCTTTTTTTATTAATGGCGGTCCACCGCGGCATCACGCAGCAATTTTGCCAGTGTCAAATGAGTACAGTGAATCAGTAAACAGCTTGTGGCGGAACCCAAATCTCGATATCCATCCCTAATACCACACGTGCGACGCTTTCGGGAGTCCGTTGCTGATAACTACCGATCAGGGGCGGCAGTTCGAGTCTAGGACGTTTGACTTCCTGTCAAAATTTTTGGGAGTACAAAGAATTAGAACCACCTATTATCCGCAAGCAAATGCAAAAGTGGAAAGATTCCACAGATCACTTAAATCATCCTTGATGGCCAGGGGCGCCGGGGCGCACTGGGTCGACGAATTGCCGTCGGTGCTACTTGGGTTAAGAAGTTGTTTAAGAGATGATACGGGATTCAGTGCAGCCGAAGTGGTTGGGGTACCTATCAAGCTCCCTGGTCAATTTTTCGAACATCAAATTCAGTCGGAGACTTTTGGCGATTATATGGACAAGTTGAGAGAAAGCATAACAAAGATTACAGCAACTCCCAAACGTCACAGAGAGCGGCAAACTATTTTCGTTCACCCGCATTTAGAGCGATGTTCCCACGTTTTCATTAGGTGCGAAACAATGCGTCCAGGGTTGACCATATGAAGGTCCATTTCCAGTAATAGAGCGCACTGACAAAGTATACAGAATTTAACGCGGAAATAAAGAGTCCGTGGTGTCAATTGATCGTGTGAAACCGGCATTTTTGAATTGATGATTCAGAAGTCTGCAACGGTGAGCAAGCGAATTCGCGCACGAACGTCACGAGGTCTGGGCGCTTAGTAAAGTTCAAACGCTGATAAGTATAAAAATCTGTTGACTTTATTTTTACATACATACATAACATCACGCCTTCATTCCCAGAGTGGGGTAGGCAGAGCTACAGAATTACCAGCAACTCTAAATAAAACTTGTTGATAATTCTATAACCACATTTTGCAAAATCAGGCTAAGATGTTTACCAGTGTACTACAAGCCTTTATTCCCTTAGTTGCCTCTTACGACATCCACGGGAAGACATGGAGTGGTACAGTCAGCGTCAGAGAAAAGGACCCCCCCTTGGTAATGACATCAAACTGTTTAGTTTTTTGTAATGAAATATAAATGGCATGTTGGTCCAATGGTCTAGACTGCGGCCTACGAATGCAACGGTCACGGGTTCAAACCCAGGCCCCTGGTGGGATTTGTTCTTTTTTTTATTTCGAATCATTTGTCTAGATTTTATTATTAAAGAAATCAAACGTTAAAGTAGGTATGAGATTATTTAAGAAAACAAAGGCATGTTGCGAAAAAAATGTTAATTTATTTCTCGAATTTGTTTTCTGTGTTAAATTAGGTTTATTTACTTAGGATATTAACTGAACTAAATTTATTATCAAAACACAAATTAGCGGTTTAGCATGTTTAACATTAGACAACGGTTCGTTTATAGATATTTCTAGAAACAACTACCTACACGTCTTTCTTTATTTAAATCAGTGAACATATTTTTTTACATTCTGAATGATTTTAACAAAGAAAAGCCTGGTTAAAAATCAAATGTTGTCATTAGTGCCTGTGAATCTCAGAGGAAGAACCAACATGCTAAACTATAATAGTATAGCAATATACATCTTTCTCTTTTATCACATTTTCTTTCTGATAACAGTGATGATAACCCTTTAACACTTCAATAGAAAAAAATGTGAGGTCTGATGGTTTATCGTTAACACAAGACTACTTGTAAACAAGAGTAACTGGATTGATAATAATAAAGGATGTTTATTTTTGATTAACTACGTGATAATCCCACAAATATTTGAAATTGTTAACATATTGCTTCGTAAATATTTCACCAATCAATCTGCCGAGTATACCGTATTAATAACGGAGAGGATGGCCGTCACTATCTATCACTTCTTGAAGTCGACTTTTCATGCTCGAAACCATACTGGAACATGCATCACTATTTCGCATTAGTTCCCAAGTTTTGTTTACCTCACTATCCAATTTTTTTTTGTTTTTTATATCACTGGAGTCCCAGTTCAAAACCATCTGTCCCCACAAATTTTCTATTGGATTTAGGTCCGGACTTTTAGCCGGCCACTCAAACACCGTTATGTCTTCTTGGACCTTTAGCCAGTCTTGAACGATTCGGGACCGATGCACTGAAGAATTATCCTGAACCAGATAAATTTGGCCTTCAGGATATGCGACACGCACTGACGGCAGCATTACGTCCTTCAACACTTCAAGGTATCGCTCACTGTTCATGCGGCCTCCTATTTCCACTAGCTCGCCTGGGCCCATTGAAGACACCCATCCCCAGTAACCTAAAACAGTCAACCGTTTAAAATATGTTGTAATAAAGATGTAATCCACATTAATTGTCAACAATATATACCTAATATAATTTCAATAAAAATATTATTTACCTAATGTTAACCGCCCGCTTGTTCTCAAGTCTAATACATTTTTAGGGTTAAACCTCTGCCCACATCTTCTCCATAAAATTTTTCGGCCATCCTTATCTGACTTGAAGCACTTTTCGTCCGTAAATATCACAATTTCGTTTTCCCAGTCGAAATTTAAATAACGAGTGGCAAAGTTTACTCGGTTGGTGCGGTGATTGTCACTAAGCTGAATTTTTTTGGCCGGTATATAATTATGGATATTCGCAGCGTGTAGATGTCGTCGAACAGTGCTAAGCGACACTCCAAAAGTTTCAGCACTTGAACGCGTAGTTTTGAACGGTGCCACTGAGTGAGCTTCCACAATATTACGGTGTAGCTCCGATTCATCAGTGTAAGCACTAGGGCGAGGGCCTTGGCGTTCGCATTTCACATCACCCGTGGCTTGATACCTTTGTATCCATCTTTTAACAGTTTTTTTCTGTAATGAAAATTATAATATAATAGGAATACGTAAATCCAACTTGTAAGTATCTATACGTAATACTGCAACATGATGGCAACAATAAATATGTATGATAATATGTAAATAACGTAAATCTTACCGTTATGCCCATATCTCGTGCTATTTTCTTTATGCTTTGTTCCTGTTCCCAGAGAACAATAATTTTAGCTTTTAAAGAAGTTGTTAATCTAACCATAATATCGGTTAATCGAAGCAACTGTTTGAAAACTTAATAAATCAGATAATATTACGACGAGGATTTTACACTCAATCAGTTCGGAACGAAATATAAAGAAACTGTAAGGTTTTTTTTTTCCTTGTTGTATGGCTTATTGCTACGAGGCACTTTGCCAAAACTGTAAGGTTATTATAAAGTTACCCTCAGTCACAGTTTAGTAAACAAGGCGAAGAAGTAAATTATTCTAAATTCAACCTTAAGTCGCAGTTTATGCAGCAGCTACTTTTCTGAAGTAAAACTAGGGTAGTGCAACAATCGGCAAGAAGCACAGTATATTCAACCAAACGAGAAATCTATACTTAATTCAACCTTATAGTTAATTGAGGAGTGGAACATGGTGGAAGTTGAAATTTGAACCATAACGTTTATAACATAAGATCGTTTTTAAAATTGTTCGATATATGGAGTAATGCAATTAAAATTTTCGCCGAGATTGACAACTGAGTCGATGGCCTAGTGGTAAAGGCATGTAAAAGCAATCGGCTAGCGTCTAGTGGAGCGGGTTCGTATCCTCAACAGCATGTATAAAGTAAATGTCTTTTTGTAAGTTATTCTTGGTATTCGGTTCGACCAAATGCCAAATAGTAAAATAAAGAAATTATGATACTCGAGTGGTATCGGTGGATGCTCGGGCAAGAGGTTGTGGGTGCGCGGGGCGGGGGAAGCTAGCCGCTCACGGCGAACGTCGCGTGACGTTCGCCGTCGTGTGATAATCTTTAACGACTTGGGGGGGTCCTTTTCTCTGACGCTGACTGTACTATTCTAATCCAGAACCCACACGGATGTGGACTTTATTTTTGTGTGTAAGAATTTAATTTATTTGTTTTTCTATTAAGGGCGGAACCCACATGTGAAGCATTGTATGCTTAATTACAATGCTCACGCGCAGTGATTAGAATAGGTAGACAGAGCGTGCCGATATGTTATCGGCACGCTGATCACCAGATAATGAGCAAGTGTAGTTTTAAGTATATATACAGCACTGTGTGAATATTTAATTAGATTTGACAATCAACTGTTAAAGTGATTTCATTTATCTCCCTCCTGCCTACCTTCTGGTAAACAGCTGAATAGATCAAGACATCTTTAAATCCGCCATCTTCCCTACCCGAAGGTTACCGGATGCTCCCACTTTAAATATATTTTAGAATATGCTTTGCTACTTACTGGTAGATGTGAATGACACAATGACGGATAAGGACGAAGGATACTTTATCTATGCGTTTATGAATAAGAGGGTTAATGTGTGAGAAAACCATTAAATAATAAATAAATAAATGTCGGGGACAGTGTCACACAAATTGACCTAGTCCCAAGTAAGCTCTAGGTTTGTACTATGGGTACTAGACAACGATAAGCATACTTGTACAGAGAAATAAATACTTAAATACGTAGAAAACATCCAAGTCTCAGAAAAAAAAACTCGCGCTCATCACACAAATACCCGCCCTTACCGTGATTCGAACCCGACCGCTAGCTTCGTAGACAGGGTCACTAAAAACTAGGCCAACGTGTCGTCAAAATACAGAAAGAAGAACACTAAAGTTACGTTACGCGCGCCATCTAGCTCTCGGCAAACGCACCAACAGGAAGGTCCTCTGTAATTCTTATAGATGGCGCCCTAGGCCCTAGGCCCTAGGGCCTAGGATGTAGTTAACTCGCGGAAGGTAGTTCGACCTAGAAAACGAAATTGTTTTTAATTGTACCTCTATATGTAATCCCACCAAAACCATTTTCATGTAAAATATTGCCAAGACGAGACCATAATATTGCTCGCAAAAAAGTTATCAGATCATGTAGAGACAAGCTTCTAACCCTACACGCCCTAATTCTACAAGCCCTAGTCGTTTTTTTTGAACCCTCATAGGTTCAAATAAACGACGAAGCGCTTCGAGAAAAGGTAGGTAGTGCCCTAGCGCTTCGCTTGGCTCATCTTGGCTCAGATTTTTGTTACTTTTGAAATAATATATATAACATACATACATATAACATAAAGCGTTAATTCCCAGAGTCGTGTAGGCAGAGCTACAGAAATACCAACAACTCTAAAATGACTTGTTTATAATTCTGTAACCACATTTTGCATAATCAGGGCTGGGATTCTACATGGTAATAACGATATCGTCTTTGACGTGTTTTCTTATAACTCTTATGTAATTTACAATAATAGCAACCGAGTCATAAACGATTCTAAAACACTTCAAACACGATATCGTTATTACGCAGTAGAATATTCTAAAACACGTCAAACACGACATCGTTATAACGGAGTTATAGAGGCCCAGGCTAAACATTTGCCTGGTTTATACATACATAACATCACGCCGTGTGGTTGCCGGGTTAGAATAGCGCCACTCCATGTCTTCCCGTGGATGTCGTAGGAGGCGACTAAGGGAATAAGGGCTTGTAGTGCTGATAGGAGATGGGCTTGCAACCTGTCACTAATACACCGGTAAACATCTTAGCCTGTTTGTGCAAAATGTGGTTATAATATTACCACCAACTCTTTTTGTAGTTGTTGGTAATTCCGTAGCTCTGCCTACCCCACTCTGGGAATGAAGGCGTGATAGTATGTATGTATGTATAACATCACGCCTTCATTCCCATAGTGGGGTAGGAAGAGCTACAGAAATATCAATTTATACCAGTTTATAATTCTGAAACCACAATTTGCACCATCAAGCCAAACACTTATCTGGATTATAACGGTTCATAATTTGCAGGTGGCTTCGTCAAATCCGCTGATCTCCGAGTCAGAAGTG
Organism: Acleris holmiana; assembly: GCA_949316455.1. Classification (NCBI taxonomy): domain Eukaryota; kingdom Metazoa; phylum Arthropoda; class Insecta; order Lepidoptera; family Tortricidae; genus Acleris; species Acleris holmiana. The sequence goes on along the minus strand of OX438763.1, from coordinate 22,863,848 downwards.
GCGGATCTGTGTGTCCAATTCTTTGCCCACCCATCCCGAGACAAATCGTCCAGCTGGCCATTTGTCAAAAAACCTGCATCCGCCCGCCCAAAGCCATTGTTGACCCTACCTCGCCGCCCAGCCCCGTATCACCACGGCATAGGGCACAGAATCGTAGAAAAAATAAGCAGGAATAACTGTGAATACACACAATGTGTTCTTTTTGGTATTGCGGAATGTGATTCTTGATGGCTCTTTTGTTGGTTATGTGGATTGTTTTCATAACTGATATTATTTAGGAGCATTTTTGGTAACTGGTTATAAATTGCAATCTTTAGACAAGTTAAGTTATAGTGATGGTCTTGGGACCTTATTGACCGAGATACTCGTCTCAAGATACGTCAAATTAAAGATCAATTCGTAGTAAACTGTCATTGTGTCTAGACGCGCATCTCAGCGTAAAAAAACTGGGCACGAGCATGTCGGACCATGCTCAGTGTAGGGTTCCGAAGCCGGTCTTCCAAACACAAAAAACTATCCCAAAAAACAACAAGTGATTTTCTATTTAAAGTTATTTGCTGCTATCTTAGATGATTTTTCGTAGGTGTACCTGTATCTCAAGAAACCATCAAGTCTACTTGGTCGTGATAGTTATTTTCAGACTTTCATTTCTTGTAGTTTTGGCTGAAGAGGGGGGGAGAGAAGACACTTTTTGAGTTCAATATTTCTTACACGGTCGCTCAAATCTAAAAACTGATAGTAACACGTACATTTTTTTTAATGGCTGTGTATGACATACCAATTACCTCTACTTTACTTATATCGGATAAACCGTATTTTTTTCAAATTGGTCAGCGTTATTTAAATGTACTTACATACAATCAGGTCAAGAAGTTTACTAGTGTATTAGTGACAGATTGCAAGCCCATTGCCTAACAGTACTACAAGCCCTTATTCCCTTAGTCGCCTTTAACGACATCCACGGGAAGATATGGATAATATATATGATGTCAATGATGTGATGATGAATGGTAAGGATAGTTAATACGATTTAGTACGCAAAAATAACATTGGAACTAAATACAAAGTTGGACAGATTACCTATTGCACACTGTCAAGACTAAATCATTAAGTACTTTATTTAATTACTAGCTGCTGCCCGCAGACTACGTCGATATCATTTATCGTTGATCCCTCGGGAACAATCCAATTTTGAGGGGACCATAGTTATCTCCATACCAAACCATTAACCACCCGCCAAGCAACAGTGTTCGCATTGTTGTGTTCCGGTGTGGGGATAAGACAACCGGTGAAATTACTAGCATAGAGGCATTCCATCTTAGTCCTCAGGGTTGGCAACGCATTTGAGGTCTTGGGATTATAGTCTTGAGAATTCAAATGTCTATGGGTCTCAGATTCCACTTACCATCAGGTGGCCTGAGTGCTCGTGTGCCTTCTCCTTAACATAAAAAAAAAAAAAAAAAAAACATCGAAATCGGTTCAGCGGCTTAGCTATGAAAGAAGGACAAACAAACAAACGTACTTTCGCATTCATATTAGTATGGAAGTATGGATGTCGTTGATAAAGAACGCCTGCGTATCTAAATGTGTTGCAAAAACAAAACATTGCTCTGAAAATAATTTAGGCGTCTTTTATTTCTAACTCTTGAACCAGTATTTTACCAAACTCCATAAATAAAATAAAGAAACCTTTGACGTTTTCTGGCTATTGTTAAATAATCACCGCTCATTGGCCACACATCAGAGACCATTAGAGGACCGCGTCACTTCCGGGCGGACCGGAAATGGCCCCAACGGCGGCCATTACACTGCGACAGGGGCGAAAATATGGGATATTTAGGAGATGTCACAACAATAACAACTTTTATATCGTGTAATGTGTCTTTTAACTTCTAATGTATGTGGCTGAATTGTTTATGATCTCATGTTTCATAATTGTTTGTACTGTTTTTATAAACAACAAAAAAAGACGAAGATAATGAATTAGAATAGTTAAAATACAATAGTGCCCGTGTGGTTGTCGGGTTAGAATAGTGCCATTCCATGTCATCCCGTGGATGTCGTAAGAGGCGACTAAGGGAATAAGGGCTTGTAGTACTTGTACATACTGTTAGGCGATGGGCTTGCATCCTATCAATAATTATACTGGTAAAATATATCCTAAATATTATTAGCAAAATGTGGATACATAATTATCAACAAGTTTTTTTTTTGAGTTGTTGGTAGTGCTGTAGCCCTGCCTACCCCACTCTGGAAATGAAGGTGTGACGTTGTGTATGTAAAAAGAAGAAAAAAAGCGGGCTTTCGTGTTACTTGAGTACCTTTTATTATTTTTTATAAAATTCCTAAAGACAAATACATTTACTCAAAACATGTTCGGAAAGAACCGTATCCTGATTGGAACACAAGGACGGAAAATACCTCATTTTACTCCTAGGAGTAAAAGAACCATATCAAAACACTTTCCCATTTTATTTAAAAATGATCTCTATTGCCTGTAAAATCAAATTGACCATGAAAAAATCCCATACACCCAATAATAAAAGGTGGCGGCGCTGGGGCGGCGCGCGGTGCGGCGGCGGGCGGCGAGTCATTGTCAATTCTCAATACTGTCTCAAAAGAAGATTCTCTCTCAATTCATCGATATTTTTTACACGTATTTCTAATTATGCATTTGTATAATTTCCTCGCGTTTATTGAGAAAAGCATTATTTATGCCTCGGCGGAAATGGGATTGCCGGACTCGTATTTAAGCAGGCCTGCTGACCGCCTCATCAGGCAATCCTTTGCTTTCCGTGCCTAGGCAGTAATGTACTATTTTTCAGTTCGAAAATTTGCAAGATCAGTGAGAGGGTAACATGCGTAAGTGTGTACGCCTAGTAAAGACAAATAGGTCGTAACAATACAAATCCCTCATGGTTTAACCATATTTTTCAGATATCTAACTATAATTTCAATTAAATGCTATCACTCCTGTAAAGGTGTGTTTCGCCAATGTCAAGATGTTTATAGACACTGCCATGGGCTCATTAGAAAAATAAGTCCTTGGATATTACACGCGAGGACAAATTGTTCGGTAAAAGAGTACTAGTCCCTTGTGGACTAAACAGAAGCACATGGTTAGGTCGACGCAAGTCATTTAACTATCTCATAGAGTAACCAAATCCCAGGGTCTCTATTCTACTGGGTTAAAACGATATTGCGTTTGACGTGTTTTAATAGTGGGTTAAAACGATATTGCGTTTGACGTGTTTTAGTAGTGTAGGAGCAGTGGTCCAACTGATCAAAATAAGCATCATTAATATGAGGTAGCTTTAGGTTTTGTTAGTCCTTCAGCAGACCCGAAGGGCCGAACCACCCAGAAATAGGAGCTCCGCCTAAGCTGAGCTCCGTCCAGCCTGATAATTAGATATTCAAACGGAAATTATTGATCAGTTGGACAAAGCAGTTGGACCACTGCCCCGAAAGGGTTTTTGTATCGTTTTTAACTCCCCGCCATTACAGTCAAGTAAATAAGAGTTATCAAAACGTGGACAATACGGAAACACGTGAAAGACAATATCGTTTTTACCGTGTAAAATCTCGGTCCAGACAGACGTCACGGCTCATTTATTTAAAATTGATAACGTTTATCCGCCTACCCCCAACGTGTTGGAAAAGTTGGCTTATCTAGCCACCGGGAGAGTTTGACGAGCGCCTTATTCTGGTATGCAATTTGAAGGACATTTTATGCAATTTGAAAAATGAAAATGAAAAATATAAATACTTTGGATACAATAAAGAAGGGTTGGAAGGGGAAGGGTCGTTTCTTTCTTTCTTTTGTATTCCATTGTTAAGGTTCTTTTCATTAAAACTAGTCTATTTTGTAGTGGATATGTGTTTTTAAAAAGTAACTTCAGTAAATTTTCGAAATAAAGTTTTTACTAAGACTATTTGTTGAGGTAAGGTTGCTCAATTAAAAAGGTACCTATATTGTAATTCTCACCTCCCTTTGACCGATTTGTTTCGTAGTCGAATCCTGTAATCAAACTCAAAAATTCAGGCTCCAAGATTTTATAAATTAGGTATTTACGTGCTGACAGGGCAACGCTTTTAATAGTAAAACCGTTAACAAAGTTAATATAACAATGACAAAGGATTTTAAAACTTGTTGTTTTTTTCTATTTACGTTTTTCTCTTAATTAGTGTACTAATATTTACATAACATCTCGCCTTCATTTTCAGAGTGGGGTAGGCAGAGCTACAGAAATACCAACAACTCTAAGAAGACTTAGTCTTGTTCATAATTACTGTAACCACATGTTGCACAATCAGGCTAAGATATTGTGTATTATATATTGTGTAACAGTGTATTAGTGACAGGTTGCAAGCCCATCGCCTAACAATACCTAACCTAAGTACTATTATTTAATATTTTAATAATTCTAAGTAATAATTTAATGTAATCCCCGTCTAGATATATCTATTCACTATTCCGTTCGCTTTCGCTAAAACTATTTAATGCTGAAACTTTTACCCCACCCGACGTACATGAAACATAATTAACTCATTTTATGTAAAACTTTCACAATAGTAATATCGCTTTAACATCGCTTTACAGAATAATGCGCTCGTTTCATTTCGTTACGCAATGTCATTCGCGCTTTTGATTCCGGATCCTGTGGTCAGTCTGTTCGTTATTTTTGTTGCGTTTGTGTTTTCATAAGTACTTATTGTAATCAATTGCCCTTGCAAACATATTTATAACACTTAATAAGAACACCAACAAATTAATTTTTGGGCTACATTTGTTATTATTAAGCTAAAATAAATGTTCGATATTTTATTAAAAACTCCATTCATTGTTAAACGAGAAATATAAAAAATACCTTAGTGATTACACTCTCCTTAGGTACAATGAACATTCTCATAAAATTATGACTTGTAATCTTGACAGAAATAATTATGATTAAAAAACTTGTACAACACAATTTTATACAAAGTCAGTGCAATACAACCCCATTTCATACTAACAAGAGGTTCTCAATATCCATGGCCACTTGAAAAAACACTTCAAGGCCCTATTTAAAAAGAAAAAAATACTGGCCGCATAGAGAAAACAATTGGGGATCGAAATTCAAAAAGAGAAAACAAAAAAATGGCGCGATTAGATCTTCGAGTGGCCCGCGGTTTCTCATGGGGCGCTGTTTTGGTACTGACGCTAGAGGGAGCCCTTGGGAGTGGGGTGGTCAGTTGTTACGTAGTTTAAGAGACTGTCTCTATTTAAGGCTGATGATTTGGTTAATTTTACGTGTTAACACTGGAATAAAATTCCGCAGTCCAACTAGGAACCCTTATAGTTTCGCAATGTCCGTCCGCAGCCTAGCTCAGAGATTCTTAGTACTAGAAAGCTGTAATTTAGCATGCAAACACATTAGTCACGCCAACAATGTGGTAAAAAAAAATATTTTTTTGTATTGTAGACCCGTACACACAACGTAACGTGGAGTTTTTTTTTTATCGTCTACCCCATAGTGTGGAGTGTCGTTGAATAGGTATTTCAAAAATATTGCGGGTTTGTGAAAAAAAAAAAATATTAAGGGATTCGTTTATGTAATATTAAGCTTTAAAGCGCTAATTTTTATTACAGTTAAGTGCCCCCCTACAGCCAAAATTACAAATACTAAAAATCTGAAAAAAAAACTTCAATGAAAGCGAATATAACGAATTGAAAAGGAAAACTTATCACGACTAATAAATAAGACATCATTAGTTCTTAAGATACAGGCGATTAAAGTGTTCATACCTACGAAAATCAACTAAAACGGCACCAAATGACTTTAAATAGAAAATTCGTCATTAGGTACTTGTTGTTTTATGTTTGTAGTATTTAACGGCTTCGGAACCCTACACTGAGCATGGTTGGACATGCTCTTGCCCGGTTTTACTACAATAGATACCTACGCGTTTATTTGATAAGGTGTTCAATTTTGCTAATTTAGGTTTTCTATTTGTGATTATGGTTTTAAAATGTGCATCTCTTTTGAATTAACCTACTTATGACCAAACTCTAAACAAATCTAGAATCTCAATTTAAAGATGTAAGTATTTAAATTTTATTATTGAAATAATTTAAACGACGGCGTTAATATCATCACACTGAGTTTAACACTGGTCTCAGTTTTCGTTTACTTCGTGGTCCCCCTGCATAATGTTCCCGCTGGGTCCCACGGGTGTGAATTAGCGCTCAATTTGGCGCATGATTCGATTTGCGCCCCGCGCCGGCTGACCGTGCGTTTTAAGAACAGAGACTTCCGGATTTTCCCAGATTGTGTGCAGATTTTTCAGCTTTACAACTATTATTCATAACATTATAAGGGAAGGGTGAGATAAAACTTACACACTTCCCTGGTGGATGCCGGGTTAGAATAGTGCCACTCCATGTCTTCCAGTGGATGTCGTAAGAGGCGACTAAGGGAATAAGGGCTTGTACTGTTAGGCGATGGGCTTGCAACCTGTCACTAACACACTGTAAACTTCTTGGCCTGATTGTGCAAAATGTGGATATAGAATTATATTATACTTTTGACATTTGTTGGTATTTCTGTAGCTCTGCCTACCCCACTCTGGGAATGAAGGCGTGATGTTTTATGTTATGTTATAAAACTTATTTCATATTATATTTTTACCCGACTGACCTTAGAGGGTAATATTTTTCGCGCGTATTTAACGGCGCGTTTGGTTTAAATGTGGCTCTGAGAGTAAGCTAGACCTGCTGTTGTCTTGCTTACTCTGACGTAACGCAGGGCACTGGACCTCTAATTTAAAATAATAGTTCGAAAGATACGCTTGCTCCGTCTCTTTTGGTACGAATGGCGAGTAAAGGGAACGGAGTATCAAAAACAAATACAAATTCTTTATTAATAACAATTGTTACAGGTCTTATAATTTATGGACTTATTTTATAGACCTAGTGGCAAGCTAAGAAAGTCATCGTAGTTGTAGAAGGTATTGTCGAGAAGCCATTTTTAAGTCGACATTTAAACTTGGCGGCGGTGGAAGCTGCATTCCTAACATCACCGGGTAAGTGGTTGTATTCAGGAGGCCCGAAACAGTATACGGATTTTTGGCATTTTGCGAGTTCGTGGGGCTCCGGTACTAGCCTATTTTGGTGTTCGTTCATACGTCTGCAACTGAATACGTCAATGTTGTCGTGCTTAAATACCGCAACTTGGTAGATCAGTATACAGGGCAGGGGAAGAATGCGGAACTCCAAAAACAGCTCACGAGCCGGAGCGTCTTTCGGCTCCATTGGCACTAATGCGGTGTTTTGTAGTAAGATCCCGGAGGTGGGTGGCCATGTTTGACACTCTTGTTCTAGACTATAGTTTAGGGACTAGGCAGTGAAACATGGTACCATCTGGCCTTGGCTCCACGTGCATTGCGGAACGTTATTTCATGTTACGTTGTTCCATTTATACAGTGCTGCAGTGGTTTGTTACATGGATAGAATCGTTATGAACTTAGGATGTTTTTAAAGCCACATATACATATACCAGTTTCTTATTCATTTCAACTTTTTGTGAAATGATAAAATGGAACTAGGGTTCACTTAGTATGGAGAAATGACCTGATCTACGAAGTTTAAAACCACCTGTTTTTATTTCTTTGTTTATTTTGTGCGACAAAGCGGTATAAGCGGTACTGTACTTAGATGAAAAAAAATTTGTTTATTGTCTTAAATCACAACATTAAATGAAAAACATGTGAGACCTCCTATTAAGTTTACAAAAAACCTGTGTCAGGAGATCCCGCTCCTCCATGGGTGCTCAAAAATTGTGTTTATACGACAGGATATAAAGCTATAACTAAAAAATGTGTGTGTGTGTGTGTGTGTGTGTGTGTGTGTGTGTGCGCGTGCGAGTGTACGTTCTCTAGTTTTTTTGTGTTCTGTTTTATTACAATAACAGCTCTTCTGTTTGTGTATAATTTAATGTTTTAAGCCACTCAACTGTGACACTTTTACACTTCCGTAATGTAAGTTTATTAAAATTAAGTTTTTTGTCCAGTACGTTATAAATTTTTGTAGCTTGTGTGTTAAATTGTCTTTTAAGAAAGACAGTATTTGCTGCCAATGTCTTAATAGCTTCCGGTTTCCTTCTTCTTGTTATTTGCGCTTGGTTAAGGGGAACAGTTTTGTGGAGTCTCATAGCAACTAACAGGACATACAGCTGCCTTACCGTCAGTACACCAGATATTGTGTACAGCTCGTCGGTAGGAAATCTTAGCGGTTTAAAAAACATTACTTTTAAGAGGCTGCGTTGACCTCTCTCTATATCTAAGAATTTAGTTTTATTAGCACCCCCCCAGGTTGTTAAACAGTATCCTATTACTGATTGTGCTAAGGTTATATATATTTGTTTCACGAGTTTAGGTGTTGTGATGTGTCTGAGGGTTTTGAAAATCCATATGAGCTTGCGTACTCGACCATTAATGTATTCTATATGTGCGTGCCAATTTAGCCGACAATCTAAGATTACTCCTAAATATTTAATTTCAGTGACTTTTTGTAACTGGTTGCAGCAACACGATTGTGATATTTGTGAACCTGTATCTCTACAGGCGTGAATTGTAAGGGCGTGATCTGAAATTGGTTGGGTTTTATTATTAATTGAAAAGCACATATACTTCGTCTTGTACCTATTATAAAAAAGCTAAGGTTTCACTATTTTGAATTTATAATTAAAACTAGTAGATATCAATTATCAACACGAGTGTTTGTTTCGTTTAGAAATTCGAAATTCAAACGTTAAATTCTCATAAGCCACTGACGAACCTTTAAAAATATAATTCTAAATTTAAAATATCGATTACAAAACAGGTCCTCGACGTACTCGTCTCAAGCACCCGGCTTGCTGAGAACTGCACTCGACTTCTTTTGTTTCCAGCCAGTTTTCGTTAGAAAGAAGACGAATGATTATAAAACCCCTACGATATATGCGACTTTAAAACTTAGTACAAAAAGTTCTATTTTCAATAGCTATTTAATTGTAAATTATCCCTTTTTATTTTGGAAGCTTGTATTGCAGTTGTGTTTTTTAGAATTTTTATACGGCGATCTGATAACATTTACTGCAACCAGTATTGTGTTTGTAAACATTGTATTTAATTTGTGATCTTGATAAGCGGATACTTAAGTTAAAGCTGGTTTGTTTTATGTAAAGTAAGAAAGCGGTGACTTTCTTAGCTTTTGTTTGTGTATTTTATTAATGTACATATTTTTAACATTAGTTACTCCACATTTTATTAGTGTATTTTAGTAAAAGAGTCGATTACTCTTGAAGTTATTTTGCTTAATGATTTCATCGCGCCTAGTAATACTTTAGTCAGGCATTTTAAATATACATAATATGTAATGCCTCAATACCAGTACACACATGTAATATTAATATTGTTAACCTCTATGCTTATAAACATACTTATAATGAGAAATATACCCATATAGATCATCCAAGACTGCGACACACACTCGCTCTCATCACACAAGTATTTGCCCATAGTGGGTTTATACCCCTAGCCGAGATACAAACGCAACTGACGTTTTAATTTTCTATCGCTCAAAACGTATAGGATGACATTCTCGTGTGTTACGATAAACCACATGGTCATTTACTGTCAATAGCTTCATAAAACTATTGTGCTTATGGATTTTTGTATTTATATATGTATATAATTAACATATTTGTATTTGTGTTGTCGTAGGTCATTCAACCGATCATCTGTTGGTGAAAACTATTTGGCCTAATTATCCCGTTCATCGCCCCTTTACTCACTTGACATTGGCAAAATTGTCTTGTCTACGTGACGGATGCCATAAACAAAAAAGATTGATTGATTCATTTATTGTCATCTCATAAATTTTGAGCCATAGACAAAAAAAAAGTTGGGAGCGTTTTTATCTTGGCCTATGGATCGCTTACTTCGTAGGCAACGTCACTTCCAACTTAGTTCAACCATCGTCAAAATAACTCATCACATTATAATTTTCAGGTTTTAATAGTCGTTTTATTTATTTTCAATATTTACTATAAGTAATGAAAACCATACAGCCAAAAAAAACAATAAAAGAAATGTAGCAACACTTAACCGCTGCTGTCACCCGAAACCGCGCATTAGGGCGACCTCACACGCCCACTAAATGAAGGCTGCCACACACACGCCGAAACAAACCGGCTAATTTGTCGCGACTCGCGGCTGGCTGCCGCGCCCATTGCATGCTCATTGTTAAATGTCTTACGACACGATACACCGCGTAATATTGACGTGCAGGGGGGTGCTTTTCTCAACACAGCGCTACGTCGATCTCAAAGGTGAAAATCCGGCAAGTTTATAAGTACCGTCGGAGCGTACAAAACACATTTTAGCGCTTGCCTTCTTAATTAGGCAGCTTTATACGACACTGAACTAGATTCACCTGCCTGCTGCCTGATTGAGAAGGCACGCACTAAAATGTGTTTTGTACGCTCCGACGGGACTTCTTAAACTTGCCGGATAAAACTTCACCTCTGAGATCGAAAAACGGTTGGAACGAAAACGATTGAACAAATTAAAAAACAAATTACTACTATACTATTTATCATTATGTATTATATAAACTGGAAAGTAACAAAACATTAAAAAAATGATTACTCAACGTTATGATCGTATACCTAGGTAAAAAACTTAAGTAAAAACCCCGTTGTATCTACATAGTTTTGTGCAAAAGTAATATGGAGCTTACATTAAATTTCCGAATAAAGAATGTCAAACGGTCTATACAGAAGTGTTACAACTACATAACCTCGTAAGACCCAACGGCCTAAATTTAGGACATTTTTCAAAGTGACTTTAGACTTTAGTTGACTTACACAAGATTCTTTTTTGAACTAGTAAAATTTGACGTGGGCCTCAGGAGGATAAAACAGGTAATTTACTTATTTTTTTCACCTATACGTTACCTGTACGTACATAGGAAATATCAGACAACGGACCTTCTTATCTCAACTTCAAATAACAATAATTTGACGTGACGTGCGTCAACGGAACCGCGTCCTAATACCGCGTTAATCAGCGTGCGAAAATAGGCAATTTTGTGTTTTGAAATTGTTAACATCTACTGCATGGACGAGCGAAATAACGGGTCACTTTAAATAAATACCGGGGGACAATCTCACACATACTGACATAGTAAAACAATTGCAAACAAAACTATAAATCACTACATAGTATAAAACAAAGTCGTTTTTCTGTCCCTATATCCCTATGTATGCTTAAATCATTAAAACTACTGTTGGCAATCGAGCACAAAAGGCGCCATCTCTGAAGGACGCTCGTCATGGAGAACGTCAACTCGTCGGTCGAAGACAGCGCCCCCTACAACCATGGAGGAAGGGAGACGTTCCTGTCAGCGAATCTATAAAAGGGGTCGCCTCGTCGCGACCATCTTTCTTTTCCCTTTGCAGTCGTAGACGGGTTCACCAGACTCAACTATTGATTTGTGACTTACCTACACCATCTTAATCAAGTATTTAATTGTTGTAATTAATTTAATATAGATGTGCTGTTAAAGTTTTATAGTCATTTATTTGGATATCCGTAGCTAAATAAAGTAAATTCATGTCAGTTGTAGTAATAAAATATTCGTATTATAACCTCTGTTTCCATTCCAGTAGCCAACTCAATTAGTAGATAACATCAGAAGTGCTCCAACCCCGCTTGCGATGGGCAACCGCAATAAGAAACGAAAACGAGACCGTTCGAGTTCCTCTTCTTCAACGGGTAGCTGTAGAACTCCGTCACCTCCATCAAAACGAAGAAAGGACAAGAATAAGAAAAAGAAGCCGTCAAGTAAGGTTAATAATTCAAGTGTGAGTACAAGCAATTCTACCAACTTGAACAACATCATACCGGAGTTTGACCCTTTAAAAAATGATATTACTGCATGGCTTAATATTGTTTTATCTTTCGCGGAAACATTTTCATGGACCGACGAAGTAATCAGGTACCAAGCTCTCAATAAGTTGAAAGGTTCTGCTAAAGTGTGGTACGACTCTTTGATACGTACTGAAACCCAATGGCCCTCTTGGAAGTGGGCTGATTGGAAACATAAGTTATCTGCTAGTTTTCAGATACGGCGGAACATGTTTGAGCTCCTCAAAGATATTATCGAAAGTAAGCCAATCGAGAATCAGTCGCTTTACGAGTTTTACTTCGAACTAAAAAGTAAAATAAACCGCTTAACACTTAACTTTTCAGAGCAAGACATAATTTCTCTTATAGTCGGTAGTATAGGAGACTGTGGTATAGGTGCGTCAATCGAAGCTAGCAATTTCGTATCTTGTGACAGTCTAGCTAGTTTTCTTCATGGGCGTACTTATAAATCAAAGAACTCCAAGCAAACATCTGTGAATCTCCGTGACACACACACAAAAATAATAAACCAGCCAGCTGGTTCTCAATCATCCGTTTACACTTTGGCGCCATCTGCGGGTACATCGGGTCAATCCGCTGTCCTTAATAGTACTTTAAATCAAACGCAACGTAAACCAATAAAATGCTTTATCTGTGGTGGTGGTCACAAAAAGAACCAGTGTGACCAAAATAAATGTGATTTTTGTGGTAAGCGTGGTCACGTAGAATCTGTGTGTTACCATAAAAAAAACTCCATGAAATCGGAAACACAAGAAACAAAATTTGTGTCTACCGCTAACCCACGGAACAAATTTATCAAAAACGTGCATATAAATGATTTTAGTTGTGACGCGTTCATAGATACTGGAAGTAGCTGTTCGTTAATTTCTCAGTCATTAGTAGAAAAATACTCCTTGAAAAGTATATTGCTACCCTCACCCATAATACTGCAAGGTTTTTCCAAACAAACTTCAAAGTCGGTAGACCACAAAATTACGTGTAATTTAAAATTGGACTCTGTGTTTTTGTCAAGTGTAGATTTTTATGTGATGGACGATCTGGCTGATTGTGAAGTGTTGATAGGGAGGAATGTAACCGAACGAGCGGACTTGATGTACTCGCGGGTAGGTGAAGTGCTTAAATTTGATTATGCAGTTAAGTTTACGGAATTTTGCAATAATGTCAAAGAATTCGAGTTAGACGCAAACTCGCATCAAAATGAATTAACGGCGCTTTTTAGGAAATATAGGGAGTGTATTGCATTTAATATAAATGAAATAGGAAAAGTTGATAATTTTGAGATGACAATTGAAGTAAATGACTCTCAGCCTGTTCAATGCAGACCCTTTAGAGCCTCTCATTCTGATAGGAAAATTATTCGAGAAACGGTTGAGGAACTCTTGACAAACACCATTATACGGGATAGTAACTCTCCTTACGCTAGCCCGGCTTTGCTCGTCAATAAGAAAAATGGGGAAAAAAGGCTCTGCATTGACTACAGAGGTCTAAATAAAATCACCGTTAAAAATAAATACCCAATGCCACGGATCGAAGATTTAGTGGATAGGCTCCAGGGTCATAAATGTTTTACGAGCTTGGATTTGAAAAGCGGATATTACCAAATTATGATGCACAAGGATTCTATCGAAAAGACTGCTTTTATCACTGAGGATGGTCATTACGAATTCCTCAGACTTCCATTTGGCTTGGCTAATGCACCATCCACGTTTCAGCAGATGATGAATAGAGTTTTAGGGAACTTACGATTCGAAAACGTAATATTATATTTGGACGATGTTTATTTAGTCACGGAAAGTGTTGAAGAAAATTTAAAATTATTAGAACGAGTTTTAAATATTTTCCATGAAAATGGCTTAACACTAAATCTAAAAAAAATGCCATTTTTTCAAATCTGAAATACAGTTTTTAGGATACAAGATAAAACCAAATTATGTCATGCCTAATGAATCCAAATTGGAAGCTGTCGAAAAATTTCCCACCCCCAAAACAGTACACCAACTAAGACAGTTTCTGGGCTTAATAAGCTACTTTAGAAAGTTCATTAAAAATTGCGCGATGATTTCTGCACCTTTAACGAAACTATTGAAGAAGGGCTCTGTTTGGGTATGGGACGTAGTTCACGAACAAGCATTTCAATTGTTAAAATGTAAACTTACATCTGATAGTGTGCTATCTATATTCGACCCCAGTAAAGAAAACATTCTTTATACTGACGCGAGTAGAGAAGGAATAGCTGGAATTCTTATGCAGGTGACTGACGAGGGCGAAAAACCGGTACATTACTATAGTAGACAAACGTCGGCCGATGAAAAAAAGTACCACTCCTTTAAATTAGAACTTCTGGCAATAATTTGTTCTCTTCAAAAATTCAGGTTATATTTGTTAGGCACATCGTTCAAAATCGTGACCGATTGTAGCGCTGTCAGACATGCTCTTACAAAAAAAGAGATTATTCCCCGGATAGCACGGTGGGTACTTACAACACAGGAATATTCTTTCGATATTGTACATAGAGAAGGAACGCGCATGCAACATGTCGATGCTTTAAGTCGCAATCCCGTGCCATCCGGTGAAAAATCAGAACGTGAAATTGTTCTATCAATCACAGAAGCGGATTGGTTATTATCGGTACAGTTGCAAGATCCTGAGTTGCAACGCATTAGAAAGATTATAGAATCAGGAGAGGCCGATAATAACAAAGACGTTTTCAAAAACTTTGAAGTTTTAGGGGGTAAAGTCTACAGAAGAACGTCTCAAGGTCGTCGTTGGGTGGTCCCTAAAAACTGCATATGGCAGATCCTCAAATGTAACCACGACGATTTGGGGCATTTTTCTGTAGACAAGACCGTCGAAAGGATAGCCTGCCAGTACTGGTTTACTAGGATGCGGCAAGTTGTTAAAAAGTATATTAAAAACTGCATTAATTGTATATATTATAAAAAAAAAGCGGTCCAAAGGAGGGCGAACTGTATTCGTTACCAAAATACGCACAACCGTTTCACACGCTTCATCTTGATCATTTAGGCCCGTTTGTGAAATCAAAAAGACAGAATCAGTTCTTATTTGTCGCAGTAGATGCTTTTACGAAATTCCTGTTTATTGCAGCGGTGCAATCAACTAGCACCTCGTGCGTCATTAGGGAATTAGAAAATGTTTCTAAGATATTTGGCAACCCTAAAAGAATTATAACTGATGCAGGTACATGTTTTACCTCTAGTGAGTTTACTCTGTATTGTTCTAATAAAAACATACGTTTACACACAGTCGCGACAGGTATGCCCCGTTCGAACGGGCAGGTGGAGCGGTTCAACAAAACCATATTAGACGCGTTAAGAACTCTGGGTGCTAATACGACGGAGGATATGTGGGACGAGTACGTAAAATCATTACAGCACATAAAACCACAAAAGCAGTCCCTAGTGAAATTTTTTTTGGGTACCGATTACGTACCGATAGTGACAGCTTGGCTCCGGATTATGACGACGGACAGGTAATAGATGTTACGCAGTTACGTTAAAGTGTAGATTCAAATATTAAGTCGAATGCAATGTCGCAAAAGGAGAGATTTGGTCGCTCCCGAATGACAGCACGCAAGTACCACGTAGGAGATCTGGTGATGACCACAATATTAAGCCAAAGTAACGATGGTCGAAGTCGAAAGCTCTTGCCGGTGTTTAAAGGACCTTTTCAAGTTAGCAAAGTCATTGGAAACGACAGGTACGAGGTGACGGATGTAAGAGGTAGTGAAAGAACTCACAAGAAGTACACAGGAGTGACGGCTGCAGAAAACATGAAGCCGTGGATAAATATAGAAGAATGGGAATTGTAAATTAAATGCACTAATATTTACTAAAGTAATGTATAATTAGCCATGTTGGCAATAATGGTAAGAACTTTCAAATTATTTTACATTTTATTGCATCATCCAAGCCTTTTATTTCATGTTTTATAGACTGAATCAAAAGTAAAATAATCGGTTAACTTAATTAATGGTTAATTACTCGTAAATTAACATTTTATTTATGTTTATGTGTGTGCGAGTTCAGATAAAATTCTTTACACGTTCACAGTATTCGTCGTGATTATTATACAGACAGATAAATTATTATCAGATGTGAGC
This sequence comes from Acleris holmiana, assembly GCA_949316455.1. Taxonomy (NCBI): domain Eukaryota; kingdom Metazoa; phylum Arthropoda; class Insecta; order Lepidoptera; family Tortricidae; genus Acleris; species Acleris holmiana. The sequence goes on along the minus strand of OX438763.1, from coordinate 22,847,779 downwards.
GACTCTGCTATGAGACTAACTTGGTACACTTATTAACGGTAAAGTCCAATGTAAGTGCAAGTAGTCACAACTGAAACGAACTTGCTTAAGTGTGGTAAAGCCCTTTAAGCTCAGGTGTTTCTTAATATGTGGAGTTACAAACATCTTGATAACCTAAATATGTAACTGTATAATCATTACGAGAATAGACTACTGCCATTAGTCAGTGATAAATTAACTAAAAAGTTCTTTGTGTTACAGAGTTTTATCCGCACTCGTGAGGCGTCCGGGGCTGACGCCGAGCAGGACAGCCGTGTTGGCAATCGAGCACAAAAGGCGCCATCTCTGAAGGACGCTCGTCATGGAGAACGTCAACTCGTCGGTCGAAGACAGTGCCCCCTACAACCATGGAGGAAGGGAGACGTTCCTGTCAGCGAATCTATAAAAGGGGTCGCCTCGTCGCGACCATCTTTCTTTTCCCTTTGCAGTCGTAGACGGGTTCACCAGACTCAACTATTGATTTGTGACTTACCTACACCATCTTAATCAAGTATTTAATTGTTGTAATTAATTTAATATAGATGTACTGTTAAAGTTTTATAGTCATTTATTTGGATATCCGTAGCTAAATAAAGTAAATTCATGTCAGTTGTAGTAATAAAATATTCGTATTATAACCTCTGTTTCCATTCCAGTAGCCAACTCAATTAGTAGATAACACTACACAACGGATTTTGATGCGGTTTTTTTAATAGATAGAGTGATTGAAGAAGAAGGTTTATATGTATAATACTTTAATCCAGAGCGAAGCGAGGGCGGGTCGCTAGTTACTGCATAAAAAGTTAAAGATCTTACCAGTTCACGAAAAGGTTAAATATTTAATATCTATAGAAAACTGTGGCTATAGGTTTAAAACGTGTAGAAAATCGTCACGTAACTTTAGGGTAGGCACAAAAAGACGATATGTGGAATATTACAATAATAATTACTGTGACAAAAGAACTCATAAGCACATGATACCTAAGATTGTTAACCAACTGAGGCCAGATATGGAAGAATGTAGTAATAAAGAGATTTCTCTTAGATAATATAGATACATTATATTAACATATATATTAGTGCAACTCACGAAGGTCCTCAGAGCAATCCAACGTGATGTCACAATAATATAGGTCATTGCCTTCGTGGGATGAAGTGGGTACCTATGCAATATGCATGCGTTTTTAGGGTTCCGTAGCCAAATGGCAAAAAACGGAACCCTTATAGATTCGTCATGTCTGTCTGTCTGTCCGTCCGTATGTCACAGTCACTTTTTTCCGAAGCTATAAGAACTACACTGTTGAAACTTGGTAAGTAGATGTGTATTCTGTGAACCGCTTTAAGATTTTCACACAAAAATAGAAAAAAAAACATAAATTTTGGGGGCTCCACATACTAACTGTAACTATTAAAAATGACAAACTAGACCTAGTTAATGATACAGTGTTTCTTGGTATAGCGTTAGACTCCAAGCTCCAATGGGGTCCTCATCTTGCTGGATTGGCGGGTAGACTCAGTTCTGCAGTTTTTGCAGTTAATAAGATTCGGCAATTAATAGACTTAGATACCGCTCGATTAGTTTATTTTAGTTACTTCCATAGTATTATGTCATATGGTATTTTACTGTGGGGTAGTGCTGCTGATGTAAATAGCATCTTTGTTCTGCAGAAGAGGGCTATTCGTGCTGTCTACAAGATGGGCCAGAGAGACTCTCTTAGAGATAAGTTTAAAGAAATTAATATATTGACCATGCACAGTCAATACATTTATGAAAATATTATGTATGTTCATAAAAACATCGCTAAATTTAGAAAGAACTGTGACATACATAATGTTAATACCAGAAATAAACATAAGGTCGCAGTGCCCTTCACGCGGCTCCATAAAATAAAAAACTCTTTTATGGGTAATTGTATTAGGTTCTATAATAAGCTCCTAAGTAATGTTACTGAAATATCAGTAAATAAATTTAAGAGTTACGTTAAGCGTAAACTAATTTCCAAAGCATATTATAGTATTAAAGACTATATTAATGATAACAATGCTTGGGACTGAATTACTTGTAATAAAATGTTTAGTCCTTACGACAAAAGGTTGCGAACGTCGAAAAAAAAAGACATCCGACAGAGTTTCTTACAGGTTCTTCTCTGATCGGTCGCGATTTGAACCTGCAGTCAATTTAGGCTAAGTCGCTACTAAGACGTTTCTAAAGAGTTTATTATTTGTAAACCTACTTGAATAAAGATTATTCTGATTCTGATTCTTAGAACTGAAACTCAATTTTTTTTTTCATCTAACCCTTACGTGTGGGGTATTTATGGATAGGTCTTCAAAAATGATATTAAGGTTACTAACATCATTTTTTTCTAAACTGAACAGTTCGCGCGAGAGACACTTCCAAAGTGTTGAAATGTGTGTGTCCCCCCTGTAACTTCTAAAATAAGAGAATGATAGAACTAAATAAAATATATGATGTACATTACCATGCAAAATTCCACCGAAAATTGGTTTGAACGAGATCTAGTAAGTAGTTTTTTTTTTAATACGTCATAAAAACATTGATCAAAGCTACAACGAACTTTTATATTATGTTACTTGCTGCTACGGAACCCTTAATGGGCGAGTCCGACTCGCACTTGGCCGCTTTTGTACTTGCGCTTAGTCTTGTAACCAAATTGTATCCAAGTTGATTAGTAGCTTAACTTAATTAGTTTGTATAAGTAGGTATAACATTAAAATAGTTTAACTCATGAGCGCACTATCTGCCAACAAACTGACCCTAGTTTAGCGATTTTATAGCGTGTGGTTGCCGGGTTAGAACAGTGCCACTTCATTGTCTTCCCGTGGATGTCGTAAGAGGCGACTAAGGGAATAAGGGCTTGTAGTACTGTTAGGCGATGGGCTTGCAACCAGTCACTAATACACTGGTCAACATCTTAGCCTGTTTGTGCAAAATGTGATTACAGAATTACTTACCAACAACTCTTTTTGTAGTTGTTGGTATTTCTGTAGCTCTGCCTACCCCACTCTCGGAATGGAGGCGTGATAGTATGTATGTATGTATGTATTATGTTAGAAAATAAATAACTGCTGAGTATCTTGCGGCGATTCTTCTCAGCAGTCTTTTATGTAAAGGAGAAGGCACACGAGCACTCAGGCCACCTGATGGTAAGTGGAATCTGAGAGCCATAGACATTTGAATTGTCAAGACTACTACTAATCAAAATAATAAAAAGACCTCAAATGCGTTGCCAACCCTGAAGACTAAGATGGAATGCCTCTATGCTAGTAATTTTACCGGTTGTCTTATCCCCACACCGGAACACAACAATGCGAACACTGTTGCTTGGCATGTGGTTAATGGATAAGATGGTGGTAGCGATCCGGACGGACCCTGCACAGGGTCCTACCACCACTAAACTCTTCTCTTTGGAAGCGCCGATAGATTATTTAATTGTAAAAGTGCCCATGCGGTCTACTAACTGAATAATTGTGACGTTGTTCGATATTAAATGAATAAACGAGAGCGTCGGCCGCGAGGTGGCAACACTGAGGAAGCTGTCAGTGAACCGAGCGGGTGGCGGTAACGTTTATCCTAACCGACTAATTATAGTTTAATTGAACTTACACCCCCTAGAACTTACCCCTAGTGACCTGTGGACGTCACAAGTGGCGACGAGTCTTTGGGTAAGTAAAAATATTCAAATGTACAAATCGAACCCACAATTTTCAATTCCGACAAACTTCGGCACCTATCCACGAGTACCTAAGCTTAAACGATGCTTCCTGTGCAGTTATTAACAAATATACCAAATTAATATCACAATAAACTAACTTATCATCTTCAAAACATCGCTCATTAAAATTTAATTTGGATAAAAACAGCAGGCAGGCAGGTTAACATCGACAGATATTTCAACATAACCTATTAATTGGATGTTGTCAGTTGTTATAGTTTCGAAAATATATAATTGTCAAATTATATCCTTGAGTATATGATGTAGTCGTGCATCAAACTCAAACAAGTGATAGTTTCAGAACTAGGGCAGTCCTATAGTGATATAAAATAACTAATGATGTTCTGCTACAACAATGATTGGAGGTTATAAATTCATAAGATTCATTTTGTTGCTATAACGGGCAATTTGTTGCCGTTTTGTTTGTTGTGTTAGAAATTTCTTAACACTAATACAGCAACATGTATTTCTTTTCATCTTCAATCCCCTTATTATTCATAATATACAAAAACTACTTATAATATAACACCAAGTTACATGGCAGGACAATCATAAATTGTTAGTATGCAATAATCTAAAAAAAAAAAATATTTAGTAATAATAATAATAAGGTTAGATTTTTAAGTATTCATTTTGTTTTAGTATTGTTATTCTACCTTTATATGTAAATATTGGAAAAGAAACATAATATACTGAAAATTAAATAAATGCCTACATAATAGGTAATAGGTAATATAATAAGTAAATAACTAAATAAAAAATTGACAGCATTCTGGTAGGTTCAGTACTTATAGGTAAACACCTTGCAAATAGGCAGCTGCATTAATTATATCATTCATTGCTAGTATTGTAAACAAACCGAGACTTGCACAGGAATGTATTACGTACTCAGTGGTTGTCAACACATTGTATTGGAAAAATTAATTACTCAATACTGGACATTTGTCATTACAAATATTAGTAAACTGAAATGCAGTTGGACTAAATAAAAAAAAAAAAAAAAAAAAAAAAAAAAAAAGGGCAATTGTGGCTAACTGAACTGTTCAGTTGGTAAATAAGTAGTAAACTAACTTTGTTAGTTGGTACTATTAGTAGTAGACTGACAATGTCGGTTGGTACTAACAAGAAGGTTTTGTTGTAGGTTGCCCCATGACCCCCCCCGATTGTGCTGCCACCTTGCCGTGGTGGGGGGGCTTGCGTGTCTCTATGATCCCCGTGGCTATACCGGACAGGGCTACCCATACCGGAAAGGCTCGGGGTGAGGGGCCAGACTAAGAGCGGCACGTCCCTATCCCAATCCCACCTTCCCGATTTCCCATTCCTTCCCAGCTCCCATCCTTCCTCCCTTTTCCACCGAACCAGTGGCGGGATATCCACTTTCCAGGGCCAGCGCGGGCCCGGGGAACCAAATACTCCCCAAAAGAGCGCACATGAGGGGGGCGTCGAGGGGGAGTTTGAAGGGACGGAGCTCGGGTAGGTGTCCCCGTATCCCGTTCCCGGAAAGCGACCCTGGTTCGCCCAGACGTGAGTCTCGGGTCTAGTGACCTCTGTTTACAGAGGACATTTTAGACCTGAGACAGGTGTAGTGTGGGTGTTTGAAGGATCGTGGACTTACCCCGGTCACTGCGACTGGGGGGAATAGCCTGCCGGAAAACACCCTACACTCCATGCAGGCTGTGAAGGGAAGGCGAACCCAGCTTTTGCTGATCGCCTGAACTTCATGGGGAGCCACGTGGGTGAAGGGCCCACATTGCACGGCTCCCCCAGCTTGGGGAGATCGCTGTGTGCGTACGCAGTCGTCTCCTCCTTTGGCGGTGTGCTCTTCGGAGCGGGCTGGGAGGCGCCCAGCGGGCAATGCTTTGGCGGTACCGCGGCGTCTCCGTTAACCAGCCAGGAGGGTTACGCCGGAGTGGTTTTAAACGGTAGTTCGCTTAGGTGAGAGTCCGTTATACCCCCCATTGCACGGTCATCCTTAGGCCATCGGGGGGATGCGTAAATGCATTTCCACTTCGTCACCAAAAAAAAAAAAAAAAAAAAAAAGGTTGCCCCATGATGTCTCAATTCCCACCACTCGAGGCGTTTGACTGTGAGGGAGATGCATCCTCTGTTGGGTTGCGTTGGGAGAAGTGGAAAAGGGGCCTGGAAATTTTTCTGGTCGCATTGAATATAACTAATGCAGTGAAAAAAAAGGCCACACCTACATGTTGGTGGACTGACGCTACAGGAAATTTATCACAATATACCTGATGTTCAAGATGCAGGGAAAGATGTTGATATCTACGAAGCTGTAATAAAAAAACTTGATGACTACTTCTCTCCTAAACAATCTAAAATCTATGAAAGGCATTTGTTTAGATTGCTAAAACAAGATTCGGACGAAAAATTCGAAAAATTTCTTGTAAGGTTGCGAAATCAGAGTAGCAAATGCAAATTCTCAAATGAGGAAGACAACCTTATCGATCAGATTGTAGAAAAGTGCAACTCAAAGGAACTAAGGAAAAAAGTACTTACATGGGGTGACGATGTTACACTTGATAAAATAATAGCACAAGCAAATGCTATTGAGGCAGTTGATAGGCAATTAAATAACTTTAGTCAAGAACCACTCCTGTCAAATATAAACAAGTTGGACCAAACAAATAATTCTGAAAAATTAGGATGTTGCCGCTGTGGAAATATGCATCATAATGGAGACAGTAATATTTGCCCCGCTAAAGAGAAACAATGTCTGAAATGTGGGTATGTGGGCCATTTTAGGAACCAATGCAGAACCCGAGTAGATAAAAGGAAAATATCTGCTCCGAGGCCTAGCAAATACCCAAATAAAAAATCTTATATTGGTAGACCAGATATAAACAAATTTACAAGAAAAAAAAATTTGCCATCCAAGACAACCTCTGACAAGACTAATGTTGATTACATATTTCACATCGATGATGACGCTACCCTGAATTGTAATATTGGAGGCGTGGAGGTCGAAATGATCATAGACTCTGGCAGCAAGTGCAACATTATATGCGAGAAAACTTGGACTCTTCTGAAAAAATATAAAATAGAAGTCAGTAATCAGATCGCAAATCCAAACAAGACATTCATGTCTTATGGCAACGACAGACCCCTGACAGTGGTTGGGGCGGTTGATGCAGAAATTCAAGTAGGAGATCAAAAGCAGACAGCAACTTTTTACATCATCAAGGATGGTACTCGTGATCTTTTGGGGAAAGACACTGCTATATCTCTAAGAGTACTAAAACTCGGATTGGGAGTAAATTTGGTAAGTGATGACAGTTTTCCCAAATTAAAAAACTATCAGCTGTGTATCGCTATCGATAAAACGGTTAAACCAGTTGCTCAGCCCTGTCGGCGAGTACCCATCCCTCTGGAAGAGAAAATTAATAATAAAATTGATAAACTCATCAAACAAGATATAATTGAACCTGTTAATAATCCATCAGGTTGGGTCTCGCCTATAGTGCCAGTACTTAAACCTGACGGTGACGTTAGGATATGCGTAGATATGCGATGTGCAAATAAAGCTATAGTTAGAGAAAATCACCCATTACCAACAATGGATCAATTACTCCCAAAATTTAAAAAGGCACAGGTATTTTCTAAACTTGACATTAAGGATGCATTTCATCAAATTGAAATAAGTGAAGACTCCAGAGATATAACGACATTCATCACAGGTCGAGGCCTTTATCGCTACAAAAGATTGATGTTTGGCATTTCATGTGCACCAGAGCATTTCCAAAAAATCTTGGAAAGAGTCCTGTTGCCGTGCGATGGTGTGGTAAATTTCATTGATGATATTGTTGTATACGGCAGAGATAATGCCGAACACAATGCTAGACTCAAACATGTCCTTGAAATATTGAAAAGAGAAAATATCCTTTTAAACCACGAGAAGTGTGTCTTTAATGTCAGGAGTATTAAATTCCTTGGCCATGACTTATCCCCATCTGGAGTTAGACCTCTCGACAAATACATAAAAGTAGTAGAAAATTTTAGAGAACCAGGCACAATTGAGGAGGTCCAAAGCTTTCTCGGACTTATTAACTATGTAAACAAATGGGTTCCTGACATGGCCACCAAATCGGAACCTTTAAGGAGATTGTTAACAC